>CM044308.1:139612500-140812500 GCA_024291935.2 Okapia johnstoni
GCCGTCCCTGGGATTCTCCGGGCAAGAACACTGGAGTGGGTTGCCATTTCCTTCTCCAGTGCATGAAAGGGAAAAGTGAAAGTGAAGTCGCTCAGTCGTGTCCGACTCTTAGTGACCCCATGGACTACAGCCTACCAGGCTCCTCCATCCATGGGATTTTCCAGGCAAGAGTGCTGGAGTGGGGTGCCATTGCCTTCTCTGTCTGCTCCATTTAGGAAGACACAAATTATTAATACACACAACGACATGGATGAGTCTCAAAATAATTTTTCTGACTGAAAGAAGTCAGACAAAAAGAGCATATATTACATGATTGTGTTTATAGAAAAATCTCAGAAAATACAAGCTAATCTATTATGACACATTACTGACAGAAAAGGTAATGGTTTGATATAAGTATACATTGTAAAACTGTTACCACAACCAAGTTTACTCACACATCCATCATCTGACACAGTTACCATTTGTGCATGTGTGTGTGTGCATTTGTGTTTATGTGTGTGTGGTGAAAACTCTTAAGACCTACTCTATTAAAAATTTCCAGTATACAATACAGTACTGTATCTTCTCAAAACTCTATGGTGGAAGCATCTTGGCCTTAAAGAAACATAGTGACCTAGCCCTCATTTGACTTTGTATTCAGTGATTCTTTTCAAATGCACCTTCTTGGATCAACGTCAAAGTAAATTTATAAAGTGGTAAATTTAGTTACATTGTATCTAATTACCAGAATACATGTCTTTCAAACACCAGTTCTGTCTATGACCACTAGACACATGCACAGACACACATTTCTGAGGGAGGAAGTTAAACTAAACCTATGGGTAATGGAGAAGCAGTCCATTTTGCAAAATTTTGTAACCCAGCCATAACGTAGAACCTTTCAATCTGTGGATTATCTTTTCAGCCATGGGCTTCACTTTTGGCATGTAGCCTACCAGCACTAAGCAGATGGATACTCATTGCCAAGTTCCAGGCACTATGCTTTTCTTGGACAGAGCAGCAAGTAAAAGAAGACATACTTTCAGGAGCTTATAATATATGGAAGTAAAAAGTTTAAAACATTTTAATACTAGAAAGAAATAATTTTGAGAATGTACATTCAGGGTCCTATGGGAGCATATAATAGGAAAGAGCAAGAGGGTATTTATTATGTAACATCTACAATCTATCACCTCACTACCCTAAGCACCAGTACACACACACACCATGGTCCAATAGCTTCAGCGTCACCAGTAAGCTTTCTGAAATTCAGAATCTCAGACTCTACTCCAGATCTACTGACCCAGAATCTGGATTTTTGCAACACTTCCAGATGATTCACATGTATATTGAAATTTTGAAAAGTACCATCCTAAAGCCCCAACTGAAATCTACACACACACACACACACACACACACACACACACACACACACACAAATAGCCAAAGGAATACAATTTAATTAAATTTAAAATGCAATAACTTGTTTATCATTTCTAAATGAGGAAGCTTCAGCTATTTTCTTAGCAATCACATTATTTTTATCTATCAATCAGCTTATTCAGGAAGGTAGATAAATTGAGATGCTTAGGCCATCATTAGTGTAAATCTCATGAAATAATTGACAGTTTTTGCCTTTATTACATACTGTGTAGCCAGTAACTTCTCATATGCAACCAGAATCTCATTTAATCCTCAATTCAGATAAGGAAATTAATTTTCCTTCTTCAACAGGTAGTAAATTCATGTAAAAGTTGGTTTCAAAATCAGGTTTCCCTGACTTCAAAGTTTAGTCTGACAAAATGCTCTTCAAAATCCGTAACTTTCATATAGAATAAGAGACAAAAGTCTGTATAGACATTTATTTTTTCTGTGTAGTTCACTCATGTGTAGACTAAACTATCACTTTTAATAGAAAATAATGCTTAGAAAAATTCTAACACTCAGATTCACCAATTTATGTTTCAGAAAGTATTTAATATTCGTTTAATTATTTAATTAACTTTTTTATGTTCTATATGTCAAAAGGGCTTCCCAGGTGGCTCAGCAGCAAAGAATCCGCCTGCCAAACAGAAGGCATGAGTTTGATTCCTGAGTCGGAAAGATCCCTTTGAGAAAAAAATGGCAGCCTACCTCAATATTCTTGCCTGAGAAACTCCATAGACAGAAGAGCCTGGTGGGTTACAGTTCATGGGGTCTCAAAAGAGTCGGACACAGCTTAATGACTAAACACAAAAACAACATGTCAAAATGGTTAAAATTTTTAATATTTATATGCTATTTTAGACTTCTGCACCTGGGATACAGCATTTTATTTTCAATTATGTATTAGATAATTAATAGGTATCTCAAAACAGATGGAAATAAAGGAAAATAATCAGAAAATTATCTTTCAAATTAATATGTAGTATGTAATGCTTTGGATATTCTATATCCCACAATATAGAGGCATATTAAAGTGATATGTAACAGAGTCCAGGGTGGGACAAAGCATTCATTCCTTTTAAATGTTATATTTTTAAAAATCACTTTAATTTATGACCCACCTGTACAACTCATTTTCCAAATAATACATTCCTAAATCATTTTTATGGACATTGTTTACATTAAGAATAGCTGCCACACCTCTACAAATTACACATTAACTCAAATACTGGTCTAGTCCTGTTTTCCAGACAAATAAATGAAAAAGTGGGAATCTTAGTCAGGAAGAGTACAGTACTGTAAGAAACAAAATTGTTCTTAAAACTGAAACTAAAAGGGCTTTAACAGAAAAATTGGGGTCAGGCCCTTTAGCATGTATCAGGTGTATCCAGAATCAGTTTAATATTTTCTGTGGTCTGAGAGTAAAAAACAATTGATATCTGATCAATGATAGTGTTGAGAGCACAAGGGTTTTCAGTCATTCACAGCAGTAAATCAATATATAATAAAGTTTTCAACTTATTGGGCATAACAAATGGCAACAAACATAATGAAAACCATATGGTAGTGGTTAATGGTACATTTAACATCAGTGGTAACTCTATTTCTCCACAGATAATGGCTATAAATTTGTGCAGCACGGTTGAGTGACTCATTTAATTCTATCAAGTGATTTTCTATGTAGTAACAAGGCATTTTTCCTTACAGCTTAATTTTTGGAATTGTCATCTTATCTGTGAGGCAGAGGACTTAAGTCAGTACTTACAAGACTAAATAAGCCATTCACAGTTACACTGCAACTATATCATAGGAACTCAACATACATGAACAACTTGTCTTGTAAATACTATATCTGATTTTTCAAAATAATGTGCATGTCTATTTAAAATACATTGTGTTACATCAGATGATATCACTTCTTTAAACATGACATTTATTTTATAGAATTTTAGATTGTAAAAGTAATGTTTATAGAAAATTTGGGGAAAAATATAAAACCCAAATGGGAAGGGGAGTCATTCCTAAAATGCTCACCCAGTAGTATTTTTCCCCTTTCATTCTATGCATTAAGTATCTTTCTTTCTAAAGCAATATTTTTACTTAGAGGAATAAAGTCAAGCCATATGGAAAAGTTTAAAGTAAATAAAAGTAACCAATTTTCAGTCTCTCTTCTTTATTATCTGCTATCACACCTCTTCTTAAAAATAATTTATAATTTTCCTCATAATTTTCCTTTTTACCACCTATCTCATGATACATACTAGTTATAATCTGTAGCTCTACTTGTGGTTATGTTTACGATGTAAAACAATCCATTTAAACCTCTGTCTCTTGCTCTATCATCTGCAAGGTGATCTACTGGCTGATCTACATAACCAAGTGAAAGTGAAAGTGCTAGTTGCCCAGTTGTGTCCGACTCTTCGAGACTCCATGGACTGTAGCCCACCAGGCTCCCCTGTCCATGGAATTCTCCAGGCAAGAATGTTGGAGTGGGCTGCCATTCCCTTCTCCAGGGGATCTTCCCGACCTAGGGATCAAACCCAGATCTCCTGCATTGCAGGCAGATTCTTTACCATCTGAGCCAAGAACATAATTTTTACTTCTCATCTTTCAGATTTCTGTCAGTTATACTACTAATTTCAGTTCCCAAAGTATAAAATTTCTGTATGCTGGCAGTAGAAAAACTGCATAATTTTAAAGTTGACAAAACAGCCATTGTATGGTACACTGTTGGTGGATTGTAAATTGGTGCAGTCACTGTGGAAAATAATATGATGATTCCTCAAAAGAAAATTAAAAATATAACTAACATATGATCCAGCAATCCCATTTCTTGATATTTATCCAAAGAAAATGAAAACCCTAATTCAAAAAGCTATATACACCCCCATGTACATTGCAACATTTACAACAGCCAAGATATGAAAACAACTTGTGTCCATTGAAAAATGAATGGATAAAAGTGATGTCGCAAAGAGTCACAAGAGTTGCAAAGAGTCGGATATTACTGAAATAACATATATACATACACACACATTCACATACATATATATATATATACATACATATATATAGATGGGCTTCCCTGGTGGCTCAGTGGTAAAGAATCTGCCTGCCAACACAGGGATTGTGGGTTTGATCCCTGGGTCAAGAAGATCCCCTGGAGATGGCAATGGCAACCCAACAATGTTGCTGCTAAGTCCCTAAGTCATGTCCAACTCTTTGCGACCCCATGGACTGTAGTATGCCAGCCTCCTTTGTCCATGGGATTTCCCAGGCAAGAATACTGGTGTAGATTGCCATTGCCTTCTCCTGACCCAGGGAATCTTCCTGACCCAGGGATCGAACCTGCATCTCCTGCAGCTTTTGCATTGGCAGGTGAATTCTTTACCATGTGTGTATAAATATATGTGTGTGTCTGTGTGTGTGTCTGTGTGTGTGTCTGTGTGTGTGTCTGTGTGTGTGTGTGTATGTGTAAAGAAGATGTAAAAAAGAATGAGATCTTGCAATTTGCAACAACATTAGTGAAACTTGAGGGCATTATAGTAAGTGAAACAAGTCAGAGAGAGAAAAACCATACGCTCTCACTTAAACATGTGGAATCTAAAAACAAAACAAGCAAGCAAACAAACAAAAACCAAGCTCATAAATACAGAAGACAGTTTGGCAGAGGTGGGGATTGGGGCTTGGGTGAAATGGGTAAAGGAGTCAAAAGGTATAAACTTCCAGTTATAAAGAAATTTAATGGAGATATAACGTATAGCATGGTGACTATAGTTAACAACACTGTATTGCATATTTGAAAGTAGCTAAGAGAATAGATCTTAAAAGTCCTCATCACAAGAAAAAAAAATGGTTTTAATTATATATATGTGGATGGATGTTAACTGGACTTAACTTATTGTGGTGATCATTTTACAACATATAAAAATATTATATCATTGTATAATATATCATTGTGTCTGATTCTTTGCAACCCCACGGACAGTAGCTGCCAGGCTCCTCAGTCCATGAGATTTTTCCTGGCAAGACTATTGGAGGGGGTTGCCATTTCCTCCTCCAGGGGATCTTCCTGACCCAGGGATAGAACCAATGTCCCCTGCATCAGCAAGTGGATTCTTTACCATTGAGCCATCTGGGAATCCATAGAGGAAATTAATATAATAGTATATGTTATATATCAATTATATCACAATTTGAAAAAAGATTGCTGTATAAATGGACTTATATGCTATATAATCTTTCTATATTGACTCTTCTCACTCAGAATAATTCCCTTGCGAACCATCCAAATTATTATGTGTGTCAATTGTGCACTCCTTTTTACTACTGTGTAACGTTATAGTTTGTTAAACTAGTCATTTGAGGACATTTGAGATTTTTTAAGCATTTGCTATTACAGATCTGTTATGAGCATTGGTATACAAAAAATATAGTCATTATAATACTGATATTATTGTGCACCTTAGAAGTAAATTTAATTGTATTTCACTTAATCCTAAATTCTTCCTGCTCAAAGACAAGTGCTCTAAGCATCAAAGCTCAGTGGATCCACTTTGATTTATTGCTGACTCTCTCTACTCATTTCAGATTATACTTAGCTGCTCTTCATTATTGTATATCATGTTCTGCTTTTTTTTTTTTTTTGCTGTAAACAGAATTATAGATCCAGACTCAATTTCCATTAGAACTTGGCACTTTCCAGTTTCTTGTTGCTAAGTTATTTGAAGTCATTCTCAGTTGCATTCATTTGGTTGTATCTTTTTACCTACATATGCTTAAATCATTTACTTTTAGACCTAAAGTTCTGATCAGATGTGTCTAGAGGCAAAGTGGTTTTACAATCATCTTTGACAGTTAATAAGTAATTTCTACCCCCCAAATTTGAATATTTGTTCATTTTCTTTCCTGAATTATCTTTTATTTTTCATTTTAAAACTCCAAGGATTTAGAGAAAAGTCTTCATTATCTATGTTTGTCTTATTAATTATATGCCCATAGCACCCTATACATACCTGCATTACTTGAATTTATCACATCACTTCAAAATTATCCTTTAGGTCTCCCCAACTTGACTATAAACTCTGTGAAAAAAAGTGCTGGATGCCTTATTCAATGTTGTATTCTCAAATAGCCTGAAATATAGTAGGTAATCAATAATCATTTGTTGAACTAAGCTGAATTTAATGCATAATGTGAAGGGTTAAGTTTGAAAGGAAAGAAACTGAACTATCATTTAAAAATTATGCCTAATACTTATATTAAGGAACATATTCTTTCCTCGGTAGTACAATAGGTAGCCTTCCAACTGACCTCTACAAACTCTATAGATTCCCAAGCAATAACTGATAACCATGGAACCCTGCACACTTCTGGTTTGTAGGGCTGTATTATCTAGGACTCCAATGCATGTTTCCTGCCTCTAGTCAAGAACATTTTCACTGACAAGGTTTACTCTCTTTTGGTTGGTATTTTAGTTTGATTAAAGTCACTGATTGAGAAATTTTCAACTAATTTTTGCTTTATTGAATATATGGATGATCGAATGTTGAGACACTGTGTTCTACTGTCTGACAGAGTCAGACAATAAGTTGGGAAAAGCAGACAGGAATCTTTGCTTATCATGAATCCAAAAGGTGAAAGGAAATGACTGAAGAATTTTCCATTGAAAAGTGAAGTGATCATAGATAGGTTTTGGAAATCTCTTTCAAGTACTCAATAGCTTGTGAGATGGTGACTGTTAGAAAATGAATCTGTAGGCTGGGAGACAGGGAGCTATTTTTAAAAGCCCATCAAAGATGATGATGGAAATAGCCATAAAGTTATAGCCGAGCAAGATGAATAAACTCTAGAGAACTATTGTACAATATTATTGGTATGGTCAAGAATAAATTATTGCAAGCTTAAATAATAACCTCAGATATGCAGATGACACCACCCTTATGGCAGAAAGTGAAGAAGAACTAAAGAGCCTCTTGATGAAAGTGAAAGAGGAGAATGAAGAAGTTGGCTTAAAGCTCAACATTCAGAAAACTAAAATCATGGCATCTGGTCCCATCACTTCATGGGAAATAGATGGGGAAACAGTGGAAACAGTGGCTGACTTTATTTTTCTGGGCTCCAAAATCACTGCAGATGGTGATTGCAGCCATGAAATTAAAAGACGCTTACTTCTTGGAAGGAAAGTTATGACCAACCTAGACAGCATATTAAAAAGCAGAGACATTACTTTACCAACAAAAGTCCATCTAGTCAAGGCTATGGTTTTTCCAGTGGTCATGTATGGATGTGAGAGTTGGGCTGTAAAGAAAGCTGAGTGCCAAAGAATTGATGCTTTTGAACTGTGGTGTTGGAGAAGACTCTTGAGAGTCCCTTGGACTGCAAGGAGATCCAAGCAGTCCATCCTAAAGGAGATCAGTCCTGGGTGTTCATTGGAAGGACTGATGTTGAAGCTGAAACTCCAATACTTTGGCCACCTGATACAAAGAGCTGACTCTTTGGAAAACACCTTGATGCTGGGAAGGATTGAGGGCAGGAGGAGAAGGGGATGACAGAGGATGAGATGGCTGGATGGCATCATTAACTCGATGAACATGGGTTTGGGTGGACTCCGGGAGTTGGTGATGGACAGAGAGGCCTGGTGTGCTGCAGTTAATGGGGTCGCAAAGAGTTGGACACGACTGAGTGACTGAACTGAACTGAACTAAATATTTACAAAGAGGGTAGATCTCACATTAAGTGTTCTTACAAGAATAAACTAAATTTTAAAGATGATGGGAGGTTGGAGTGGCATATGAGAGGTTAAGGAAAGTGAGGTATCTGTGATATCGCCCAGTCCACCAATCTACTTTCAATTAGCTTACTGCTGGGCAAAGTATGTGATAACTCACTGAGAAAGATAAATAGTTTAGCGAGAACTTCATATAACTTCCCTTTCAAGGTTGAATGTTCAAACACTGCTCAATAAGATGCTTTCCCACAAGAAACAATTTCACGTATATCCAAATGTAAAGGTGATAATTTAACAGTTTAAAATTAATAAAAACATTAACAGCCCTAACTACTAGATCATGGAGATAGATTGAAACTACTAGATCAAGGAGATAGATTGAAAATACATGAAGTAATAAATGATTTAACCTCAGTAGGTCCAGCAAGGCTCTCTGTAACATTCTCTCTGCCCCTTAAGATTTTAGAATTTTTTGCCCTTGAATGTGTGGACATCTGTTTACTCCAAACATGAAAACCTCTGACTCACTTTTATTTTCTCTCAATTTAAGGTAAGAAATTTATTCTTAGCAATGAATGTCTTTATTTCTATTCCCTTTAAATAGTCAATGCAAAGTCAAGATCAAGAGGTCAGTGGCTTAATCTAATTTCACCTTGCTGTGTATAAAAAGCATAAAACATTTTAAAAATTGTATTCATCTTTTTTTAGGTTATATGGTGCTATCTATATACAAACCCCAAAGTTAGAGGAAAAATAAAAACTAAACATTGTACAGTTCTTATCTTTTTAGACATTTTCATGCTTAAACTAATGATGAAAATTTTTCAATGCACACCCTTTAGCTAAAATAAAATTCTTTGTACAAAGTAAAAAATATGCCAATTAAATGAATTTTCTCACCTTTTTGCAAAACCAGCAAATTAAAAACAGAGAAATGGAACTGAAGATATAAATTTTTAGGTACAATTTATATTAAGAAACAGAATAATGCAAGTATTTTTGTTTTAAAAAATATTAAAATATGTACTATTTATTGCATATTAATGAGGAATTAATATTCCTAATTTTATTGTTTAACCACAAAAAGCACTATGGCTACATTGTAAAGAACGTGCTAATAATAATAATAATGAAAGGAAATATTCCTTTTCTCACCTGAGGCCCTTGCACCTGGAACTTTCTGTCCCTAAGCATGCTTTTTTCTCATTTCTTCTTTCTCCTTCTGACCTCTGTAAAGCAAACTTCTCATCCTTCATTTTTAATGTTAAATGCTCAGAAAATTTCCTAATTAACCCATCTTCCATCTTCTATTATTTCCTACCTACTTCATAATTCTCTGAAAAATATCACAACTTAAAATTTTTTGTTGTTGTTTATTTTTCTTCGTTTAGGTCAAGCACCTTCTCACTCTTGCTTGCCATCATAACCCCGGTACTTAGAACAATTACGAAAAATTTTTTAAAGTAATTATTGAAATCATTTCAAGTTTTCC
Organism: Okapia johnstoni; assembly: GCA_024291935.2. NCBI lineage: Eukaryota > Metazoa > Chordata > Mammalia > Artiodactyla > Giraffidae > Okapia > Okapia johnstoni. The sequence continues at coordinate 139,622,130 of CM044308.1, forward strand.
TCTAACCACAATGGTATGAAATTAGAAATCAAAATGGCAACCCACTTCAGTATTCTCACCTGGAGAATCCCATGGACAGAGGAACTTGGCAGACTACAAGGGGTTGCAAGAGTTGGGCACAACTTAGCTACTAAACCACTAACCACCACCAACAGGAAGAAAGCTGGAAAATTCACAAATAAGTAGAAATTAAACAACATGCTACTGAACAACCGAGTCAAAGAAGATATCAAAAGTGAAATTACAAAGTATCTTGAGACAAATACAAGGAAAACACACTAAAACAGATGGGATGCAGCAAAAGCCGTTCTAAGCAGGAAGTTTATAGCAATAAATACTACCTTAAAAAAAGAGAGAGAGCTAAAATAAACAAACTACCTTTACAACTTCAAATCATTAGAAAAAGAAGAACAAACTGTGCCATTAGATGAGAGAAAGAAAAAATAAAGATTATATCAGAAATAGATGATAGAGACTAGAAACATAATAGAAAAAAATTAATGAAACTAAGAGTTTATTTTTAGAAAAGGTAAACAAAATTGACCAATCTTTTACTAGATTAGCCAAGAGAAAAGAGAGAAGACTCACAAAAATTAAAAATGAAAGAGGATACATTGTAATTATTACCACAGAAATACAAAAGATATAAGAAGCTACTGTGAACAATTACAAGCCAACAAACTGTACAATTTAGAAAAAAAGTGGATAAATCCCTAGAAACACACAACCTACCAGGACTGAATCATGAAGAACTAGAAAATGTAAAGAGACTAATAATGACTAACAAAATAGAAGTAATAATCAAAAACCTCCTTATAAAGACCTATATTTATAAATACCCTCTCCAGAGTTGCCTGTTATAATGCCTCTCTCCATTGTCTGTGACTCTACTTCGTATAAGAGTACCATTCCTCCACATGAAAACACCTTGAGCCTTGCCTAAAAAATCAATTCCAGGAAAAAGATACTTAGATTTGATTAACCAACTAAATGATGATCCTGTTTACTTTCAATACAACCAGTGCAAATCTCCCCTACCTAATTCTGTGCACACATCTTATTCTACTTCTCACCAGACTTCGACACAACTGAAGAAGCTTTTCTTGAAACATTCTTTCTTTCATTCCTCACCTTCTCCAGACCTTCATATCTCAGTGATTATTCTTAATGTTCATAGCAGATTTCTCCTTAGTTCCCTATTATGCATGAAGAGCAAATTTACATGTCCAAAACTTCACTCTTAGTTAAGCCTCTTGTGTCCAACTCTCTAGACAACATCACCACATGGATGTCCCAGATTAAAACCAGGATCAACACATTAAAACAAACAAATAAAAAAAAAAGACATTTCCTGCATTTTCCTCTGTCTTACTCATCTTAGTAAATGGTACTATCATTCTTAGTTGTTTAAGCCAATAAAACAACATCATTTTTTTTCTTGTTCTCACACCTCATACCTTATTCATTATCAAATCAGATGAGCTTTAGCTTCTAAATGTTGGCCAGATCCAACCAATACTCACCATTTCCACAACTATAATTCGAATTCATGTTACCTTTCAACATCCCTTGCCAGGACTACTGAAACAGCTCCCTAGTTGGCCAAATTTCAGTCTGCCATCCTACCTTTGTGTCTGCCCCTATAGATTAGAGTATTGTGTACTTTAGTCTTTTTGTTTCAGTGTAAAGAGTTCTTTTCAATGTTTTTTGTAAGGTAGGTCTAGTGGTAGTGAGCCAGAAATGCAGTACTTGGATGCAATCTCAAAAACGACAGAATGATATCTGTTTGTTTCCAAGGCAAACCATTCAATATCACAGTAATCCAAGTCTATGCCCCGATCAGTAATGGTGAAGAAGCTGAAGTTGAATGGTTCTATGAAGACCTATAAGACCTTTTAGAACTAATACCCCCAAAAGATGTCCTTTTCATTATATGGGACTGGAATGCAAAAGTAGGAGGTCAGGAAACACCTGGCATCACAGGCAAATTTGGCCTTGGAGTACAGAATGAAGAAGGGCAAAGGCTAATAGAGTTTTGTCAAGAGAACTCACTGGTCATAGCAAACACCCTCTTCCAACAACACAAGAGAAGACTCTGCACATGGACATCACCAGATGGTCAACACTGAAATCAGATTGATTATATTCTTTGCACCCAAAGATGGAGAAGCTCTATAGAGTCAGCAAAAACAAGACCAGGAACAGACTGTGGCTCAGATCATGAACTCCTTATTGCCAAATTCAGACTTAAATTGAAGAAAGTAAGGAAAACCACTAGATCATTCAGGTATGACCTAAATCGAATCCTTTATGATTATACAGTGGAAGTGACAAATAGATTTAAGGGGCTAGATGTGATAGACAGAGTGCCTGAGGAACTATGGACAGAGGTTCATGACACTGTACAGGAGACAGGGATCAAGACCATCCCCATGGAAAAGAAATGCAAAAAAGCAAAATGGCTGTCTGAGGAGGACTTACAAATAGCTGCGAAAAGAAGAGAAGCCAAAAGCAAAGGAGAAAAGGAAAGATATTCCCATCTGAATGCAGAGTTCCAAAGAATAGCAAGGAGAGATAAGAAAGCCTTCCTCAGTGATCAATGCAAAGAAACAGAGGAAAACAGCAGAATGGGAAAGACTAGAGATCTCTTCAAGAAAATTAGAGATACCAAGGGAAAATTTCATGCAAAGATGGGCTCAATAAAGGATAGAAATGGTATGGACCTAACAGAAGTAGAAGATATTAAGAAGAGGTGGCAAGAATACACAGAAGAACTGTACAAAAAAGATGTTCACAACCCAGAATATCATGATGATGTGATCACTCACCTGGAGCCAGACATTCTGGAACGCGAAGTCAAGTGGGCCTTAGGAAGCATCACTATGAACAAAGCTAGTGGAGGTGATGGAATTCCAGTTGAGCCATTTCAAATCCTCAAAGATGATGCTGTGTAAGTGCTGCACTCAATATGCCAGCAAATCTGGAAAACTCAGCAGTGGCCACAGGACTGGAAAAGGTCAGTTTTTATTCCAATCCCAAAGAAAGGCAATGCCAAAGAACGCTCAAACTACTGCACAATTGCACTCATCTCACATGCTACTAAAGTAATGCTCAAAATTCTCCAAGCCAGGCTTCAGCAATATGTGAACCATGAACTTCCAGATGTTCAAGCTGGTTTTAGAAAAGGCAGAGGAACCAGAGATCAAATTGCCAATATCCACTGGATCATCGAAAAAGCAACAGAGTTCCACAAAAACATCTATTTCTGCTTTATTAACTATGCCAAAGCCTTTGACTGTGTGGATCACAATAAACTGTGGAAAATTCTGAAAGAGATGGGAATACCAGACCATTTGACCTGTCTTTTAAGAAACCTGTATGCAGGTCAGGAAGCAACAGTTAGAACTGGACATGGAACAACAGACTGGTTCTAAATAGGAAAAGGAGTACATCAAGGCTGTATAGTGTAACCCTGCTTATTTAACCTATATGCAGAGTACATCATGAGAAACGCTGGGCTGGAAGAAACACAAGCTGGAATCAAGATTGCCGGGAGAAATATTAACCTCAGATATGCAGATGACACCACCTTTATGGCAGAAAGTGTAGAAGAGCTAAAGAGCCTCTTGATGAAACGATGAAACTGAAAGAGGAGAGTGAAAAAGTTGGCTTAAAGCTCAACATTCAGAGAACTAAGATCATGGCATCTGGTCCCATCGCTTCATGGGAAATAGATGGGGAAACAGTGGAAACAGTGTCAGACTTTATTTTTGGGGTCTCCAAAATCACTTCAGATGGTGATTGCAGCAATGAAATTAAAAGACACTTACTCCTTGGAAGGAAAGTTATGGCCAACCTAGATAGCATATTTAAAATCAGAGACATTACTTTGCCAACAAAGGTCCATCTAATCAAGGCTATGGTTTTTCCAGTAGTCACGTACGGATGTGAGAATTGGACGGTGAAGAAAGCTGAGCGCCGAAGAATTGATGCTTTTGAACTGTGGTGTTGGAGAAGACTCTTGAGAGTCCCTTGGACTGCAAGAAGATACAACTAGTCCATCCTAAAGGAGATCAGTCCTGGGTGTTCATTGGAAGGACTGATGTTGAAGCTGAAACTCCAATACTTTGGCCACCTCATGCGAAGAGTTGACTCATTGGAAAAGACCCTAATGCTGGGAAGGATTGGGGGCAGGAGGAGAAGGGGACGACAGAGGATGAGATGGTTGGATGGCATCGCCATCTCGATGGACTTGGGTTTGGGTAGACTCTGGGAGTTGGTGATGGACAGGGAGGCTTGGCGTGCTGCGATTCATGGAGTCACAAAGAGTCGGACACGACTGAGCGACTGAACTGAACTGAAGTGAATTGAACTGAGTGGTAGTGAACTCTCTCACTTTTGTTTATCTGGGAAAGCCTTAATTTATCCTTCATATTTGAATAATAGTTTTGCTGGATAGAATGTTCTTGGCTAGCAATTTTTATGGTTCAATATTTTGAATATGCCATTCTACTATCTCCTGGCCTATAGAGTTTCTGTTAAGAAATCTCTTGATAGCCTAAGGGGGGGTACCTTTGTAGGTGACAGTGTTTTTTCCCCTTGCTGCTTCTAAAATTTTTCCTGTATTGTTAACTTTTGATAATTTCAATATAATGTATCTTGAAGAAAATCTTTTTGCATTGAGATAATAAGGTGTTGTATAATTTCATAGACTTGTATATCAAGTTCTTTCCAGGCTTGGGAAGTTCTCAAATATCATTTTTTTAAATATATCCTCTGCTCCCTTCTCCCTCTCTTCTGCTTCTAAGAAACACATTGCTGTTGGATTGACTTTTCTAATGGAGTCAGTTCTCACATAGTTTCTTCACTTTTTAAAAATCTTACTTTTCTTTGCTCTTGCATCAAAATTATTTCTACATTTTTCCCTTGAGCTTGCTAATTCTCTCTTCCATATGATCTGTTCTATTTCCAAAGCTTCCTACAGCATTCTTCACCTTATTTATTGAGTACTTCAGCTCCAGAATTTCTACTTGTTTCTGTTTAGAATTTCAATCTCTTCAGTAAAGTACTCCTCTGTTAGTTTTTATTTCTGAGGTCATTGAACTGCCTTTCTGAAGTTTCTTTAGTTTGTCGGATTTCTTCATAACACTCTTTGAAATTCCTTATATAGATCACAATAGTCCATGTCTTTGGGTTTGGTGGCTAGAAAACTGGTATTTTCTTTTTGTGATACCGTAATACTGTGATTTTTCATAGTGTTTGATGAGAAGTGTCTCTGCTATTGCATTTGACATAGTGAACACCTTTCTTACTTAGGCAAGTCTTGGGTCACTTCAATTATAATAGCTCAACAGATTAATCGTTAGGAGCCCTTTTCTTCTCTTTTCTTTTTTTTTTTTTTTGTCTCTCAGAAGCATGTTTTCTATTAAAAATCACTGGTGCAGGACATCAGATGCTCCATCCTTTCCATTTTCCCTGTTCACAGTGTCTGCTCTCTCTGTCCTGAGCTGCTCTCCACGCATTCTCTTCCTTTTTGCTCAAGAGACCAAGAATACATATCACAGCCTTGTCACCTCTGATGGGCTGAGGCCTGGATGTAAATGTTGCTGTTCCAAACATGGTCTGGAGGATTCTATTGTCTCCTGCATTTTTTTTTTTCGGGCTCGCCTGCATTCTTCCCTTTCTTTATTGTAATTTGAACTTTGTACTTTTTTTTTTTTTGATCACTGCTGAATCTGTTTACTCTTTGTATCCAAATCATGTTGTCCAACGTTTGAAGAAAAACTTTGTTCCTTTGTCAGAGTTCTGCCCTCTCCATCTTTCTGAACCGCAGCCACACCTGGTGGATCTGTGCGCCCTTCAGGAGCTGATACTGGGCGAGTTGCACGCTGGGGTCCCTCTTCACCAGCCGTAGGTCCCGCTCGGCAGTCACGAGCCTGATCACGTTTGCTCTGTGCATGTGGTCGTTGCCCTGCTCGTCCAGCACATGAATGATAACGCTTGTTGATTTTTCTCCCAACGTTACTGAAAGCCATCTCATCCTTTTTTTTTTCCCTCGTCTTGGGTGTCTTCAGTACTAAAAGCTCTGGTGTGAATGAGGCAGGTTGGTACTGGGGACCGCTGTACGGGCACTGGCCTCTGTAGGATGTAGTTACCAAAACATCTTCTAATGCAGTTATTCTCAGTCTTAATGGCTTGTAATGTGAACTTCTTTAGGAAAAGAGCAGCCATCCTTTTTAGGAAGAACTGTAATCATCCCCAGTGGATGGCATTTAGTGGAGAATGCCAGCTAATACTTGAGACGGGATCACTGAAAAACTCCACATCCTACGAGTACCGGAGGACAGACTGACAGATGTCCCCAGAGCCTGTCTCCTCTGGTCGTGGTTCCTCTCCTGCAGCTTCTGCTTCTGTCCTAACTCCTTTTCCTGGGGCTCTTCAGCAACAACCCTGACTGTCGTGTACCAGGCCACTGATTGATAAGCTTTGGCAGAAGCAGCCCTCAAACAGGCTCTGGGGTGAGACCCCCTAGCCTTCCATAGTGTGGAGTCTATCTTTTGTTTTCTAGATAGAGAACAAGGTTTTAGTTTTTCTTATTGGAGCTGATTTCTGGTAATGTTGGGAGTTATGCATTAAAAAAAGAAAAAGATGGTGGCAGCACAGGGTGAAGTGTGTATTTAACACTGGGGACTTTGGGTATGCCCACAACTTGGTAGGAAGATCCTCAAGCTAGGGGTTCCAGAAGCCAGTGGACAGTCCTCTTGCCTTCCAAGGCAGACAACAGGAGATATTTTGCTTCTATTCTCTCTGTCTACCTATTTCCCTTTCCTTTCCTTCCCCTTAGACAGTGAAGTCTCTCCTCAGGGGTCACCTACTCCCTCCTGCTGCACACAAGTGGCTAAGTGGAACCCCATTCATTACCTTCATCCTCCACTCTTCTCTACCAGAAAAATGGCGCCAGCACAGTGCTGGACTAGCAGCCAACTTTTCTTCCATCACTGCCTCTGGCCACTGCTGGCCTCTCTGAAACTCTCCTTGCTCTGTCACCCCCTCCGTGATCCAATCTACCCATGTTTGGGTGCATAGATGAATGAATCTCTCAGGTTCCTGGTACACTTTGCAGAGGTACTTTTGGGGGGGGGCAGTTATAAATCAAAATAAATAGTTGTAAATCAAAGGCTAGATAAAAAAAGCATTGATTCACATCACCATGATGCTGACTTCACTTCAACTGTCCCTTTTACATGATTTTACATGATTAAGAAGGATTGGAATATGGAAAAGACCTCAAGATTAGAAATATGCATGTATATTCCAATTGTCCATCTTTAAATATATTAACATCATGTATGTGTGACCATATTTTTTCAAATATAATATGTTGCATAAATCAATTTTCATGATACCTACTCTAATCATTCTATTTCTGCTTTCTATCTCTGGAACTATGGCTGTTAACTCAGGCTCCAATCGTCTCTAAAGATTGCCTTTTTCTAATGTCCCATATCCAATCAGTGATTTTTCCATTTCAATACCTCTTACAACTTCCTATTTCTTTCCATTTCTGTTCAGGCCCTTATCACTTCTCACCTGGATTACTTCAATAGAATTATAATTGGTCTCTAGGTTTCAGGCACTTCTCTTCACTCTCCATCTTGCTTACTATTGATAGATTAATCTTCCTAAAAAGCCTACAACACACTTTTCATCATGTCATTTCACTGTTCAAAAATCTTCAGTAAGAACATAGAAAAATGAAAATAGATCATTTGCTTCAGAAGGGATGCAAGACCAGGTTATTTTTTCTTTTGCTTTTCTTTTTAAATTCTACATTATTTTTGCAATGCTGCTTTGTGTGATTAGTATAGTAAAATCAATTACCTGAAAGTTAAATTCTAATAACCTCTACAATATGCTTCCAACATTCTTTACTACTTCTTATTCCGCTACTCCAGTAAATAAAACTTATTTAAAGTTACTACTTTAAAACTATAAAAATTACAACCTTGAATTTTTTTAACTTAACTGCCAATCGTATATAAATTTCTTAATTATATTAGCTGGAAACAATACCTTTATATATACACAAGCCTAATTTCTTGTGAGAACAAATCATTTGACCCTCATCATTTAAAGTTTTTCATTAGTATTTATGTTTTTATCTCAATTTTTCCTTTCTCCTCTAAGTGAAAAAAAAGCACACCCTTAAGAACAAGAACTCTTCCTCTTCTCTAAACCAGAGGCCACAGTAACTTGAAAACACACAGTAGGCATTTAATAAATATATATGATTTCATTAAATAAATGATCAAATGCTTCAAAGGCAATAGGGTATTTGCTCATGGTGTACCTTTTCATTTTGGTTTTAAAATTAAAAGCAGAAGCCAAGAAACAGAAGCCTCTGAGAACTCTTTCGAAAGAACCAGCGTTATAGAAATTGTTCAATCTGGTATCTAAAGACTGAGTATAAATATGACACACCCAATTGTCATATTTATTGAACAATTCATTTATTGAGTACAAATGAGATGCTTTTCTCTCATCCACTGAAGTTAGAAGGTACCACTCAGCACCTGGCTCTTCAATTTGACCTCAAGATGCAGGGAATACGAGCAGCACTCTAACTGTCCCTTTGTCGGGCTTTGGTTTCATGAGTATCGCTCAGAGATCAACACTAACTTGAATTGCTATCATTGTGGAGCCTGGATAGGAGAAATTTACTGGATCTATCATTAATGTCTTTTTAATGAAATATTTAATTGCTGTGGCACAGAGTGTATGAAGTGTGACAACTTAACAGTAGCCTAAGAGGAGGGGGAGGCTTGTAAACATATAAATAATTAGGACATCATTTCTCTTTTCCTTCTCTTCCAGTGAAACAACTAAGCTAGGTCAAAGAAAGCAAATGAATGTATCTAGCTCCTTGTACAGATCAACTGATATTTTTACTATACATTTAATCCATCTTTCACTGCAGTAAGCAATACAGGTGAACATCTGATTACTCAATCATCTGATACTCTTCACAAAAGCTGGAAATTACACTAATTTTAATCTTATGTTAGCAGCAGTAAACATAGCTTGAAGCTGGCCAAATGGATGCTTGTAAAATGCTGGTAAATTGCAAGAGGATGTAGAATAGCTCTTTTGGCCTCTACTTTCCACCTCAGTTCAGCAAAAGACAGAGGTGGCAATACACCCACTACCGCAGCCACCAGTTTCTGCATCCGTCAGCTTCTACCCTAGAAAAATCTTAGCTGAACAATCATTTATTGAACAGATTTCCACATACTAAACCTGAGGAAGTAGTTTCAGCCCACTGGTGGTATAGCCAGTGATAACCACAACAACCACTGAATTTTTCTTAAAAATTATTTTTTTTAAAAAAAAAGCTAGATCAAATCATGTAAGAAAGTATTTCCTTGCTTTACTGAAACACAATGAGTAACAAATATGTAAAATACAGAAATTCCTATTTAGTTCTTTCATGCTGACTTTGGAGTAGATTACAAAATCCTAAGGGATTTTTTAACTCTATTTCCTACCATTGCAACTTAAGTATGCAAAACAAACTCAATACATTTTTAAATTCCATCATCATTTTTTGATACCAAATAAAATGCTACTGCTAGTCAGAGCTATTTGATGCTGTTGGTTGGATGAACAAATTACATCTATCTCAGAGCAATCATATTTCCTCTTTATATTGTCAATCTCTATTACCCTTCATCCAAATATATCTATAACCAGGATTATTTCTTTACATACTACAAAAAGTGTCTTGGTTTGTGGCACAAATTGATATCTCCAGAGTCTGGGGATCTTTGGGATGATAACTGGCTGATTTTATGCTTCTGTTTCCCAATGTTTCCCTTTGCTTCAATTCACTATCCCTCAACACATCTTTCAATAGTGTCATCTTCCACCCCTTTAATAGCTTTTCCATGGTCATCTGTCTGCACTGACAGATTGTACTTTAAACTGATTTTATTCAGTGTAGGAAATACATTTCCTAGTATATATATATATGTAGATAGATAGGATTATATATCATGTAGGAATAGGAATATATATCATGATAGGAATATGATAGGAAAAATATTCTTCTGGGACCTGGAGTCTGATCTTAATAAAGTAGAGTTATTTGTTTTTTAAGCTCGGAGGAAACTGTTCTACAGTGGTAAGCTCAGGTCCTATTATCTATTGAAAGAACTGATATATTGCAGCGCTTTAAAAAGCTTCAACTGGATTTACAAACGGAACCGTGACTGTTAACTGTCATTTTTTCTGTTTGTTTAAAATCCTGTGTCTTTCTAAAAATAGATTCTAAGAACAGAGAAAGATAATAACAAAAACACATTCATTTTCCATTGCTAGATGTTAGCCTCAAATTTATTACTGATATTCTCAGCAGCCAATGCAGAAAGGGAAATGAAATTTATAGTGTTTATAAAATACATATATATATGTACACATACATATATATTTTTTTCTTAAGGGAAACAAGATATCCCTGTTAGTGTACTAAGCTTATTTCTCCCATAGATTCTGAAAAACAAATCCTTCAACAAACACTAGTTGAATCTTGCAAATGTAAATTATGTATCCAAATGCTTTCCAAAGTTCATGAAGTCTCAATGTAAATTTCAGTTCCACTATTCCTATTGACATTTTTGGTTTTGCAGTCTCTCCTCCATTAGTTATGACACTATTTTGGCAAGGTGTGTCTATTTTCAGTTTCAGTCCAAAGAAGGGCACAGACTTCTGTTCTTTCACTGCCACATCCCTGACACCAAATCAGTACCTGGCATATAGTCAGCTCACTAAAATTTGTCAAATGAACTAGTGAAATTTGTGACTTTAACAATCATGTAACTTTTTTAAAGAGTTTATCTCCACTTGTTATCTTGATCCACATACATCTAAGATCCAAGGGTTAGTTCTTCCCAGAAGTCTTTCAACCTTTGTAATTGTTGTATAACCAGAAATAGTGGAATATTCCAAATTTCTGTTACTCACAACAAGAAAATAATCTACAGTGTTTTATTTTATATTTTCTTATTTATGAATATAGGTCAATAAATCAAACAAATTGAAATCTATGTAATCTGAAAAATATATAACATCTAAGCTATGTTTGTCACAATTTATTTCAAATAATGTAAACAATTTTAAACCAATAACTATAATTCAGATTCTAGATAAGCAGATGGAATTTCTTAACAACATCAGTCTTGCTGAGTGTATCAGTAAGAATGCAGCAACCCAGAAGTTGTTCTACATATATACCTTCTGAAATGTAGAGATAACAGTTTTTCAGATGCTAGAATTACCTTGAGATTTAACCCAGTGTCTAGTCAATTAAATATTGTAATACCTGATTTGCCTTCTCTTCCATCAGAAAAGCTCTGCTCAAGCAAGGCTTTCCTTCTCAAACTCTAGAGGAACAAAAAATCTTTAAATTTCAAGTGCAAATGTAGAAATGGGGCTACAATAGAGTTTATGCCATTTAATCATCCATAATGTTTCTTAACCCCTTCAACAAACCCATTTTAAACCCTAATCAATTTTAGATCTGTTCTACAGAAAAATTCTTCTATCTAATCCTTATCCTCCTTTCTCTCCTATGTCAATTGATTAAACTCACTTCAACCCAGCTGAGGAATATCAATTATTAAGAGATAATGGGTTGGGAGTTTACCAGAGTGGATCTTGCTGGACACAATATTGCTTCCATAGTGACCCTCTCTTAACATTCCTTAGTGTTCCTGTCTCAAAAAACTCATTTCTGGTGAAGGCCCAGAAATAATTCTCATACTCCAGCTCCAGATTTCCTATCTGGATAGCTTTATGAACTTATTTATCAAAACACCAAAAACAAACAAAGAAAACAATCTCGGGTGGCCAGTTGGCAGCCATACATTGCAAACAGCAGCTCAAATGACTACAATTTAATCTATTTTATGATTCATCATTCAACTGTCCTTACTCATCATATTGCATTTTGTAAAATTCTGCGTATGCTTCCTAGACGTGTATTAGAGTAATTATAAGTGAATTAGACATTATTAATCCAAGGCTGTAACTGGCTACTATCTGATGCTGCTTAGTGACTTAATTATGTTAGACAGACTAAATTGTTTCAAATGAACCTTCACAAAGGTCCTTAATAAAATAAAAGAGTGATTTTATTTTGTGTTATCTACTTTCTGCCAGAAGGTTCTCTAGGGGCTTCTGCGGTTTTCTTTTCTTTCCTATTAGCTAGAAAGCACAATCTAGTAAGCCAGTGAACCTTTCAGGAGCTTACACAGAAAATATTTCTCACCCTTTGACAAGCACTCTGGTAAGATTTGGGGCTGCTGTGTAAGCAGCAAGATTTAGTGGTTTTGTCTTAAGGGAGCTGGTTCCTGAAGTGACTTAGAATGCTTTAGGAAAGAAAGAAAGGAAGAAGAAGTTTCATACTGATAGTGTATGGAGGGGATAACTTTATATAAAATTTTGAGTAGAGTGGATATTTGAAACAGAGTGGAAATTTCCAAAGTTGAATTTAAAGTGTCAGCAGATTCACAGAGGAGCTGCCTTAGAAAGCAGGCTGTGAAAGATTACATTTTAAAATAAGAGAAATACATTCTTTCTTTAGTTTGCTTTGTGCAATAGCAGAAGTTCACGAATGAGGGTAGGCAATTTGTCTATTATTTCCAAGACTGAGCACATCAGCCATGACTTCACTCAGAAGGAGGCCCCTCACCCATGAGAGGTGCAGTGAGAGGTTGAATGTGCACCAAGTATTTCTCATTCCCACACTAGTTTTGACAGCCAGGTCAAATACGTGAAAAAGGATAATGGGATAATAAAGTGACTACACTTCTGAGCAAGATGTGCAGTGTAGCAGTCAAAGTGGGGGTCTTTGTGGGAAAGTTGCAGACAAAAGTGGTTCTCTGTGGGAAAGAACTGCTTGGGACTGTGGAAGCTTCCTAGACTAGTTGTTGCTATTCTTAGTCTTCCCTCAGTGTGAAACCTATGCTCAGCAGAGCCAGACTGTTGTATAGAATTATTTATTTCTCCTTTCCCTGCACACTCCCAACAAGAAAACACCACATGCACACCAACAATATAGAACTCAAGTATTTAGAAACTCTCCTATTTTTGACATTCCTTACTTACTGAGTACCAAATCACATTGGCATTTTCCAGATGTTTTAGTCCTTTTATTTCTGAGTATCATTCCTCTTGTGTAGAGCACAATGAGGCTGACAGCAAAATTTAGAAATGAAAATAAGAATTCCATTTATTGTCATTGAAATTTTCTGTCATCGTGATGCATACCTTAACTGCTAACATGTAGATTTTTATCAAGAATATTTCTTTAGATCCCTTTTGAGCTTTACAAATTTTAATTAGTCAATATTGACAAATATAAAGAGTACATTAAAACTAAAAAAGCACTTAAATATTAGCCAAATAAGTAGCTTCAGTGAAAGCCCAAAATTTTATGTTTTATTTGAGAAAGAAAAAAAAAACACATAAATATGGCTTATTCCATTCAGGTGAAGTAGCAAGACACAAACGAGGAAGTAAACAGCTTCTTTCCAGCCAGTTAGGAAAAGCATTAATGAAGAGCTCATTGAACTTTAAATACTATTAATGCTCAGAAGAAACCTAGTAGGGATTCATAATTAGGCCCTTGGGGGAAACGTAATAAAGAAATATAAAGTTGAGACAGTGTAAAGGGAAGTCAGATTTCAGAAACTATATTTAGTCAGAAAGAAGCAAGAACTACTTTGGTTTTAAAATATGAACTCTCCAGGAGTCAACCTTGATGCTCTATCTTTGAACATCCAAATACAGCAGACCTTGAAAAACACAAAAACACTCTCATCTCTTCAAAAACTAGGACCGACAATCAATTTACAGCAGTAATCTGAAAACAATCGACACCAAGACATAATAAAACTGGACCAGGAAGCTATCATTATATTATATTTGCCAGAAACTGAGCAAAGTTGCTAGCCAGAATCGATGTTAGCAGTAAATTTTCTTTGAGTACTTCAATTTTTCCTGAGCAGATAAATGCAAAATCTGTAAGCAATAAAACTGGTCACCTCTTTCATTCTTTTCAAGCAACTGGAGAACTGGTCACCCACTTCCTCTATAATTATTCTTGTCTTACATTTCTACATCCATTCTGAGACGGATTCTCCTGGAAAGAGTGGTGAGAAGGATATAGGAGGAGAGGATTGGGGGTAGCATAGGCCATTCTATTAAAGAATAGATCCCGAAACATAAAACTTTTAAAGAGAAGGACAAAGGAGTGGGAGCTAGGAAGCTCAGTATCATCAGTACCTTTTAAAAGTGTCATCAGTACCTTTATAGTTTTTCATGTACATTTCCTCTTGAAAGTGGCATAAAGCCAATCGAAAGAGAGATATAATAGCACATGAATCTAATATAAGTGTAGTAAATAAATGCATTCTTAGGTTGGACTAAGAGCAATACATATTAATGTGTGCTTCTGATTTTTTTTTTTTAACCAAAGAAGTGGATTCAATTCTGATTCAGGTGAGTTAAAAACAGGCATTCTGACTTTCGGCAAACCTTTGGTCTGAGCGTTCTTTCTTTCTTTGACAATAAACTAAAGAAAATAGGAACATCAATAAAAAATAATAACGATACAACTCTCTTGAAAAACACTGAACAATAAGGTGAATTTTAGCTCTTTCAAAGTTCTGTTTGTGATTATCAAAATGCGTAGATTTGTTAAGCAAAAATAAAGCAAGTGTCAGATATGAGAAATGCCTCACATAGAACATTTCTAAACGTTCTTCCATTGGAAAAGAGAAACAAAAGCAATACAAACAGGTACCAGAAAGTATGTGTTTAGACCTAAAAGGTCTCATGAAGCAAAGATATCATTGTGCATGTCAATATCAATTAGCCAGAAGATTTTGGTTTATTAAATATCTATTCCTAAAGATTTTTAAGAGCCATCTGTAAGTAAAACTCCACTGACTTAATAGACTTTTAAGAAAATAAATAAATCAGTGGAAGTTAGACTCTCTTAGCCTACTACCTGGACGCCTGCATTCCCTGATACATACACACACACACCTTCCCCTCAAACCCCCCGCAAACATACACATACACACTTTTCAAACATCTATAGTGAAGAAAGAACCAGGGAAAGCCTAGTCATTCTTAAAGGTGAAAATGCTAAGAAGGTGGAGTGAGGGGCTGGGGATCATTTTATAAAATACCATAAACCTGATTGCGGCCTATATCTTCCAGTGTTGCATTATATTCATTGTATTTAGATGATTCTCTGAAAAAAATCACATTCTACTGGTAATAAAAGAATTAGGAATATGACAAACTAGGACAGAGTATAGGACAATTGACTAACAATATATATCCCAAGAAAAAGGACAGTTGAACAATGAAAATTCACTGATGTTTAAAGGAAGAAAATGAAGATTGAGTGATCTTTGACACTCCTATTTTTTTCACATTTTACTAAATAGCTACATTTCCACAGACATTTCTTTTTCTTTTGAAAGTTCTGAAGCATTTAATCTGACTGATTCATAAAGATAAATGTGGCTGTGCTTAGTCATCAGTCGTGTTGGACTCTTGTGACACTTTGGACTGTAGTCCACAAGGTTCCTTTGTCAATGGGATTTTCCAAGGCAAGAATACTGGAGTGGGTTGCCACTTCCTTCTCCAGGGGATCTTCCTTATACCAGGAATTGAACTCATGTCTCCTGTGTCTCCTGTGTCTCCTGCACTGGAGGTGAGTTCATTACCCACTGAGCCATCAAACTCAAAGAAATATGGGAAGAACTGCAATAAGTCCAGGAGACATTTGCCCATGGTTTGCCATGTCTATTGCAAATAAATTCCTTAATTTTTCTTCACATTTTTAGTTTGTCAAAACTTTAACCACATGAATATTTTTATATATTCAAATCTGGTGATTTTTCCTTCAAAGATTTCACCTTTATTGCTAAGCTTCAATGATCCTGTCACAGTTAATGATCTCATATTAATTTATCCGGTTATTAAACAATGTGGAGAGCTTCCCTGATGGCTCAGTGGGTAATGAAGCAGTATTAGCAACCCTTGGAAAATGCTATACAACCAACATATGTTACTGAAAATTGCTAAATAAGGGGAAAATCAAGTATTTGTCTGCCTTTTCTTTCTTAATTTTTAAATTTATATTGGGGTATATGGTTTATTCATAAGGTTGATTTAGTTTCAGGTGCACAGCAAAATGGTTCAGTTATACATATACATATACATATACCCATTCTTTCTCAGATTCTCTTCCCACATAGGTTATTACAGAATACTGAGTGCTATACAGTAGGTCCTCATTGATTAACTATTTTTGGACCTAGAGATTATCACACTAAGTGAAGTAAGTTAGAGCAAATGTCAAATGACATAACTTACATGTGGACTCTAAAGAGATGATACAGTGAAATTATTTACAAAACAGAAATAGAGTCACAGATTTAGAAAACAAACATGGCTAAACAAAGGAGAAAGTTGGGGGAGGGGGAGAGATAAATTGGGAGTTTGGGGTTAACATATCTGTCTTTTGTATAAAACTCTACCTCAAAGTAACCAAACTGCTGCTAAGGAAAATTTTCTTTCATGAAAGGTTTATGTAGTTAGTATATTAACATTTTTGCAAGTCTTAATGAGATAATGGATCTAAGTAATGATGATCAATGAGTGGTTACAACAACAAGAAAATATATTTTGTACTTCCACTAGAAGCAAACCCTGCTATCTAAGAAGTAGTCTTGACAAAAAAAAAAAAATAGAACCTGAATCTGATCCAGCCTCTATCTTTCAGAATTTACAAGAAATACACAGTTAAAAGGAATATATTAAATGAAAACTATACAGGAAAAAATGACCCAGGTTGTTCAACAATTAAAGTATGAGGAAAAATGAGAGAGAGAGCAATTAAAGCAGATCAATAAGATAAATTCACCAAGACAAATATATGGACTGGAAGAAGCACAAAGTGGAATCAAGAATGCTGGGAGAAATATCAATAACCTCAGATATGCAAATGACACCACACTTATGGCAGAAATCGTAGAAGAGCTAAAGAGCCTCTTGATGAAAGTGAGAGAGGAGAGTGAAAAAATTGGCTTAAAGCTAAACATTCAGAAAACTAAGAGCATGGCATCCGATCCCATCACTTCATGGCAAATAGATGGGGAAACAATGGAAACAGTAAGAGACTTCATTTTGGGGGGCTCCAAAATCATTGCAGATGGTGACTGTAGCCATGAAATTAAAAGACGCTTGCTCCTTGGAAGAAAAGCTATGACCAACCTAGACAGCATATTAAAAAACAGAGACATTGCTTTGCCAACAAAGGTCCATCTAGTCAAAGCTATCGTTTTTCCAGTAGTCAGGTATGGATGTGAGAGATGGACTATAAAGAAAGTTGAGCACCAAAGAATTCATGCTTTTGAACTGTAGTGTTGGAGAAGACTCTTGAGAGTCACTTGGTCTGCAAGAAGATTCAACCAGTCAATTCTAAAGGAAATCAGTTCTGAATATTCATTGGAAGGACTGGTGCTCAAGCTGAAACTCCAATACTTTGGTCACATAATGTGAAGAACTGACTCACTGGAAAAGACCCTGATGCTGGGAAAGGTTGAAAGTGGGAGAAGAAGGGGACGACAGAGGATGAGATGGTTGGATGGCATCACCGACTCAACGGGCATGAGTTTGAGCAAGCTCCGGGAGTTGGTGATGGACAGGGAAAACTGACATGCTGTAGTCCATGGGGTCACAAAGAATCAGACACGACTGAGTAAATGAACTAACTAACAAATATATGGACTTTATCCCTGATTTAAGCAAATACATTATTAAAAAATGTCGCAGCTGAGGAAAAGAGATTGGATATTTAATAAAATTGATAGTTATAGTAGGTTCATTACACTTAACTTTTTCTATATCTGTATATACTCGATGGTTCAGTGGCAAAGAATCCGCTTGCCCATGCAGGAGATGCCCTAGAGAAGGAAATGGCAACCCACTCCAGTATTCTTACCTGGGAAATCCCATGGACAGAGGAGTTTGGTGGGCTACAATCCATGGGGTCACAAAAGACTTGGACATGACTTAGTAGCTAAACAACACAGCAATATCACGCCATGGAAACTGTTACAGATAGAGGGATGCATCTTTAAGTGAGAAGCATTTTAATTTGTTTTATAAAGCTGGCAAAGTATGAACCATTCAGAAAACTGTCTGATCATCAAATTACTAATGTGCATTTTCCCACCTCTCACTGTTTACCAATAGGATGACTGTTTACAAGACCATTCTAGGCAAAAGAACACACAGTTCAAGATTCTGAGGCAAGAATAAATTTGCCTGATTAGGGAACAGCAAGAAGATCAGTGTGTCCAGAGCAGAGTGTCCAAAAGGGAAAGTAATCAGAGATGAGGTTGGAGAGGGACACAGGCCAGAACTTGAAGGATTCCTTGGACGTGAGCAAAGTTTTACCTTAAAGTCTAATGGGAAGCCACTGGAGACCGAGAAAACAAGCAAACAGATAAAGAGAATCATTTTTGAAGAAACAACCACCAAGATGATGAATTGATCTGGAATGTAAGAGTAGGAAATGAGTCAGGAATGATTTTCAAGTTTTTTATCCCGAACAATTGAGTGAATGAAGATGTCATTTAATGAGCTTTTAGAGTCAGTGACCTAACAGAAGCAGAAGAGATTAAGAAGTGGGCAAGAATACAAAGAAAAACTATACCAAAAAGGTCTTAATGACCCAATTAACTACAATGCACACCTAGAGCCAGACATCCTGGAGTATGAAGTCAAATGGGCCTCAGGAAGCATTACCACAAACAAAGCTAGTGGAGGTGAGAGAATCCCAGCTGAGCTATTTAAAATCCTTGAAGACAATGCTATTAAGGTGCTGCATTCAATATGTTAGCAAATTTGGAAAACTCAGCAATGGCCACAGGACTGCAAAAGGCCAGTTTCAATTCCAATCCCAAAGAAGGGCTATGCCAAAGAATGTTCAAACTATCATACTATTGCACTCATTTCACATGCTAGCAAGGTTATGCTCAAAATCCTTCAAGCTAGGCGTCAACAGTATGTGAACCAAAAACTTTCAGATGTACAAGCTGGTTTTAAAAGAGGCCTAGGAACCAGACATCAAATTACCAACGTTTGCTGAATCATGGAGAAAGCAACGGAGTTCCAGGAAAACATCTACTTCTACTTCATTGACTATGCTAAAGCCTTTGACTATGTGGATCACAACAAACTGGAAAATTCTTAAAGAGATGGGAGTGATCCCTGGAGGCCTCAGTCTGCAATGGCTTGGAGTGGGGCTTGGGTTCCCAGCCAGTGACTGGGCTGGGTGGTGGCAGTGAAAGCACCAGATCCTAGCCACTAGATCATTGGTCAGTGACAA
Organism: Okapia johnstoni; assembly: GCA_024291935.2. Taxonomy (NCBI): domain Eukaryota; kingdom Metazoa; phylum Chordata; class Mammalia; order Artiodactyla; family Giraffidae; genus Okapia; species Okapia johnstoni. The sequence goes on from CM044308.1 coordinate 139,641,604, forward strand.
GGGCCCTGTTCCTTCTGTTTTGCATAAAAGGATTTCCACAAAGATGGAAAGTGGTGAAACAAGTAAATAATTTATTAGGAGGGAAAAACAGTACAGTACATGTGGATAAACACATGTGCAGACTCAGAGGGGGAGTCCCTGAGTCGTGCCCTCGTGGCAGTTTCAATTACTTTTATGGGGCATTTCTTCTGGGTTTCCTTTGGCCAATCATTTTGATTTGCCTGGTTCACAGTCCACATTTAGTATATCTCAAGGTTCTCCCATGTGTGCACATACATCTCTTAGCCAAGATAGATTTTACTGAAAAGGCATATGGGCAGGGAACATCCTTTGACACAACTCTCCTTTGGCCTCCAAGGAGCTTCTCTGTACATGTGTGGTTGAGGAGGTCTTTTGACTTTGATGGAGAAGGAAATGGCAACCCACTCCAGGATTCTTGCCTAGAAAATCCCATGGACGGAAGAGCCTGATAGGCTACTGTCCATGGGGTCACAAAGAGTCGGACACGACTGAGCGACTTCACTTTCACTTTGACTTTGAGGGTAAGAAATATGTGGTCTAGGCTGGGAAGACCCAGCCTCTTCCCTTAATTGTCCTGCTATTCTCCTCTTGGAAGTTTCAATCCATACAGAATGAGTCTCCAATTGCTTTATCCTGGGGAGCCATCTACCTCCTGTCTCAGGATTACGAGACCACCTTACCTATCTCCTGAGAAACTTGTATGTGGGTCAAGAAGCAACAGTTAGAACCAGACATGGAATAACTTTCTGATTCCAAACTGGGAAAGGAGTATGACAAGGTTGTATATTGTCATCCTGCTTATTCAACTTATGTGCAGAGTACATCCTGCAAAATGCTGGGCTGGATGAATCACAAGCTGGAATCAAGATTTCCGGGAGAAGTATCAATAAGCCCAGATATGCAAATGATACAACCCAAATGGAAGAAATCCAGGAGGAACTAAAGAGCCTCTAGATAAGGGTGAAAGAGGAGTGAAAAATAAAAACTGGCATAAAACTCAACATTCAAAAAATTAAGATCATGGCATCAGTCCCATCACTTCATGGCACATAGAAGGGGAAATAGTGGAAGCAATGACAGATTTTCTTTTCTTGGGCTCATAAATCACTGCGGACGGTGACTGCAGCCATGAAATTAAAAGATGCTTGCTCCCTGGAAGGAAAGCTATGACCAACCTAGACAGCATATTAAAAAGCAGAAACATCATTTTTTGGACAAAGGTCTGAGTAGTTATAGCTATGGTTTTTCCAGCAGTCATGTATGGATGTGAGAGTTGGACCGTAAAGGCTGATTGCTGAAGAATTAATGCTTCCAATTTTGCTTTCCATTGTGGTGCTAAAGACTCTGGAGGGTTCCTTGGGCTGCAAGGAGATCAAACACATCAATCCTAAAGGAAATCAACCATGAAAATTCATTGGGTTGATTTCTGTTGCTAAAGCTGAAGCTTCAATACTTTGGCCACTTGATGAGAAAAGCCGACTCATTGGAAAAGACTCTGATGCTGGGAAAGATTGAAGGCAAAAAGAGAAGGGGGCAGCAGAGGATGAGATGATTAGATACCTTCACCAACTCAATGGACTTGAACTTGAGTAAACTCCAGGAGATAGTGGAGGACAGAAGGCCCTGGTGTACTATAGTCCAAGAGGTTACAAGTAGTTGGACATGACTTAACAACTGACAACAACAAAGAATCAGTGAGGAGATCATGTGTATAAAGACATGATGAGTTCAGTTTCCAATGTGTCCCAGACATCCAAAGGAAATAGAAGGCAGGCCATTTCTAGACCATTAGTGAAGAAGATTGAACCAGAGGCATAGAATTTGGGAAACATAGAATGTATTCTACCACATTAAAGAGTTTAACAATTTTATGAGTTGTAGGAGACTATGGAAGAATTTTAAGCAGAGAAGAGATATGTCAAAAATTCTAAAAACCGTGCCTCCTATTCCCCAAACTCTTATTGGTTTCTGGAGTATGGGTAATGAGCAGCCTACACTATGATTCAAAGATGCCATATCCTCCTAGAATACTAGTTAATACAAGTAGGTTTTGAAATAATAAATAAAAGACCTAAATCAATAGAGTATTGTTTATTGATAAGAATTAATACTATAAAGATGACAGTTTTACACAAAATACTTGCAAACTCAGTGCAACTCTCATAAAATTTCCAAGAGTAATTTTCATAGAAATCAATAATTTTGACATAAAATTTATACACAACAGTAAAAACCCAGACAATTTTAAATAATATTTAGGAAACCTTCACTCCACTGTGTATCAAAAACTGCTACAAAATTATGGCAATCAAAAGTTTGGATGTTGGTGCAAAGAAGGATAGATAATATCAAAAAACATAATAGAGAGCTTAGAAATGAATCCACATATACCTACAAGGCTTGTCAAATCAATAGGTGAAGTATGGAGTATTCAATACATTTTGCTAAAATAGTGAGGAGGTCTATTAACTAATAATTCCAGGAGAGCCATTATGTAACAAGTAGTGTTGTTGATATTTTACATGTATTATCTTAATTCATCTTTTCAATAATTTATAAGGTAGAGACTGCTACTAACCCCATTTCATTGGTGAGGGAACAATGGTACATAGATATAAGTAATTTGGACAAGGACACACTGCTAATAAGTGGCAGAGTTAGCCTATCTACATGATAAAGGATAAAATGAAATCCCTACCTCACAGGAAATAAAAATAAACTTTATTAAACTTTAAATAAAGTTTAAACCCTGAACTTTAATTTTTAGGGATTAAAAACCTAAAAATGAAGAGCACTACCATACATTTTAGAAGGAAATGTTTTGTTTAACAAAGGATTTTTGAACAAAGATTTTAAAAAGACAATGATTATAAAGGAAAAGAAAGACACATTTGACATCATTAAATATAAAATCTTCTATTCACTAAAATCAAAATAAATGCACCAAACACACCATTTAAAAGTAAAAAGGTAACCAGATTGGGAAAGGAAATTTATAATCAAGGCTGATCTTCGATCAGGATGTACTGGAAAAGTCATAACTTTCTCTAAAATGATGCAGAAGTAGTTATGATTAATGGTAGCTGCTCTGAGCTCCTGTAAGACTCCTTCTTCTGGCCTTCCCAGCCCTTTCAGTAGCTCCCAGACACCCACCTAATCCAGCAGATGGCCTCCAGTCACTCTTAGCAAACTTCTGTGAATTATTTTGATTATCATGCTTGCTTGTAACTCATGTGACCAATAAAGGGAAAGGAAAGATAGAGAGGGTAACTATATCAGTGATATCACTTCAAAAAACAAAAAACATTGGCATGAAGGCAAAGTTAAAACATGAACATAGAGGTATACAGATGTTTACTATGTTTTAGTTTTTATATGTTTGACATTAAAAAGATTTAACAATGAATGAGAATTACATATTATATATCAAAAATAATATTTCTAGTTTTTGACCCTGTAATCTCATCTCCTAGGGTCAACCCCCCAAAAGTAACAAATCAAAGTCATTTAGTGTCTAAATTTTCCTACAAGTCTACTTCTGGTTCATTGACTACAGTAATGGCTTTGACTGTGTGGATCACAACAAACTGTGGAAAATTCTTAAAGAGATGGAAATACAAGATTACCTTACCTGTCTCCTGAGAAAACTGTATGCAGGTCAAGAAGCAACAGAACTCAAGATTGCCAGGAGAAATATCAACAACCTCAGATATTCAAATAATAACCACTTTAATGGCAGAAAGTGAAGAACTAAAGAGCCTCTTGATGAAAGTGAAAGAGGAGAGTGAAAAAGCTGGCTTAAAACTCAGCATCAAAAAATTAAGATCCTGGCATCCAGTCCCGTTACTTCATGGCAAAATAGATGGAGAAACAATGGAAACAGTGGCAGATTTTATTTCCTTGGGCTCCAAAATCACTGCAGACGGTGACCACGGTCATGAAATTAAAAGATGCTTGCTTCTTACAAGAGACCCTATGACAAACCTAGACAGCATGTTAAAAAGCAGAGACATCACTTTGCCAACAAAGGTCTGTCTAGTCAAAGATATAGTCTTTCCAGTAGTGTATGTATGTGAGAGTTGGACTATAAAGAAAGTTTAGCACCAAAGAATCCATGCTTTTGAACTGTGGTGTTGAAGACTCTTGGGAGTCCCATGGATAGCAAGGAGATCAACCTAGTCAATCTTAAAGGAAATCAGTCCTGAATATTCATTGGAAGGACTGATGCTGAAGCTGAAGTTCCAATACTTTGGCCACCTGATACAAAGAGCCAGCTCATTGGAAAAGACTCTGATGCTGGGAAAGATTGAGGGCAGGAGGAGAGGGGGCCAGAAGATGAGATTTTTGGATGGCATCACCAATTCAATGGACATGAGTTTGGGCAAACTCTGTGTAACAGTAAAGGACCGGGCAGTCTGGCATGCTGCAGTCCATAGGGTCACAAAGAGTCAGACATGACTGAACAACTGAACAAGTAAAGCCTTACTATTCCAGGAAAAGACTCCTCCTCTCTTACTTCATCCATTGCCTCAAGGAGTATCACCAACTTTCCCCTGCACAAACCCTTTCCCTCCTCAATCCATAAATGCATTTATATACCTTTGGTTTTGGGCCTAGTACACATTCTCTGCCAACTCCAATAGATTTAATGTTTGGGGCCATGCCTTGCCTCCTGGGACTACCTCACCAATTTCTTGTAATAATTTATGCTGGTATCAGCCAGCACAGTGACACCTCCTCTGTGCAGTGTAGACATTAATCCTAATGTCCTGCCTTTCACTTTGGCATAAAGTGTGAGGTCAGGTGATTGTTTTTGTCAGTTTTCTATAGCCATTGCCAAAATGTAGTGGCATAAAAAAACAACCATTTTATTTATCTATAACTGTGGGTTACCAATATTTTTTGTGCTTAGTTAGGTGGTTTTTCTGCTATCTGTAGCAGGGTCACTCATGCAGCTGCACCAATCTGATGGATCTACTGCACCTGGATTTTTTAATAATTAAATTTATTTATTTTTAATGGAAGGAGAATTGCTTTACAATATTGTGTTTGTTTCTGCCAAAACCCAAAATGAATCAGCCATAGGTATACCTATGTCCCCTGTCTCTTGAACTTCCCTCCCACCTCCCTCACCAGCCCACCCCTCTAGATTATTACATCATTAACATGGTTTGTGTTCCCTGAGTCACACTGCACCTGAATGATTTAAAGGGCCCCACTCAAGTCTGGAGAATGTTGCTGGCTGTTGGCTGGGCCACATGTCTCCAGCAGACTAGCCCTGATGTCTGGCAGCTTTTCAAGAGAACAAGACCCCATGTGCAAGCATTTATCAGGCTCCCACTTGCATCACATTTACTAATACTCCATTTGCCAAATAAGTCACATGACCAGATTCAGCGTGCCAAGCCCAGATTAGGCATCCCATGTGAAGGAGAATTTAAGCAAGGATCTAAACACAGGAAGACAAAATCACTAAAGGTAATTTCTTTAATATCTATTAAATACAATTTATAATTATATAACTATCTAATTATAATATATAATTATATAAATTATATATTATAATTATATAATTAGTATCATTTATCCTATATAATTAAATTAAATATATATTATATGTATTGCAATGTATAATATATTATATAACTATTTTAGCTGTAAAGCAAATTATGTAAAATAAATATATAAATATTATATAATATATATTATATAATTATAAGAATTATATAATATAATATTTATATAATATAATATGAGTATATTTATGAACTTATATCTTTATATACTACATATATATTTAGTATAACATAATATAATAATTATATAATATAATATTAATATATTAAATATATTTAATATAGTTAATGTATATTTTAAACATGTATTTAAAATATATATTGATATATAAAACATATTTATTATATTAATATATAATCTATAAAATGTATTTATTATATTAATATATACAATAAATCTAATATATATTAAATTCAGCAAATAATATATATTACTATATAATATATAATATATATTTATATAATAAATACAATATATACTATCTTTATATAATGAATATAATATATATATATATTATATATATAATACATAATATATATATATAAAATAAATAATATATATTATATACTATATAACATAATTATATATCATATTATATAATAAATATATTTATATAACATATATTACATACTTATATATATTTTTATATATTATATAATATGTAATATATATATAATAAATATAGTGTATATTATATATAATATACACTATATTTAAATTATTATAATATATACTATATAAATATATAATTATAATTATATAGTATATATAATAAGTAAATATAAATAACTATATAATATATATTATATACTGTATATAACATATAACATATATTATATATTTATTATAATTATAATATATGTATTATATATATTATCATTATAGAATATTATGGTAAATATTATAATGAATATATTATATTAATATTATTATATATTATATTAACATTATATATTATGTATATTATATCATAGATTATTTTATATATGATATCATTATATACAATTATATGATAATTAACATAATCAATTAATATAATAATTAGTATTAATTAATTAATTAATTATAAAACATTTATCTTTATACTTGTATGATTTTATAATTATAATTATAAATATATAGTCTTAATTTTTATAATTAATTATTTGGTTATATTTTATAATCATAAATAATAATTTTAACTAATATATATTAATAATAATATATGTATTATTCCTATAAATATAAATAAATATAATTATAAATATAATTAATTTGAATGATTAATTTATTTTTAAAAATTAATTTATTTATTTTAGTTGGAGGCTAAATACTTTACAAATTTTAGTGGTTTTTGCCATACATTGATAAGAATCAGCCATGGGTTTACATGTGTTCCCCATCCTGAACCCCCTTCCCACCTCCCTCCCCATCCCATCCCTCTGGGTCATCCCTTTGCAACAGCCCTGAGCACCCTGTTTCATGAAGAGAAAATGGTCTGGCGTTCTGTTTCACATTATGATAATATACATGTTTCAATGCTATTCTCTCAGATCGTCCCACCCTCACCTTCTCCCACAGAGTCCAAAAGACTATCATATGCATCTGTGTCTCTTTTTCTGTCTTGCATATAGGGTTATCATTACCATCTTTCTAAATTCCATATATATGCATTAGTATACTGTATTGATGTTTTTCTTTCTGGCTTACTTCACTCTATATAATGGGCTCCAGTTTCATCCACCCCATTAGAACTGATTCAAATGTATTCTTTTTAATGGCTAAGTAATATTCCATTGTGTATATGTACCACAGCTTCCTTATCCATTCATCTGCTGATGGACATCTAGGTTGCTTCCATGTCCTGGCTATTATAAACAGTGCTGCGATGAACATTGGGGTACACGTGTCTCTTTCAATTCTGGTTTATATGTATTATATGTATAATATATGTATTATTCCTATAAATATAAATAAATATAATTATGAATATAATTAATTTGAATGATTAATTTGATTTAAATTTAAAATAAATTATAAATTAATAAATAACATTTTAATTAATAGTTTTAATTAATACAATTAAATAATAACAATTATTAGTTCTATAATAATATATAATCATATATTATATAATTATATTTTAATAATATAATAGTAATATAATATCTAATAATATATAATATATAATATACAAATCAAATGTTAAATATTAATAATATAATATATTAATATATAATATATTAATAATATATTATATTTATATTATATGATATTAATAATATAATATAATATTAATATATTTGATTTAGTATTATATATATGAATATATATTGCTATATTATATATAATATAGTAATATAGTATATAATTACATATTATATTATATATTGTTTATATGTTATATAATTGTATCTAATCATAATTATATAAATATCTAATATTTAGTATATCTAAATATCTATTAAATATTTTAATTTAAATACAATTATATTGCCTATACCAGACAATTCAAGCTAAGTACAATGATATGAGAATTGTTTACTATATTGTTAAATGCCCAAACATAGGTTTTGTTTTTAAAAGTACATTTTAAATACATGATAGTAGACCTTGGCATAGTATCTTGTAAAATTTCAGATTATAAAATTAATTTTTATTTGTATGCTTGTTTTTGGTCAAATAGGGGCATTTTATTTACACATGTGAGCCAGATAACTTAATATTTTAAAAGACAGTCAATCATGGTTTTGTATTAATTCATTCCTTTCTCTGCTTTATTGTGCTAGTTGGTAACATGAAGGGTAAAGACAAAAGTGGCTCAGTGGTTAAATATAATTAAATCTTTGATTTTAGCATGTATAATTTTCAATTTTATGCAAAGTTTCCAGTTAAGAGCACTGAAAATTTGAATAGATCATCAAAGTAATCAAACATAACTCACAGCTCTTCAGAAACTCACACTTTTTGCAGATATATCTTAATTAACTTATAAGTCAGTGTATCTAAATACATGAAATAGAGTCATATTTTCATCTGCAATTTAGATTGAAGGGTTATTTTCATTTCATTCTTATATAATAAGATGATGAAGTTAATTATTAAAAAGCTTAATCTACAAAAAATAGTTTCCATTTGGCCCTGCTCTTGTGGTTTTTAAACTAACCATGTATCAGGTATTTTTTTTTTTTTCAAATTATCTTTGTACTTTTAAGTTTTGTTTCATTTAATGTTAGAAAACTAACAACTGGCTCTTTGGCATCATATGTTAAACAGATAGACATGTGACAGTTATACATAAACTTTAAAGAAGTATGCCATTCCTCATTACAAATAATTCTTTTTATACACTTTTGAAGTCTAAACTGGTTTCTAGAATTTAAATTTGGATTGCTCCTGTGAAGTTTTATCCCAAACGTTAGCAAATTCTATTTTGGTAACAGACCATAAAACATAGCTTTCAACTCCTCTGAAATCAATATTCACATTCAACTAGAGCAGAAACTGAGGGTCTTTTTGGGGGGGGGGTCCTTTAAATTTTTTTACACAGCAGTGCCTTTAACTATTCAACATTCAATTTTGTGACATAGGCACAGCTTCCTATTTCACCTAACACAAAAAGAAAGTCAACATGTTAAAATCAAACTGCTCAGGCCTTTGAAGGGATACAACCAGGTTACTTCTTTCTAGACAAAAAGGAATCTCAGCACAATAGCCTAACATTGCTCACTGCCTGCTGATCCACAAGTTATTCATATGTGAGAGACCAACTGGCCAAGAGAAGCTAAAGACACATACTGACTGATGTGTTAAACAACAGGTGTCCTGAAAGATTTGTTGCCAGTTATAGCACTTCTTTTGAAACTTGTAATGCTAGAGGATGTTATAGTTTCTTATATAAATAGGACATTTACAAATGGTAATTTAGGCAATGAAAAAAAAAGAGTTGAATTATAAATGTAATAGCCAACTTCCATGTTCCAATGGAAAAATTAGAGAATGCATTAGCAGATGTTTTAACTTAGCAGAAAATTTAAATATCAATCATATTTAACTTTGAAGTTTATGAATTAATATATTTGTATGAAATATCTGTGTGGATTAAACGGACATCCATATCCACCGAGAAGGCTAATGAAAGCATGATTTTATATTCTGAAAACACATAATTAATGACGGAAAGGTGGTCCAGATACCATCTGTTCCTTGGCAGGAGGCTGACAACTTACATCTAAAATTTTCTTCGGAGATAATTAAAAGTTAATCCCATGTATGGAATTTACTACCCCAAACTTATGTATGTGGAAATAAGAATGCAACCTATTTTAAATGATATATACAGATTTGTGTGAAATAGGTTGCACTCTTAGATGGTATATATGTCTATATCTATACACCATTTAAAATAGGTTGCATACTTATTTCCACATACCTAAGTTTGGAATAATAAATCCCATACATAGGGTTAACTTTCAATGATCTCTGCAGCAAATTTTAGATGCAAATTATAGATATAGATATAGATAGGCTTCCCTGGTGCTCAGATGGTAAAGAATTTGCCTGTAATGTGGGAAATCCTGGTTCTATCCCTGGGTCAAGAGGATGCCCTGGAGAAGAGAATGGCTACCCACTCTAGTATTCTTGCTTGGAAAATTCCATGGACAGAGGAGTTTGGCAGGCTACACTGCATGGGGTTGCAAAGAATCAGACATGACTGAGCAACTAACAGTTTTTTTTCATAGATATCAATATTGATATAGATATAGATGGGTTTCCCTGGTGGCTCAGATGGTAAAGAATCCACCTGCTAATACAGATGTGGGTTCAATCCCTGGGTCAAGAAGATCTCCTGGAGAAGGAAATGGCAACTCACTCCAGTATTCTTGCCTGGAAAATCCAATGGACAGAGGAGCTTGGCAGGCTACAGTCCATGGGGTTGCAAAAGAGTCAGACATGACTTAATTGACTAAACAACAACAGATAGATATAGATATAGGTACAGGTATATATATATATATATATATATATATATATATATATATAAAGAGAGAGAGATTAAAATGTATATATTTATATCCTTATTTGTTTTTTTCAGCCTATAGCATATTAGGTACAGATGCCAGAACTGCCGAATAGAGCACTGGTGATTCAAGCAGAGAGGAGGGCATGCTAGAATAAATTCCTACATATCACCAGAAAGCCCACCAGTTGACCAGGTTCTCTTTCAAATCTCAGAGGATACTTTAATAAACAATTAGAAATGAGTAAGTGTGGTACTGCATGAGTGAGAAGCACAGTTGTGACTGTCCTTTGCAGACAGTGGTAGACAGTAGGTGGACAGCAGGGAACTACTATGATGAAACTGGACTAATTAATATGATTGGTAATGACAGGCTTCTGGAATAGCAAGGGTCTTAAGGAGGTGGGTAACCATCAGAGGCAAGTGGACATAATTACCACAATGGAAGTAAATTCAAAATGATATTCACTGAGCTGTGACTTATGGATTCTTGGCCATGGCTCATAGACAATGGCATTCCTACAGTTCCCTGCATATGTAATAGGTAGGGTCATATTATGTAATAGAAGACAGGCATGAGAATGCCTGGATCCAAGGGGAGAGAATGGGATAATAGTTGTTGTTTTTACATCTAGTGTTAATGCTAAAGAAACATTTGCAGCCCCTGCAACTTGAGAAGAATGGTAGTTTGGATGGTCATTAATGAATGTCATGTTAACCCAACCATGGAAGTAGATGTAGAAAAGTAGAAGCGGTTCATAAGGGTGACTGGAGTCTAGGTCAAGTGGTAAAGAAAGAAGATTATTAATGGTAGCCTTAGTACCAGCTGCTGTAGTTTTTCTCCACTAAAATTCTAGTTTTCTATTTGGTTTTTCATAAAGTATAAACAAGGATCACCCTGACAAAGCAGCCACAAGATGTAGTGAACTCAATGTAAGACACGCATAAATCTGAGTGGCATATGAGTAGACTGTAGTAGATGTTCTCAGGGCACCACTTAACCTTAGACTTGACCATAATCAGTGTGCTCTAGAGAAATTCCAGCTGAAAGTGTCTGCATCTCTATGAGTAAAGCCCATTCTGAAGGTGCTGGGAGGCTGCCCTGCCTGTTTGCCAGGAAATTTACTACCAGAAGCAACCTCAACAATGACTATCAGAAATTGGTTATAAATGTCTGATCATTCTCACACTCAGGTGAGAAGATTCTTCTTTAAAAAAAAGGGGGGGGGGTTATTGAAATGTAATTCATGTACTTATTTAATAGAGAGAGACATAATTTACTGTTTCAAGTGATAACTTAAAATGTACAATTTGATTTTCTTATAAGATGTGTCTACTGGCAACAATTCCTTTCAGTTTTTGTTCATCTCCAAATGCCTCTTGTTTTCACTTTAGAAAGATAGCTTTGCTGAATATGGGATTCATGGTTGACAGCTTTTTTTCCTCCCTCTGAGCACGCTGAATACGTCATCCTACTGTCTGCTGGCTTCTATTGATTCTGAGGGGATGAAACCTGTTAATCTAATCTAAAGGGCTGTTCTTGAAAATGACAGCCTTATTTTTCCCCCCAGCATTTTTACTATGATGTGACTGTCAATGGATTTTCTTTTTGTCTTACTTGGAATTCATTGAGATTCCTGGATGTGTAGACTATTGTTTTTAAGTACATAAATGAATGAATTTAAGCCATTATTTCTTTGAAAATTTTCTGCTCCTTTCTCTCTCCTTTCCTTCTCGTGCTCTCATTACCTGTGCACTTAATACTCTCCCACATTTCTCTGAGGCTCTGTTCATTTTTCATTTTTTTTCATCTCTGTTCTTGGGGTGGACATAATCTCTATTAATCTATCTTCAAGTTCAATAATCTTTTCTTCTGTCAGTTAAAATCTCCTATTTAGCCCCTTTAGTAACTTTTTAAATTCAGTTATGTACTTTTCAATTCTAGAATTCACATTTGGTTCTTTTTTTTTTTTATCATTTCAATCAATTGCTATTCTCTATTTAATAAAACATTGCCATATATCTTCTTTTATTTTCTTTAATCATGGTCTCCTGTATTTTTCCAATTATATACATAATGACTACTTTAAAGGCTTTGTCTGTTAAAAATCTGGCCATAGGCAGTTTTAGTTCCCTCAGTTTTCTGGACTATGGGTCATTACTTTAGTACTTCATTGCATGTGTCAGAAATTTTGTTGGAAACTGGATGTTATAATATTATAGCGAAGGTAGATGCTGGTCACCCCTCTTTGGGACTTGTTATTGTTATTTGTTTATTAATTTGTTTAAAGTTTGGATTATTTTAGTGAAATGTATATTCTCCCTAGAGTGTTAAGCTTTTGATGCTGCTACTCAGAAGGTAAGCAGTAAAGAATATGCAGGAGAAACAGGAGACATGGTTCAATCCCTGGGGTCAGGAAGATTGCCTGGAGAAGGGTATGGCAACCTACCCCAATATTCTTGCCTGGAGAATCCCATGGACAGAGGAGCTTGGTGGGCTATAGTCCACAGGGTTGCAGAGTCAGACATGACTGAAACAGCTTAGCACAGCACAGCACTGAGAAGGTACAGCTTTAGATATATGCACAGTTACACTGAGATGATGGTGAGGTGTTTTTTTTTTTAATAAATTTATTTATTTTAGTTGTTGACTTTTGCAGGGCTCTCTCTGATTGCCCCTTTCCCTGAGAATATTAAGCTGCTAAATTCCATTAATTTCTAGCTGAGTACTCTATTGTCTTAAACAATGCATTGGGGCATAAGTTGCTCCACAAATTAAAATTAAAAACTCTGGGCTCCTTTGAAAGGATCGACTCCTGAGGTCAGTGTTTGAGATTTGTTTTGATCCCAAGGGGGCTCCAACCAGCTGTCTCTTAGATTCTCTTGGGCAAACTACTAGTCTAGCCTGTATTTCCTATGAATTTAACAATCTCCTCCAAATCTTCTTTTACAACTACTTCTGCTATTTTTGGGAACACACCAAACCTTAAACACTTCCATCAAGAGTCACAAATGAAGTCAGTCCCTTTGAAAAGAGATTAGGAGCTACTAGTTTTATAACCTGTGTCTCTCCCCAGGAAGATTCTGAGCCATGACTCTGGAGCTGGGCATAGGGACAATCACATACATCTGTATGAATGACACCCTCCACTTTAGGACCTAGTCCCTAGTTTGTGGGGATCAGGGTAGGGTGGGAAAGTGCGGGAAGTAGCCTCACACCTTCTCAGATTGCCTCTCCCAATGTAGAAATTTATGAGCAAAGACAATTGAGTCCCCAGTATTCTCAATGGCTCCACACCCAAGGTACGGTCTCTGTCCTGTGTGTGGGGCAGAACAAAGAAAGGAGCCCCCCTCTCAGCTGTACTAACCCAGAGCTTAGGTACAACAAAAGTGCCTGAGGCAGGATACACTAGCCTTTCTTTCTTGGGAGATGGGGGAAAAGGGAGCACTCTATTCTTGACTGCAACAGTCTAGAGTTGAGTTTCCACCTCACTGAATTGGAAAGGAGGAAGAAGAAAATAGGTCTTGGTTCAAATATCGTTTACTCTCCCAATTCTTACTGAACTTCAGTAGCTTTTCTTGAGCAAATTTTAATCATTTTCTGCATGCCCTTGGAACCATTTCTAGAGATCTAAAATGCTTGGAATTTTTTTTATCATTTTTGTGAGTTTCACTGGAAAGTAAGACCACAAAATTGCTCACATGATCATCCCAAAGTACTTTCTCTAGGTGGGATACTTCTAACGCATGTGTTTTACACCATTTCCTGATCACAGTCTGGTTGTACACAGGGGTAAGTGAAAAAAGTGAAGTTGCCCAGTCGTGCCCAACTCTTTGTGACCCCATGGACTGTAGCCTAACAGGCTCCTCCATCCACGGATTTTTCCAGGCAAGAATACTGGAGTGGGTTACCATTTCCCTCTCCAGGAGATCTTCCCAATCCAGGGATTGAACCCAGGTCTCCAGCGTTGTAGGTAGATGCTTTACCATCTGCACACAGGGGTAGAAGACTTAAATATCACCCTTTGTTGGTTGTTTTCCCTATCCTGTATCACTTCTTATTCCTCTACTGGTGGTCCTTGAAAGTCTTCAATAAACTCCTCACTATTGAACCTTTACCTTATGTTCTGCCTTTAGATAATGCTAAACTGAAATCTCAAAGATGACGCTTACTTTATGGCTTCTGCAATTCAGCACTTAAAGATACAGGGATTGTGGAATAATGAATAGGATACAATGTATGAGAAGATAGAGACAGGATGGTATCCAGGGCCTACATGCAAATATTTGACTTAGAAGAGATACTTCCTCTATTAAAGCAGGACAACAAGAGAAAGAAGGGAATAATGGATGCAAATGTATGTACATGTTTCCATTTGGTGGCAAGAATCACACTACTGAGATGATTTTCCAATTGGATATTTATACTTCTAAAAGTCCTTTACTTCACAGACTGCTTAAACACCTTAGAAATACACTTACTTGCTAAAATATACAAACACTGATCCTGAGGCTTCCTCTTCTTCAAATTTCCTTTGGATGTCATTGTCAAAGTCTGCCTGAGACTTCTCTTAATTACTGCATCTAAGTCTGATGTAATACAGTTGTCTAATTCATTCTTTCAAAATCTTAACAGGCTCAACCAGATTATGACCAACTCTTAGCACTGGGAACTATTTCTCCTCTTTTGGGAACACTTCTAGCTCTGCACTGAATCTTTCACATTGCTTTTAAAGTTTAACTCTAAGAGTTAATTTACTTACAACTCCTGTGTGCAGTTTCTCACTGTAGATCTTAAGCACCCACTAAAGCCTTGATGAAAAAGGCATGTGGTCCTGGAGCAGTTTAGAAAAGGGAGAGCACATTCAGTTAGAGATGGATCAAAAAAGACTATACAAAAGATAGATTTGTATTTCAGAATATACCTTGAATGATGAGCAAAGGAAAAAAAAACTTAAAAGAGTGTTTTATGTATAAAGAATGAGGAAAGCATGAAGCAAAATATATTATCGAAGAATTACAAAAATTCTTGCAAGATAGATGTCATAGAGTTTAAAGAGAAAAGTCAGAGAATTGGTTTGGAACACATTGTAGAAGGCCTTGGAAGAGGATGTACTTAATTTGATAGACAATGAAGGATTACAGAAAAAGATAATAATTTAGTAATATGTCTGATTGGAGCTATGCTTTAACAAATGCTGTCCAAAATCATTGTTAATAATACCTACTATATCTATAGCTACTAGCAAGTTAAGCATGAAGTCTTTCATTATAGTCATCTTGGATCTGTGTATCTTTTTTACTTCATAATATCTGAAAATGAATTATACTACCAGACAGCACATTTTCAGATACTATCATCTATTCTGTATTGTTCCCACATAATGCTTATTCAGTCCTGAAAGCATGACTGCCTGCCTTATATGAAGCACTTTTCTTCTTGCTATTCAGCTGCTGGTTAGGAACTCTGGAATTATTTTTCTGCTTGGATGAGAATCCTTATAGAGCTTCTGTAGAAAAATATACCTATACCTAACGGAGAAACTGTATTTTCAAACTTCATTTTCAGAGATATTATCACTAAATTTGACCTGAAATATAGGATGCAGGTGTCCACAAGTGTAACTTTCCAAGTTATAATTAAAATTTTGCTTTTAACTTATCACTGCCTCTCTATGAGAAATTCATTTATGCTATTTTTATACAGTTGATCCTTACAATATTTTAGTAAAATAGGCAGGCCAATACATGTGTTATGGATAAGGTATAGCCCTTCACAAGTGCTGTAATTCTGAATGCAAAGTCTGTACATGTGAAACTGTAGAAAGCACTCTGTACTTAGTCTTCTAGTATCTATCATAGTATCATAGCTTGTAATTCAATACTTATCTTGTTGTTGCTCCAAGGCACATCTCTCCATGATGATATTATACAAGTAAATGAAAAATTTCACCCAGAAGCATTACTGAGTATTGAGAGTAACACTACTTACTGATAGCAAAATTTGTAAAAAGAAATTTGTGTATTGCAGCTATCCCCTTAGAGATTTGCTCAACAATATAATTGCTCTAATCACTTTTCACATTCTTCTCTGCCTAGAACAGTCTGAATTCTACCTCCAACTAATGAGCTATCCTTCTAACACCATAGTTATTCTGCTACCTCTTTAATACATACAGAAATTTAGTTTTCAGGCAGAAATCTAGTCTTCTGGTAGCACAAATAAAACATCTTCTAAGGACATGTCTTAGGAAAGCTGTAAAACTTCCAAACTCTGCAATAATGTTTAGTTTATAACCTTTTCTACTTACTCAGCTCCCATCTTTCTTAGATATTCTTTACATAAGTAAAATGAATGGATGTTTGACCAAAGGAACTGGCAATGACTTCTTGGTTCAGTTAGAATATGTGAAGAAAGAAGAATGAGAATAATTAGAATGAAATATTTGTGCTATTTCATGGTTTTAAACTCTGTCCTTTCTTTTAGAGGTCTAAGGAGTTATAATTCCAGCATCTTCATTTAATTTTTCATTAGTAGAGAGCTAAGAAGAACATAACTGTGACATGTTATTTAATTAATTTCTGATTTGATGTGTCATTTTAATTAATTTGGTGTTAAGTTCTTTTACTATAAGGTACAATGATAAAGGTTCGTATTATCCCTTTAGTTTTCCCATTACTCTCAGGAGAAGATGTAAGAGTACTAAAGCTTTTAATACCAAAATTTACAAGCTAATGAAAATTTAAGTTTATCACAGACTTTGTGCTACTCAAGTAAGACACACTAGCTGAAGAATATTTCAGCATCAAATATAGTCATAGACTTTCTCAGAGACTCTTTTTCTTGACAAAATAATACTATTTCTTAAATCCATCAGTACTTATCTTTCACGGAAATATTCTCTGCTTGAATAAACAAATACTCTCTGACTTAATATCAGAATCAAAATCAGTACTGCTTATACCAAGATTATTAGCAAGATTATTATTATTATTTTTCTTTACCCACTACCATTTGTCAACACTTTTCTTCTCCCCCAGCCAAGTGCCCAGTTATTGTTTCAGAGCACTTGGTATAACAATCCTCAGAAGTCAGCCCCACAAACCATCACCAACTGGATTTCTTTAGCCCTTTCTCCTCTCTGGATCACTTGAGAATACCTCCCTTTTTCACAAAAGGAGCTACTTCCCAATTGTTAAGCGTCTCAGCTCTTTATTTATGAATTCCCATAAGATACTCATGAATATTTCTCTCCAAAATAGTTTCTTTTTTATTAACTTCAAGCTCCAAAAGATAATGAAGAAAATTTGGCTCATGTTCATCCTCATTTTATAAAATATATTTATTTTTGTGATGCATCCATAAACTTAGGTAACTACTTTAAACCAAAGGTTAGCAAATTTTTTCTAAAGGAGCCAACTAATAAATATGTTTGTCATTGTGAGCCATATGGTCTCTGTTATAATTACTCAACTCTGCCACTACTTAACTCTGCCATTTCAGCAAAAGCAGCTACTAAAGACAATCCATAAGGGAATGCTTGTTGCTGTATAACAATAACTATTTAAAAAAATTGATGGTGTAACAGCTTTGACCCATGGAACACAGTTTGCTAACCCCTGCTCTTAACTAGTAACACACAAGAAAGTATATTGGCATAGGGGAAAGAATGGTGTTATTGAAATCAAACCAACATGTGTTCAAATCCTGGTTTTGGTGATATATACAATTTGGGATCAATCATAATACTTTTTTGAGTCTGTTTTATCATCCATCTTTTAAAAGAAGGTTATATTCCCCACCTTGTGCATGTTCTGTGAATATTAAACAAAATAAAGAACATATGTAAAAACTCTAAAGAGAAGATTTTACAATAATAAATTACAAAAATAACATTTCTATTTGTGTAAAAATAATAACCATTATTATTTTCACTTCTATTACACTTGCTTCAGACTCAGTTCCATGCCTGACCTAGGATGCTTCTACTTATATAAACCAGATACTTTTAAGCTATGCTAGTGGGAAAAGCAAAATAAATATGAGATTTAACTGTTTGAGTAGTGATCATCAATCAGCAATTTGAACATAACAAAAGTTTCATTGAATAACCTATTCAGCAGATGGGTGGGTTATTACAGTTTTCATCTTGAAAACCCATCTTAGTAAGATAAATGATATCTATCTATTATGATTGCTACATTTCTATGAAGTAATTATTCATTGAGATAATCTCCATAGTGAAAGTATTTAAATTATCTGTAAACTATGTTCAGGAGGAGCCGCTGTGAATAGACACCCATTGTCCAAGGTAAGGAGCAGCGGCTGCACTTTGCTGGAGCAGCCGTGAAGGGATACCCTACGTCCAAGGTAAGAGAAACCCAAGCAAGACGGTAGGTATTGCGAGGGGGCATCAGAGGGCAGACACACTGAAACTACAATCACAGAAAACTAGCCAATCTGATCACATGGACCACAGCCTTGTCTATCTCAGAAACTAAGCCATGCCGTGTGGGGCCTCCCAAGATGGACAGGTCATGGTGGAGAGTTCTGACAGAATGTGGTCCACTGGAGAAGGGAATGGCAAACCACTTCAGTATTCTTGCCTTGAGAACCCCATGAGCAGTATGAAAAGGCAAAAAGATAGGACACTGAAAGATCAACTCCCCAGGTCGGTAGGTGCCCAATATGCTACTGGAGATCAGTGGAGAAATAATTCCAGAAAGAATGATAGGATGGAGCCAAAGCAAAAATAAAATCCAAATGTGAACGGGACTAGTGATAGAAGCAAAGTCCGATGCTGTAAAGAGCAATATTGCGTAGGAACCTGGAATGTTAGGTCCATGAATAAAGGCAAATAGGAAGTGGTCAAACAGGAGATGGCCAGAGTGAATGTCGACATTCTAGGAATCAGCGAACTAAGATGGACTGGAATGGGTGAATTTAACTAAGATGACCATTATATCTACTACAGTGGACAGGAATCTCTTAGAAGAAATGAAGTAGCCATCATGGTCAACAAAAGAGTCCGAAATGCAGTACTTGGATGCAATCTCAAAAACGACAGATTCATCTCTGTTCATTTCCAAGGAAAACCATTCAAGATCACAATAATCCAAGTCTATTCCCGGACCAGTAATGCTGAAGAAGCTGAACCTGAATGGTACTATGAAGACCTACAAGACCCTTTAGAACGAACACCCAAAAAAGATGTCCTTTTTATTATAGGGGACTGGAATGCAAAAGTAGGAAGTCAGGAAATACCTGGCATAACAGACAACTTTGGCCTTCGAGTACAGAATGAAGCAAGGCAAAGGCTAATACAGTTTTCCCAAGAGAACGCACTGGTCATAGCAAACACCCTCTTCCGACAACACAAGAGAAGACTCTACACGTGGACATCACCAGATGGTCAACATCAAAATCAGATTGATTATATTTTTTGCAGCCAAAGATGGAGAAGCTCTATACAGTCAGCGAAAACAAGACTGGGAGCGGAGTGTGGCTCAGATCATGAACTGCTTCTGCCAAATTCAGACTTAAATTGAAGAAAGTAGGGAAAACCACTAGACCATTCAGGTATGACCTAAATCAAATCCCTTATGATTATACAGTGGAAGTGACAAATAGATTTAAAAGACTAGATCTGATAGACAGAGTGCTTGATGAACTATGGACAGAGGTTTGTGACATTGTACAGGAAACAAGGATCAAGATCATCCTCAGGGAAAAGAAATGCAAAAAAGCGAAATGGCTGTCTGAGGAGGCCTTACAAATAGCTGTGAAAAGAAGAGAAAAGAAAAGCAAAGGAGAAAAGGAAGGATATTCCCATCTGAATGTAGAGTTCCAAAGAATAGCAAGGAGAGATAAGAAAGCCTTCCTCAGTGATCAATGCAAAGAAATAGAGGAAAACAACAGAATGGGAAAGACTAGAGATCTCTTCAAGAAAATTAGAGCTACCAAGGGAATATTTCATGCAAAGTTGGGCTCGATAAAGGACAGAAATGGTATGGACCTAACAGAAGCAGAAGATATTAAGAAGAGATGGTAAGAATACACACAAGAACTGTACAAAGAAAATGTTCACAACCCAGAAAATCACGATGGTGTGATGACTCACCTAGAGCCAGACATCCTGGAGTGTGAAGTCAAGTGGGCCTTAGAAAGCACTATGAACAAAGCTAGTGGAGTTGATGGAATTCCAGTTGAGCTATTTCAAATCCTGAAAGATGATGCTGTGAAAGTGCTGCACTCAATATGCCAGCAAATCTGGAAAACTCAGCAGTGGCCACAGGACTGGAAAAGGTCAGTTTTCGTTCCAATCCCAAAGAAAGGCAATGTGAAAGAATGCTCAAACTACCGCACAATTACACTCATCTCACACATTAGTAAAGTGATGCTCAAAATTCTCCAAGCCAGGCTTCAGCAATACGTGAACTGTGAACTTCCAGATGTTCAAGCTGGTTTTAGAAAAGGCAGAGGAACCAGAGATCAAATTGCCAACATCTGCTGGATTATCAAAAAAGCAAGAGAGTTCCAGAAAAACATCTATTTCTGCTTTATTGACTATGCCAAAGCCTTTGACTGTGTGGATCACAATAAACTGTGGAAAATTCTTAAAGAGATGGGAATACCAGACCATCTGACCTGTCTCTTGAAAAACCTGTATGCAGGTCAGGAAGCAACAGGTAGAACTGGACATGGAACAACAGACGGGTTCCAAATAGGAAAAGGGGTACGTCAAGGCTGTATATTATCACCCTTATTGCTTATTTAACTTCTATGCAGAGTACATCATGAGAAATGCTGGGCTGGAAGAATCACAAGCTGGAATCAAGATTGCTGGGAGAAATATTAAGAACCTCAAATATGTAGATGACACCACCCCTATGGCAGAAAACGAAAAAGAACTAAAGAGCCTCTTGATGAAACTGAAAGAGGAGAGTGAAAAAGTTGGCTTAAAGCTCAACATTCAGAAAACTAAGATCATGGCATCTGGTCCCATCACTTCATGGGAAATAGATGTGGAAACAGTGTCAGACTTTATCTTTTTGGGCTCCAAAATCACTGCAGATGGTGATTGCAGCCATGAAATTAAAAGACACTTACTCCCTGGAAGGAAGGTTATGACCAACCTAGATAGCATATTTAAAAGCAGAGACATTACTTTGCCAACAAAGGTCCATCTAGTCAAGGCTATGGTTTTTCCAATAGTCATGTATGGATGTGAGTGTTGGACGATGAAGAAAGCTGAGTGCCGCAGAATTGATGCTTTTGAACTGTGGTGTTGGAGAAGACTCTTGAGAGTCCCTTGGACTGCAAGGAGATCCAACCAGTCCGTTGTAAAGGAGATCAGTCCTGGGTGTTCAATGGGAGGAGCTGAAACTCCAATACTTTAGCCACCTCATGGGAAGAGTTGACTCATTGGAAAAGACCCTGATGCTGGCAAGGATTGGAGGCAGGAGGAGAAGGGGATGACAGAGGATGAGATGGCTAGAAGGTATCACCGACTCTATGGACACAGGTTTGGGTAAGCTCCAGGGGTTGGTGGTGGACAAGGAGGCCTGGCGTGCTGTAATTCATGGGGTTGCAAAGAGTCGGACACAACTGAGCCACTGAACTGAACTGAAACTATGTTTGATTTACACACATTTATAATAGTTTTAAAATCTGCATTTGGTCATTCTGACTACATATGAATATCACTGTCTTATCATATTTTCATTTCCAAATTTCCACTATAACAGTAATAGAAGCTACTGTTAATGAAATATATCCTGCATATTAACACCTAAGCCAAACAGAATCATCAATAAAAGTAGCTTATAATAAGTTTTATGCAAAAATATAATTTACATTACTTTCATTGAATGCTTTTTTTTCAGATAAATTATAATAATTTTACATTAATTAAACTGTATACATGTGTAGAAGATAGATATAAGAACACAGGGAAATATTTATAAAGGTTATGTGAGCCAAAAAATTTTATACTATCTATTATTTCAGGAGATAACTCATGGCATTTCTACATTTCTAGTATCAGCTTTTGCTCCAGACTGTTTTCAAGGACATTTGTACAGCAAACAGCCTTGGATGATAGTGTCTTCCTCCAGGGAAGGGGGCATATTTGTTTCTTGACATTCTAATAAAGACGATGTCTCCTCTGAGACAGATTTAGCAGGTTTGCTTTAATAGTGCCTTACAAAATAGGGAGTTTCCTAAGACATGGGTGTTCCTCATCTCTGACACAAAACCATTGTGTGTACAGCATCTACTTGGATTCAGTTCTGCAATTTCTTCTGCAGTTCCCAATACCTGTTGGACTTGGCAATGACAAGGGAAACAATGTGAACTTAAAGCTCACCACAGGCTGCCGTGGCATGAGCAGTAAAGTCGTTTGTCTCTGATCCAGGGGTGTCGTGTCTTCTACTAACATCTATGAAATTGCAAGCTAATTTGTTAGTTTGAAAGCAGGGCAAAATCTGAGAACCTTTAATCTTTGCCATATTGCACACATCACAGTCTTTCCCTTTTGCATTGTTGTTTTTCATCAAATCCTCTATATACAAGTATCATATTGTTTGGTGCTATACTTTAATATTTCTGTGAAAGCTTTGTATTTGCTTAGTTGTCCAGTAAAATCACTTGAAATGTGTTGTATCTGGCTATCTTTTAAGTATTTTTATATTGGTTCTAGGACAGCTTTTAGCCTAGTACTAATTTATACCCCACCCCCAATCCCAACTCAACCACCACCAAGGTCATACCCTTTGGGAGATTTTACCCAAAACACATTAAAATATCTTGTTTTATGGCTTGTAGCAAATTTACTCCCAGTCCTGTCTGAACTCTTGCAATTGTTCAAACTACTGCTTACAACTGTTTTTTTCATCTGGCCTCTGTGGTTTCCTCTAAAAAATGTGCAGATTATACTAACAGTATAGAGAAAAAGACTAAAGTGGATCCCTCCACATATCTTCAGAAACTTTCTATTTAGATACCATCTTTCCTGTCCTCTGCTTATAAATTCTAATCATTTCACATCCCCAAATTTCATTCTGTCCCTTCAACACAAGGAGATCACCAGGCTGTTTTGTCCCATCTCTGTGACCTGGAAACTGCTTGCAGGTAATGCGAAATTAAGACAACTTAGAATTCAGTGTTCCAAAGAATAGCAAGGAGAAATAAGAAAGCCTTCCTAAGTGATCAGTGCAAAGACATGGAGGAAAACAATAGAATGGGAAAGACTAGAGCACTCTCCAAGAAAATTAGAGATACCAAGGGAACATTTCATACAAAGATGGGCACAAAAAGGACAGAAATGGTATGGGCCTAACAGAAGCAGAAGATATTAAGAAAAGGTGACAAGAATACACAGAAGAACTAAAAAAAAAAAGAACCTAATGACCCAGATAATCACAATGGTGTGATTGTTCACCAAGAGCCACACATCCTGGAGTCCGAAGTCAAGTGGGCCTTAGAAAGCATCAGTACGAAAAAAGCTAGTGGAGGTGATGTGATTCCAGCTGAGCTATTTCAAACCCTAAAAGATGATGCTGTTTATTAAGTGCTGCACTCAATATGCCAGCAAATTTGGAAAACTCAGCAGTGGCCACAGGATTGGAAAAGGTCAGATTTCATTCCAATCCCAAAGAAAGGCAATGCCAAAGAAGTTCAAACTACCGCACAATTGCTGTCATATCACGTGCTCACAAAATAATGTTCAAAATTCTTCAAACAAGGCTTCAACAGTACATTAACCAAGAACTTCCAGATGTCCAAGCTGGATTTAGAAAAGGCGGGGGGTTGGGGGGGGCGGTCCTAAGATGGCAGAGGTATAGGACGGGGAGACGACTTTCTCTCCCACATATTCACCAAAAGAACATTTAGACGCCGAGCAAATTCCACAGAACAACTTGTGAACGCTGGCAGAGGACATCAGACACACAGAAAGGCAGATCATAGTCTTCGAAAGGAGGTAGGATAAAATATAAAAGAAAAAAAGAGAGACAAAAGAGGTAGGGACTGAGATCCATCCTGGGAAGGGAGTCTTAAAAAAGAGAGAAGTTTCCAAACACTAGGAAACACTCTCCGGTGGGTCTGTGGCGACTCTTGCAATCGCAAAGGGCAAAATAACGGGGAGGAAAAATAAATAAATTATTAAACCCCGCGGTTTACGTACCTAGCAACAGTTCCCAGCGGACGCAGGTGTGCAGCCCAGACGCGCGCTTCCCCAACTAGCAAGCAGAGACCGGGCAGGGAGGGGCGGGCTGCATTGCTTTGGGTTAGGATTGAGCCTGAATGACCCGCGGGCAATCTGAGGGAACTAGATTGAGACAGCAACCTAGACCATGGGATAGCTTTCCCACGAAAAGCCCTAACCTAAGACACCACCAGGCTGGCTCACAGAACAAAGCACTGAGCAGAGTAAACCAGCCACAGACCGGCCCATCCCCAGTAGGAGACAGGAAGGGGAGGGCAGCCAGAGCCAGAAGGGCAGAATCACGGCCCCAGAGAGGCATTCTATACCAAACTGCAAACAGACCTCACTGCTAACCAGGACTGCTTGGGACTCTGGAGGGTCGACACCTGCCGAGAGGGTCGCAGCCAGAGATCAGCTCACCAGGGGAGAGCATGGCACACCTGGGAAGCTGCGCCCGTTGTACACCCAGAAAACCAAGCAGCTGGGTCGGGGGAAGGGAAAAAGGTGCAGCCCCTGACCGTGCTAGCCAGAAACCTGGTCACCAGCGCTGCTCGGACCTGGGAAGGGCACAAAACCCAGGCTCAACCAAGTCTGCGCCTTTGTGAAGTACCCGGGAACCAGAACCTGAGTGGCTTAGACCTGGGAAATACAACCAACCCCAGGGGTCACTTCAGACAGTTCTTGGCAGTGCAACCTAGTGCCTAGGCAGTGTAGACTGGGAAAGCACACACGCCGTGAACGGGGCAAACCCAGAGTGGCCAAAACATTGTGAGGACACGCCAGTGAGATTTGTTTGCAGTGTTTCTCCCTCCCCACAGCACGCCTGAACAAGTGAGACTAAAAAAAAAAAGTGACCACCACCACCCCCCTTGTGTCAGGGCGGAAATTAGACACTGAAGAGACCAGCAAACAGAAGAAGCTAAAAGAAACAGAAGGAATCACTTTGGAAGTGACAAATGCAACAGATTAAAACCCTGTAATTAGCACCGACTACATAGGAAGGGGCCTAGAGACCTTGAGAAGTACAAGCTGGACCAAGAAACTATCTAAAAATGAACTGAACCCACACAGTCCATAACAGCTACAGAGAAAGCCCAAGATATATTTTTACTAGTTTCATTTTTTTAAATTTTAAAACTTTTTTTATTATTTTTTGTTAATTTTTTTAATTTAATTTTATTTTTATTTTTAAGTCCCCTATTACTCCTTTACTTTTCATTTTTATAACCCATTATAACCTTGCAAAAAAAAAGACCCTATTTTTATTTTTTCCTTTACAACATTATTTTTAAAGCATACTTCATATACATATATATATATATATATATAGTAATTTTTGTGACTTTGGTGGGTTTTTTTTTTTTCTGTTTGTTTTTGTTATTCTTTTTTTTTCTTTTTTTTTTTTTCTTTCTCCTTTTTCAATATGGTATTTTTGAGAATCTAACCTCTACTCTAGATTTTTAGTCTTTGCTTTTTAGTATTTGTTATCAACTTTGTATCTTCAAGAACCCAAACTTCAGCACCAATTTTTACTTGGGAACGAGATCACTGGCTTGATTGCTCTCTCCCCCTTTTAGCTATCTTTTTTCTCCAACAAGTCGCCTCCATCTCCCCACTCCCCCTTTTCTTCTCTACCCAACTCTATGAATCTCTTTGTGTGTTCCTGGCTGTGGAGAACACTTAGAGAACTGATTACTGGCTGGATTTCTCTCTCCTCTTTTGAGTCCCCCTTTTCTCCTCGAGGCCACCTCTGTCTCCTTCCTCCCTCTTCTCTTCCCTGTGTAACTCCATAAACATCTCTGAGGGATCCAGACGGTGGAGAGCACCGGGAAGTGATTACTGGCTAGCTTGCTCTCTCCCCCTTTTTATTCCCCTCTTCTCCTCCTGGCCACCTCTATCTCTCTCTTCCCTCTTCTCTTCCCCATGTAACTCTGTGAACCTCTCCGGGTGTCCCTCACTGCAGAGAAACCTTTCGTCATTAACCTAGATGTTTTATCATCGGTGCTGTATAGATGGAGAAGTCTTAAGGCTACTGTAAGAATAAGACTGAAAACCAGAGACAGGAGACTTAAGTCCAAATCTTGAGAACACCAGAGAACTCCTGAATCCAGGAAGCATTAAACGAGAGGAGCTCATCCAACGCCTCCGTACCTACACTGAAACCAAGCACCAGCCAAGGGCCAACAAGTCCCAGAGTAAGATATACCACGCAAATTCTCCAGCAACAAAAGAACATAGCCCTGAACTTCAACATACAGGCTAGTGAAAGTCACACCAAACCCATTAACATCTCAAAACTCATTACTGGACATTTCATTGCACTCCAGAGAGAAGAAATCAAGCTCCACCCACCAGAACACTGACACAAGCTTCCCCAACCAGGAAACTTTGACAAGCCACCCGTCTAACCCCACCCACAGTGAGGAACCTCCACAATAAAGAGGAACCACAAACTGCCAGAAAACAGGCTACCCCAAACACAGCAATATAAACAAGATGAAAAGGCAGAGAAATACCCAGCAGGTAAAGGAACAGGATAAATGCCCTCCAAATCCAACAAAAGAGGAAGAGATATGGAATTTGCCTGATAAAGAATTCTGAATAATAATAGTGAAAATGATCCAAAATCTGGAAAACAAATTGGAGTTACAGATAAATAACCTGGAGACAAATATCGAGAAGATGCAAGAAAGGTTTAACAAGGACTTAGAAGAAATAAAAAAGTGTCATTATATAATGCATAATGCAATAAACGAGATCAAAAACACTCTAGAGGGAACCAACAGTAGAATAACATAGGCAGAAGATAGGATAAATGAGATAGAAGATAGAATGATAGAAATAAATGAAACAGAGAGGAAAAAAGAAAAAAGAATTAAAAGAAATGAGGACAACCTCAGAGACCTCTGGGACAATGTTAAACACACCAACATACGAATCATAGGAGTCCCAGAAGAAGAAGACAAAAAGAAAGACCATGAGAAAATACTCGAGGAGATAATAGTTGAAAACTTCCCTTAAGTGGGGAAGGAAATAATCACCCAAGTCCAAAAAACCCACAGAGTCCAAAACAGGATAAACCCAAGGTGAAACACCCCAAGACACATAATAATCAAATTAACAAAGATCAAACACAAAGAACAAATATTAAAAGCAGCAAGGGAAAATACTACAAATAACACATAAGGGGATTCCCATAAAAATAACAGCTTATCTTTCAATAGAAACTCTTCAGGCCAAAAGGGAATGGCAGGACATACTTAAAGTGATGAAAGAAAATAATCTCCAGCCCAGATTACTGTATCCTGCAAGAATCTCATTCAAATACGAAGGAGAAATCAAAAGCTTTACAGACAAGCAAAAGCTGAGAGAATTCAGCACCACCAAACCAGCTCTCCAACAAATACTAAAGGATCTTGTTTAGACAGGAAACACAGAAACAGTGTATAATATCGAACCCAAAACAATAAAGTAAATGGCAACGGGATCATACTTATCAATAATTACCTTAAATGTAAATGGGTTGAATGCCCCAGCCAAAAGACAAAGACTGGCTGAATGGATACAAAAACAAGACCCCTATATATGTTGTCTACAAGAGACCCACCTCAAAACAAGGGACACATACAGACTGAAAGTAAAAGGCTGGAAAAAGATATTTCATGCAAATAGAGACCAAAAGAAAGCAGGAGTAGCAATACTCATATCAGATAAATTAGACTTTAAAACAAAGGCGGTGAAAAGAGACAAAGATGGGCACTACATAATGATCAAAGGATCAATCCAAGAAGAAGATATAACAATTATAAATATATATGCACCCAACATGGGAGCACCACAATATGTAAGGCAAATGCTAACAAATATGAAAGGGGACATTAACAATAACACAATAATAGTGGGAGACTTTAATACCCCACTCACATCTATGGACAGATCAACTAAACAGAAAATTAACAAGGAAACACAAAGTTTAAATGATACAATAGACCACTTAGACCTTATTGATATCTATAGGACATTTCACCCCAAAACAATGAATTTCACTTTTTTCTCAAGCGCACACGGAACCTTCTCCAGAATAGATCACATCCTGGGCCATAAATCTAGTCTTGGTAAATTCAAAAAAATTGAAATCATCCCAAGCATCTTTTCTGACCACAATGCAGTAAGATTAGATGTCAATTACAGGAGAAAAACAATTAAAAACTCCAACATATGGAGGCTGAACAACACACTTCTGAATGACCAACAAATCACAGAAGAAATAAAAAAATGCATAGAAAAGAACCAAAATGAAAACACAACAACCCAAAACCTATGAGATATGGTAAAAGCAGTGCTAAGGGGAAGATTCATAGCAATACAGGCTCACCTCAAGAAACAAGAAAAAAGAAAAATAAATAACCTACACCTAAAGCAACTAGAAAAGGAAGAAATGAAGAACCCCAGAGTTAGTAGAAGGAAATAAATCTTAAAAATTAGGGCAGAAATAAGTGCAAAAGAAACAAAAGAGACCATAGCAAAAATCAACAAACCAAAAGCTGGTTCCTTGAGAAGATAAATAAAATTGACAACACATTAGCCAGACTCATCAAGAAACAAAGGGAGAAGAATCAAATCAACAAAATTAGAAATGAAAACGGAGAGATCACAGCAGACAACACAGAAATACAAAGGATCATAAGAGACTATTATCAGCAACTATATGCAAATAAAATGGACAACTTGGAAGAAACGGATAAATTCTTAGAAAAGTACGACTTCCCAAAACTGAACCAAGAAGAAATAGAAAATCTCAACAGACCCATCACAAGCACAGAGATGGAAACTGTAATCAGAAATCTTCCAGCAAACAAAAGCCCAGGATCAGACGGCTTCACAGCTGAATTCTACCAAAAATTTAGAGAAGAGCTAACACCTATCCTACTCAAACTCTTCCAGAAAATTGCAGAGGAAGGTAAACTTCCAAACTCATTCTATGAGGCCACCATTACCCTAATACAAAATCCTGACAAAGATGCAACAAAAAAAGAAAACTACAGGCCAATATCACAGATGAACATAGATGCAAAAATCCTTAACAAAATCCTAGCAAACAGAATCCAACTACATATTAAAAAGATCATACATCATGACCAAGTGGGCTTTATCCCAGGGATGCAAGGATTCTTCAACATCTGCAAATCAATCAATGAAATACACCACATAAACAAATTGAAAAATAAAAACCATATGATTATTTCAATAGATGCAGAGAAAGCCTTTGACAAAATTCAACATCCATTTATGATAAAAACCCTCCAGAAAGCAGGAATATAAGGAACATACCTCAACATAATAAAAGCTATATATGACAAACCCACGGCAAACATTATTCTAAATGGGGAAAAACTGAAAGCGTTTCCCCTAAAATCAGGAACAAGACAAGGGTGCCCACTACTATTCAACATAGTTTTTGAAGTTTTGGCCACAGCAATCAGGCCAGAAAAAGAAATAAAAGGAATTCAGATTGGAAAAGAAGAAGTAAAAATCTCACTGTTTGCAGATGACATGATCCTCTACATAGAAAACCCTAAAGACTCCACCAGAAAATTACTAGAGCTAATCAACGAATATAGTAAAGTTGCAGGATACAAAATTAACACACAGAAATCTCTTGCATTCCTATACACCAACAACGAGAAAACAGAAGGAGAAATTAAGGAAACAATTCCATTCACTATCGCAACGAAAAGAATAAAATACTTAGGAATATATCTACCTAAAGAAACAAAAGACTTATATATAGAAAACTATAAAACACTGGTGAAAGAAATCAAAGAGGACACAAATAGATGGAGAAATATACCGTGTTCATGGATCAGAAGAATCAATATAGTGAAAATGAGTATACTAGCCAAAGCAATTTATAGATTCAATGCAATCCTTATCAAGCTTCCAATGGTACCCTTCAGAGAACTAGAACAAATAATTTCACAATTTATACGGAAATGCAAAAAACCTCGAATAGCCAAAGCAATCTTGAGAAAGAAGAATGGAACTGGAGGAATCAACCTGCCTGACCTCAGGCTCTACTACAAAGCCACAGTCATCAAGACAGTATGGTACTGGCACAAGGACAGAAATATAGATCAATGGAACAAAAAATAGCCCAGAGATAAATTCACGCACCTATGGACACCTTATTTTTGACAAAGGAGGCAAGAATATACAATGGAGAAAAGACAATCTCTTTAACAAGTGGTGCTGGGAAAACTGGTCAACCACTTGTAAAAGAATGAAACTAGAACACTTTCTAACACCATACACAAAAATAAACTCAAAATGGATTAAAGATCTAAATGTAAGACCAGAAACTATAAAACTCCTAGAGGAAAACATAAGGCAAAACACTCTCCGACATAAACCACAGCAGGATCCTCTATGACCACCTCTCAGAATATTGGAAATAAAAGCAAAACTAAACAAATGGGACCTAATTAAAATGAAAAGCTTTTGCACAACAAAGGAAACTATGAGCAAGGTGAAAAGACAGCCCTCACAATTGGAGATGATAATAGTAAATGAAGCAGCAGACAAGCAATTCATCTCAAAAATATACAAGCAACTCCTGCAGCTCAATTCCAGAAAAATAAATGACCCAATCAATAAGTGGGCCAAAGGACTAAACAGACACTTCTCCAAAGAAGACATACAGATGGCTAACAAACACATGAAAAGATGCTCAACATCACTCATTATCAGAGAAATGCAAATCAAAACCACAATGAGGTACCATTTCATGCCCGTCAGAATGGCTGCTATCCAAAAGACTACAAGCAATAAATGCTGGAGAGGGTGTGGAGAAAAGGAAACCCTCTTACCCTGTTGGTGGGAATGCAAACTAGTACAGCCACTATGGAGAACAGTGTGGAGATTCCTCAAAATACTGGAAATAGAACTGCCATATGACCCAGCAATCCCACTGCTGGGCATGCACACTGAGGAGACCAGAAATTAAAGAAACACATGTACCCCAATGTTCATCGCAATACTGTTTATAATAGCCAGGACATGGAAGCAGCCTAGATGCCCATCAACAGACGAATGGATAAGGAAGCTGTGGTACATATACACAATGGAATATTACTCAGCCATTAAAAAGAATACATTCAAATCAGTTTTAATGGGGTGGATGAAACTGGAGCCTATTATACAGAATGAAGTAAGCCAGAACGAAGAACACCAATACAGTATACTAACACATATGTATGGTATCTAGTCAATCGGTAAAGATAACCCTGTATTCGAGATATCAAAAGAGACACAGATAAATACAACTGTATTATGGACTCTATGGGAGAGGGGGAGGGCGGAATGATATGGGAGAATGGCACGGAAGCATATAAATTATCACATGTGAGGTGAATCGCCAGTCCAGGTTCGATGCATGATACAGGGTGCTTGGGGCTGGTACACCGGGATGACCCGGAGGGATGGGATGGGGAGGGAGGTGGAAGGGGGGTTCTGGAAAGGGAAAACATGTACACCCATGGTGGATTTATGTCAATGTATGGCAAAACAAATACAATATTGTAAATTTAAAAAATAGAAAATAAACTAATTAAAAAAAAAAGAAAACTCAAAAAAAAAAAATAGAAAAGGCAGAGGAATCAGAGATCAAATTGGTAACATCCACTGGATCATTGAAAAAGCAAGAGAGTTCCAGAAAAACATCTATTTCTGCTTTATTGACTATGCCAAAGCCTTTGACTGTGTGGATCACAACAAACTGTGGAAAATTCTTCAAGATATGGGAACACCAGACCACCTTACCTGCCTCCTGAGAAATCTGTGTGCAGGACAAGAAGGAACTTATAGAACTGGATATGGAAAAATGGACTGGTTCCAAGTTGGGAAAGGAGTACATCAAGGCTGTATATTGTTGCCCTGCTTATTTAACTTCTATGCAGAGTACATCATGCAAAATGCTGGGCTGGATGAAACACAACCTGGAACCAAGATTGCTGGGAGAAATATCAATAACCTCAGATATGCAGATGACACCACCCTTATGGCAGAAAGCGAAGAGGAACTGAGGAGCCTCTTCATGAAAGTGAAAGGGGAGAGTGAAAAAGCTGGCTAAAAACTCAACATTCAAAACAGGAAGATCATGACACCTTGGCCCATCACTTCATGGCAAATGGATGGGGACACAATGGAAACAGTGACAGACTTAATTTTCTTGAGCTCTATAATCATTGCAGATGGTGACTGCAGCCATGAAATTAAAAGACACTTGCTCCTTGGAAGAAAAACTATGACCAAAGCATACTAAAAAGCAGAGACATTACTTTGCCAATAGAGTCAAAGCTATGGCAGCATACTAATCCTAAAAAGCAGAGACATTTTGACTTTGATTCCTGTGGAACGCTGTAACGCCAATGCTTTGGCCACCTGATGTGAAGTACTGACTTGTTGGAAAAGACCTTGATGCTGGGAAAGACTGAAGGCAGGAGAAGGGTATGACAGAGGATGAGATGGTTGCATGGCATCACCGACTCAATGAACATGAGTTTAAGCAGGCTCTAGGAGTTTAAGCAGGTAATGAAGAGGGAAGGCTGTTCTGCTGCAGTCAATGGGATTGCAAAGAGTTGGACACAACTGAGCAACTGAACCTAACTGAACTGGAAACTGCTTGCAGGTAAGATGAAATTGGGACAACTGTAAGGCTCACTTCAAAAAAAAACTTTGTTTTCTTTCTCTCAGGGACCATGGTCCTATTCTGCTTATTGTCCAATATATATTAATCATTTTTTGTAAATTCTGTTCAATTTTCTAGGTGTTTCCTTACAATGTGAGCATGTATTGAGTCCCTGTCACACTCTTACCGTTTACAGTGAAACTACATTTGCATTTCTAATGTCTGCAACATGATTAAGTTGCTACAGAAATACCTCTATTGTAATAATACTAAATACCTTAAGACATTCTGAGCAAAAAAAGCCCAATTTAAGAGGTTTTTCTACAGATTGTCATTTAAATGATACACGCTTTGTGGGTAAATAGAGTTAATGACAGTATCAATAATACAAATAATGGTAACTAAGTCACATTATTTTACTAATTTTCTTAAATTCTCTACTCATTATCTCCTAATAATTTCTGAGTAACTATTGCAGGTGAGACTTTTATTAGGTGTTGTGTGTCATTCAAAGGCATGTTTCAGTTCATTATATTCAGGAACTCCAAATATAGTCATGGAAACAAGTAAACTAATACAACTTTGGCCTGTTCATTATTCATTATCGCTATTTAATATCTCTGTGTGTTTATGAAAATCACTTAAGTTATCCAAGCTCAAATTTCTTCATCTTTACATGAAAAGTTTAATTAGGTCATATTTAAAGTCATTCTTATCTCAGAAACATTACTTACTTAGAAACTATGTTTAAAGCTTTATCTGTGTTCTCACTTCTATGTTAGGTCAGGGAGAATTAGAAAAAAATGTCTCAAATACATACTCTAAAAAGGTCCCCCAAATAACTGCATTTTTATGTAAATAAGAATGTCAACAACAACACTGTGGACTACTAAAATATGCACTGCTAATAATCAGTGCAACAACATTAATTAGTATGAGTTGGGATTCCCATTATTATGACTTCCCTGATAATCACACGATAGAGCTAGGGGAATATAACTTCCTTATACTCTAGGCTTAATTGGGAAGTGACAAAAGGGAGAAATTCCTCTCCATGAGCATAGTCTCAATAGGTAACACACCTTGTAATATTTTTAAATGCAATAGTTTGAGCCTAGCATTCTAAACACAGTACTTTGAAATAAAAACCTGACAGAAGGGCAAATTCCAGTAAGATGGCAGGGATTTCATGCTCTAAAGCACTTACTTCTCTACTTTAAAAACAAAACAATTATAGGCAAAATATAAGAAAAGAAAAATTGTCTGACTGGGCTCAAATACAAGACAAATAGTTTTGAGAGCCAGAAACAAAATAATGCTTAACTGGCTAATGGGACCAAAGTAGCAGGTGTGCTGCCTTGTGGATCCAGAGATAGGCAATGTTTCAGGTTTGGCTGTAGTGTGGTAATGAATATCAATATTTACTCCAAGAAGGACATGGATCAGAGTCAGTCTCGCGACCTGATGCCAGGAGGTGGGAAGGTTTAGAATTGGGCCAGCATACTCTATAAAGAAGGTTAGTCCAAACTGTTTGCAATCTGCTGAATGTAACTATGACAGACAGAAAACTATAGGCAAAAAATCAAAAGACAAAGCTAAACTGCATGGCCATGAACAGACCTAAAAACACTCCTTGACCCAGATTATAAGACTGTGCTCTGAACCAGTTGCCTGAGTATTGGTTTAAGGAAACCACAAAACTCACTATTTCAAAAAAGGAAAAACTTAATGCTAAGAAAGGCAGCAAATATCAACATCAAAATAGGTGTGCATTCCAGAAGAAATTTAACTTCATAGAACAATTTAGCAAACTTTAACATAAATATTATGAATACTCAGAAATAAATGAAAGCTTATAAGCTATGAGAGAAAAAACAATAAATTATGAAATAAAACAGGAAGAAATGAAACAAGAACTTTGGAGAAAGGGAAGAAGTAGTATAGTTAAAAAATATAATCACTGAAATGAAGATCCTAATTTAACAATAAAAATAGAACAATCAAAGAAATAATCTTCAAAGTGAAAACAGAATTGAATAAATTGCTCAAGATATGGCATAGAGAGATAAAGATATAAATGTCATAAAAGTAATTAAGAAATAAATGGATATCTAATAGGTGTTACAGAAAACAAAATTTACAAAAGCAATGATGGGTAATAGTTGAGAATTTTGCACAAAGGTATATGACTAGTAGATAAAAATATATCCTCAATATTAGGCAGAATAAATCAATAAATGCAAATCCACAGGTAGTCACTTTATAGTGAAACTGCAGGTCATTAAAATATAGAGCTAATATATATAAAATGCCAAAGTGAAAAGACAGATTGTTTTTAAAAACTTGGCAATCTGTATGACAGAAACCTTTTCATGTAAGAAGCCAAAAATCTATAAAGTAATATCTTCAAATTTTCAAAAGAAAAACCTGTCAGTGTAAAATTTTATATCCAGATACTATATCACTTTTGGGCTCCCCTGGTGGCTCAGATGGTAAAGAATCTGCTTGCAATGCAGGAGTCCTGGGTTCAATCCCTGGGTCTGGAAAATTCTCCTGGAGAAGGAAATGGCTGCCCACTCCAGTATCCTTGCCTGCAGAATCCCATGGACAGAGGCAGGCTACAGTCCATAGGGTTGCAAAGAGTTGGACATGACTGAGCAACTAGCGTAAATTACTCTATCATTTAAAGGCAGGAACAAAATAATGACACTAATAGACTTTCGAGAAAAGAATGATTAGACATCAACTTTTGCTGTTAATACAAGAGACTTCAGAAAATGTACTGGAAAAAAGTTTTATATCCAATAACAACAAAACCTTAAAATCTCTGCTTAGTGTCACCTATCCAAAGTGGCCTAACTTGGTAAATACAAATTGAAATTAGGGATTATTTCTGGAGCTGATAGGAAAAGATAATGGAAAATGTTCATAGGGGGGCCTAACCACATCTATAATGTTCTATTTCTTTTTTAAAAGTTTAAAAGGACAAACAAAAAGCAAAAATTGTTTTAACCAAACAAGAGGCCAGCAGTGAAAACATTATTAGGTTCTAATAGATCTGGGTGTACACACAAAGTGGTTTATTATTCTCTTTTCTTTCTTGTGTGCTTTTCAAAATATCTTACTCTACCAAAACAATAACAGTAGAAAAATTATAAAATCAAGGGTTGATATTTTCCAATACATTATTGAAATAATAGTGGTCAAAATATGAGATCTCTGCATTCAGATGGGAATATCTTTCCTTTCCTCCTTTGCTTTTTGCTTCTCTTCTCTTCCCAGCTATCTGTAAGGCCTCCTCAGACAGCCATTTTGCTTTTTTGCAATTCTTTTCCATGGGGATTTTCTTGATCCCTGTCTCCTGTACAATGTTACGAACCTCTGTTCATAGTTCATCAGGCACTCTGTCTACCAGATCTAGTCCCTTAAATCTATTTGTCACTTCTACCGTATACTTGTAAGGGATTTGATCTAGGTCATACCTGAATGGACTAGTGGTTTTCCCTACTTTCTTCAATTTAAGTCTGAATTTGGCAATAAGCAGTTCATGATCTGAGCCACAGTCTGCTCCCAGTCTTGTTTTTGCTGCCGGTATAGAGCTTCTCCATCTTTGGCTGCAAAGAATATAATCAATCTGATTTTGGTGTTGACCATCTGGTGATGTCCACGTGTAGAGTCTTTTCTTGTGTTGTTGGAAGAGGGTGTTTGTTATTACCAGTGCGTTCTCTTGGCAAAACTCTATTAGCCTTTGTCCTGCTTCATTCCGTACTCCAAGGCCAAATTTGCCTGTGACGCCAGGTGTTTCTTGACTTCCTACTTTTGCATTCCAGTCCCCTATAATGAAAAGGACATCTTTTTTGGGTGTTAGTTCTAGAAGGCCTTGTAGGTCTTCATAGAACCGTTCAACTTCAGCCTCTTCAAAATTACTGGTCGGGGCATAGACTTGGATTACTGTAATATTGAATGGTTTGCCTTGGAAACGAACAGAGATCATTCTATAGTTTTTGAGATTGCATCCAAGTATTGCCTTTTGGACTCTTTTGTTGACCATGATGGCTACTCCATTTCTTCTAAGCGATTCTTGCCCACAGTAGTAGATATAATGGTCATCTGAGTTAAATTCACCCATTCCAGTCCATCTTAGTTCGCTGATTCCTAGAATGTCGACATTCACTCTTGCCATCTCCTGTTTGACCACTTCCAATTTGCCTTGCTTCATGGACCTAACATTCCAGGTTCTTATGCAATATTGCTCTTTACAGCATCGGACTTTGCTTCTATCACCAGTCACATCCACAGCTGGGTATCGTTTTGCTTTGGCTCCATCCCATCATTCTTTCTGGAGTTGTTTCTCCACTGATCTCCAGTAGCATATTGGGCACTTACTGACCTGGGGAGTTCATCTTTCAGTGTCCTATCTTTTTGCCTTTTCATACTGTTCATGGGGTTCTCAAGGCAAGAATACTTAAGTCGTTTGCCATTCCTTTCTCCAGTGGACCACATTCTGTCAGACCTCTCCACCATGACCCATCCGTCTTGGGTGGCCCCACACAGCATGGCTTAGTTTCATTGAGATAGACAAGGCTGTGGTCCGTGAGATCAGATTAGCTAGTTTTCTGTAATTTTAGTTTCAGTGTGTCTGCCCTCTTATGCCCTCTTGCAACACTTACCATCTTACTTGGGTTTCTGAATGCAGAGTTCCAAAGAATAGCAAGGAGAGATAAGAAAGCCTTCCTCAGCGATCAATGCAAAGAAATAGAGGAAAACAACAGATTGGGAAAGACTAGAGATCTCTTCAAGAAAATTAGAGATACCAAAGGAACATTTCATGCAAAGATAGGCTCGATAAAGGACAGAAATGGTATGGACCTAACAGAAGCCGAAGATATTAAGAAGAGGTGGCAAGAATACACAGAAGAACTGTACAAAAAGATCTTCACGACTGAGATAATCACGATGGTGTGATCACTCACCTAGAGCCAGACATCCTGGAATGTGAAGTCAAGTGGGCCTTAGAAAGCATCACTACGAACAAAGCTAGTGGAGGTGATGGAATTCCAGTTGAGCTATTTCAAATCCTGAAAGATGATGCTGTGAAAGTGCTACACTCAATATGCCAGCAAATTTGGAAAACTCATCAGTGGCCACAGGACTGGAAAAGGTCAGTGTTCGTTCCAATCCCAAAGAAAGGCAATGCCAAATAATGCTCAAACTACCACACAATTGCACTCATCTCACATGCTAGTAAAGTAATGCTCAAAATTCTCCAAGCCAGGCTTCAGCAATACGTGAACCGTGAACTTCCAGATGTTCAAGTTGGTTTTAGAAAAGGCAGAGGAACCAGAGATCAAATTGCCAACATCTGCTGGATTATCAAAAAAGCAAGAGAGTTCCAGAAAAACATCTATTTCTGCTTTATTGACTATGCCAAAGCCTTTGACTGTGTGGATCACAATAACCTGTGGAAAATTCTGAAAGAGATGGGGAATACCAGACCATCTGACCTGTCTCTTGAGAAACCTGTATGCAGGTCAGGAAGCAACAGTTAGAACTGGACATGGAACAACAGACGGGTTCCAAATAAGAAAAGGAGTACGTCAAGGCTGTATATTGTCACCCTGCTTATTTAACTTCTATGCAGAGTACATAATGAGAAACGCTGGGCTGGAAAAAACATAAGCTGGAATCAAGATTGCCGGGAGAAATATCAATAACCTCAGATATGCAGATGACACCACTCTTATGGCAGAAAGTGAAGAAGAACTAAACAGCCTCTTGATGAAAGTGAAAGAGGAGAGTGAAAAAGTTGGCTTAAAGCTCAACGTTCAGAAAACTAAGATCATGGCATCTGGCCCCATCACTTCATGGGAAATAGATGAGGAAACAGTGGAAAACAGTGGCCGACTTTATTTTGGGGGGGCTCCAAAATCACTGCTGATGGTGATTGCAGCCATGAAATTAAAAGACGCTTACTCCTTGGAAGGAAGGTTATGGCCAACCTAGATAGCAGAGACATTACTTTGCCAACAAAAAGTCCGTCTAGTCAAGGCTATGGTTTTTCCAGTGGTCATGTATGGATGTGAGAGTTGAACGGTGAGGAAAGCTGAGCGCCGAAGAATTGATGCTTTTGAACTGTGGTGTTGGAGAAGACTCTTGAGAGTCCCTTGGACTGCAAGGAGATCCAATCAGTCCATCCTTAAGGAGATCAGTCCTGGGTGTTCATTGGAAGGACTGAAACTCCAATACTGATGTTGAAGCTGAAACTCCAATACTTTGGCCACCTCATGCGAAGAGTTGACTCATTGGAAAAGACCGTAATGCTGGGTAGGATTGGGGGGCAGGAGGAGAAGGGGACGACAGAGGATGAGATGGTTGGATGGCATCACAGACTCGATGGACATGGGTTCTGGATGGACTCCCGGGAGTTGGTGATGGACAGAGAGGCCTGGCGTGCTGCAATTCATAGGGTCGCAAAGAGTCGGACACGACTGAGAGACTGAACTGAACTGAAATATGAGATCTGTAAAGAAGGTTATCAAAGTGGTAAATGTTTTTATGTTCTGATTTCCCCATCAAAACAATTGCACATATCAAATCTACCATCCACTGAGGCTAATCCCTTTTTGCTCTGTGTAATATTAGACTCTGTCCATCCATTTAGGAAACAGGCATGGCTTCTCAAACTTTGAGTTTGTGCACTGATTTCCAGAGAGTGCTGACAAAGTAAGGCTACCATTCACAGACATCAGAGAATAAAGAATGATACAGTAAACAAGCAAAGAGTGTGAGGACTTTAATGACTTTACATGGCTCCAGGTAATAATCCTTTAGTTTTTGCACAGTTGAGAGACTTGAGTATAGTCATAGAAAAATGATAATTTAAACAGTGACTTTAGGGCAGAGGATTGTTTGGGAGCATTCAGATGAAATAGCTAGAGTGGTAAGGCAGGTTCATTTGATGGGGATCCTTGAATTTCATCTTGAGGATTTTGGACTTGTAAATTTTAACTGAGTAAATTAAGTTTACTATATGCATGCATAATATTGTTAAGCAGCAAAAGTAAGGTAATTACAACCATGAAAGGATATTTAATGGCAACTCTAAATGTATACTTTATAGGGCTGCAAAAAGAATGAGAAAAATAAAATAGTATCTAATTTGAGTACATGAGTAAATGTTTTACATTAAGTGAGTTTTCTACTTAAAAAATCTTATTTCTTTATTGAATATAGATGGAGAGAAATAAAAGATATATAAATAATTTCATTTTAAATCCATCCCACATACAATGAGATCCCTGTGTGTTTCCTAGTTATACAGGGAATTTGTTGGATAAGAGAAATGACAGGGGAGAGATGACTAGCTTAAAATTTTCTTAGTTATCCTTCTTGTGAACTTAACTTTAGAGGACAGATAATTTTGCTATCCCACAAGGATTATCTTTATTCCAAATAAGGCAAATGTTCTATTTCAAAATAAATGATGATATTGAAACAGTTTAAAAATTGCATATTAGGCAAAAGAGTTGATCCGTTTAAAACTAATAATGCACTATTAGAATGTTTTAAAAATGCTAAAACCAATGCCACCCAAAGAATTTTACAATAATGCATCTCCCAAGATTATGCTCAGGTAGTTCCATAGTAAACATAACTATGAAATAGGTACTAATCAGATGTTTCTCTGAGAAGGAAGATAATTTACCTTCAGTATTTAGCATCTAGATTAACTATATCCAACAGAACTTTCTATGATGACAGCAATGTTCATTCTGAACAGTCCAATATTGTATTCAATGACCACTGTGGCTATTGTGCACGTAAAAATATGGCTAGTGTAACCAAGGAGCTCAATGTTTCTTTTTATTTCATTTAAAAAATTAAAATTTAAATAGTTTACATGTTGCTAGAGGCTACTGTATTGGGACAGCATATCCAATTCAACTTTGACTGATTATAGTCAGAAATGAACAAAGACACATGAAAAAACATAAAGTAGTTGGTAGAAGCTAATTGCTACTTATCCTAAAGACATGGAGAACTATACTTTCCATATCTCTTATATGCTGACCTAATGACCATTCACCAAATTTATATAGACTATCCCCCATAAGTAGTAAACACTGTATCTGTGGAATCTATACAATCACTTAAGCTGAAAATCTTTTCTTCCATCACACACTTGTGAAAGTTAAAAAGTGGCAATAGTCTCAGTAATGTGAAGAACCCAAATGAAGACTTATAAAGCCATGTGTTTTACTGCAATAATTCCCACATGTTACCATGAAGAGGCGTGTGTGCATGCTTAGTCACTAAGCAGTTTCCAACACTTTGTGCATCTGTCCATGGGGATTTCCCAGACAGGAATACTGGAGCGGGTTGCCATTTCCTACTTCATGGGATCTTCCCAACCCAGGGGTCGACTCAGGGGTCAAATCTATGACTCCTGCATTAGCAGGCAGATTCTTTACCACTGAGCAACCTGAAGAGGGCAGTGACTCAGAAAACCAACTCCTTCGATGAATGTGGCCTTGTACTTACAGGATGGCTATTTGGCCAGAATTAATATTCATGTGGTAATGAGAGCTCAAACGCTCAATTTTCCCATTGACATTACATGCTGTTCTCCTCATTTCTAAAACATTTTCTTCACAACTTTCTTTTCCCTTGGAAATAATTTCTTTGCTGGAGCCAAATTTCTAATTTTCTCTGCATGTTTAGCACATTACTCCATTTCAAAGTACTTTGAGAGAGTGAGAAGTTAAAGGCTAGAATTCAAGAGCAAAGTAGAAAATCTAAATTAAACAATCTGTTTAAACCCAGCAGGTTTATATATCTTTCCCTTCAAAGCTTTGTGGACAGTTTCCTTTGAATAAAAAAGCTCTTCAAATACACACAAACCTTGCCTAGACACTATCACAATATCTGGATAGAAATAAGTCTCATAACAAATCTGTGTACAAATTACTGTATAAGTAGATTAAGTATTAATTTAAATATTACGATTTTACAACAGTTTTAATTACTTGTTGTTATCCCATGAAGCACATGAATTTTAAGACTAGAAGGTAAATATTTGCACCTTAGTGTATTTGGAAAAAGAAAAAGCCCTTTGTATTTTTTTTTTTAGTTTAACAAATAGAAACACCTTAAGCACTGCTTTATATTATCAGAGGTTATAGGAAAGAAATATCAATTATTTAGATTCCACATATAAGGGATTCCATAAAATAGTTCTCTTTGTCTGACTTACTTCACTCAGTATGACAATCTCTAGGTCCATCCATGTTGCTGCAAATGGCATTATTTCTTTTTATTA
Source organism: Okapia johnstoni (assembly GCA_024291935.2). NCBI lineage: Eukaryota > Metazoa > Chordata > Mammalia > Artiodactyla > Giraffidae > Okapia > Okapia johnstoni. The sequence continues at coordinate 139,684,413 of CM044308.1, forward strand.
ATGGCTTGGTATTATTTCATTGTTTAAAATGGCTAATATTCCATTGTATATATGTACCACATCTTCCGTATCCGTTCTTCTGTGATTGGACATTTAGGTTGTTTTCATGTCTTGGCTATTGTGAACAGTGCTGCAATGAACATTGGGGTACATGTATCCTTTTGGATCATGTTTTTCTCTGGATATGTACATGGAATAGAAATTGCAGGATTATATGGTAGCTCTATTTTTAGTTTTTAAGGAACTTCCATACTGTTCTTCCATAGTGGTTATACCAATTTACATTCCCATCAACAGTGTAAGAGGGTTCCCTTTTCTCCACACCCTCTCCAGCATTTATTGTTTGTGGATTTTTTGATGATAGCCATTCTGGCTGGTGTGAAGTGATATCTCATTGTAGTTTTGATTTGCATTTCTCTAATAGTTTAGTGATATTGAGCCTCTTTTCATGTGCAAGGGATTTCTGTGTATTATTGTTGAACCTGCAGCTTGACCAAACTCATTGATAACTCTAGTAGTTTTTCTGATAGTGACTTTAGGATTTTATGTGTTAAATTAATATCATGTCATCTGCAAACACGTGATAGATTTATTTTTCTTTTCATTTGGATTCCCTTTACTTTTCGTCTCTGATTGTTGTACCTAGGACTTCCAAATCTATGTTGGATAAAGTAGTAAGACTTGACATTCATGTCTTGTTCCAGTCACTAGAGGAATGCTCTTTCAGCTTTTCAGATTGGGCCTGATGTTAGCTGTAGTTTTGTTGTGTATGGCTTTTATTATGGTGAGGTATGTTCCTCTATGCCCACTTTTGGTAGTGTTTTATCATAAATGGGTGCTGAATTTTGTCAATAAACCTTTTTCTATATATATTGATGTGATCTTATGGCTTGTTTATTCTTCAGTTTCTTTATGAGGCGTTATACCATTTATTGATTTGTGGGTATTGAAAAATCCTTGCATGCCCGGGATGAATCTCACTTTATCATGGTGTATGATCTTTTTTATGTATTGTTGGATTCAGATTGCTATGTATTTTTGTTGAGGATATTGCCATGATGTTCATCAGTGATATGGGCCTAAATTTTCTTTTTTGTGATATTCATTGTCTCATTTTGGTATTAAGGTATGGTGACCTGATACATAGATGAGTTTGGAAAGTTTTCCTTCCTCTGCCATATTTTGGAATCAGTTTCAGGAGGATAAGTGTTAACTCTCCTCTAAATTTTTGTTTGAATTTGATTGTGAAGCCATCAGATCTGTACTTTTGTTCGTTGGAGTTCTTTTAATCACTGTTTCAATTCAGTGATTTTGATTGGTCTGTTCATATTTTTATTTCTTCCTGGTTCAGTCTTTGGAGACTGTACTTTTCCAAGAATTTTTCACATTTCTTCCATATTTATCCATTTTATTGGCATATAGTTGCTCATGTAGTCTCTTATGATCCTTTGTATTTTGTGGAGTCAGTTGTACTTCTCCTTTTCATTTTCTAATTTTACTGATTGAGTCCCTCTCCCTTTTTTCTTGATGAGTCTGACTAAAGGTTTATCAATTTTGTTTATCTTTTTAAAGAACCAGCTTTTAGTTTCACTGATCTTTGCTATTGCTTTCTCTGTCTCTGTTTCAATTTATTTCCTTTTGCTCTAGTCTTATGATATTTTCCTTCTCTAACATTGGTTGGAGAAGGAAACGGCAACCCACTCCAGTGTTCTTGCCTGGAGAATCCCAGGGATGGCGGAGCCTGGTGGGCTGCCGTCTATGGGGTCGCACAGAGTCGGACACGACTGAAGCGACTTAGCAGCAGCAGCAGCAGCTTTAGGTTTTGTTTGTTCTTTCTCTAGTTGTTTTAGGTGTAAGGTTAGGTTGTTTATTTGAGATTTTTCTTGTTTCTTGAGGTAAGATTGTATTGCTATGAAACTTCCCTCTTAGAACTGATTTTGCTGCATTCCCATAGGTTTTGGGCTTAGGGAATTCCATGTGGCTCAGGACAGTAAGAATCCTCCGGCAGTATGAAAGACCTGAGTTTTCAATCTCTGGGTCGGGAAGATCCCCTGGAGGAGGGCATGGCAACCCACTCCAGTATTCTTGCCTGGAGAATCCTGTGGACAGAGGAGCTGGCAGGCTCCCCCCCCCCATAAAAGTCCACGGGGTCTCAGAGAAAGTCAGACATGATCTAAGTGACCAAAGGTTAGGTTTTGGACAGTTGTGCTTTTATTTTCATTTGTTGCTAGTACATTTTTATCTTCTTCTTTGATTTTTCAGTGATCATTGGTTGTTTAGTAGCATTATTTTTTAGCCGCTGCATGTTTGTGTTTTTTAATTTTTTTATTGTTTATTTCTGTCTCATAGTGTTTGATCAGAGAAGTTGCTTATATAATTTCAGATTTCTTAAATTTATTAAGGCTCATGTATCATGGGTCATTACTGGAGATATTTCATGTACATTGAGAAGAATGTGTAGTATGGTCGCTTTTGGATGGAGTGCAGAGCCCTTTTCTTTTTTGCTAAATGTCTTCCTTTATTAGCTTACATAAGTCACTTTCAACATTTATTATATGCTTGTTTAATGGACGTTAAATCCTTTAGCTTTAGCCTTGTATTTGAAAACTATTTACCTCTCCTTCAACTCTGAGAATAATTTTGACTTGGTTAGAGTATTCTTGAGGGTCGGAAGTTTTTGTGTGTGTGTGTTTTTAACATATACTGTGATCCTCCCTGTGGTTTCTCAAGTTTCTGGTTAAAATAAAAAATATTGAATTATTTTGGATTTTCCTGTATGTATCAAAATGTTTTTTTCTTTCTGCTTTTAGATTCCTTTTTTAACTTTTGAGATTTTAATTATGATGTCTTGGTTGTGGGTCCCCAAGGTAGAGAGTTTTTATCCACCCTATTACTCAAATAGTTTTTCTGTCTCTTTATCCATCTAATTCTAAAAGCTCTGATAAATGTTATCTAATTCTGAACTCTAATAATGTGAATGTTCATCCATTTGGCTGTTGTTCCATAAGTTCCTGAGCTGTCTTTACTTTTAAAGCGTTTTCTCTTTGCTTCTCTGAGTGAGACCATTGCCCTGTCTTGAGTTCATTGATCTTTTCCCATGGTTCATATAACCTACTATCAAATCCTGTATTGTATTTTTTCAGTCCTTTATTGTATTCTTCAGCTCTGACTTCTTTTTGTTGTTGACGATGTTCATATCTTTTTTATTGCAGTTATTATTGCTTCATGTTTGTACTCTACTAGGTAGTATAATTTATATATTACATATCGATATATTATTACAACACACGCATTTACACATATGTATATGAAATTGAAGTATAATTGATTTAAAATGTGTTAGTTTCAGGTGTACAGCACAAATGATTCAGTTTTATGTATATATGTATAGTACATATATATATATTGTATATTTTAGATTCTTTTCCCTTATAGGTTATTACAAAATATTGAGTATAGTTCCTTGTGCTATACAGTAGGTCCTTGTTGGTTATCTATTTTTTGTATATATTATAGTAGTGTGTGTATGTTAATCTCAAAAAACTCCCTAAATTATCTATATCCTCCACCTTTCACTTTTAATGTATTGATCAGTTTGTTTTCTATGTCTGTGAGTCTATTTCTATTTTGTAAATAAGTTCATTTGTATCATTTTTTAAGATTCCACATAAGTGATATCATATATTTGTCTTTTCTTCATCTGGCTTAGATAATCTCTAGGTCCATCCATGTTTGCACAAATGGCATTATTTTATTCTTTTTTTTTGGAAAGTAATATTCCTGTGAATGTGTGTGGGTGGGGTGTGTGTATAAATCACATATCTTTTCCATCAGTGGACATTTAGGTTGCTTCTGTGTTTCTTGGTTAGTATGAATAGTGTACTTTGAACATTGGGGGACTTGTATTTTTGAATTAGGACTTTTCTCCAGATGTATGCCCAAGGAGTGAGATTACAGGGATTCCTATAGTAAACTCTATTTTTAGTCTTTTAGGAAACCTCTATTCTATATTCCATAGTGATTACACTCCAATTTACATTTCCACCAGTAGTGCGGAAGATTCCTTTTTTTCCATACCTCTCCCAGCATTTGATAATTGTTGGACAATTTGATGGTGCCCATTGATCTGGGAGTTACAATACACCTCAGTTCTTGTTTGAATTTGTATTTCCCAAATAGCAATATTGTGCATCAATTCACTGCTGTTGGCCATTGTATGTGTTCTTTGGAAGGAAGTGTCTATTTAGCTCTTTTTTTTCATATTTTAATTGGCGATCATTTGATTTTTTTTTTTTTTTTGAGCTGTACAAGCTGTATATTTTGGAAATAAACCCTTGTCAGTTACATCATTTGCAAATATTTTATCCCATTCTATAGGTTGTCTTTTCATTTTGTTTATGGTTCCTTTGCTGTGCAAAAACTTTTAAGTTTCATTAGGTCCCATTTGGGGCTTCCCTGGTGGCTCAGTGATAAAGAATCCACCTGCAATGCAGGAGACCCAGGTTTGATCCCTGGGTTGGGAAGATCCCCTGGAAGAGGGGAATGGCAACCCACTCCAGTATTCTTGCCTGGAGAGGACAGATGGGCCTGATGGGTTACAGGGCATGGATCCTCAAAGAGGTCGAATGACTGAAGCTGCTACCTTCAGACTTCAGGTCCCATTTGTTATTTTTTGTTTTCATTTCCATTACCCTAGGAAAATGGATTAAAAAAAAAATAGTGCCTGAGATTTTTGTCAAAAAGTTTCTGCTATGTTTCTTCTAGGGAGTTCTAGAGTACCTAATGTCTTAAATTTAAGTTTTTATACGGTAGTCCAATTTTGAATTTATTTTTCTGTATGGTGTTAGAGACTGTTATGAATTTCTTCCTTTTGCATGTCAGTTCAGTTTCAGTTCAGTTTTCACTCAGTTGTGTCTGACTCTTTGCAAAGCACGCCAGGCCTCTCTGTCCATCACCAACTCCCGGAGTCTACCCAAACCCATGTCCATTGAGTCGGTGATGCCATCCAACCATCTCATCCTCTGTCGTCCCCTTCTCCTCCTGCCCCAATCCTTCCCAGCATTAGGGTCTTTTCCAATGAGTCAACTCTTCGCATCGAGGTGGCCAAAGTACTGGAGTTTCAGCTTCAACATCAGTCCTTCCAATGAACACCGAGGACTGATCTCCTTTAGGATGGAATGATTGGATCTCCTTGCAGTCCAAGGGACTCTCAAGAGTATTCTCCAACACCACAGTTCAAAAGCATCAATTCTGCGGCACTCAGCTTTCTTTATAGTCCAACTCTCACATCCATACATGACCACTGGAAAAACCATAGCCTTGACTAGATGGACCTTTGTTGGCAAAGTAATGTCTCTGCTTTTAAATATGCTATCTAGGTTGGCCATAACCTTCCTTCCAAGGAGTAAGCGTCTTTTAATTTCATGGCTGCAATCACCATCAGCAGTGATTTTGGAGCCCAAAAAAATAAAGTCTGCCACTGTTTCCACTGTTTCCCCATCTATTTGCCATGAAGTGATGGGACCAGATGCCATGATCTTAGTTTTCTGAATGTTGAGCTTTAAGCCAACTTTTTCACTCTCCTCTTTCACTTTCATCAAGAGGTTCTTTAGTTCTTCTTCACTTTCTGCCATAAGGGTGGTGTCATCTGCATATCTGAGGTTATTGATATTTCTCCCGGCAATCTTGATTCCAGCTTGTGTTTCTTCCAGCCCAGCGTTTCTCATGATGTACTCTGCATATAAGTTAAATAAGCAGGGTGACAATATACAGCCTTGACATACTCCTTTTCCTATTTGGAACCAGTCTGTTGTTCCATGTCCAGTTCTAACTGTTGCTTCCTGACCTGCATACAGGTTTCTCAAGAGACAGGTCAGATGGTCTGGTATTCCCATCTCTTTCAGAATTTTCCACAGTTTATTGTGATCCACACAGTCAAAGGCTTTGGCATAGTCAATAAAGCAGAAATAGATGTTTTTCTGGAACTCTCTTGCTTTTTCGATGATCCAGCGGATATTGGCAATTTGATCTCTGGTTCCTCTGCCTTTTCTAAAACCAGCTTGAACATCTGGAAGTTCACGGTTCACGTATTGCTGAAGCCTGGCTTGGAGAATTTTGAGCATTACTTTACTAGCATGTGAGATGAGTGCAATTGTGCGGTAGTTTGAGCATTCTTTGGCATTGCCTTTCTTTGGGATTGGAATGAAAACTGACCTTTTCCAGTCCTGTGGCCACTGCTGAGTTTTCCAAATTTGCTGGCATATTGAGTGCAGCACTTTCACAGCATCATCTTTCAGGATTTGAAATAGCTCAACTGGAATTCCATCACCTCCACTAGCTTTGTTCGTAGTGATGCTTTCTAAGGCCCACTTGACTTCACATTCCAGGATGTCTGGCTCTAGGTGAGTGATCACACCATCGTGATTATCTGGGTCTATGAAGATCTTTTTTGTACAGTTCTTCTGTGTATTCTTGCCACCTCTTCTTAATATCTTCATCACTTCATGGCAAATGGATGGGGACACAATGGAAACAGTGACAGACTTAATTTTCTTGTAGCTCTCTATAATCATTGCAGATGGTGACTGCAGCCATGAAATTAAAAAGACACTTGCTCCTTGGAAGAAAAAACTATGACCAAACTAGACAGCATACTAAAAAAGCAGAGACATTACTTATGCCAATTAAAGGTCTGTCTAGTCAAAGCTATGGCTTTTCCAGCAGTCATGTATGGATGTGAGAGTTGGACCATAATGAAAACTGAGCACTGAAGAATTGATGCTTTTGAAACCTGTAGTGTTTGGAGAAGATTCTTGAGATTCAAAGACTGAAGGCAGGAGAAGGGTATGACAGAGGATGAGATGGTTGCATGGCATCACCGACTCAATGAACATGAGTTTAAGCAGGCTCTAGGAGTTGGTAATGAAGAGGGAAGGCTGTTCTGCTGCAGTCAATGGGATTGCAAAGAGTTGGACACAACTGAGCAACTGAACCTAACTGAACTGGAAACTGCTTGCAGGTAAGATGAAATTGGGACAACTGTAAGGCTCACTTCAAAAAAAAACTTTGTTTTCTTTCTCTCAGGGACCATGGTCCCTATTCTGCTTATTGTCCAATATATATTAATCATTTTTTGTAAATTCTGTTCAATTTTCTAGGTGTTTCCTTACAATGTGAGCATGTATTGAGTCCCTGTCACACTCTTACCGTTTACAGTGAAACTACATTTGCATTTCTAATGTCTGCAACATGATTAAGTTGCTACAGAAATACCTCTATTGTAATAATACTAAATACCTTAAGACATTCTGAGCAAAAAAAGCCCAATTTAAGAGGTTTTTCTACAGATTGTCATTTAAATGATACACGCTTTGTGGGTAAATAGAGTTAATGACAGTATCAATAATACAAATAATGGTAACTAAGTCACATTATTTTACTAATTTTCTTAAATTCTCTACTCATTATCTCCTAATAATTTCTGAGTAACTATTGCAGGTGAGACTTTTATTAGGTGTTGTGTGTCATTCAAAGGCATGTTTCAGTTCATTATATTCAGGAACTCCAAATATAGTCATGGAAACAAGTAAACTAATACAACTTTGGCCTGTTCATTATTCATTATCGCTATTTAATATCTCTGTGTGTTTATGAAAATCACTTAAGTTATCCAAGCTCAAATTTCTTCATCTTTACATGAAAAGTTTAATTAGGTCATATTTAAAGTCATTCTTATCTCAGAAACATTACTTACTTAGAAACTATGTTTAAAGCTTTATCTGTGTTCTCACTTCTATGTTAGGTCAGGGAGAATTAGAAAAAAAATGTCTCAAATACATACTCTAAAAAGGTCCCCCAAATAACTGCATTTTTATGTAAATAAGAATGTCAACAACAACACTGTGGACTACTAAAATATGCACTGCTAATAATCAGTGCAACAACATTAATTAGTATGAGTTGGGATTCCCATTATTATGACTTCCCTGATAATCACACGATAGAGCTAGGGGAATATAACTTCCTTATACTCTAGGCTTAATTGGGAAGTGACAAAAGGGAGAAATTCCTCTCCATGAGCATAGTCTCAATAGGTAACACACCTTGTAATATTTTTAAATGCAATAGTTTGAGCCTAGCATTCTAAACACAGTACTTTGAAATAAAAACCTGACAGAAGGGCAAATTCCAGTAAGATGGCAGGGATTTCATGCTCTAAAGCACTTACTTCTCTACTTTAAAAACAAAACAATTATAGGCAAAATATAAGAAAAGAAAAATTGTCTGACTGGGCTCAAATACAAGACAAATAGTTTTGAGAGCCAGAAACAAAATAATGCTTAACTGGCTAATGGGACCAAAGTAGCAGGTGTGCTGCCTTGTGGATCCAGAGATAGGCAATGTTTCAGGTTTGGCTGTAGTGTGGTAATGAATATCAATATTTACTCCAAGAAGGACATGGATCAGAGTCAGTCTCGCGACCTGATGCCAGGAGGTGGGAAGGTTTAGAATTGGGCCAGCATACTCTATAAAGAAGGTTAGTCCAAACTGTTTGCAATCTGCTGAATGTAACTATGACAGACAGAAAACTATAGGCAAAAAATCAAAAGACAAAGCTAAACTGCATGGCCATGAACAGACCTAAAAACACTCCTTGACCCAGATTATAAGACTGTGCTCTGAACCAGTTGCCTGAGTATTGGTTTAAGGAAACCACAAAACTCACTATTTCAAAAAAGGAAAAACTTAATGCTAAGAAAGGCAGCAAATATCAACATCAAAATAGGTGTGCATTCCAGAAGAAATTTAACTTCATAGAACAATTTAGCAAACTTTAACATAAATATTATGAATACTCAGAAATAAATGAAAGCTTATAAGCTATGAGAGAAAAAACAATAAATTATGAAATAAAACAGGAAGAAATGAAACAAGAACTTTGGAGAAAGGGAAGAAGTAGTATAGTTAAAAAATATAATCACTGAAATGAAGATCCTAATTTAACAATAAAAATAGAACAATCAAAGAAATAATCTTCAAAGTGAAAACAGAATTGAATAAATTGCTCAAGATATGGCATAGAGAGATAAAGATATAAATGTCATAAAAGTAATTAAGAAATAAATGGATATCTAATAGGTGTTACAGAAAACAAAATTTACAAAAGCAATGATGGGTAATAGTTGAGAATTTTGCACAAAGGTATATGACTAGTAGATAAAAATATATCCTCAATATTAGGCAGAATAAATCAATAAATGCAAATCCACAGGTAGTCACTTTATAGTGAAACTGCAGGTCATTAAAATATAGAGCTAATATATATATAAAATGCCAAAGTGAAAAGACAGATTGTTTTTAAAAACTTGGCAATCTGTATGACAGAAACCTTTTCATGTAAGAAGCCAAAAATCTATAAAGTAATATCTTCAAATTTTCAAAAGAAAAACCTGTCAGTGTAAAATTTTTATATCCAGATACTATATCACTTTTGGGCTCCCCTGGTGGCTCAGATGGTAAAGAATCTGCTTGCAATGCAGGAGTCCTGGGTTCAATCCCTGGGTCTGGAAAATTCTCCTGGAGAAGGAAATGGCTGCCCACTCCAGTATCCTTGCCTGCAGAATCCCATGGACAGAGGCAGGCTGACTTCAGAAAATGTACTGGAAAAAAGTTTTATATCCAATAACAACAAAACCTTAAAATCTCTGCTTAGTGTCACCTATCCAAAGTGGCCTAACTTGGTAAATACAAATTGAAATCAGGGATTATTTCTGGAGCTGATAGGAAAAGATAATGGAAAATGTTCATAGGGGGGCCTAACCACATCTATAATGTTCTATTTCTTTTTTTAAAAGTTTAAAAAAGGACAAACGCAAAAAGCAAAAATTGTTTTAACCAAACAAGAGGCCAGCAGTGAAAAACATTATTAGGTTCTAATAGATCTGGGTGTACACACAAAGTGGTTTATTATTCTCTTTTCTTTCTTGTGTGCTTTTCAAAATATCTTACTCTACCAAAAACAATAACAGTAGAAAAAATTATAAAATCAAGGGTTGATATTTTCCAATACATTATTGAAATAATAGTGGTCAAAATATGAGATCTCTGCATTCAGATGGGAATATCTTTCCTTTCCTCCTTTGCTTTTTGCTTTCTCTTCTCTTCCCAGCTATCTGTAAGGCCTCCTCAGACAGCCATTTTGCTTTTTTGCAATTCTTTTCCATGGGGATTTTCTTGATCCCTGTCTCCTGTACAATGTTACGAACCTCTGTTCATAGTTCATCAGGCACTCTGTCTACCAGATCTAGTCCCTTAAATCTATTTGTCACTTCTACCGTATACTTGTAAGGGATTTGATCTAGGTCATACCTGAATGGACTAGTGGTTTTTCCCTACTTTCTTCAATTTAAGTCTGAATTTTGGCAATAAGCAGTTCATGATCTGAGCCACAGTCTGCTCCCAGTCTTGTTTTTGCTGCCGCGGTATAGAGCTTCTCCATCTTTGGCTGCAAAGAATATAATCAATCTGATTTTTGGTGTTTGACCATCTGGTGATGTCCACGTGTAGAGTCTTTTCTTGTGTTGTTGGAAGAGGGTGTTTGTTATTACCAGTGCGTTCTCTTGGCAAAACTCTATTAGCCTTTGTCCTGCTTCATTCTGTACTCCAAGGCCAAAATTTGCCTGTGACGCCAGGTGTTTCTTGACTTCCTACTTTTGCATTCCAGTCCCCTATAATGAAAAGGACATCTTTTTTGGGTGTTAGTTCTAGAAGGCCTTGTAGGTCTTCATAGAACCCGTTCAACTTCAGCCTCTTCAAAATTACTGGTCGGGGCATAGACTTGGATTACTGTAATATTGAATGGTTTGCCTTGGAAACGAACAGAGATCATTCTATAGTTTTTTGAGATTGCATCCAAGTATTGCCTTTTGGACTCTTTTGTTGACCATGATGGCTACTCCATTTCTTCTAAGCGATTCTTGCCCACAGTAGTAGATATAATGGTCATCTGAGTTAAATTCACCCATTCCAGTCCATCTTAGTTCGCTGATTCCTAGAATGTCGACATTCACTCTTGCCATCTCCTGTTTGACCACTTCCAATTTGCCTTGCTTCATGGACCTAACATTCCAGGTTCTTATGCAATATTGCTCTTTACAGCATCGGACTTTGCTTCTATCACCAGTCACATCCACAGCTGGGTATCGTTTTTGCTTTGGCTCCATCCCATCATTCTTTCTGGAGTTGTTTCTCCACTGATCTCCAGTAGCATATTGGGCACTTACTGACCTGGGGAGTTCATCTTTCAGTGTCCTATCTTTTTGCCTTTTCATACTGTTCATGGGGTTCTCAAGGCAAGAATACTTAAGTCGTTTGCCATTCCTTTCTCCAGTGGACCACATTCTGTCAGACCTCTCCACCATGACCCATCCGTCTTGGGTGGCCCCACACAGCATGGCTTAGTTTCATTGAGATAGACAAGGGCTGTGGTCCGTGAGATCAGATTAGCTAGTTTTCTGTAATTTTAGTTTCAGTGTGTCTGCCCTCTTATGCCCTCTTGCAACACTTACCATCTTACTTGGGTTTCTGAATGCAGAGTTCCAAAGAATAGCAAGGAGAGATAAGAAAGCCTTCCTCAGCGATCAATGCAAAGAAATAGAGGAAAACAACAGATTGGGAAAGACTAGAGATCTCTTCAAGAAAATTAGAGATACCAAAGGAACATTTCATGCAAAGATAGGCTCGATAAAGGACAGAAATGGTATGGACCTAACAGAAGCCGAAGATATTAAGAAGAGGTGGCAAGAATACACAGAAGAACTGTACAAAAAGATCTTCACGACTGAGATAATCACGATGGTGTGATCACTCACCTAGAGCCAGACATCCTGGAATGTGAAGTCAAGTGGGCCTTAGAAAGCATCACTACGAACAAAGCTAGTGGAGGTGATGGAATTCCAGTTGAGCTATTTCAAATCCTGAAAGATGATGCTGTGAAAGTGCTACACTCAATATGCCAGCAAATTTGGAAAACTCATCAGTGGCCACAGGACTGGAAAAGGTCAGTGTTCGTTCCAATCCCAAAGAAAGGCAATGCCAAATAATGCTCAAACTACCACACAATTGCACTCATCTCACATGCTAGTAAAGTAATGCTCAAAATTCTCCAAGCCAGGCTTCAGCAATACGTGAACCGTGAACTTCCAGATGTTCAAGTTGGTTTTTCAAATTGCCAACATCTGCTGGATTATCAAAAAAGCAAGAGAGTTCCAGAAAAACATCTATTTCTGCTTTATTGACTATGCCAAAGCCTTTGACTGTGTGGATCACAATAACCTGTGGAAAATTCTGAAAGAGATGGGAATACCAGACCATCTGACCTGTCTCTTGAGAAACCTGTATGCAGGTCAGGAAGCAACAGTTAGAACTGGACATGGAACAACAGACGGGTTCCAAATAAGAAAAGGAGTACGTCAAGGCTGTATATTGTCACCCTGCTTATTTAACTTCTATGCAGAGTACATAATGAGAAACGCTGGGCTGGAAAAAACATAAGCTGGAATCAAGATTGCCGGGAGAAATATCAATAACCTCAGATATGCAGATGACACCACTCTTATGGCAGAAAGTGAAGAAGAACTAAACAGCCTCTTGATGAAAGTGAAAGAGGAGAGTGAAAAAGTTGGCTTAAAGCTCAACGTTCAGAAAACTAAGATCATGGCATCTGGCCCCATCACTTCATGGGAAATAGATGAGGAAACAGTGGAAACAGTGGCCGACTTTATTTTGGGGGGGCTCCAAAATCACTGCTGATGGTGATTGCAGCCATGAAATTAAAAGACGCTTACTCCTTGGAAGGAAGGTTATGGCCAACCTAGATAGCAGAGACATTACTTTGCCAACAAAAGTCCGTCTAGTCAAGGCTATGGTTTTTCCAGTGGTCATGTATGGATGTGAGAGTTGAACGGTGAGGAAAGCTGAGCGCCGAAGAATTGATGCTTTTGAACTGTGGTGTTGGAGAAGACTCTTGAGAGTCCCTTGGACTGCAAGGAGATCCAATCAGTCCATCCTTAAGGAGATCAGTCCTGGGTGTTCATTGGAAGGACTGAAACTCCAATACTGATGTTGAAGCTGAAACTCCAATACTTTGGCCACCTCATGCGAAGAGTTGACTCATTGGAAAAGACCGTAATGCTGGGTAGGATTGGGGGCAGGAGGAGAAGGGGACGACAGAGGATGAGATGGTTGGATGGCATCACAGACTCGATGGACATGGGTCTGGATGGACTCCGGGAGTTGGTGATGGACAGAGAGGCCTGGCGTGCTGCAATTCATAGGGTCGCAAAGAGTCGGACACGACTGAGAGACTGAACTGAACTGAAATATGAGATCTGTAAAGAAGGTTATCAAAGTGGTAAATGTTTTATGTTCTGATTTCCCCATCAAACAATTGCACATATCAAATCTACCATCCACTGAGGCTAATCCCTTTTTGCTCTGTGTAATATTAGACTCTGTCCATCCATTTAGGAAACAGGCATGGCTTCTCAAACTTTGAGTTTGTGCACTGATTTCCAGAGAGTGCTGACAAAGTAAGGCTACCATTCACAGACATCAGAGAATAAAGAATGATACAGTAAACAAGCAAAGAGTGTGAGGACTTTAATGACTTTACATGGCTCCAGGTAATAATCCTTTAGTTTTTGCACAGTTGAGAGACTTGAGTATAGTCATAGAAAAATGATAATTTAAACAGTGACTTTAGGGCAGAGGATTGTTTGGGAGCATTCAGATGAAATAGCTAGAGTGGTAAGGCAGGTTCATTTGATGGGGATCCTTGAATTTCATCTTGAGGATTTTGGACTTGTAAATTTTAACTGAGTAAATTAAGTTTACTATATGCATGCATAATATTGTTAAGCAGCAAAAGTAAGGTAATTACAACCATGAAAGGATATTTAATGGCAACTCTAAATGTATACTTTATAGGGCTGCAAAAAGAATGAGAAAAATAAAATAGTATCTAATTTGAGTACATGAGTAAATGTTTTACATTAAGTGAGTTTTCTACTTAAAAATCTTATTTCTTTATTGAATATAGATGGAGAGAAATAAAAGATATAAATAATTTCATTTTAAATCCATCCCCCATACAATGAGATCCCTGTGTGTTTCCTAGTTATACAGGGAATTTGTTGGATAAGAGAAATGACAGGGGAGAGATGACTAGCTTAAAATTTTCTTAGTTATCCTTCTTGTGAACTTAACTTTAGAGGACAGATAATTTTGCTATCCCACAAGGATTATCTTTATTCCAAATAAGGCAAATGTTCTATTTCAAAATAAATGATGATATTGAAACAGTTTAAAAATTGCATATTAGGCAAAAGAGTTGATCCGTTTAAACTAATAATGCACTATTAGAATGTTTTAAAAATGCTAAAACCAATGCCACCCAAAGAATTTTACAATAATGCATCTCCCAAGATTATGCTCAGGTAGTTCCATAGTAAACATAACTATGAAATAGGTACTAATCAGATGTTTCTCTGTGAAGGAAGATAATTTACCTTCAGTATTTAGCATCTAGATTAACTATATCCAACAGAACTTTCTATGATGACAGCAATGTTCATTCTGAACAGTCCAATATTGTATTCAATGACCACTGTGGCTATTGTGCACGTAAAATATGGCTAGTGTAACCAAGGAGCTCAATGTTTCTTTTATTTCATTTAAAAAATTAAAATTTAAATAGTTACATGTTGCTAGAGGCTACTGTATTGGACAGCATATCCAATTCAACTTTGACTGATTATAGTCAGAAATGAACAAAGACACATGAAAAACATAAAGTAGTTGGTAGAAGCTAATTGCTACTTATCCTAAAGACATGGAGAACTATACTTTCCATATCTCTTATATGCTGACCTAATGACCATTCACCAAATTTATATAGACTATCCCCATAAGTAGTAAACACTGTATCTGTGGAATCTATACAATCACTTAAGCTGAAAATCTTTTCTTCCATCACACACTTGTGAAAGTTAAAAAGTGGCAATAGTCTCAGTAATGTGAAGAACCCAATGAAGACTTATAAAGCCATGTGTTTTACTGCAATAATTCCCACATGTTACCATGAAGAGGCGTGTGTGCATGCTTAGTCACTAAGCAGTTTCCAACACTTTGTGCATCTGTCCATGGGATTTCCCAGACAGGAATACTGGAGCGGGTTGCCATTTCCTACTTCATGGGATCTTCCCAACCCAGGGGTCGACTCAGGGGTCAAATCTATGACTCCTGCATTAGCAGGCAGATTCTTTACCACTGAGCAACCTGAAGAGGGCAGTGACTCAGAAAACCAACTCCTTCGATGAATGTGGCCTTGTACTTACAGGATGGCTATTTGGCCAGAATTAATATTCATGTGGTAATGAGAGCTCAAACGCTCAATTTTCCCATTGACATTACATGCTGTTCTCCTCATTTCTAAAACATTTTCTTCACAACTTTCTTTTCCCTTGGAAATAATTTCTTTGCTGGAGCCAAATTTCTAATTTCTCTGCATGTTTAGCACATTACTCCATTTCAAAGTACTTTGAGAGAGTGAGAAGTTAAAGGCTAGAATTCAAGAGCAAAGTAGAAAATCTAAATTAAACAATCTGTTTAAACCCAGCAGGTTTATATATCTTTCCTTCAAAGCTTTGTGGACAGTTTCCTTTGAATAAAAAAGCTCTTCAAATACACACAAACCTTGCCTAGACACTATCACAATATCTGGATAGAAATAAGTCTCATAACAAATCTGTGTACAAATTACTGTATAAGTAGATTAAGTATTAATTTAAATATTACGATTTTACAACAGTTTTAATTACTTGTTGTTATCCCATGAAGCACATGAATTTTAAGACTAGAAGGTAAATATTTGCACCTTAGTGTATTTGGAAAAAGAAAAAGCCCTTGTATTTTTTTTTTAGTTTAACAAATAGAAACACCTTAAGCACTGCTTTATATTATCAGAGGTTATAGGAAAGAAATATCAATGACAAGCAAAAAAAAACAGTGTCAGTGACTTTTC
The DNA here is from genome assembly GCA_024291935.2 of Okapia johnstoni. Classification (NCBI taxonomy): domain Eukaryota; kingdom Metazoa; phylum Chordata; class Mammalia; order Artiodactyla; family Giraffidae; genus Okapia; species Okapia johnstoni. Next base: position 139,700,494 of record CM044308.1, read on the forward strand.
CATAAGAATTAGTTTCAACTCAAATGCTTGCCCCTTTAATTCAACTTGTGCTCTTGATTCTTTTATGCAAATAGTTTTCATTTGACTTCCTACAGCAAGCCCAGAATTTGAAAATAATCAAAGAACAGTGTGAAATTTAAGATCCTGACAACAAGTACCAAAATGTTGTTTTATGCTTGAGGGAACTGTGCACAGACCATCTGCGTCTCGGTGAATCCCATGAAGCCTGTCAAAGCAGGCATGCATGAAGAAATAGACAGCGAAGGGGGAGACATTCTCACCACCACTGGAAGAGGGATCTAGGAAACCGCAACATTCACACTGGACATTATTCAGACTAATAATTAGATCCATGTCATATATTTTAGGTCCACCTACTGAACACAAATCCCAAAGAAGAATGCCATTGAGAGATTTTATTATGATGTCGTTGTACACTTCATGCAGTTTGAATGAAGAGGATAATTTAACAGCACCTCAGGCCTCACTTGCACTGCATTGTGTGACACAATGGAAATAACATGAAATAGGCAACTGACACTATTGTATCAAATAGCCTGCAACATGATAGATGCATGCTGCTTAGGAGCTTATTCCCAAAGCAGCGCAGGAGTTCTCCTTGCTTGCTTACTCACAGAATAAAACTACTTATGTTTAGTAATGAATGCCCCAAACACCCAGACTTTGACATTTAAGTAAAAGGCAAAACAGTGGATAGAACAGATTCACATAGTGTATACATATAAAATTGGAAAAAAGAGGCGGGGCTAAGATGGCGGAGGAATAGGACGGAGAGACCACTCTCTCCCCCACAAATTTATCGAAAGAACATCTGAAAGCTGAACAAAGTTCACAAGACTACTTCTGAACGCTGGCAGAGGACGTCAGACGTTAATCAAGTCAGCGCATTATCTTCAGAAGGAGGTAGGAGAAATTATAAAAGATAAAAAGAGAGACAAAGAGTTAGGGACGGAGACCCGTCCCGGGGAGGGAGTCGTAAAAGAGAAATTTCTAAGCACCAGGAAACCTTCTCACCGGCGGGTTTGGGGGAAGATTTCGAATCTTGGAGGACAACATAACCGGGAGAATCAATAAATAAAACCCACTGATTACGTGCCTAAAGGCAACTTCCAGTAAAGAATCCCAGACGCCCGCATCCGCCACCAGCAAGTGGGGGCTGAACGGAGAGGAGCGGGCGGCACTGCTTGGGGTAAGGACCAGGCCGAATGCCCTGAGGGCAATCGGAGGGAGCTAACGTGACATAGTAACCTAAACTGTGGGACAGCCAGAGAGAGAGAGAACTATCCCGTGAAAAGCCCAAAGCTAAGGCACTGCCTGCCCGCTCACAGAACAAAGGACTGAGAGATACAGGGGAAGAGCTAGCCGGCTGCGGACCGCCCCATCCCCCGCTGGACATAGCGGGCAGGCGGGACCAGCCAGAGCCGGAAAGGGGCAAACTCGGCTCCAGAGAGGGCACCCCCTACCAAACTGCAAACAGGCTCCCAGTTTCTAAGCAAAGACTGCCTGAGATCCCGGAGGGTCTACAGCCGCCGGGAGGGTCGCAGCCAGAGACCAGCTCCCCATAACCGACACAAAGCACACCGGAGCCAGAGCCGGGCGTGCCCGTAAACCGAGGCGGGGACCAGGGAGGTGATAAGCCGCACCGCCCCGTCAGGGGAGAGTGCGCTCGCCAAACTCCTGGCTGCCTGAGCTGCTCCGACCGGGAACGGCGCAAACCGCCGGCCCAACCGAGTCTGCGCCTTTGTGGAGTACCTGGGAAGCGCGCCCGCAAACCGAGGCAGGGACCAGGGAGGTGATAAGCCGCACCGCCCCGAGAGGGGAGAGTGCGCTCGCCAAACTCCTGGCTGCCTGAGCTGTTCCGACCGCGAACGGCGCAAACCGCCGGCCCAACTGAGTCTGCGCCTTTGTGGAGTACCTGGGAAGCGCGCCGTGAACCGAGGCGGGGACCAGGGAGGTGATAAGCCGCACCGCCCCGATAGGGGAGAGGGCGCTCGCCAAACTCCCGGCTGCCTGAGCTGCTCCGACCGGGAACGGTGCAAACCGCGAACCCAACCGAGTCTGCGCCTCGGTGGAGTACCCGGGAAGCGCGCCCGTAAACTGAGGCGGGGACCAGGGAGGTGATAAGCTGCATCGCCCCAACAGGGGAGAGTGCGCTCGCCAAACTCCTGGCTGCCTGAGCTGCTCTGACCGGGAACGGCGCAAACCGCCGGCCCAACTGAGTCTGCGCCTTTGTGGAGTACCCGGGAACCTGAACCTGAGCAGTTTAAACCTGGGAAGTGCGCGCATATCAGGGCCCACCCCCCGGCAGAGTAACCTGAAGCCTGAGCAGGGTAGACGGGGAAAGCACACACACCGTGAGCGGGGGCGAACCCAGTGCGGCCGAGACACTGCGAGCTCTCCACACACACGCCAGTGATATTGGTTGCAGTGGTTCTCTCTCCCCACAGCAGGACTGAGCAAGTGAACCTAAAGAGACCACCTCCGCCCCTTTGTGGCAGGGCGGAAATTAGACACTGAAGAGACCTCCAAACAAAAGCCAAATTAACAGAGGGAAGCGCGTTGGAAGGGACAGGCCAACAGATTAAAATCCCTGTAGTTAACACTGACTGCATTGAAAGGGGCCTATAGATCTTGAAAAGTATAAGCAGGAACAAGGACCTATCTGAAACTGAAGAGACCCCACACGGCTCACAACTGCTCCAGAGAAAGTCCGGGATATATATTTTTACTATTATCTTTTTTTTATTATTATTATTTTTTTATTTTTTTTCTTTTCTTTCTTTTTTCTTTAAGACCTCTATTACACCTTTAATTTTCATTCTCATAACCCACTACTACCTTGAAAAAAAAAAAAACCCTATTTTTAAAACAAACTGTGTACATATATCTTATACTTTTTGTGTTTTTTTTAATTTTAATTTTTTTTTTTTTTTTTTTACTGTTTTTTTTCTGTTTTTCTTTTTTTTTTTACTGTTATATACTGTTTTACTGTCTTTTTTCTTTTTATACTGTTTTCTTTTTTCTTTTTTTTATATTGTATGATTTATAAGAGTCTAACCTCTACTCTAGATTTTTAATCTTTGTTTTACATATATGATATCAATTTTGTGCATTTAAGAATACAATCTTTAGTACCCATTTTTACTCAGGAGTGTGATTACTGGCTTGATTATTCTCTCCCTCTATTGATGCTCTTTCTTCTCCCCCAGGGAACCTCTATCTCCCACCCTCATCCTTCTCTTCTCAACCCAATTCTGTGAACCTCTGAGGGTGTTCTGGGTACCGGAAAACACTTCGGGAACAGAATACTGCCCAGATCTCTCTCTCCCCTCTTGATTCCTCCCTTTCTACTCATCCTCACCTCTATTACCTTCCTCCCCCCTCTCTATGTATCTCTGTGAACTTCTCTGAGGGCTCCAGACTGTGGAGAGCACAGAGGGAAGTGCTTACTGGCTAGACTGCTCTCCCCACGTTTGAGTCCCCCTCCTCTCCTCCTGGTCACCTCAACCTCCCTCCCCTTCACCTCTCCATGTAACTCAGTGAACCTCTCTGGGTATCCCTCACTGTGGAGAATCTTTTCACCATTAACCTAAAAGTTTTATTATTGATGCTGTATGGATGGAGTAGTCTTGAGGCTACTGCAAGAATAAGACTGAAAGCCAGAGGAAACATTAATTAATAAGAGATCTTCCAAAAGCCTCCACATATACACTGAAACCAAGCTCCACCCAAGAGCCAATAAGTTCCAGAGCAAGACATACCACGCAAACTCTCCAGCAACGCAGGAATATAGCCCTGAGCATCAATATACAGGCTGCCCAGAGGCACACCAAATCCATAGACATCTCAAAACTCAATACTGGACACTCCATTGCACTCTAAAGAGAAGAAATCCAGCTCCACCCACCAGAACACCGACACAAGCTCCCCCAACCAGGAAACCTTGACAAGCCACCCATCCAACCCCACCCACAGTGAGGAACCTCCACAATAAAGAGGAACTTCAAACTACCAGAATACAGAAAGGCCACGCCTAACACAGCAATCTAAACAAGATGAAAAGGCAGAGAAATACTCAGCAAGTAAAGGAAAATGAGAAATGCCCACCAAACCAAACAAAAGAGGAGGAGATAGGGAATCTATCTGAAAAAGAATTTAGAATAATGATAGTAAAAATGATCCAAAATATTGAAAATAAAATAGAGTTACAGATAAATAGCCTGGAGACAAGGATTGAGAAGATGCAAGAAATGTTTACCAAGGACCTAGAAGAAATAAAAAGGAGTCAATATATATTGAATAATGAAATAAAGGAGATAAAAGACACGCTGGAGGGAACCAACAGTAGAATAACAGAGGCAGAAGATAGGATAAGTGAGGTAGAAGATAGAATGGTGGAAATAAACGAAGCAGAGAGGAAAAAAAAAAAAAAAGAATCAAAAGAAATGAGGAAAACCTCAGGGACCTCTGGGACAATATGAAACGCCCCAACATTCGAATCATAGGAGTCCCAGAAGAAGAAGATAAAAGGAAAGGCCATGAAAAGATACTCGAGGAGATAATAGTTGAAAATTTCCCTAAAAATGAGGAAGGAAATAGTCACAGAAGTCCAAGAAACCCAGAGAGTCCCAAACAGGATAAACCCAAGGCGAAACACCCCAAGACACATATTAATCAAATTAACAAAGATCAAACACAAAGAACAAATATTAAAAGCAGCAAGGGAAAAACAACAAATAACACACAAGGGGATCCCCATAAGGATAACAGCTGATCTTTCAATAGAAACTCTTCAGGCTAGAAGGGAATGGCAGGACATACTTAAAGTAATGAAAGAGAAAAATCTACAACCCAGATTACTGTACCCGGCAAGGATCTCATTCAGATATGAAGGAGAATTCAAAAGCTTTACAGACAAGCAAGAACTGAGGGAATTCAGCACCACCAAACCAGCTCTCCATCAAATGCTAAAGGATCTTCTCTAAACAGGAAACACAGAAAGGATGTTTAAACACGAACTCAAAACACCAAAGTAAATGGCAACGGGACCATACTTATCAATAATTACCTTAAAAGTAAATGGGTTGAATGCCCCAACCAAAAGACAAAGAGTGGCTGAGTGGATACAAAAACAAGACCCCTACATATGCTGTCTACAAGAGACCCACCTCAAAACTAGGGACACATACAGACTGAAAGTGAAGGGATGGAAAAATATATTTCATGCAAATGGAGACCAAAAGAAAGCAGGAGTCGCAATACTCATTTCAGATAAAATAGACTTTAAAATAAAGGCTGTGAAAAGGGACAAAGAAGGACACTACATAATGATCAAAGGGTCAATCCAAGAAGAAGATGTAACAATTATAAATATATATGCACCCAACATAGGAGCACCACAATATATAAGGCAAATACTAACAAGTATGAAAGGGGAAATTAACAATAACACAATAATAGTGGGAGACTTTAATACTCCACTCACACATATGGATAGATCAACTAAACAGAAAATTAACAAGGAAACACAAACTTTAAATGATACTATAGACAAATTAGATTTAATCGATATTTTCAGGACTTTCCACCCCAAAACAAGCAATTTCACCTTTTTCTCAAGTGCACACGGAACTTTCTCCAGGATAGATCACATCCTGGGCCATAAATCTAGCCTTGGTAAATTCCAAAAAATTGAAATCATCCCAGCCATCTTCTCTGACCACAATGCAGTAAGATTAGACCTCAATTACAGGAAAAAAACTATTAAAAATTCCAACATATGGAGGCTAAACAACACGCTTCTGAATAACCAACAAATCACAGAAGAAATCAAAAAAGAAATCAAAATATGCATAGAAACGAATGAAAATGAAAACACAACAACCCAAAACCTATGGGACACTGTAAAAGCAATGCTAAGGGGAAGGTTCATAGCAATACAGGCGTACCTCAAGAAACAAGAAAAAAATCAAATAAATAAACTAACTCTACACCTAAAGCAACTAGAGAAGGAAGAAATGAAGAACCCCAGGGTTAGTAGAAGGAAAGAAATCTTAAAAATTAGGGCAGAAATAAATGCAAAAGAAACAAAAGAGACCATAGCAAAAATCAACAAAACTAAAAGCTGGTTTTTCGAGAAGATAAACAAAATTGACAAGCCATTAGCCAGACTCATCAAGAAACAAAGGGAGAAGAATCAGATCAACAAAATTAGAAATGAAAATGGAGAGATCACAACAGACTACACAGAAATACAAAGGATCATAAGAGACTACTACCAACAGCTATATGCCAATAAAATGGACAACTTGGAAGAAATGGACAAATTCTTAGAAAAGTATAATTTTCCAAAATTGAACCAGGAAGAAATAGAAGATCTTAACAAACCCATCACAAGCATGGAAATCGAAACTGTAATCAGAAATCTGCCAGCAAACAAAAGCCCAGGACCAGACGGCTTCACAGCGGAATTCTACCAAAAATTTAGAGAAGAGCTAACACCTATCCTACTCAAACTCTTCCAGAGAATTGCAGAAGATGGTAAACTTCCAAACTCATTCTATGAGGCCACCATCACCCTAATTCCAAAACCAGACAAAGATGTCACAAAAAAAGAAAACTACAGGTCAATATCACTGATGAACATAGATGCAAAAATCCTTAATAAAATTCTAGCAAACAGAATCCAACATCATATTAAAAAGATCATACATCATGACCAAGTGGGATTTATCCCAAGAATGCAAGGTTTCTTTAACATCCACAAATCAATCAATGTAATTCACCACATTAACAAATTGAAAGATAAGAACAATATGATTATCTCAACAGATGCAGAAAAAGCCTTTGACAAAATTCAACATCCATTTATGATAAAAATTCTCCAGAAAGCAGGAATAGAAGGAACATACCTCAACATAATAAAAGCTATATATGACAAACCCACAGCAAATATTATCCTCAATGGTGAAAAACTGAAAGCATTTCCCCTAAAGTCAGGAACACGGCAAGGATGCCCACTATCACCACTACTATTCAACATAGTTTTGGAAGTTTTGGCCACAGCAATCAGAGCGGAAAAAGAAATAAAAGGAATACAGATAGGAAAAGAAGAAGTAAAACTCTCACTGTTTGCAGATGACATGATCCTCTACATAGAAAACCCTAAAGATTCTACCAGAAAACTACTAGAGCTAATCAATGAATATAGTAAAGTTTCAGGATACAAAATTAACACACAGAAATCCCTTGCATTCCTATACGCCAATAATGAGAAAACAGAAAGAGAAATTAAGGAAACAATACCATTCACCATTGCAACAAAAAGAATAAAATACTTAGGAATATTTCTACCTAAAGAAACAAAAGACTTATATATAGAAAACTATAAAACACTGATGAAAGAAATCAAGGAGGACACAAACAGATGGAGAAATATACCGTGTTCATGGATTGGAAGAATTAATATAGTGAAAGTGAGTGTACTATCCAAAGCAATCTATAGATTCAATGCAATCCCTATCAAGCTACCAATGGTGTTTTTCACAGAACTAGAACAAATCATTTCACAATTTGTATGGAAGTATAAGAAACCTCGAATAGCCAAAGCAATCTTGAGAAAGAAGAGTGGAACTGGAGGAATCAACTTGCCTGACTTCAAGCTCTACTACAAAGCCACAGTCATCAAGACAGTGTGGTACTGGCACAAGGATAGAAATATAGATCAATGGAACAAAAAAGAAAGCCCAGAGATAAACCCACGCACCTATGGGCACCTTATCTTCGACAAAGGAGGCAAGAGTATACAATGGAGAAAAGACAATCTCTTTAACAAGTGGTGCTGGGAAAACTGGTCAACCACTTGTAAAAGAATGAAACTAGAACACTTCCTAACCCCATACACAAAAATAAACTCAAAATGGATTAAAGATCTAAATGTAAGACCAGAAACTATAAAACTCCTAGAGGAAAACATAGGCAAAACACTCTCCGACATAAATCACAGCAGGATCCTCCATGACCCACCCCCCACCCCCAGCATATTGGAAATAAAAGCAAAAATAAACAAATGGGACATAATTAAAATTAAAAGCTTTTGCACAACAAAGGAAACTAGGAGCAAGGTGAAAAGACAGCCTTCAGAATGGGAGAAAATAATAGCAAACGAAACAACAGACAAACAATTCATCTCAAAAATATACAAGCAACTCCTGCAGCTCAATTCCAGAAAAATAAACGACTCAATCAAAAAATGGGCCAAAGAACTAAACAGACATTTCTCCAAAGAAGACATACAGATGGCTAACAAACACATGAAAAGATGCTCAACATCACTCATTATTAGAGAAATGCAAATCAAAACCACAATGAGGTACCATTACACACCAGTCAGAATGGCTGCTATCCAAAAGTCTACAAGCAATAAATGCTGGAGAGGGTGTGGAGAAAAGGGAACCCTCTTACCCTGTTGGTGGGAATGCAAACTAGTACAGCCACTAGGGAGAACAGTGTGGAGATTCCTTAAAAAACTGGGAATAGAACTGCCATATGACCCAGCAATCCCACTGCTAGGCATACACACCGAGGAAACCAGAATTGAAAGAGATGCGTGTACCCCAATGTTCATCACAGCACTGTTTACAATAGCCAGGACATGGAAGTAACCTAGATGTCCATCGGCAGACGAATGGATAAGGAAGCTGTGGTACATATACACAATGGAATATTACTCAGCCATTAAAAAAAATACATTTGAATCGGTTCTATTGAGATGGATGAAACTGGAGCCCATTATACAGAGTGAAGTGAGCCAGAAAGAAAAGCACCAATAACAGTATACTAATGCATGTATATGGAATTTGAAAGATGGTAATGGTAACCCTATATGTGAGACAGAATAAGAGACACAGATGCATAAAACAGTCCTGTGGACTCTGAGGGAGAAGGTGAGGGTGGGACGTTCTGGGACAATAACATTGAAACATGTATATTGTCATATATGAAGCGGAACACCATTCCATGTTTTATGCATGGGACGGATGCTCAGGGATGGAGCGTTGGGATGACACAGAGGGGTGGGAAGGGGAGGGAGGTGGGAGGAGGGTTCGGGAGGGGGAGCACATGTGAACCCATGGCTGATTCATGTCAATGTATGGCAAAAACTACTACAATATTGTAATTAGCCCCCAACTAAAATAAATAAATAAATTTAAAAAAAAAAAGACACAGAGCAACACCATCACCGCAAAAAAAAAAAAAAAAAAAAAAATCTGAAAAGACCTAACTCACCTTCCCTACAAAATAGTAAAAATTCTGAATTCCCAATCACCTCTCTCCACAATGGTACCAAATAAGAGATTCTGGACTTGTACTAACTATGCAGGCCTTACAATGAGTTATTTCTGGAGCTAGATATGAATAAAAGGAATAAATTATACACAAGTTATCTAAGTGAGGAATCTGCTGCTGCAAGCGTGCTAAGTCACTTCTGTTTTGTCCAAACTCTTTGAGATCTTATGGACTGTAGCTTTCCAGGTTCCTCTGTCCATGGGATCCTCCAGGCAAGAATACTGAAGTGGGTTGCCATTCCTTTCTCTGGGGATCTTCCCAAACCACAAGATCTTCTTTGATCCTGTGGGATGGAACCACTTCTCTTATATAAGTCTCTTGCATTGGCAGGAGGGTTCTTTACCATTATCACCACCTGGAGAATGGTTTTTGAATGTGAGTCACATTTTCATTCCAGACTCTGCTACCCCATGGACTGTAGCCCTGGAGGTTCCTCCGTCTGTCCATGGGATTTTCCAGGCAAGAGTACTGGAGTGGGTTGCCATTTTCTTCTCCAAGGGATCTTCCTGACCCAAGGATCGAACCCAGGTCTCCCACATTGTAGGTAGACTCTTTACCTTGAGCCACCAGGAAGCCCCTTTTGTTCTAGAGGGCAATCAATATACTTTTGAGAGGATTATATTTCACATGTCCTGAAATTGTGTATTTGGAAGTTAGTCACTAGAACCTATAACTAGAAATAATTTTTATAAGGAAAATGGAACCTTACTCATAGCATCCTGGGGTACATCTGTTAAGAGTTATCGTACAATCAAAAAAGTATGTCACACAAACCAGAGTCGCTTACGTCTCCTGCATTGGCAAGCAGGTTCTTTACCACTAGTGCCACCTGGAAAGCCCCATGTCATTCTTACTAGCTGCATATCTGGTTTGTTGACATTAACTTATCTTTAAATAATAACCCAAGATAGTGATTCTTATAGTATTCATCCTTGAGTTCATCACCTGCAATGCAGGAGACCCAGGTTCAGTTCCTGGGTTGGGAAGATCCCCTGGAGAAGGGAATGTCATCCCACCCCAGTATTCTTGCCTGGAGAATTCCATGGACAGAGGAGCCTGGTGGGCTACAGGCCATAAGGTCACAAAGAGTCTACTGAGTAAGTAACTAATGCTTTCACTTTCTCTTTTTGAGTTCAACCAAAAATTGAATGCAACTGAGTGTTTGCCACAGCCTATTGGAGAACCTGACGTGTACGAGAAAGAGACTGATTTAATAGTTTGGTGGTAGTGCTGGGAAAAGTCAATAAATTATGTTTTATAAGTAGATAGAGTACATACATATATTGAGACTACTGAAATCATTGTATTTCAAATCAAGGTACTGAACATATATAAATGCACTGAGTGTTTAATGAATATTGACTAGTGACACAATTTGGGAAAGGAAGTTAGGGAAGAATATTATTGTGGGAAATTATGGAAGATTCAGTTATAGGGGTTTATTATATTGTAATCTCTTCCTAGGCACACAGGAAAAACACATTTCCCCACTAGTCTTGCTGGAAGATTGAACCAAAGACAGTTCTGGCCAACGGCATGATGGCAGATGTAAAGTAAGCCACTTCCAGACCTGATGATTCAAAACCTCCTAAACAGTCTTACAACTCCTCTTATCCTGCTGTGTTGATTTTGGAGGTTATGTGTTCCAGATGGCCTGGCTACAATATAGGGAAGAGCCAGCTAAACTTTATTAGACATTACAGGAGTGAGATGTAAATCTTTGTTTTACAAAGGTACCAGGATATGGATTTTTTTTTTCCTTTGCAGGATAATCAAGCCTGTTCCACATAATTCAGAGAATTTCTCAAAACTCCTTAGAATGTTTTTAAACACTTTTCAAGCTTCTACTGCAACAGTGATACTTTGGCTTCAGTTGTGAGCAACTTATAAATTTCTAGGGTTTCTCGTGTATACGTAATTGCTCTCCATTTAATTTCCTGGATACAAAGTAGTAATGTAAAGAAGCTTACTGTGATTTTTGAGAGTTTAACTAATACTTCTCAAACAAATGACCATGTTTAAATAATAATTCCTGACGGTTGACCAAAAAAGCTTTAAGAAGGAATTTTGGAGAACTAACCAAGGAATTTTCCAGTTGTTCAAATTGCCCGTAAATAGAAAAACAACAGAAACAATAACTGCTACGTGGATTTGCATGCCCTCCTAAACCACATTTTTTGTACTTTACTGAGGACATAAAAATTATATATATATTATATTTATCACAATGATCATTTTATATGTACAGAAATATGCACTATTAGTGCATCAGGAACAAAGTTAGTGTTATAGGTCAATTATACTTCAAACAAACAGAAAAACTCATAGAAAAACAGATAAGATTTGTGGTTACCAGAACTAGGCTGAGAAGGTGGGGAATTGGACGAAGGTAGTGAAAAGGTAGAAACTTCCAGTTATAAGATAAATAAGTACTTGGGATGTAATATACAACATGATAAATATAATTAACCATTATATGTTATAAATGAAAGTTGGTAAGAGAGTAAATCCTAAGAGTTCTCATCACAAAATATTTTTTTCTTTTTCTCTTACTTTCTATCTATGAGATGATGAATATCCCCTAAACTTATTGTGCAATTATTTATGATGTATGTAAGTCAATCATTACTTTAAACACCTCGAACTTAAAACAATGCTGTATGTCAACTATATCTGAATAAAACTGGAAGGAAAAAATCATATTAAAATGTCATACAGTTTTATTCATAATAAAAAAGTCATATATGAACATTTTATGCTGTTTATAAATATTATTTGCTCATTTTATCACAAAATTGATCATATTCAAGAACTGTGAGATAATTTCAAATTAGTTGTTTTTTGTTTCTACCATGTCATAGGACCTTTCTTCACTATATAGAATCCATATTGCATATGGACCAATGTTATTGCCACATAAATCACTTTCAAAAGCATTTCTAAAAGTATGATTTTAAAATTATTAGAAGCAAATTCTCAAGAAATATATATATATGTATATATTTTTTCCAGCTACATACAACCAAATGCTGAAAAACAGCCATGTGCTACTTAAATACCTACTAGAGTAACCTTGTGGCAGATTCAGATAAGCTTTTCTGATGATTAAACGGTTACATTAACTAAGGGAGGTGAAATATAATATATATGCTAGATGGTTTTGTTGTATGTAATAATGGGTTTTATTTCTTTTAGTTGACCATTACAGGAATACATAGGTTAGGATAAGCTCAGAGTTGTACATTTTTTGCTTTGCTTCTCACCTGCTTAATATTACTTGACTCAACTCATTCATGGGAAAGGCTCTGAGAGGGAATTTCAAAATTGTTATGTTAATAGAGTAGCATACTTGCAGTCAACCATCTCTCTGTCCATAATTCTCTGTACAAATTTAGAGAAGTCACCTATTCTACCTATTCAGTTACCTTGGGGATAAAATAGTTTATTTCAAGCCTAAAATTTCCAGCTATAGATTTTTGAGTAACTATTTTCCATTTTTGGTAGAAGTGATAAAAAGAAGGTTTCATCTTCAGCATGAAACAAGGTTAAATTTTCTGAAATAGTGATTGGAATTGAGAAGTACATTGTAAAGAAAGCTTTGAAATCTCATTTCTTGCATGATATTTAAAGTATGCAGGAACTCTTGTCTCTAGAATTGTTTAGGTGTGATCTTGCTAAAGTTCAAGGATAATATTCAATGTAGCTTTTCCATTCTGATTTCATAATTCCAATAACTTCAGCAAGCAGCTTTACCTTTAAAGTTAAGGAAGTTGACCAAGACGGCCTCAAATTTCTTTCAGCTTGACTAAACTTTAGGCAGCCTTCCTCTTGCTTCTAAACTCCTTGATCTGCCTCCCACTCCTGACCTTATATGGCCAGATGACCTGACCACAGAAGTCCTCTTTTCCCTATTCTTAGAACAATTATTATAGGAAAAGTGCTGTTGTATATTCTTTCTCAGTCCACTGAGAAGTAAATCTTTAAAAAACTACTTGCCAATTTACAATCCAGGAATGTCTTTCTCAAGGACCTGGCAGCCATCTCTTTGAGATGGAATCGTCAAAGAAGACAGCGTCTCTACTTCCCAGTGTCTATGGGAAGGCAGGATCCTAATTCTATGGGTGACTTGTTCAAGAAGTGAAACTAATTCCTTTCACAAAGCTATGAATGTTGACTTTTCCTTTGTGTATTCACAAATGTGAGCAATTTTAATTTATATGAAAATATAGCTTACATCCAAGAATATAGTGAGGTAAGCAGTCAATCAGCTTCTTTCCTCTACTCATGAAAGAACAATTTGTCTTTAGTTAAAGGAAAAATACAGTTGTCTACCATGTTAGTCACTGGGTTTCCTTCCTTCAAAATTCATTGCTGTGATCTTGTCAAGACTATGCCAATTTTTAATATTACCACCATCATATATTGTGAGTATTTACTGAATAAATGAATGAATGGGAAATTTTGTGGTCATTTTCTAATACAACATATATTTCTGTGGTAATATATCGCAACATATTCTTAGTAAGTACATACTTTGCATTTTGTTTAGATTGTTATAGAAATGGTAGTTCATATTTTAAATAGTGCTGTGATCTAGTTTTGATGATATACCTTTCCTAAGTATTATACTCATCATATAATAATCTTTTACACTTTCACATTTTTATTGTAGTTGTTGTTCAGTTGCTGTCATGTCCTATTCTTTTGTAACCCCATGGACTATAGCCCACCAGGCTCTTCTATCCACAGGATTTCCCAGGCAAGAATACTGGAGTAGGTTGCCATTTCCTTCTCCAGGGGATCCACCCAACCCAGGGATCAAACTCATGTTTCCTGCATTAGCAGGTGGATTCTTTACCACTGAACCACCAGGGAAGTCCCACTTTTACATTAAAATATTCAAATCTAGAATAATATTGAACGTATAATCCTTAAACAAACAAAAAGAAATTCTGCATGAAGGTATCAAATAGCAAATCTTCCTCGTCATTAATCATCTCATAGTTTCAATATTATTTAACATCATGTCTTACCTCACAAGAAGTGGTATCCCTGAGCAAGAAATCATTTTTGTGATTCATAGCAAGGAACTCTGCAGTTTTGTTCAGTGCTTATTCAGAGATTTGAATAACTTTGTGACAGTGTAATATGTGATTCACAACAAAAACCACAATACAGAAAGACTTCAGGAAACTTAATTGATGAGAACTAGAGGTGATCTACCATCCAGTGTTTATTAGTTTCCTAGAAAGCAGAGTTTTCTGCTGCCTGAGTATTCACAATGAGGTAATGTAGATTATGTATTAGGTGCCAAATAATCTGAAGTACTGCTTGAAGAGTTCCTAGGCCAACATCAAGATCCTCCAAAGCCTATCTGGAACAATTAACACAGCAACATTTAACACAGGCAAGAATGATACACGGGAACATGTTGGTGGGGAATTGAAGGCACTCTTAGTATTCTCAGAGTTTAGCTACTCCTTCCAGCAGCAGAAAAAAGAAAGGAGCAAGCATTGCAGCTCAGCTGGTAAAGAATCTGCCTGCAGTGCGGGAGACCTGGGTTAGATCCCTGGGTTGGGAAGATCCCCTGGAGAAGGGAAAGGCTACTCACTCCAGTATTCGGCCTGGAGAATTCTGTTGACTGTATAGTCCATGGGGTTGCAAAGAGTTGGACATCACTGTGCGACTTTCATTTCACTTCACTTCAGGCATTCTATTGATAGAAGGAAAGGAACTCTTATGCATTTAAAAGAGTTCCAAATGCAACTTACCAAGAAATTTTAAATATTCAAATTACATCAAAATGGCAACTGCTTTTTCCCGCAAATGTTTGTTGTTTACCTAAAAATCACAATCTGATAGCAAAACATGAAATAAAGAGCTGATCCAGGCCACAAACAGGAACAGGAATTCAAGAAAATAAATATAGGAGATGAAAAGTGGAAAAGTTATAGTTGTTTACTTTGTCACCGGATTATTTCACTACTTCAATGGAAAATTATTTAATGAATGCACAATTAAAAATTATGAATCTGTGGCCTCACAAACTGAAGTACTTTTCTATTACTATGAATTCACAGAAGGAAATTTGTTTTCCTCATCCATAGGGCATTCTATAGCAAGCCTCAGTTTATTTGCTGCTACAAGACTCTTAGAAAGTTTCATGGCACAATTAAGCATGAGTTGCTTCATAAAGTTTACTGCATGTGTGATCATATCTTTTTCATCTCATCAGATTAATTTGAAAGCAGCTTGATTCCTCACATGCCAGATGAGCAAAAATTTGAGTACTCTCTGTTTAAATATTTTAACTGTCTATAGAGAGTTACCTTAGATAGAGTGGCTGGAAGAAGGGGTTTCCTGTGACTTCAGCCTTACTGTCTGCTTTTCTAACAAATGCTGCTGTTTTGTATTGCCAGAGGGGCTATCTCGCCCACCATCCTAGGCTCCTGTACATAGCCTAATCTCTAAGGTACTTTGCCAGGGCTCTATGTGCCTCAAAACATCCTTGATACTTAAGAAAATGCTGAAATTTGAGGATATCATACTGCAAAATATTGCTACACAACTTGGTGGAATCATCACCATTTCTCACCCTGATCTTGCACCATATGTTAAACTAAGACTTCACTGAACATTAGAAATATCATGGGGGTAACTCAGTGGCCATGGAAGTAAGACATGGAATGGGTAGTGTGAGTGGGGAAGACCCTAGGCAAAATAAGCTCTTTCACTTATTTATTTTATGTACTGGGAACATTTGGATACTAGTTTTAAATATGGTGTTATACATTTTAAAAAATAGTTTGAAACATGTTCTGGTGTATGTAGGAAAAAATGTTAAATGAATTATTGACAGCAGCCTTATTGAAAATTTTGCTATAAATTATACTTTCACTATGCAGATGTCATCACAATATTTGCTTAATCGAAATCCTGAATAAATTATCAGCAGCTCTAGCAAAATTTTTAAATATAGAGCTCATATTAACAAAGAGAATTCCATAATTATAAGATACTTTCTCATATAAGTTTTAAATAAGTTAAGGACACGCAGTTGCTATTTTTTGAATTGTATCTGATTAATTAATAACATAAAGGAAGACTACTTACTGACATGCTATTAATGAAATATTTCTCTTGGAATAAAAACATTGGTATAGTCAAGCAAACTACCATGAAATAAAAGCTAAAAAAAAAAAAAAGACAAAGTCTCAAGTAGTCAGAGAAATATTTCATTAAGAATTGTGCTGTAGATAAGAACAGGTGGCAATAATTGGATTTCCCATCTGCAGACTGTAAAATCAAATACAGGTTGGCTTTCAAAAGTATTATAGCCAATATGTGGAAACCGATCCATTTGCAAATTATGCCAGGTGGACCCTGACCAAATTCAGCCAGCCACGTAGGACCAATGTTCTTTCTGATGTTTTTCAAAGTTTAAAGCAGATGACCATGCCATTTGCACAGAAAAATGAGAACTGTGAACAGTATGTGAGCAGAATTTATTTAGTGAATTGAGAAAGGTCAGTTAATGACATCAGAACTCCTTTAAAATCCAGATCCCAATAAAGTCCTCTGCAAATGTGCCCCATTCAGAGGTAATGATGAGAGTGGAGATTATCAAGTTTTTAACTGAAGACTCCAGTATTTCAACTTCTTCTTAGGAAATGGATTAAGAAATTTCCAGAGCTGTATAAGAAGCATTATAACTGTCACATTGTGACTTGGATTTTCAGTATAATCACTCAATATGTAGAAAATACAGGAAAAGAAATGCTCTGTGGGAAAAATAGAATAAAAGGAAGAATAAGAATAGAAGAAAGGAAGGAAAAAAGGAAGAGAGGGAAGGAGCTAGGGAGGGAGGGAAACAGGCAGCTCATTAAACAGATATAAATCCGATGCTGTAACGAGCAATATTGCATAGGAACCTGGAATGTTAGGTCCATGAATCAAGGCAAATTGGAAGTGGTCAAACAGGAGATGGCAAGAGTGAACGTCGACATTCTAGGAATCAGCGAACTAAGATGGACTGGAATGGGTGAATTTAACTCAGATGACCATTATATCTGCCACTGTGGGCAGGCATCCCTAAGAAGAAATGGAGTAGCCATCATGGTCAACAAAAGACTCCGAAAGGCAGTACTGGGATGCAGTCTCAAAAATGACAGAATGATCTCTGTTCGTTTCCAAGGCAAACGATTCAATATCACAGTAATCCAAGTCTATGCCCTGACCAGTAACGCTGAAGAAGCTGAACTTAAACGGTTCTATGCAGACCTACAAGACCTTTTAGAACTAACACCTAAAAAAGATGTCCTTTTCATTATAGGGGACTGGATTGCAAAAGTAGGAAGTCAGGAAACACCTGGCATAACAGGCAAATTTGGCCTTGGAGTACAGAATGAAGCAGGGCAAAGGCTAAAACAGTTTTGTCAAGAGAACACACTGGTCATAGCAAACACTCTCTTCCAACAACACAAGAGAATATTCTACACATGGACATCACCAGATGGTCAACACCGAAATCAGACTGATTATATTCTTTGCAGCCAAAGATGGAGAAGCTCTATAGAGTCAGCAAAAACAAGACCAGGAGCAGACTGTGGCTCAGATCATGAACTCCTTATTGCCAAATTCAGACTTAAATTTAAGAAAGTAGGGAAAACCACTAGACCATTCAGGTATGACCTAAATCAAATCCCTTATGAGTATACAGTGTAAGTCAGAAATAGATTTAAGGTACTAGATCTGATAGAGTGCCTGATGAACTATGCACGGAGTTTCGTGGCACCGTAGAGGAGACGGATCAAGACCATCGCCAAGAAAAAGAAACGCAAAAAGCAAAATGGCTGTCTGAGGAGGCCTTACAAATAGCTGTGAAAAGAAGAGAAGCCAAAAGCACGGAGAAAAGGAAAGATATACCCATTTGAATGCAAAGTTACAAAGTATACCAAAGAGAGATAAGAAAGCCTTCTTCAGCTATCACTGCAAAGAAATAGAAGAAAACAATAGAATGGGAAAGACTAGAGATCTCTTCAAGAAACTTAGAGATACCAAGGGAACATTTCATGCAAAGATGGGCTCGATAAAGGACAGAAATGGTATGGACCTGACAAAGGCAGAAGCTATTAAGAAGAGGTGGCAAGAATACACAAAAGAACTGTACAAAAAAGATCTTCATGACCCAGATACTCACGATGGTGTGATCACTCACCTAGAGCCAGACATCCTGGAATGTGAAGTCAAGTGGGCCTTAGGAAGCATCACTATAAACAAAGCTAGTGGAGGTGATGGAATTCCAGTTGAGCTATTTCAAATCCTAAACGATGATGCTGTGAAAGTGCTGCACTCAATATGCTAGCAAATTTGGAAAACTCAGCAGTGGCCACAGGACTGGAATAGGTCAGTTTTCATTCTAATCCCAAAGAAAGGCAATGCCAAAGAATGCTCAAACTACAACACAATTGCACTCATCTCACACGCTAGTAAAGTAATGCTCAAAATTCTCCAAGCCAGGCTTCAGCAATACATGAACCATGAACTTCCAGATGTTCAAGCTGGTTTTAGAAAAGGCAGAGAACTAGAGATCAAACTGCCAACATCCGCTGGATCATCAGAAAAGCAAGAGAGTTCCAGAAAAACATCTATGTCTGCTTTATTGACTATGCCAAAGCCTTTGACTGTGTGGATCACAACAAACTGTGGAAAATTCTGAAAGAGATGGGAATACCATACCACCTGACCTACTTCCTGAGAAATCTGTATGCAGGTCAGGAAGCAACAGTTAGAACTGGACATGGAACAACAGACTGGTTCCAAATAGGAAAAGGAGTACATCAAGGCTGTATATTGTCACCCTGCTTATTTAACTTATATGCAGAGTACATCATGAGAAACACTGGGCTGAAAGAAGAACAAGCTGGAATCAAGATTGCTGGGAGAAATATTAATAACCTCAGATATGCAGATGACACCACCCTTATGGCAGAAAGTGAAGAAGAACTAAAGAGCCTCTTGATGAAAGTGAGAGAAGAGAGTGAAAAAGTTGGCTTAAAGCTCAACATTCAGAAAACTAAGATCATGGCACCCAGTCCCATCACTTCATGGCAAAGGGATGGGGAAACAGTGGCTGACTTTATTTTTTGGGCTCCAAAATCACTGCAGATGGTGACTGCAGCCATGAAATTAAAAGATGCTTACTCCTTGGAAGGAAAGTTATGATCAATCTAGACAGCATATTAAAAAGCAGAGACATTAATTTGTCAACAAAGTCTGTCTCTTCAAGGCTATGGTTTTTCCAGTGGTCATGTATGGATGTGAGAGCTGGACTATAAAGAAAGCTGAGCACCGAAGAATTGATGCTTTTGAACTGTGGTGTTGAAGAAGGCTCTTGAAAGTCACTTGGACTGCAAGGAGATCCAACCAGTCCATCCTAAAAGAAATCAGTCCTGAATATTCATTGGAAGGACTGATGTTGAAGCTGAAACTCCAATACTTTGGCCACCTAATGTGAAGAGCTGACTCATTTGAAAAGGCCCTGATGCTGGGAAAGATTGAGGGTAGGTGGAGAAGGGTACAAGAGAGGATGAGATGGTTGGATGGCATCACCAACTCAATGGACATGAGTTTTGGTAAACTCCGGGAGTTGGTGATGGACAGTGAGGCCTGGCATGCTCTGGTTCATGGGGTCGCAAAGAGTCAGGCACAACTGAGAGACTGAACTGAACTGAACTAAAAACAACAAATTAAATAATGAATTATTATGTGAATTTTGTGGAATTCTTTATACCTTTTACTTGATTAGAATCAGTTAACTTTAAATTTTTAAAAGTTTGATATTTTAATATAAAAGATGAAAAAAATTTTATAATAACATCCTCATGTGGGGACTCGTTCATAGTTTACAGCTGTATTAAGGTATAATGGAAGTATAATAAATTAGACATGTATTCAATTTGAAAATTTTGATTTATCAACTTACCTATGAAACCATCACTGCAAATCAAGGTAATGAACATATCAATCAGCCCCAAAAGTTTAAATAATCTTCCCTCTCATGCCCAGGCAGCCACTCATCTGCTTTCTGTCCTATAGACTAATTTGTATATCCCAGAATTTTAAATAAGTCTCTGTATATATATAGATAGATAGATATAGATATATAGTCCCCGTTTTTTCCTCTATGTGTGTGCGTGCTCAGTTACTTAGTAATGTTCAACTTTTTTTTGCAACCCCATGGACTGTAGCCCCCCAGGTTTCTCTGTCCATGGGTTTTTCCAGGCAAGAGTACTGGAGTGGGTTGCCATTTCCTACTCCAAGGGATCTTTCCTACACGGGGATCAAACCGGTGTCTTTTGTGTTTCCTGCCTTAGCAGACAGATTCTTTACCACCATGCTGCCTGAGAAGCCCTTTTCTCCTCTAGCTGGTAAATAGCATAATTATTTTGAGATTCATTGATGTTGCTGCTTGAATCAGTATTATTTTAAATTATTGAGTAGTATTTCATTATATGGATATACCACAAGTTGCATATCCATTCATCTGTTAATTGATGTTTGAGTTGCTTGCAACCTGGGATTACCAAAAATTAAGCATCACAAAAAGTTGTGCACCAGTGTTTGTGTGGACATACCTTTTATATCTCTTCAGTATACAACTGGCAGGGGATTATTAGGTCGTACAAAAATCATATGTTTAAAAGGTTAAAATACTGTGAACCATTTTTCCAAAGTAATTATAATAATTTACATCCTTCCAGCAGGGTATAAGAGTTAAAGTTGCTCTGCATACTTATCAACACTTGGTATGGCTCAAACTCTTGATTTTGACGATACTCCTAGGGATACAGTGGTGTCTTATTATGGTTTAATTTGCATTTCTCTAATGACTAATGATCTTAAGCATCTTTTTGTGTGTTTGTTTACATCCATACATATCCTTTACTAAAGTGTCTGTTCAAAACTTTTGCCCATTATTAATTGGGTTGTGTATGTATTATTTTGTACCAAGTTGTAAGAGTTCTTTTTATATTTTAGAAAGAAGTCCTTTGTCAGATAAATGTTTGGAAATATTTTCTTCCAGTCAGTAGTTTGTCTTTTCCTTTTTGTAACAGTATTTATTGAAGAGTATCTTTTAAAATTTTGATGAAATTTAATTTAGCAATTTTTAGTTTGTATTTTGTACTTTGTGTATCTTGTTGAAGAGATTTTTGTCAAATCCAGAGTCACTAAAAGTTTCTCCTCTTTCTTCTAAAGGGTTCATCTCTCACATCTAGATCTATTATTTACTTTGAGTTAAATTTTGAATATAGTGTGAAGTAAGGGTTGGCCTTTTATTTGTTTTCCTGTGGCTACCCAACATCATTTCTTGTAAGTTCATCCTTTTTTTCCACTCAGTTACCTTGATAACTGTGTCAAAAAACAATTGCTTATATATGTGTGGTCTATATGCCCATTTTCATGTCAATACAAAGCTGTCATGACTAGAACAGATTTTTCTTAGGTGTTGAAAGCAGACAGTGTAACCAGTAACTTTGATATTCTTTTTCAAGATCATTTTAGATACTGTATTATATTTATATTTCTTTTTAAGTTTTAGAATCTGCTTGTCAATTTCTATGATGAAGACTGCTGGAATCTTAAATATCATTGCTGAAAACTTTAGAAAAATTTAGGAACAATTAATATTTTATAACAATTAATTTTCCAGTAAAAATTAATATGATATATTCCTCTACCTATGGCTTCCCTGGTGGGTCATAAGGTATAAATCTACCAGCAATGCAGGAGACCTGGGTTTGATCACTGGGTTTTGAAGATCCCTTGAAGAAGGGAATGGCAACCCACTCCAGTGTTCTTGCCTGCAAAATTCTACGGACAGAGGAGTCTGGTGGGCTATAGTTCATGGGGTTGTAAAGAGTTGGACATGACTGAGAAACTAACACACATTCTTCTACTTACGTAGGTCTTCTCAGTGCTTTGTAGTTCTCAGTGTTGCATACCTTTTTCAAATTTATCTCTGCTTGATGCTTTTGTAAATAGTATTTATTTTAATTTCAATTTTTAATTTTTCAATAGTGTACAGAAACAATAGATTTTTAAGTGTTTTTACAGGTATATTAATTATTATAATTGATATTTTTAAAACCACATATTTAATGCATATAATTTGATGAGTTTAATGCATGCATACAATTGCGATAGCATCACCGCAATCAAGGTAATAAACATCCATCACCTCCAAAGGTTTCCTTGCGTCCCTTTGATTTTGGGGGGTGGGGTTGTTTTTTCATGTGTGTGTAGTAAAAGCACTTAATATTAGATCTATTCACTGAAATTTTTAAGTGCATTATTTCAATTGTTAACTATAGGCAGTATGTTGCATAGAAGATATTTAAAGCTTATTCAATTTGTATAAATATAACGACTTCCCATTTCTCCCCCTCCTCCCATCCCTTGACAACCATCATGCTATTTTCTGCTTCTATAACTTGACTATTTTAGGTATCTCATATAAATGAATTATGGAGTGTTTGTTTATGACTTATTAGGTTGCTCAATGGTAAAGAATTCACCTGCCAATGCAGGAGACACAGGTTCAATCCCTGGGTCAGGAAGATCCCCCAAAGGAGGAAATGACAACACATTTCAGTATTCTTGCCTGGAAAATTTCATGGATAGAGGATCCTAGTGAGCCACAGTCCATGGAGTGGCAAAGAGTTGGGCATGACTGAATGAGCATTCATGCATGCATATTAAAATTAGGATAATATCTTCCAGATCCATCCACACTGTTGCAAATGATAGAATTTCCTTTTTTCTAATACTGAATAATAATCCATTTTATGTATATACCCTATTATCTCTGTCAATGAACATTTGAGTTGTTACCATATTTTGGTTATTGTGAATAATTTTGCAATAAACATTTTCATTAGTTTTCATAAATTTACATATCTTGGAGTAATTTCATACATTTTCTAACTTGGAATCTTGCTACACTCATATATCGGTTCTAGTAAGTTTTTCATACATTTCTTTACATTTTCTACATAATTAGATATTCCACAAATAAAAAGTTTTACCTCTTTCTTTCCAATTTATATTTCTTATATTTCTTTTCCTCACTTTATTACAGTAGTTAGGAATTCCAATAAAAAATTAAAAGTGAGGAGAAAAGATATCTTTGCCATTGTCTCCATGTTAGAAATAAACAATCAGATTTTACCCATTAAATATGGTGTTGTTCTGCGCTTGTGTTTAGTACCTCAGTCATATCCGACTCTGCGATCCCATGGACTGGGGCCCTCCAGGTTCCTCTGTCCGTGGGGATTCTCCAGGCAAGGATACTGGAGTGGGTTGCCATGTCCTCCTCCAGGGGATCTTCCCAACCCAGGGATATAACCCAGATCTCCTGCATTGCAGGTGGATTCTTTACAATCTGAGTCCCAGGGAAGCCAAAAAATACTGGAGTGGATAGCCTATCCCTTCTCCAGGGGATCTTCACAACCCAGGAATCGAACCAGGGTCTCCTGCATTGTAGGTGGATTCTTTACCAGTTGAGCTACCAGGGAAGCCTTAAATATGGTGTTAGCCATTGCTTTTCTTAAAGCCCTTCATCAAATGGGGGAAGTTATATTCTGTTCCTAAATGACTTAGAATTTTATTCACAAATATAGGTAGGTTTGTGCAGATCAACTATACAAAAAAGATCTTCATGATCCGTATAATCAAGAAGGTGTGATCACTCACCTAGAGCCAGACATCCTGGAATGCAAAGTCAAATGGGACTTACAAAGCATCACTATGAACAAAGCTAGTGGAGGTGATGGAATTCCAGCTGAGTTATTTCAAGCCCTAAAAGATGATGCTATGAAAATGCTGCACTCAATATGCCAGCAAATCTGAAAACTCAGCAGTGGCCACAGGACTGGAAAAGATCAATTTTCATTCCAATCCCAAAGAAAGGCAATGCCAAAGAATGCTCAAACTACTTCACAATTGCACTCATCTCACACACTAGCAAAGTAATCCTCAAAATTCTCCAAGTCAGGCTTCAACAGTACATGAACTGTGAACTTCCAGATGTTCAAGCTGGATTTAGAAAAGGGAGAGGAACCAGAGATCAAACTGCCACATCCATTGGATCATAGAAAAAAACAACAGAGTTACAAAAAATATATATTTCTGCTTTATTGACTATGCCAAAGCCTTTGACTGTGGATCACAACAAACTGTGGAAAATTCTGAAAGAGATGGGAATACCAGACCACCCGATCTGCCTCCCAAGAAATCTGTATGCAGGTCTAGAAGCAACAGTTAGAACTGGACATGGAACAACAGACTGGTTCCAAATCGGGAAAGAAGTAGTCAAGCTTGTATATTGTCACCCTGCTTATTAAACTTCTATGCAGAGTACATCATGCGAAATGCCAGGCTGGAGGAAGCATAAGCTGGAATCAAGATTGCTAGGAGAAATATCAGTAACCTCAGATACACACTGTGGTGTTGGAGAAGACTCTTGAGAGTTTCTTGGAGTGCAAGGAGATCCAACCAGTCCATCCTAAAGGAGATCAGCCCTGGGTGTTCATTAGAGGGTCTGATGTTGAAGCTGAAACTCCAATACTTTGGCCACCTGATAAAAAGAGCTGACTCATTGGAAAAGACCTTGATGCTGGGAAAGATTGAGGGCAGGAGGAGAAAGGGACGGCAGAGGATGAGATGGTTGGATGGCATCACCGACTCAATGGACATGAGTTTGGGTGGGCTCCGGGAATTGATGTTGGACAGGGAGGCCTGGCGTGTTGTGATTCATGGGGTCGCAAAGAGTTGGACACGACTGAGTGACTGAACTGAACAGATATACAGATGACACCACCCTTATGGCAGAAAGTGAAGAAGAACTAAAGAGCCTCTTCATGAAAGTGAAAGAGGATAGTGAAAAATTCGGCTTAAAACTCAACATTCAGAAAACTTAGATCATGGCATCTGGTCCCATCACTTCACGGCAAATAGATGGGGATACAATGGAAACAATGAGAGACTTTGTTTTCTTGGGCTCCAAAATCACTGCAGATGGTGACTGCAGCCATGAAATTAAAAGATGCTTGCTCCTTGAAAGAAAAGTTATGACCAACTGAGACAGCATATTAAAAAGCAGAGACATTACTTTGCCTACAAAGGTCCATCTAGGCAAGGCTATGGTTTTTCCAGTCATCAAGTATGGATGTGAGAGTTGGACTATAAATAAAGCTGAGCACTGAAGAATTGATGCTTTTGAACTGCGGTGTTGGAGAAGACTCTTGAGAGTCCCTTGGACAGCATGGAGATCCAACCAGTCCATCCTAAAGGAAATCAGTCCTGAATATTTATTGGAAGGACTGATGCTGAAGCTGAAACTCCAATACTTAAGCCACCTTATGCGAAGAACTGACTCATTTGAAAAGACCCTGATGGTGGGAAAGATTGAAGGCAGGAGGAGAAGGGGACAACAGAGGATGAGATGGTTGGATGGCATCACCAACTCAGTGGATACTAGTTTGATTAAACTCTGGGAGTTGGTGATGGACAGGGAAGCCTGTCATTCTGCAGTCCATGGGGTCACAGAGTCGGACATGACTGAGTGACTGAACTGAACTAATAGGTTGGTTTGTCCAACCTATACGTTATTTTTCTTTTCTAAACTGATAATAAGATTAATTATATTGATTTTTCTTTTAGTATTAAACCAGCCTTGCATTCTTTGGATAAAATCCACTTGACAAAATTTTAGTAAGTATTTTGTGTTTATATTATTAACAGTTAATGATCTATATTTTTGTGTTTTATAGAATTTATGCCAGTCTCAAAAATGAGTTGAACATGTTCCCTCCACTTCTACTGAGTGTAAGTATAGTGTCAGAGTTATTGTTTTCTTAAATTTTTGGTAGAATTTTCCATTTCAGGCACCTGGACAGATTCTTTTGTGTAAAACTTTTTCACTACATGTTCATTTCCTTTCATGTATATGGGGCGTTTCAAGCTGTTTATTCTTGAGTGAGATTTGTTAGTTTCTATCCTTCATAACCTTTGTTCATTTCATACAAACTGTGAAATTTACTTGTATAAAATTATCAAAATATGCTCCTTATTTTCCTTTTAAAAATGGTAGAATCTGTAGCAATGCCTTCTCTATTGCTTATTGTATGGTTTGCTGTTGTTTAGTAGCTAAGTTGTTTCTGACTCTTTTGGAGACCCCACAAACTGTAGGCTGTCAGTTTCCTCTGTCCATTGGATTCTCCAGGCAAGACGACTAGAGTGGGTTGCCATTTCCTCCTACAGGGGATTTTCCAGATCCAAGGATCAAATCCACATCTCCTGCATGGGCAGGCAGGTTCTTTACCACTCAGCCACCAGGGAAGCCCTATGGTATGGGTAATTTTGTCTTATTTAGTTTCCTTTGTCTCATAAATTGTTACAAATCAATCATATTCACTAATCTCAAAGAAATACATTTTTGTTTCTTCAATTTTTTCTGTTGTTTTGTTTTCTATTTCATATGCAATCTGAAATTTACTGTTTCCTGTCTTATGATTACTTTTTGGTCTACATTGTTTTACTTTCTCTAATTCCTTAAGATCAAGTTTGTATTATAGTCTTAAGATTTATCTTTTAATCTAAATATTCAGTGGTATTAAATTCCTATATAAGCACCCTTTTAACTGTATTGCACAGATTTTTTGTTTCATTCAGCTTAAAACACTTTAATATTTCTGTTGTTTCTTCCATTGCCCATCCCTATTCTTAAATTTCCAAATATTTCTAGAATCTCCAGATTTTCCTTGTTATTTACTTCTAATTTAATTCTACTATGTTCAGATAAAATACCTTTTTATGATTTTAATCTTTTAATAGTTATTGAAACATATATTTTGGCCCAGAATATTGTGTCTGTCTTAGTATTTTTTCCTTATGCTTTTATTCTTCTGTTTAGGGACAGATTAGTTGTCAATATTAATTAATCACTTGGCATCTCACTTAAATTTAGTCACATCTCCAGGAATAACTGTAATTTGAGGCCCATTGTTGATTAAGATCATCAACTTCTGTCAACTGATGAATTTCAGCATATGTTAAAATTAATTAAATGCCTATGTTGTAGAGATACAAATCCCCACCAGGGCCCTTTCATCTTTTTGTTGTATGCATTATTTTAGAAAAGTTTGGTTTCCAGTTGTGTCAATTGTGGGCGTTTGAGTGTTGTGTTTCCTCCTCCTGTACCCAGGGTTTTGGGGGATTTTGTTGTTATTATTGCTTGTTTTGTTGTTTGAATTTTTGTGGTAGTTAATGGATATACTTAAAGGAGAGAGTGTCCTCTGTACACTCCTAATATTTACGAGTTTCTTTCTCCAAAGAGTCTCAATTAATTATTGTCAGGTTTAAACGTGTTCCCATGGCTTTGTTGGGCTTAGAATAAACGTGTTCCCATGGCTTTGTTGGGCTTAGAATCACAGGCTTATGCTGGGTTTATGCTTGACAACACCATAGTAATATCTTGTGTGTTTGTTACCTATACCCTGAGAATAAGTATCACTTATCAGAAACAGAGGCAAAAGCAGTAGCAACGAAGGCATTTTAGAGGATTCTAGTGAGCCATCATCTTTTAAGAGCATGGAAATCAGCATGCCACATGACGACTGCTCTTCTTCCACATGAGCAAAGAACCAGTGTGCTTATACCTTACAGAGCATTTGTCTTTCCCTTAATAAGCGTGCACCAACATGGTCACAGCTGGGATCTTTTTCCTATTAATGTCATTCTTAAGTTTCATTGGCATATATATTTACTTGAGAATCTGTAATTTGGTCTTCAAATCTGTTATGATTTTTCTCCTATTTCTTTTTAGAATACAAAACTCTTCTTAATTTTTTTCCTCTTTTTGTTCATTTTTCTTGTGAGTTTTAAAATTTTTGATTTAAGGTTAAATTCTGGTTGATTTTTTACCCTCAAATGTTTGTTTAAGCACATTTAATTCAGCCTGATATTTTGTGTAAAATGCTCCTTTTGCTTCATAATTGTGTACTACCAATGGTGCTGGATCCCACTGCTCACAAAATGACACCTTTGTTAGACAGATGTTAAATTGTCATTCAAGGGCATGGGGAGATATGAACAAGGGGCATCTTATTTAGCTGTGATGGTGATATAACTTTCCTGACTTGTACTTTAAAATTCTTTTCTAGTAGTTATCACTCTGGCCTTTCTGAACTCTTTTTCAATATTTTACACTTTGAGTTGACTCTTGATTTCAGGGTTTGTTTTAGTCTCAATCTCCTATTCTCTCTTCCACTTAGGTTTTCTGTACTCCTTAGGTCTCCACAAGACCTTAAAGTGTGATATTAAGAAGTAATTCTTACGAAAATGTTGTTTTTTTAAATACTTGTGAGAATTTGAAATTTATAGAAAGTTTGGATAGTTTATTCGTTCTTTGTGTTGTTCTCTAGTTTTCGAGAGAAGTCTGGAGAGATGTTATCAGCCATCATTACTTGAATTCCTCAAAAATAATTAACCTTGAAACAAAATCTTATATAAAAAAAACTAAGGTAGATGTTTTTATTTAAGAATAGAAGGCTCTTATTCTCCAAATTCCAGATGAAAACAGAAATTATTATTTTCCAATAACTCTGTGCTGAATCAATTTCAGAGCATTTTATATCAGTCCCCAAACCTATAAGAGGAAGCCACCAGTAATTATGTAATCAATCTATAAACCCTCTTACTTTTTTGATATTTATCAGTATCTGAAAGCAGCATCCCCCCAAATCCGCTATGAGGTTACTTACTGCTTTGGGGAGGAAGCTGAACATCCACATATAGCTTTCTACTGCTTATCAAGAAATTAATTCAGTACCTTTGTCTGAGATACTAAGAGGTTGTCTTTTCCGTCCTCCAATAGTATTTAGTGACTTCCCAGGTGGTGCTAGTGGTAAAGAATCCACCTGCCAATGCAGGAGATGCAGGTTCTATCCCTGGGTAGGGAAGATCCCCTGGAGGAGAAAATGGCAACACACTCCAGTATTCTTGCCTGGAAAATCCCAAGGACACAGGAGCCTGGCACACCATAAGGTCGCAAAGAGTCAGACACGACTGAAGGGATTTAGCATGCACACATCTCCTACTTTATTTCTGCCTTCCCAAAGTTTCAAGAGTTATTTCCTTTAAATGCAGATCAGATTAAGCCTTTTTTTTTTTTACTCAGATCTTCAATTGTTCTTCAAAGTAAAATTCTCAGCAGACTTTCAAGACACCTAAACATTTAAGTGCAATTATTCTTTCCCTGAAATTTGCCCTCACACACACACACACACACACACACACACACACACACACACACACACACACACACACACCCTGCACATAACTTTTGTTTTAGCTAAAGCTGCCTGAAAATGAAAGTGTTAATTGCTCCATCATGGCTGATTCTTTGAGACCTCCTGGACTGTAGCCCACCAGGTTTCTCTGTCCATGGAATTCTCCAAGCAAGAATACTGGAGTGAGTAGCCATCCCCTTCTCCAGGGGATCTTCCCAATCCAAAGATCAAACCCAAGTTTCCTGCAATGCAGGCAGATTCTTTACCACTGTGCCATCTGAGAAGCCAGTAAACAGTGTTACATTCATATTTATATGATGGAAATAAATGAGTAAAATTTAAACATTTTTTCTCCGGTCATCATTATTTCCATTGGTAGGATGTATCTGAATTCTTGGGAATATAATCAAATATAAATGAATCAGTCTTCCCAAGTACACGTCTAACTAATTAAACTCCCCTTCCCTGATTACAGTCCTGTGAAGACCCCAGTCCACCCTTCCTCCAGTGGTCAGGTTTCATAGGTTGGGGGAGTTGTTAAAATACTCCCATATAGACTTCCTGCCCATAGCCTATTCTCCAGGCAGTGGAAGACTGACCAATTCCCTGGTGGCTCAGCAGTAAAGAATCTGCCTGCAATGCGGGAGACAGATGAAGCAGAGGCCATGGGTTTGATCCCTAGATCAAGAAAATACTCTAGAGAAGAGAATAGCAACCCACTCCACCATTCTTGCCTGGAAAATCCCATGGACAGAGAAGCTTGGAGGAATACAGTTCATGGCGTACACATATCATCATCATTTTCTAGAAGTGCTGGTGAAGACAAGCAACTATTTTACAGGCTTCCCTAATAGCTCAGTTGGTAAAGAATCCACCTGCAATGCAGGAGACCCCGGTTCAATTCCTGGGTCAGGAAGATCTGCTGGAGAAGGAAGGGATAGGCTACCCACTCCAGTATTCTTGGGCTTCCCTTGTGGTTTAGCTGGTAAAGAATCGGCCTGCAATGCAAGAGACCTGGGTTCAATCCCTGAGCTGGGAAGATCCCCTGGAGAAGGGAAAGGCTATCCACTCCAGTACCCACTCCAACTTTTTTACTAACATTTATGCTTTGTCATAACCATTTGCTACATTATGGAAGTGTTACATTTTTCTTGAAATACACAACAACCTATGGCATCCCAGGGCTCAGATCTTCTCACACTAAAAGTTCAAAAGCAAATATCTATAGAAAGTTACCTAGTTCCATAGTCAGGTCCCATTCAGATGTCTATCTTTGCTATGATTTTAGATGGACTACTATATTTTTATTGGTATCTCAGATTCCCTATGATGACTACCCTGTGGGATGACATGAAAAAGCAGATTTGCTGTTATGAAGAAAAAAACTGGTGCTGTTGAATAAACTTGTACTGGAACTAACAGGTTGGCATTTTCACTGCCATTGGGGAGTAATAGATTCCATAGTTAGGAAGAAAAGGCAACCTTTAACATTAGCAGAGCAGAAAGAAGCTTGAAAGTGAAGTGGTTGGGCTTTAAAATATTCTGGTTCAGCAGACAGAGCACTCATTTTATACAAAGATCACATCTGATGATCCATAAGGATGTTTAGATTTACATTTCATTTTAGTATATGGAGGTATTCCTTTAAAATGCTTCTGTACTACAATGATGAGATATTTAACACTCCCATTTATCTTTTTTTTAGAACTGTCTACACATTAGTTAGCTGGTAAATTGATAAAGAATGTCATTGTTTTTATATCAATAAAAAGCAGAAAAATGATTTTACCTATTTATAGGTACCCTGTAATACTTAGTCCCTCAGGTGTATAAACTATTTTTCATAAAAGAAAATGTTGAACTCAACAAATTACCACTCATGAGATCTGGCTTTTGTTTAAAAAAATTTGGGGCATACTTTATTACAATTTTATTTTAAAAAACTCACACATACCACAAAATAAATCAAGATACAAAAACAAAAGAGAGGAAAAAAACACAAGGAAGATTTTACTTTATCTCCTGAATTCTAGATAAGTCTAAGGAATTCAAGCATAAGGACATAGATGGATTACAGAGAAACAGAATCCCCATCACAGTAGCACTAAGGGAATTGAGGGTGGAGGGGAAGCTGCTTTTGCAGGCACTTTGCAATTTGTTAGTTCTTTTGAAATATATAGGCTTTCAGTCAGACTTTTATAAGCTTTTTCCTTATGCATAAAAATGTGGCAAAAAGTTTCTGTGTGTGTGTTTCAAGAAGTGTTAGAAGCCAAAAAAACTCCTACCAATTTAAAAAAAAAAAAGGACAAATTTAAGTATGAGTCAACATTATGAAAAGGAATCAACTAATTTAGTTAGTCTATCAGCTTCTATTTTTATTAACAATATCTGAGTTCAGAGGTAAAGCCGACTAACAGATCAGGTGTTCTTACAGGATCCCAATAACAGCTGCAGAAGGGAAGGCTGGAGAGCACTCATAAACATAGAGCTCATGGTCAAAATTCCAACTCAGGGAATACAACTAATGCAATACCTATGCAGAGTGTATATATGTGTACACATACACATGCATGTGTACACATACAGTGAAACCCTACCTTCTTTCTTTTTAAAATATGAATGGAGAGGAGAACCAAGAGCATGCAAGACAAATAGGGTGCAAAATGAAAAAATAATTCCAAGGGGAGGAGGAAGGAAGAGAGAAAGAGAATGTAGTATAATAATATTCTCAGAGAAGACTGAGGAAACATTATTTCTGTAAATCAAGAATGGGGTTCTAAGAAGAGGATTCAATCATATGACAAGAAAATATCTGAAGAGTAAAAGGATCATAGCTAAAATTTTAAATGTCGGAAGGCACTTAGAAAAAAAACAAGGTGATCTCTCAGAACATAGATCAAAAAGACAAATAGAAAATATGAGGAAAATTATATGAAGGGTTAATCCAGGGAGTCCAACATTCATCTCATAGGAATTCCAAAGTGAGAGTGGATGGAATAAAATAAAGAAGTAAGAGAAGATTATTTTCAAGCACTAAAGAAAGACAAGCCTTTAGGCAATCTGTTGTCCAGCACAGGGAGCTCAGCTCCGTGTTCTATGATGACCTAGAGGAGTGGGATGGGGGAGGTGGTGGAAGAGACGTCCGAGAGAGAGAAGATACATGTATATTTACATCTGATTCACTTTGTTGAACAGGAGAAACTAACACAACATTGTAAAGCAATTGTACTCCAATAAAAACATAAATAAAATTTTAAAGAAAAACCTTGATATTTGTCCGTACAATTTTAGACCATACTAAAAATAAAGAAAATATTTTCATAATGGCTCCAGAAGAGTCAAAATGAGAATCAAACTGGAAACCAGCATCTCACCAAAAATACTGCATGTTAAAATAATGGAGACATAAGCTTCAAAACACGGAGGAAACTTAAAATGCAGTGTTCAGTCTGTGCATCCAACAAGAGTGAAAGCATTTTCATATGTGCAAAGGCTCAATAAGTTAATTTTTCATATACCTTTTCTTAAAAGTTTCTTATAAGTGTGGATATTATAGCAGCACTGAAAGTTGGGTCAGGGATCCACAGAAATAATCCACAGACTCGGACTACCTCTAAGTTTTTCATTTCTGTGGCAAAGGAAACAGAATTTAACAGAAATGTCCACACACAAAAAAGATACAGCACATCTTTGTGTAACTTTTTCCTGGACTCTGTGTCCCTGTAGGGTACACAGCTGCTGGTAAAACTCAAAATTCCTGCTAAGCCACTGTTCTTTCATACTATGGTTTCAGTTCCCTTTCACATCTTAACCTCACCACCCATGTACTTCTGTTCAAGGAAGTCTTTAGAAAGACCTAGCTTTTCTAGATTTTGAAGCAAACTTAATAATAGAAAGGTACTTTTTTTAACGGGCAAGCAGAGTCAGTATCCAGTTGTTCCTGAAAAATATTGCTGTCTACTACTTTCCAGAGTCTCAGAAAACCAGTCTTCTCACCATGTCACAACCAAAACACAGCAAAACAAAACCAGTGAAACCCTGAAGACATGAAATATGGGAAGCTGTGGGTCCATTCCAGGAAAAGAGTGAAGGGAAAGTCCTGGGGTAGCACCTGTGCAGGGAGCTGGGAGACACTGGGTCCAGCTGTGAACAGAACACAGACCTCTGGGAGGGAAGATTCTAGAGCAACTCCATGCACATTTACAGACTTTCCTTTACCCTTCACTTTTCTAGATTTCACTTTTCTTCCTCGTCCTGTTGAGGGTAAGTCTCCTTGAAACTGAAGGAAATGTTTCAGATTAAGAAAACAAGAGTTTGGATTTTGGACTGGTCTTATTATTTCTTTTACTTTGTTCTTCAGATTTAGGTGTTATTACCATTTGGGGTGTTTCAACTGGGTTCTCAACAGTAAAAAGATTTCACACTTAAAATGAGTTAACTCAAAAAAGAGTTTACTGAAAAAAAGGCTCGTTATCAAACTGTAATGGGATGTAGGAAACGGCTGGAGACAGCAGGGACCCAGGACAAACAGTAGCAGAGCTCTGTCTCAAGAGATGAGGGAAGATGTTACTGAAACCTGAATGAAGAGAAATTCATGCAGATCAGATGATCTGGTAAGGATCAGGAATCTTAAGGGATGTGACCAGCTCTAGGCAGGGAGTTGGGAGAATGAATGCCCACGTCTCACCCTTCATCTTTCCCTATTTCCTGCTCTAATTCACCAGGACTGAACACAGGTAGAAGCCAGAAGGCACGGAAATCTGAGTAACAGTCAGTCTCCTGAGAAAACAGCAAGGTGGGGCAGGGTGAGGATCTGGAAAGGAAATGAAGATATTTTGCCCATATATCATCCTGAGTTTCCTTATTTTTTTCAATAGATAGGATGACCTGTGCTCCTCTTGGCTTAAAACATTTCATCCTTTCATAATTATGTGTAGGGTTTTTGTACTTAGGGTTTTTGTCTTTTTTTTAATCCGTATGCTAGTTCTTTTTTTAATATTTAGTTATTTGGGTGAGCCAGGTCTTAGTTGTTACTTGAGATCTTCAGTATTCTTTGTGGGATGCGGGATTTTTAGTTGCAGCATGTGAACTCTTAGTTGTGGCATGTAGGATCTAATTCCCCTTACCAGGGAACAAATCCTAGCCTCCTGAATTGGGAGCACAGAGTCTTAGCCACTGCGCTACCACAGAGGTCCCCATTAATTAGGTTTTGAAGTAATCCACTAATTATGGAAATGAAGACATCTTTGGTACCAAGATAAATAGCTGTAGCTTCAAGTCACAAGAAACCAAAGAGCTCTGAAGAGTACAGAAAGAGATTGTTGAGTACAAACCCTCCTGAAGTTGAAGTAGAGAACTCAGAGGTAAGCTGACCCTACTCTGGAAAAACCCCAGAGTTGTCTTGGTAATGGAAGGGTGATGAAACTAGGAAAGAATTATAAAATGTCACAATTAGTGAATAGGCAGGAGTTTGGAGTTCAATAGTCTCTGGTTATTATTCCTCTCTTTTTATTTGCAAGTTTTGGTCAAAATGAGCTAGGTAAGAGACATCCATAACTCACTTTTTTGCAAACGTAATCATAACACTTCTGGCTCAAAACTATAAGAGAGCAAACCTGGCGTCACAGTTTATACGTGGCCACAGGAACACAGGACTCATTAGAAATGAATCTGGCTGCTAGTAACAAGTTCATTCTAAAATTGCTCTGAAAATACTAATAGCTGTGCATGCAACTGTTTCTCTTGGTTGCTTTAAACATGTGATTATCCTTAACTGATAGGTTATGTAAAGTGAATGCAAGAATAATCATTTATCATTTTCCAGAAACTGAAAAATTAAGTAAGATGGCTATTGGTGCTCTGACAACTTCATATCACACACAGAAACCTGAACTTAATTAGGTGAAACAGCTTTATACCCAGGGATTCTTGTTGTTTTTGTTCTGCCTGACTGTTCACTAACTTCCCTTTGCAATGGAGTAAACTACTCATTAATTTTGTATATTTGGTTTGTGACATTTTCCATTCTCAAAATCCTTGTGATGAATCACACAAGGCAGTGGAAACAACTATAGAACAAAACAAAAACACATCACATGTGGCTTGCTAACCAGAACTCTGTCAAACAAAATTGGACGCGATGTTCCCATGGTTTCCTTCAAGTAGTAAAAGGGAAAATATACGCTCATAAGCACCATTTCTGTAAATTGCTGAAAACCCTTCATATTAGTGTAGCCTAGAAAATATTTTGGTGGCAAAAAAAATGCTGCAAGAAAACCAAGTAATACATTTTTTTCTAACACGAAAAATATTCTTTATAAGGACATGGGACAGAAATGATAACAGTTTCATTTATCTCATTCAATAATAAACCCCTCTTAGGGAGAAGGTATTTTAACAAGGAAGTATTTTATCCTGCCTTGTGAAATAAGAATTTTAAAATATCACATATCACACATACTGAGTAAAGAAAGAGATAGAGCACATAACAAAGAGGAAACAACAAGACCTGGCCCTTTGAGAGTTAATCTCTGGAAATCAGTACATAATGGATGAGGTTAACCATCTCTAGGAGTCTCCTAACAAGAAGGGATGTTGCCTAGGACAAAATTGGAAAACCAAAGCCTACAAATCTAATTATGGCTAATAGGTCTTGAAATATGGTCCTAATTTAATCAGTAGAAGGAAAAGAAGTAGAAAAACAAGGAAACAACGTCATTTGTGACTAAAAGGATGCTACATAAAGTCTTAGAAAGCGGATCCAGGAAGTATTTTGCCAGGGCTTATCCAGGATTCTCCAAAGCAGTGACAACCTTATCTGGAGGTCTCTATTTAGAGAAAACCATGATCATCAATCAGGCTTTGTCACAGCCTACAGAATGTATCTCAAAGCTACCTTCTGATGGCCCTATTGTTGTCCATGTTCCCATACACCAGGAAGGAAGCATTCTAATAGGTTACAAAGGAAGAAAAGATCTCCAAAGACAAATTTAAAAACTGGAATTTCAAGATCTATGCCAATTACTCATCTGTCCCTAACTAGTAGATCAACTTTGAGAGCACTCACAAAACTATTTCTCTAAAACTGGAGACCTGACCTTACTGTTTTTTTTTAATCTTCATTTTATTGAAGTATAGTTGATTTACAATGTTGTATTAATTTCTGCTGTATAGCAAAGTGATTCAGTTATACATATATATACATTTTTTTTCATTTTCTTTTTCATTATAGTTTATTATAGGATATTGAATATAGTTCCCTGTGCTATACAGTAGAACCTTTTTTATCCTTATTAAAAGGGGCTCTTTTGAACCCTTTGACCATATTTACCTTATAAAACCTTACTTTTTGTTTCTTAAAACTCACTTCAATTATTCTTTTTATTATAAAATAATACAGTTTAGTGGCAAAAAAAAAAACAACCTGAAAAGCACAAAAGATGTGTGGCAGTAGTCATGTAATATTACCAACCAAGGAAGCTCACCCAAGCCTTGGTGTCTAGAAGTTTCACTAGAGTTCCATCACATAGGAACGATAGACTTCCCACCAGGTAATCTTAAGCTCTATCCCTTCAGAGACTGGGCTTCATGACCCAAAGAGCACCACCCCCCCCAGATCATATTGTGATCATCTGTCTTAATCCATGATCTTCTCTGTGGCTTAATCACAGATCTTCCCTTAATCTGTGAGTTTCCCTGGTGGTTCAGACTGTAAAGTGTCTGCTTACAATGTGGGAGATCCAGGTTCAATCCCTGGGTCAGGAAAATCCTCTGGAGAAGGAAATGGCAACCCACTCCAGTATTCTTGCTTGGAAAATACCATGGGTGGAGGAACCTCGCAGGCTACATACAGTCCATGGGGTTGCAAAGAGTCTGACACGACTGAGCAACTTCACTTTTCTTTCACTTTACTCTAAATCACACGTTAGAATCTGGCTTAGCCAGCTCCCACCCCAAATCACATTAGACTATCCAATACAAGGACCCCAGACAAACAAAGACACATCTCTGTAAGGCATGACATTCCTAGAGCTTAAAGATTAACAAAGCGAAAGTATTAGTCACTCAGTCTTGTCCGACTCTGTGCAACCCCATGTACTGTAGCCTACGAGGCTCCTCTGCCCATGAGATTTTCCAGGCAAGAATATTGGAGTGTGTTGCCATTTCCTTCTCCAGGGGATCTTCCCCACCCAGGGATCAAACCAGGGTCTCCTGCATTGTGGGCAGACTCTACTATGTGAGCCACTAGCTGAAGGCAAAGGCCAGGCCTCCTTGAAGGAAAGGTTAAACTCTTTACATCTGATTCTGACTAAAATTGAGTGTCTTTCATATATACATATATATATATATATACACACACACACATACACATACACATATTGACTGCTTGATTTTTCATCTCTGTGTAGCATCTCTTTCATGTGTTTTTTAATTTAGGTGAACTGTCTTTTTTCTTATTGAAGTTTAACAAGTCTTTATATATAGTGGATATGACTTCTTGGTTAAATATGTATGGCAAAGTTCTCTGGCTTACCATGCCTTTTTCATTCTGTTTATGATACCTGTTTTAAAACAGAAATTTTGAGTATTAATGCAGTTGAATTTATCATGTTTTCATTTAAGTTTTCATTCTGTGTCTGAATTAAATCCTTCCCTATCCCAAAGGTCATGACAATATTTCCTCTATTACCTTCTAAAAGTTTATAGTTTTTCTTCATATTTAGATTAATAATACCCCTGCAAAGGGTTAATTTCTATACAATGTGAGCGATGGATCCAATTTTTACACAGATAGATAACAAATTTTGCCAGAACCATATATTGTAAAAATTTATCTGCCTTCATCTGTTATAGACAGATGTAACCAAATAAGTCTCTGTTTATATCTATTTGTTTTCAGGCTTTCTGTTCTGTCCCATGGGTATATTTGTCTGTTCTTCTGCCAATATCATACCATTTTAATTACAACTTTAGCTTTTTTTTTTTTTATTTTAGTTGGGGGCTAATTACTTTACAATATTGTAGTAGTTTTTGCCATACATTGACATGAATCAGCCATGGGTTCACATGTGCTCCCCCTCCCGAACCCTCCTCCCACCTCCCTCCCCATCCCATCCCTCTGGGTCATCCCAACGCTTCACATATGACAATATACATGTTTCAATGTTATTGTCCCAGAACGTCCCACCCTCACCTTCTCCCTCAGAGTCCACAGGACTGTTCTGTGCATCTGTGTCTCTTATTCTGTCTCACATATAGGGTTACCATTACAGCCACTATGGAGAACAGTGTGGAGATTCCTTAAAAAACTGGGAAAAGAACTGCCATATGACCCAGCAATCCCACTGCTAGGCATACACACCGAGGAAACCAGAATTGAAAGAGACGCGTGTACTCCAATGTTCATCGCAGCACTGTTTACAATAGCCAGGGCATGGAAGCAACCTAGATGTCCATCGGCAGACGAATGGATAAGGAAGCTGTGGTACATATACACAATGGAATATTACTCAGCCATTAAAAAAAAAAAATACATTTGAATCGGTTCTATTGAGATGGATGAAACTGGAGCCCATTATACAGAGTGAAGTGAGCCAGAAAGAAAAGCACCAATACAGTATACTAATGCATGTATATGGAATTACAACTTTAGCTTTTTTAAAAAATAAAATTTATTGATTTATTTTTGGTGGTTCTGGGTCTTCATTACTGCAACGGGCTTTCTCTAGTTGTGGCGAGCGGGGACTATTCTTCACTGTGGTGCACAGGCTTCTCACTGTGGTGGCTTCTCTCTTGCAGAGCACAGGCAGTAGTGCGCGTGGGCTTCAGTAGCTGCAGCACTCGGGCTCTAGAGCACAGCTCCGTAGTTGTGGCTCACACACTTAGCTGCTGTCTGGAATGTGTAATCTTCCTGGACCAGGGATCAAACCTGTGTCCCCTGAATTGGCAGGGGATTCTTATCCACTGTGTCACCAAGCAAGTCCCAATTGTAGCTTTATAATGAATCTGGACATCTGCTACAGCAAATCCTACCACATTGTTCTTTCAAGAGTGGTTTTTTTTGCACTTTTAAACTTTAGAATCAGCTTACCAAATACTACTCCCCCCTCAAAAAAAATTAATATCTTGAGTGGATTTTAATGATTCTCTAACTCTGGTGGAATGAAATGGAAATCTTTACAATAGTCTATCTTCCTATCCATGGATAATATTTTTACAATCCATCTATTAATATTTCCACTTTTGTATAAAACTTGTATTAGACATTTTAAGTTTTTCTTCAAAATAATAGCTTTAACACTTTCTCCCTTTTAACCTCACAGATATTGTTACACTGTTTTATGGAGTAATGTTTCTTTAGACTTATCCACATATTTACCATTTTATTTGCTGTTCATATACTTTTGGAAATTCATAATTTCTGTCAAGTGTTGCTAACTTCTCTTTCTATATATATATATAAGCTTTAGAATTTTTATTTTTGAAGATCAATTGGTAACAAACTCTGTTTCTATGTTTCTAATTCTATTTTGCTCTCTTTCTTGAAGGATATTTTCTCTTAGTACCTAATTCTATGTTGGCAGGTATTTTCATTCAGCACATAAAAAATATAAAGAAAATACTTGGTTTTTTAATGAAAATGTAAAAGCATAAAGACAAAATGTTTTATAAGGCACCAAATCAAACTGCTCAGTGACTGCTAACATTTTGGGGTTTATCTACCCAATCTTTTCAGGCATAGACATGTAATTCATCTACAAAAGTTAGATTTTAGTTTTTGAAAACTGACTAGTTTTTACTTGACAATACATTGTTATTCCCCTTTTCATAGTGTAATTTTTAAAAGTCTAGGTTTTTGAGTCAGACACAGGTTCAAAACTGACTCAGCTACATAGTAACTGTTTAACCTTGGCCTGAGCTTCTTCCTAGGTAATCCAGTTGAGAGTCCTATTTCCACAAATCAAAGTGTATCATTCAAGCCAAGCTAAGATCACTTTCATATCTTATATGACTCCTCCTCGAGCTCAGATACAGCTCAAAGACAAGTACTAAATAAATACTAAAAGCTGACTACATTGTTTCTCTAATCTCTCTAATTTGATCAACGCTAAATTCCTATTCATGTTCCTAAGCATATTGGAAAATCTTACAACTGTTCATCAGTATTTTCAATTCGCCTCTCCTTTGGGGTGCTGGGAGGGTCCTGAACACATCTAATCAGTTTGTTTGTTTTTTTTCTAATAACAGTACACCCAATATTTAAACAGGCCTTTTCGATTCTGCCTTGGTCTTTTCTATTCCTGGCTGAATATCTCTAGTTTTTTTACCTATGTCTCAAGAGAAGTGATTTCACCATTACTCTGTATCCTGGTTGTTACCTTATGATCATTTAATTTTGTTTACAACCCTTGTAAAGTGTAGCACTAAGCACTGACTGTAGCATTCTAAGTATTTATAAACTGTGGCTCTGGGGAAGTAACGTAGGAAAGTATTTATTAGAAGGATGGACCAAAATACATAAAAGTAAAACAAACTATAGCAATAAATTTTTATTGTGAGCGAAAATTCTGGTGTTGTTGGAAAAAAGGAAGAAGCATAGTTTAAGAAAAACTCTGTACAAAAAGTTATCATTAAGGGATAAAAAGTCAAATATAAAGGGATGATCAGATTTAATTAGAAGGTCTGCCATGGAGATAGGCACTGTTGGGATGGAAGTGAATAATATATATTTTATGATGCTCCAGAGAGCTAAACTCTGCCCAATGAGTGAAATTTTATAAGAAAGCCTAATAGCTTAAAATGTAGATCAAACTTAATATTAACTGATGCTTTTCATCAGTGTAAAGAGCTGCCTCTGAGGAGACAAAATAACTGCTAGTTTTATTTTGAAGTCTTTTATAAACTTTCAATAAAACTAAAGCCTCTCTGTGATGAGTTGCATAAAATCTCCTCATCTAAGGATAGAAACCTGTGTGTTTTTAAAATCTTAGCATCATCCCTGGCATCTAATATACAAGGGATGCTTGACACAAGACAGGCCCTCTATGACTCTTTGTTGAGTGAATAAGCGAATGAATGCTTTAGAAAATATTCATTTATTTGAAAAAAGGCAGCAAGCAAATCATCTCCCTTTTTCTTTACAACTCCAAGAGACCAGGCATCCATAAAGTTATGTTCGGTTTTCAAAGCTACAAAGAGTTTGGAAGGTACTGATGGTAGATAGTCTTTTCAAGAATGTGGAAGTATCAGTAACTCAACTTTATTTGGAAAACAATTTTGGGTATTAAAAAAAG
The DNA here is from genome assembly GCA_024291935.2 of Okapia johnstoni. NCBI lineage: Eukaryota > Metazoa > Chordata > Mammalia > Artiodactyla > Giraffidae > Okapia > Okapia johnstoni. The sequence goes on from CM044308.1 coordinate 139,742,507, forward strand.
GAACTAGCCATGGCCGGTATCTTTGAAGTATTTATTTTCATGTAAAAAATATCTCTGGGGTACAAAACCATGAGCTTCAAAATCATGAAATACTGCTTTCTCTCATGGGTAAGATAATTATATAAGGGAACATCATAATTTTAATATGTTTAAATATAGCTAATATCTTCAATTTTCTCATTTGTAAAATGTATACGCACACACACACAGAGGGGCTTCCCAGATGGTGTTAGTGGTAAAGAACCTGCCTGCTAATTCAGGAGACATAAGAGATTCAGGTTTGATCCCTGAGTAGGGAAGAGCCCCTGGAGGAAGGCATGGCAACCCACTCCAGTATTCTTGCCTGGAGAATCCCATGGACCGAGGAGCCTGGAGGACTACAGTCCAAAAGGTCGCAAACAGTAAGATACGACTGAAGCAATTTAGCATGCACTCAAGCTTTCATTCAAACAATACACAGAGAGTTCTATATACATATATATTAAATCCTGTATCAAAATAAGTTTGCTTGAAAAAATTTAATCACAGTACAAAAACAATTTAATAAAACTTGATGAACTATAAATAATTTCAAACCCACCACACGCATATGTGTGCATTTATTTTTTGGAAACAACCTTTTCTTAACACATAATTAGCTTTTAAATTTTTCAAGCTAGAGATTCATGGATAAGTTTTTAATACAAAACCATGGCTAGAGAGTCCTTCAAAACCTGGCCCTCAGGTACCTTTTAGATCTTCTCTTCTACACATGGCTCCCATTTCTCTCCATTCTATCCATACTGACCTTCATTTCCTTCCTCAAAAATGGTAGGCTGTGTCTCTCTATGTAGCTCTTATCTGGAAAGCTTTCAACTCATATCTTTGCTTGGCTGTGCTTTGCTGACAGACAGTTCTCCATGGGTTTCTCACAGTTGTGGGCATTTATCACTATCTTTTCAAGGATATTTATAAACTGTCTCCCTCCAGGGCAAAGAACAGATTTATTTACTGAACGGTATACTACAGATAATGTTTTCTCCTGGGGAGTTCAGGCAGGCTCACTTGCAGTCCATTGTTAAAAACTAAAATGGTCTATGCTGTGGTTCCTCAGCTGAAATGCAAGCCCACAGCCTGTGCAGTACCCATTGGAGTCTCTCTGCTTTGCCCCAGTAGGACTTAGGAGTCAAAGAGAACTGACACAAACATGCATTTTATGCTGGTTGTTCTGGTGTGAGTAATAAAGTCCTTGCTTCTGACCCATGAGAGTTCCCTTTCTGCACCACATACTATAAAATTGTGACTTCCCTGAAAAGATAAGCTACCTGATGTTCAAGAAAGCTATTTCCAACTCATAACAGGTAATCCATTTGTTTGACAACAGTCACTGAGCAAGTTCATGAATGAGGTATACTATACCAGACCGGCAGAAAACAGTGAATTGGAATTCAACCCTAGCCTCAAGATGAAGAGATAAGCAAGCAGAAAAATTACTAAGTAGTGTGGTGCACACATTTATAGAGTTATGAACCAGTTATGAACAGAGAAAGCAGATTAAGCTAAATTTAAGCATTCAAATCAAAGTGGAGCTGGCTATGCAGGAACGGAAAGATAAACATTCCAGCAGAGACAGTAGGAAAGAGTTTTGAGAGGGTTTGAAGAGTTTGGCAAGTGCCATGACTGAATTAGAGGATGCTTTCATTATGACTTTCCTCTTGTTAAAGTTGATGAATTACACCATGTCTTTCCCTTAGAAATCTATTATTTAGTTTCAGAATGCTGCTAGAAAATCCTGGAGGAAAAAAATTGGGGCATATTTGGATGTTTACACAGTAAACTCACTCTTTCAACATATTTGAAAGAGTTCACAATTTCTTTTGACTCATTATTACCACTTAGACATGCATTAAACTTCAGTAACTATTATAGATTGAATTGTGGCTCCTCAAAATTCATATGTGGAAAACCTAAACTCCACTGTGACTGTATTTAGTGTTAGAGCCTTTAAAGAGGTTATCAAAAGGTTACATGAGGTCATAAGGGTGTCACCTTAATCCAATAAGATTGTTATCCTTAAAAGGAAGTATAAATAGAGAAAAGGCAATGTAAGGACACAGCAAGAAGGCAGTCATGTGTAAGTCAAAGAGAGAGAAAGACTAAAGGAGAAACTAAACCTACCAACAACTTAATTTTTGATTTCCAATTCAGAATTGTGAGAAATTAATTTGTCATCCAATCTGTGGTGTTTGTTATGGCAGCTCTAGCAAACTAATACAATAAGTCATATAATAAAGATTAAGTTGCTGTTTAAATACAATTTTAGTCAGATAATTTATATCAGTGAAAATGGATTTTCATTTATAAGAAATTTAGTTCAACAGTTATTAAGCACCTGGTTCCAGGAATTATGTTAGAACTTGAAACAACTGCCAATTTTAAAATAATTTATAGTTTACATACAGCAATCAAAAAGGACTATCAAAAAATATATTCACCTCAATGTTCATGAAATGAAAGTGTGAAAGTGAAAGTCACTCAGTCGCTCTTTGGGACCCCCGTGGAATAGTCCATGGAATTCTCCAGGCCAGAATACTGGAGTGGGTAGCCTTCCCCTTCTCTAGGGGATCTTCCCAACCCAGCACAGAACCCAGGTCTCCCGCATTGCAGGCAGATTCTTTACCAGCTGAGCTGCCAGGGAAGCCCTCAATGCTCATAGCAGCACTATTTCCAATAGCTAGTATAGATGCAACATAAATGTCATTTATCAAAAAATGAATGGAAAATGAAAATGCACAATGTGTGTATATATACACACACACAATGACAAATTACTCAGCCATAAAAAAGAAAGAGATTTTCCCATTTGCAACAGCATGGATGGACCTAGATAGAGGTTATTTTGCTTAGTGAAATGTCAGAGAAAGACAAATACTATACATTATCTCTTATATGTGAAATCTAAAAAATAAAACAACAAATAAAAAAGAAACAGAACTCACAGATACAGAGAACAAAGTAGTGGTTACAAGTGGGAAGAGGGAAGGGATGAGGAGCAAGATAGGGGAAGAGGATTAAGAAACACAAACTACTATGTATGAAATAAATAATCTGCAAGGATATATTGTAGAGCATAGGGAATATAGCCAATATTTTTCTACTAATTTTAAATGAATTTTAATCTATAAAAATATTAAATCACTATGTTGTACACCAAAAACAAGTATTATTGATATTGAAGTATAGTTGATTTACAATATCAACTGTTAAAACTGGGTAGAAAAGTCTAGGTGTAACATCACAAGAAGTGATGTAATCTGTTGTCAAACTGGAGGCTACATGCACAGTCAGAATGCTTTCTTTACAAACTGAATTTTAAACATTATATAAGCCAACAATTCATAACCTGAAGGTAATTTCAGGCCCCAAGATGAAAATTTGTGCATCTTTCAATAGTGTGAATATCAACAATCATTTTCTTTCTATTCCATTTTATAATGACAAAGTAAAACTTTTATAAATTTATTCTATTTTGTGTAGTAGGCATACAGAACACATATTTTATTTGTTTCTGTGATTTTATTTATTGTTTTGCTTAACACACACTTATATTTCTCTGCTTGCAAGAAATCACAAGGTTTTCAGAGAACTAATATAAAATCTGGAAAGAAACTGAGATTTACTGCCAGGCAGTCTAGTCTTCTCCTGAAATAAAATATTATTTTCTCCTAAAAACATCATAACTTTTTTTGAATAAAAGTTCAACTATACCCCAATTTCAATAAATTTCTCATGTGATATTTATTTGCTATTACTTTGCCTTGACTCTTCTCTATTTCCCCCTAACTTATTAGAGTTCATCAGTGCTTTAGCACTGTTTTAGATTTGCACTTATATTTACATTTTCTTTATGAAAGAGATTGTTAAAAATGAAGTGAAGGGCAAAGCAGAAGAGCAAGTTTACTAATTAAAATTTTAGAGAATTTTAAACTTTAAACCTAATTTAATTCTTTAAAACATGTCACAAAATTTGATCAAAATATGTGGAGATAAGTTAAACTAGGTGAATTGTGAAATAACCTCAACACTTATTCATTCAAAAAATATTTTAGTGCCTTGTGGTAGCACCCTAGCCCTGGGGGGTAAATGTAAAATAAACGTGATTATTATCCTTAAATATCTTGCCTATCAATTATTACATGCCAGATGGTAAATGCTAGGAATATATTAGAAGCAGACAGGTGCATGCTTGCTAAGTTGCTTCAGTTCTGTCTGACTCTATGCAGCCCCATGGGCCACAGTCTGCCAGGCTCCTCTGTCCATGGGATTCTGCTGGCAAGAAGAATACTGGAGTGGGTAACCATTCCCTCCCTCAAGGGATCTTCCTGACCCAGTGACTGAGCCTGGGTCTCTTAATCTCCCGTATTGGCAGGCAGGTTCTTTATCATTAGCACTAACTAGGAAGCCCCAGAAAGAGAAACAGAAGAATGAACAGACATTAGCTAGTTAACAAGGGAAAGACTTTCCAGGTAGAGAAAATAGAAAGTGGAGAGGAAATGTGAAGTGGTATTATACATTTAGGGATCCCTTAGGACCCAGCCTTGCTGCAGAAGAATGTATGTGACAATGAATAACGCAGGTAATGTTACAGACATGAACAGGAGATCACATCATGAAAGAGTATGTTTGAACTTTATCTTGGAAGCAATGGGACTCTTTGGAGGTTCTAATCAAGTTGTGATTTCTTTTCATCAAATTTCATCAGATTTTAGAAACTTCTCTGTGAAGTAAGGTAGAGGATAGGTAAGACTCAGTCCTGACAGAGCAGAGAGATCCCAACTATGAAGTTGGTAATGAGCTTGGACACTGATGCATTTACTGATCCAATCCTGAATTTGCTACTTACCTGGCAAACTTACTTGTGTGATCTTGGACCAAGTATATAACTACTTTGAAGCTCCACTTTTTTCTTTTGGAAAACAGAAATAATAATAGTACCTACGTCATAAATTATCATGAAATTTGATGCGATAATACATGTAAAGTTTTCCAAACACAGTTATTGTTCACTAGATATCACTGTTATTATCAGTATCACTAATAATGCTCTAGAAAACATCACTATGAACAAAGCTAATGGAGGTGATGAAATTCCAGTTGAACTATTTCAAATCCTGAAAGATGATGCTGTGAAAATGCTGCACTCAATATGCCAGCAAATCTGGAAAACTCAGCAGTCGCCACAGGACTACAAAAGGTCAGTTTTCACTCCAATCCCAAAGAAAAGCAATGCCAAAGAATACTCGAACTACCGCACAGTTGCACTCATCTCACAAACTAGTAAAGTAGTGCTCAAAATTCTCCAAGCCAGGCTTCAGCAATACGTGAACCGTTATCTTCCAGATGTTCAAGCTGGTTTTAAAAAAGGCAGAGGAACCAGAGATCAAATTGCCAATACCCGCTGGATCATCAAAAAAGTAAGAGAGTTCCAGAAAAACATCTATTTCTGATTTATTGACTATGCCAAAGCCTTTGACTGTGTGGATCACAATAAACTATGGAAAATTCTTAAGGAGATGGGAATACCAGACCATCTGACCTGTCTCTTGAGAAACCTGTATGCAGGTCAGGAAGCAACAGATAGAACTGGACATGGAACAACAGACTGATTCCAAATAGGAAAAGGAGTATTTATTTAACTTATAATGCAGAGTACATCATGAGAAACGCTGGGCTAAAAGAAACACAAGCTGGAATCAAGATTGCTGGGAGAAATATCAATAACCTCAGATATGCAGATGACACCACCCTTAAGGCAGAAAGCACAGAAGAACTAAAGAGCCTCTTGATGAGAGTGAAAAAGTTGGCTTAAAGCTCAACGTTCAGAAAACTAAGATCATGGCATCTGGCCCCATCACTTCATGGGCAATAGGTGGGGAAACAGTGGAAACAGTGTCAGACTTTATTTTGTGGGGCTTCAAAATCACTGCTGATGGTGATTGCAGCCATGAAATTAAAAGACGCTTATTCCTTGGAAGGAAGGTTATGACCAACCTAGATAGCATATTTAAAAGCAGAGACATTACATTGCCAACAAAGGTTGTATAGTCAAAGCTATGGTTTTACCAGTAGTCATGTATGGATGTGAGATTTGGACGGTGAAGAAAGCTGAGTGCCGAAGAATTGATGCTTTTGAACTGTGGTGTTGGAGAAGACTCTTGAGAGTCCCTTGGACTGCAAGGAGATCCAACCAGTCCATCCTAAAGGAGATCAGTCCTGGGTGTTCATTGGGGGGACTGATGTTGAGGCTTAAACTCCAATACTTTGGCCACCTCATGTGAAGAGTTGACTCATTGGAAAAGACCCTAATGCTAGGAAGGACTGGGGGCAGGAGGAGAAGGGGATGACAGAGGATGAGATGGCTGGATGGCATCACCGACTCGATGGACATGGGTTTGGGTAGACTCCGGGAGTTGGTGATGGACAGGGAGGCCTGGTGTGCTGTGGTTCATGGTGTCGCAAAGAGTCAGACATGACTGAGCGACTGAACTGAACTGAATAATGCTCTACATGATAAGGTTAGCAGCAGGAAGGCAGCAGCAGTGGAATGGAAAGAGATTAAGAATTAGAAGCAAAATGGCTTGGTGACCCTCTAGATTTGGTTGAGATGGGTGTCAGGATTACTATCAGTGTTCTCACTTGGGCAGCTGGTGAATCTCTACATCATTCACCAAGACAAGGAATACAAAGGGATGAGCAAGTATAGAATGGGACAGTAATTTTGGTTTGATATATGACAAATCTGAGATAGCAGAAGGATGATCATATGTAGATATTCAGAAAGTAGCTGGGTAAAGTCTGCTGTTCTAGGATGCAGACAGAAATATGAGACTCAGCAGCAAGTAGCAAGCTGTTCAGAGCATGAGGATTTCAAATGGGCCACACAGGAAGAGGACATAGATTAAAAGGAGCTTAGTGCCAGGGACAGAGGCCACAAGAAGACAGAAACTTAAAAGGATGATTTTTGTTAAAGGTACAAAGAATACTAAAAAGGAATTATGAGACAACTATTGTTTTTTAAAGCATACAAAAGCTGAGGGGGAAGAGAGTGTCATTGAATTAGTCCAAAATTTGTCAACTGTCACAGAATGATCTGGTAAGAAAAGGATGAACAAAAATGCACTGCCTTTGGCAGTGTGGAGGTCATTGATGATCTCCTTAGTGGGAAATAAACTGCTTCAGTCTCCCTGTTCACATTTGCTCCTCTCTAAATTGAAAATTAAAAGTCTTATCGTACAAGTATTTTCCAAGTATTAGAATTTAGCGATATATAAATCTGCACTCCTGATAGTTACTACATAAACAAAAGAAATAATTATATATTTACACCATTTAACAGCATTATTTACTGACTTCTAATTCTCAATCACCTTCACAAAGGCATTATAAAAATGCCCCCATATTTCTCAAGATGCAATCTAGCTTAGAGGTAGCTCTTTTACAATTGGAAATGAGAGAAGCCTATACTTAATCCATAAATTGAGATCACTGGTAATGATAATCATTTAAATGCACTAATTTGACTCAATGAAAAAAAGGCACCTTAAAACAATACCCTATTTTAAACATATTCTGTGAATAATTGTGGAAAATCGACTATTGATGACTTCACATGTAGAACTGGAAGATCTCCCAGTGTATCACCAGGAAACACAAGCAGATTGATTTCCATTATTCCACTATTCGGGACTTCCCTGGTGGCTCAGATGGTAAAGCGTCTGTCTACAATGCAGGAGACCCGGGTTTGATCCCTGGATGGGGAAGATCTCCTGGAGAAGGAAATGGCAACCCACTCCAGTATTCTTGCCTGGAAAATCCCATGGACGTAGGAGCCTGGTAGGCTACAGTCCACGGGGTCGCAAAGAGTCGGACACAACTGAGCAACTTCACTTTCATTCCACTATTCAGCATGTACAAAAAGCATACATAGAAAATAACAAGAGTAAGATTTAAACTACAAATAAGATTTTAAGCTTTTCTCTGTATCCTATCCATTTAATGTATACCTCTTTTCAATACACCTCATGACTAAATAGGAAGTATATATAAGGCACTTCTACTGCACACCAGAGAATGTTGGCCTCAAGAAAAAGTATTTGACTGAGTTGTGGACTGAATTATTGCTCTTTTTGTGGAATGAATAGTCTGCATGTGTGCTCAGTCACTTCAGTCATGTCTGACTCTTAGCAACCCTATGGACTGGAGCCCACCAGGCTCCTCTGTCCATGGGATTCTCCAGGCAGGAATACTGGAGTGGGTTGCCATTTTTGTCTCCAGGGGATCTTCCTGACCCAGGGATCGAGTCTGCCTCTCTTGTGTCTTCTGCATCACAGATGGATTCTTTACTGCTGACCCACTGGGGAAGCCTGAGAATGAATAATAACTATGGTTATTCTGACTTCATTATCTGGTAGACATCATCTCAAAAGTGAACCAAGTAAGCTTTCACTTCAAGAAAAACAACAGTATTTGTTACCAATACAAGATTTCAAGCAAAAGTTAAATATATAACATATATGTGTAATCTGAGAAGTTATATATATAATCCAACAAGACTGGTTTCATGTTTACATGCCTGCTCAGTCATATCTGACTCTTTGCAACGCCATGGACTGTAGCCCACCAGGCTCCTCTGCCCATGGAATTTCCAGGCAAGAATACTGGAGTGGTTTGCCATTTCCTACTCCGGGGGATCTTCTCAAATGAGGGATCAAACCTGTATTTCATGCAGATCCTTTACCTTCTGAGCCACCAGGGAAGACTGGTAGTGATAGTAACAAATCAATTTTGGATATTTTATAATGAACAGATCAACACTTAGAAAACATACATTTTTCAGTGCACTAATATTTTTCAAGTGATCAACTGTCACAAAATCATGCATTGGATAAAATATCAATTCTAATTGAAAGATAAATCAATGAATTTCAATAAACTGAACATAAAATATTCCTCAGTATAATTTCATACACCTAACCTTTATGAAACTTAACTGTCAAGTTTTGGTATAGTATGAAAAGTAATATCAATAATTACCTGAACATACTATACAAATACTCCACCCTTTTGCAACCATGTAACGTGTGAAGCCAGTCTTTCTTCAGATACTTCAATTAAATTGATATACAACAACATATTGAATGCAAGGTAAGATCAAAGAATTTAGCTTTTATTAAGCTGAACATGAAGTCAAGTGGGCCTTAGAAAGCATCACTACGAACAAAGCTAGTGGAGGTGATGGAATTCAAGTTGAGCTATTTCAAATCCTGAAAGATGATGCTGTGAAAGTGCTGCACTCAATATGCCAGCAAATTTGAAAAACTCAGCAGTGGCCACCGGACTGGAAAAGGTCAGTTTTCGTTCCAATCCCAAAGAAAGGCAATGCCAAAGATTGCTCAGACTACCACACAATTGCACTCATCTCACACACTAGTAAAGTAATGCTCAAAATTCTCCAAGACAGGCTTCAGCAATACGTGAACCGTGAACTTCCAGATGTTCAAGCTGGATTTAGAAAAGGCAGAGAAGCCAGAGATAAAATTGCCAACATCTGCTGGATAGTAGAAAAAGCAAGGGAGTTCCAGAAAAATGTCTACTTCTGCTTCATTGACTACACTAAAGCCTTCGATTGTGTGGATCTAGCTAAGACGTGAAATAACCTAAATATCCATCAACATATGAAACGGTGAAGAAGATGTGGTCCATGTACAACGGAGCACTATCAGTCACTCAGCTCAGCTCAGTCACTCAGCTCAGTTCAGTCGCTCAGTCGTGTCCGACTCTTTGAGATCCCATGAATTGCAGCACGCCAGGCCTCCCTGTCCATCACCAACTCCCGGAGTTTACCCAAACCCATGTCCATCGAGTCAGTGATGCCATCCAGCCATCTCATCCTCTGTCTCCCCTTCTCCTCTTGCCCTCAATCCTTCCCAGCATTAGGGTCTTTTCCAATGAGTCAACTCTTCGCATGATGTGGCCAAAGTATTGGAGTTTCAGCTTCAACATCAGTCCTTCCAATGAACACCCAGGACTGATCTCCTTTAGGATGGACTGGTTGGATCTCCTTGCAGTCCATTCTCCAACACCACAGTTCAAAAGCATCAACTTTTTGGTGCTCAGCTCTCTTCACAGTCCAACTCTGACATCCATACATGACTACTGGAAAAACCATAGCCTGGACTAGACGGACCTTTGTTGACAAAGTAATGTCTCTGCTTTTTAACATGCTATCTAGGTTGGTCGTAACTTTCCTCCCAAGGAGTAAGCGTCTTTTAATTTCATGGCTGCAATCACCATCTGCAGTGATTAGAAAAGAACAAAATAATGCCACTTGCAGCAACATGGATGCAACTAGAAATTATCATACTAAGTGAAGTCAAAAAGAGAAAGACAAACACCATATGATATCACTTATATGTGGACACTAAAATATGACACAAGTGACCCTATCTATAAAACAGAAACAGAATCATGGACATAAAGAACAGACTGGTAGTTGACAAAGGGGAGGGGTTAGGGGAAGGATACAATAGGAAGTTGGGATTAGCAGATGTACACTTTTATAGAGAGAATGGATAAACAACAAGGTCCTACTGTATAGTACAGAGAATTACATTCAATATCCTGTGATAAACCATAATGGAAAAGAATATAAAAAAGAATGTATATATATTCAGTTATATATACAACTGAATCACTTTGATATACAGCAGTAATTAACACATTATAAATCAACTATACTTTAAATAAAAATTAATAATATGATGTTGGCCTTAAGAGAAAGTACTTGTGTGACTGTTTGAGTTGTGAGCTGAATTATTCTTTTCATGGAACATGTAGTAATATAAAGAACAAAAATGCTCATCTTTGGGCTTGAAAATGCTGTTTTTAACAATTTTGCACAAGATCATTCCTTCACACCAAGGTGAATGGGTAGGGATTGTGATAATAAATATTTCATTTCATATGGTCAAATACAAGAAAGATTTTCAAGTGTATTTCCCCCCCAAAACTACCTAGGGTCAGTCCCAAATACTAAAAATATTTAAATTTGTGCCAAATGTCTTTTATGTAACAAAAGACAGAGGAAGATGTTCCAAAATTACTTCAAAATGCCAGACACTTTGAGATATGAACTACTGTGACTTAGATATGACTTCAGTTGACTAAGGATTTTACTAAAATGTTAACAGCTATAAGATATATATGTTTCAAGGGACTGAAATAAGTGATGTATACATCTTCCTTTCTAAGGGACTGAGGAAGGTGGAAGTGAGCAGTTGATGAGATGTAGGATATGGCTCAAACAGTAAATAATCTGCCAGCAATGCAGGAGACCCAGATTCAGTCCCTGGATCAGGAAGATCCCTGGAGAAAGAAATGGCAACCTCTCCAATATTCTAGCCTGGAGAATTCCATGGACAGATGAACCTGGTGGACTACAGTCCATGGGTCACAAAGAGTTGGACCTGACTGAATGACTAACACTCACTTTCAGGACAGGACAACACTTTTGAAATTAGAGATCAATTTACTTTAATGTCAACATCTTTCCTGATAGTAGAACAGATCCCCCACAAGCAATTTGCAAAGCTCTAGAAAGTGCAGGAGGCAAGGTAATAACAACAATGACTTGGTGAACAACAAATCATGTCAGTCCAATAAAATTCCCTTTGATAGCCTTATACAATAAACAGAGGGGGACAAATAGTCATATATCTTGGCTTCACAAGGTTTTTGACTGTAACTCATAACATACTTAAAAACAGAGTAGTTAAATACTGTTTAGAGCATAAACTTTGAGGAGTAATTAGTTATTACTCATTGTTCAGATATTACTCTTTGCAGTGATGTATATCAAGGCTATTACCTAAGTATATCTCTAGGAAACATTTTTATTGATGACTCAAACATTAAAATACAAGGCATTTTCATGAAATTCACATGTTGAAAAGCAGTATATTTAAAGAAAAATTCAAATTAGATTATTACATTTAGAATTCTTGTAAGAGGTCATTTCCATTTGGTGCCCCTTAAAGCCTGTTTCTAAATCATTTGCATAGAATATAATGATATTCATAGAATGCGTAGATTTTCCCATTTTTTCACTCTATCTCCATTGGAATTATGCTACCTAGTGAAATTCAAGATACAGGCACTGTTCTTGGATCAGTGGGAGGCTGTGGAAGTGCCTTCCAGGAAAGATAATTTTCCCTTTCTTGTTACATTTCCCTTTTGTGTTATGTCTTCAAGTGTCATGTTTTTATTATGAATTAATTGACCATAGCTATTGCAGTGAAGGGCACCACTCAAAATCAAGGCAGATTACATTTCAGAAATGTAAGAAGATGATCTTAAAACTGAAACCCTATTTTAATACAGAGTAATAAGAAAGTAAAATAAGACTGACATAACCTAGATAGAGGAGAAAAAGTGTAACATTTGGTACAGGCAATTCATTTAAAGGTAAAGTTGAACATGACATGAAAATATTTCATTTAGGACAGTTGTGGCTGCATTCATAAAACACCCTACCATTGTTGTGTGATATCAGCTTTGTACAACAGGATTATGGTAACATTATAGGCTAAATCAAGTGACTTTGTAAATGGATTATCTGTTTTCTATAATAACTCACCAATAAAATCATCTGATTCCATAGTCTTTTGGAAAATAATATTTTAGTAACTTCAAATTTCTCAATTATTAGTCTTAGTTTTCCCTTTCCTCTTGAACTGATCTCAGCAATATAAATAAGCCAAGAACATCTCTCCATTCACAAAAATTTCAAAATATTTTTGCTAAATTACGTATAATAAAATATGGGTTCTGTTGCCATGACTTATATAAGTAACTACACTGCCTTTTGTCTCATATTCCTTGTTATTCAAATAAGCATTAATATGGTGGTTACTCTACAGCTTTTTTTTTTAAAGACTAAAAGAGTTAAAACACACAAAACTCTTAGAATAGAAAGCCCAGTACACACTTAAATAATCTTTGTTATCCTTATTGTTACTGCCATTATTATCCTTTCCTAAGATACAAATGCCTAAATGCCTCTGCATTTATATCTGCATTTATCATATCATCCTTCTTATTATTTTTCTTATTTTTTGTTGATCCACTGATTTACATTTACAAACACTGATTGGCTGGTTAGTTAGTTGATTGATTGATTGAGTGATTGATTTTCCTTTAAGTAAGCACAACTATACTCATCCTTTTATTCTTCCTTTTTGGGGTCAATTTTTTAGCTGTGTCTGTTTGTTTGAATGCTTTCTCTTGCAAGTGGCAGAAAACCTAACCCACACTAGTTTAAATAAATGAGTGGATTTAGTGGCTCATTTTAGTACCTGAAATGTTTATAGACAGGGGAGATTTAGGCAATGTTTGATCAGGGCTCCAGCTTCATTTCTCTGCACTTGTTCAGCTCTACACTAGTCTCTTGGTTGGCTCCCCACTTGGTTTGGCTTTCCCAATGGTTATGAGATGTTTACAGTCACCAAGCAAAGGCTCATCCAAAGAAAGGTATAGAAAATTGTTTCCTACAACCATCAAATAAAAGTAGTCAAAGTCACTTTTATTAAACCATCCCTAAACTAGTCACCATGATCAATGAAGAAGCTATGAACTAACTGGTTTAGGCCTAAACCAATCACTGACATGGAGAAAGACCTTCCCAAGAAGCCAGGAGTGGGATCAAGTTACCAAAGTTGTAGAATTATTATACAAGTAAAGAGAAAGGATTAATAGTTATCATTGATTGGCAGGAATGGGAGTGAACAATTTTCAGTATTCAAGCCCAGTCAAGCCCCAGCCAACACACAGTGCGCAAATTCAAGTCAACAACAGGTCACAAGAAATAATAAAATTGTGGGTTTTTTTAATTTACTAAGCTTTGGCAGTGATTTGTTATACAGCCAAAACACAACCACACCCATTGTCAGTACATCTTTCTGTTCTGTTGAATGAGGAGACTTCTATTTATATTCAGGGTTTGTTAATGAAAAGTGTGCACATTGTCTTTGGCCCTGATCATTGATAATTTGAGGCCTGGTTGAACCGTACTTCACAGTCTATTGTAGGATGACAGATTGATATGCTCAGTTTTCAACCCAAGTCCTGCTATCTCTTGGAGCATCCGCCAAGAGTGTTGATGTAACTCTAAACTGGGTTCATCTCCTATACCCACCTACTGGTTTGCAATACTTAGAATAAACGGGTATATAAAAAGACACAGTTTAAACCTCAGCTCCCAACTACACCACATTACTTGAGAAGACTTAATCTCCGGTCTGTCTATAGATAATTGTTGTTCTCACACATCATTATTTCCCTTAAAGACATTCTTTTTAAAAGATATAGATTTTTAAAGCATTAATATCAAATGAAACACCACAGTTTTTACTTTTCTAGCTCAGAAAAATAATATTCATGCGGGAGAAAGAAGTTTTCATTTATTAAAACTATAAATTTTTTCTACCGGCATCAGAAAAACTAAAGTCACACTTCCCTTGGAACTTTCAGATTTGCTCTGTCCTGGCAGTAAACCATGGAAAACATGGACAAATTCCACTAGTCATGCCATTAATGACAATTGCTCCCAAAATCTTGACATAGGTTTACTATAAATTTTGGATTTTCTTTGTGTAATGTTTATTATTATCTGTGATTTCTTAAGTCCTTTCATTGAAATTGGGAATAACTATTAGACAATTGATCAGATAAAATTGTATTGCACCTTTTATGGATGCATGGCATCTTTAAATTTCCAGTTGTCTCTATGGCCCTTTTGTATTTGGTAAAATTAAAAATGGAATGGAATGAGCAAATTTAATTCAGATAAGCATTGTATCTACTGTGGGCAAGAATCCCTTAGAAAAAATGGAGTAGCCCTCATAGTCAGCAAGAGTCCAAAATGCAGTACTAAAGTGCAATCTCAAAAATGACAGAATGGTTTCTGTTCATTCCCAGGACAAACCATTCAGTATCACAGTAATTCAAGTCTACGTCCAAGGCAGTAATGCTGAAGAAGCTGAAGTTGAAAGGTTCTATGAAGACCTACAAGAACTTTTAGAAATAATTCCAAAAAAAGATTTCCTATTGATCATGGGGTGGGGGTGGTTGAAATGCAAAAGTAGGAAGTCAAGAGATACCTGGAGTAACAGGAAAATTTGGCCTTGGAGTACAAAATGAAGCAGGTCAAAGGCTAACAGAGTTTTGCCAAGAGAATGCACTGGTCATAGCAAACACCCTTCTCCAGCAACACAAGACTCTACACATGGACATCACCAGATGGTCAATACAAAAATCAGATTGATTATATGCTTTGCAGCCAAATATGGAGAAGCTCTATACAGTCAGCAAAAACAAGACCAGGAGCTGACTGTAACTCAGATCATGAACTTCTTATTGCCAAATTCAGATGTAAATTGAAGAAAGTAGATAAAACACTAGACCATTCAGTTATGACCTAAATCAAATTCCTTACGGTTATACAGTGGAGGTGATAAATAGATTCAAGGGATTAGATCTGATAGACAGAGAGCCTGAAGAACTATGGACAGAGGTTCATAAAGTTGTACAGGAGGCAGTAATCAATGTCATCCCCAAGAAAGAGAAATACAAAAAGGCAAAGGTTATTTGAGGAGGGCTTACAAATAGCTGTGAAAAGAAGAGATACGAAGGCAAAGGAGAAAAGGAAAGATATAACAATTTGAATGCAGAGTTCCAAAGAAAAGCAAGGAGGGAGAAGAAAGCCTTCCTCAGTGATCAGGGTAAAGAAATAGAGGAAAACAAGAGAATGGGAAAGACTAGAGATCTTTTGAAGAAAATTAAAGAAACCAAGGGAACATTTCATGCAAAGATAGGCTCGATAAAGGACAGAAATGGTATGGACCTAACAGAAGCAGAAGATATTAAGAAGAGGTGGCAAGAATACACAGAAGAACTATGCAAAAAATATCTTCATGACCCAGATAACCACGATGGTGTGATAACTCACCTAGAGCCAGACATCCTGGATTGAGAAGTCAAGTGGGCCTTAGGAAGCATTGCTACACACAAAGCTAGTGGCGTTGATGGAATTCCAGTTGAGTTATTTCAAATCCTAAAAGATGATGCTGTGAAAGTGCTGTACTCAACATGAAAGCAAATTTGGAAAACTCAGCAGTGGCCACAGGACTGGAAAATGTCAGTTTTCATTCCAAATCCCAAGGAAAGGCAATGTCAAAGAATGTTCAAACTACCGCACAATTGCTCTCATCTCAAATGCTAGCAAAATAATGCTCAATATTCTCCAAGCCAGGCTTCAACAGTACATGAACCATGAACTTCCAGATGTTCAAGCGGGATTTACAAAAGGCAGAGAAACCAGAGATCAAATTGCCACATCCACTGGATCATCAAAAAAGCAAGAGAATACCAGAAACAATGAAATTAAAAGACGCTAACTCCTTGGAAGGAAAGTTATAACCAACCTAGACAGCATATTAAAAAGCAGAGACATTACGTAGCCAACAAGGGTCTGTCTAGTCAAGTCTATGGTTTTTCCAGTGGGCATGTATGGATATGAGAGCTAGACCATAAAGAAAGCTGAGCACCAAAGAATTGATGCTTTTGAACTGTGGTGTTGGAGAAGACTCTTGAGAGTCTTTTGGACTGCAAGGAGATCCAACCAGTCCATCCTAAAGGAGATCAGTCCTGGGTGTTCTTTGGAAGAACTGATGTTGAAGCTGAATCTCCAGTACTTTGGCCACCCGATGCAAAGAGCTGACTCATTTGAAAAGACCCTGATGCTGGGAAAGATTGAGGGCAGGAGGAGAAGGGGACGACAGAGGATGAGATGGTTAGATGGCATCACCGACTTGATGGACATGGGTTTGGGTAAACTCTGGGAGTTGGTGATGGACAGGGAGGCCCGGCGTGCTGCGATTCATGGGATCGCAAAGAGTCGGACACGACTGAGCGACTGAACTTAGCTGAACCAGAAACACATCTACTCCTGCTTTATTGATTACGCCAAAGCCTTTAACTGTTTAGATCACAACAAACTGTGGAAAATTCTGAAAGAGATGGGAATACCAGACCACCTTACCTGCCTCCTGAGACCTGTATGTAAGTCAAGAAGAAACAGTTAGAACCGGACATGGAAACATGGACTGGTTTCAAATTGGAAAGGAGTACATCAAGACCATATATTTTCACCCTTAATGTTTAACTTATATGCAGAGTACATCACGTGAAATGCTGGGCTGGATGAAGCACAAGCTGGCATCAAGATTGCCGGGAGAAATATCAATAATCTCAAATATGCAGATGACACCACCCTTATGGCAGAAAGTGAAGAAGAACTAATGAGCTTCTTGATGAAAGTGAAAGACGAGAGTGAAAAAGTCAGCTTAAAACTTAAAACATTCAAAAAACTAAAATCATGGCATCTGGTCCCATCACTTCAATGCAAATAGATAAAACAATGGAAACAGTGACAGACTATTTTCTTGGGCTCCAAGTTCACTGCAGATGGTGACTGCAGCCATGAAATTAAAAGATGCTTTCTCCTTGAAAGAAAAGCTATGACCAACCTAGACAGCATATTAAAAAACAGAGACATTACTTTGCCAACAAAGGTCCATCGAGTCAGAGCTATGGTTTTTCCAATAGTCATGTATGGATGTGAGAGCTGGAATATAAAGTAAGCTGAGCACCAAAGAATTGGTGCTTTTGAACTGAGGTATTAGAGAAGACTCTTGAGAGTTTCTTGGGCTGAAAGGAGATAAAACTAGTCAATCCTGAAGGAAATCAGTCCTGAATATTCATTGGAAAGACTGATGTTGAAGCTGAAACTCCAATATTTTATCCACCTGATATGAAAAACAGATTCATTGGAAAAGACCCTGATGCTGGGAAAGATTGAAAGCAGGAGGGGAAGGGGATGACAGAGGATGAGATGGTTGGCTGGCATCACTGACTAGATGGACATGAGTTTGAGTAAGCTCCAGGAGTTGGTGATGGACAGGGAAATCTGGCGTGCTGCAGTCCTTGGGGTCGCAAATGGTCAGACACGACTGAGACTGAACTGAACTGAAAATTAAAAATGATAAACTAATACAAAAATGTATATGAAAGAAAGAAAGGAAGAGAGGATGAGAGAGAGATGAATGGAAAGAAAGAAGGAGCAAGAGGAATAGGAATGAGCGAGGGAAATGAGAAAAGGAAAAATAGGTTGTAGGTTAAAAAGAAGAGAGTTTTGAAAAAACAAAGAATTCCTATCATCATGAGTCCCAACATTTCATATTTACTTGTCTTCACTATAGTCACTCCTCTTATAAGTGATTACTTTAGTCTTTCATCAGGTTTGGTCCTGGAAACAAATGTGTAATAGATTTGTTGTCAATAATTTATGATACTTTTATCTTCCACTCTTCTTTTCAGTTTTTCTGAGTCTCTGGAATTATTCTACCCACTCAACTGCCTTCAACTCTGAAATATAATGTACTGACCCCATGTCAAGCTTCTGACATTTACACCACCTCCCTCAGCTGCAAGGATAGCCTTGACCCCTCAGAAACGGGGGCTAGTGAGCATGTCATTCTATTTTGCTCCTGCTAACACATTAACTAGCTAATCCTGAACATGCAGATACTGAAATTACATTTATCAGGATGTATTTAAAATGATAAGCATATGTAACTTTATATAACCTGTTTGTTCTTTTGGAGGAAATACAAGGAAATGTTATTTTCTTGGAACTTTATCACATACTTTTTATTAATAATTTCCAAATTATAAGACACTGATAAGATGTTTAAGATGTTTTTAATAAGTTCTAAATTATAAGATACTCATAAGAGTTTTAAGCCACTTGATAGAATTGAGGAAGAAGATATTTGAGGTTAAAATAGGCATTTCAATAGTCTTCCTATAATTATACTTAAGGCCAATTCTAACTGCAGGCATTAATGACAGAAAATTGAAACTGAAACTGTTACATTCTTCATATTTCTTTATTATTTTCCTTGTATTTACTCCTTTCTATTTCATGTGTGGCTACATATGTTTTATATATACACATATGTTTTCATATATGTCAGTACTAAATATATGTGAGTATGTTTATGAGTATATGGAACCATCTATAAAATTTTGCAAAGATTTAAAGAAAGTATATTTTGTAATACACATCACACTTTCTGTCTCATTGAAAAGAAATAAAACTATCTATGGTCCCTTCTAATGAGTCAAATATTCCAAAAAGAGAACAACTAAGGATAAAAGAGTTGGTATCAAAAGAAGTCTACTATTAGAACAAAATCTGAAATGGGACTAGTAAACATGGTCTAGAAAAACAAATCCATATTGATATGAAATCTTATAAAACTATCAGCTTTATTATTTCAGAAATCCAGATAATTGGCTCAGCCATTCTGGCACTTGCCTGAGGCAGAAATATGGTGGGGGCACAAAATGTTAAGTGATACTTTATCTTTGGTGACTGTTGGTCCTTCGGGGACACTCAGTTTTCAGTTTGTCAAGGGCAGGAAGAAGCCTTGAGTCAGATAATGAAAAAAATTCTTTTCAAAGAGCCAACAAAACAGCTCATTTCTAAGATGTTCTAGTAAAAAAGATAATCAAAAAATAATCAAAAGAAAAAAACACCTGAAAACAGAAATACCAAAACTTTATAATTTAAATATCTTTGTGTGGATTTTCAAAAGCAGATCCTTAGACAACACTGAAGTTGCAAGTGGTCTCTGGTAAATGGTCCCAATGAACAATGTATAGGAATCGGCAAGTGAGGAGAACAAAGAGGAAAGCCAATAAAGAATGTTAGTTGCTGATGTGACAACTGGGGCTCAGTTTCTGTGGGGACCTCACAGAGAGCCCAGTAGAATGCATCTCACAATTTGCCTACTGAGATGCTGAGGCATTTCTTCACCAACCCCTATTCCTCTTTGACTACAATAACTGCTTATCATGACAGCTCCTACCTCCTGGTTAGAAGAATACAGGGGACAGCAGTATTTAGCATGTTTGTTTCCCTGTGAACTCTCACGTGGACTGAAGGGTTATAAGCAGGACACTGACAATTTCTACTATGGATAGGCTTAATTCGTTATAGCTTGTTTGGCTGGAGGCGATTCAGGGCAAACAAACTATAATGAAAAAGTCAGTCTTCATTACAATCCCAGAGAAGGGCAATACCAAAGAATGTTCAAACTACAACACAGTTTCACTCATTTCACATGCTAGAAAAGTGATGCTAAAAATCCTTCAAGCTAGGCTTCAGCAGTATGTGAACCAAGAACTTCCAGATGTACAAGCTGGATTTAGAAAAGGCAGAGGAACCAGTGATCAAATTGCCAACATCCACTGGATCATCAAAAAAGCAAGAGAATTCCAGAAAAACATCTGCTTCTGCTTTATTGACTACACTAAAGCCTTTGTGCAGTTCACAACAAACTGTGGAAAATTCTTAAAGAGATGGGAATACCATCACCTTACCTTTCTCCTGAGAAACCTGTATTCAGGTCAAGAAGCAATAGTTAGAACCGGACATGGAACAACAGACAGGTTCCAAACTGGGAAGGAGTACATCCAGGCTGTGTATTGTCACCCTGCTTGTTTAACTTACATACAGAGTACATCATGAGAAATTCTGGGCTGGATGAGTCACAGGCTGGAATCAAGATTGCCAGGAGAGATATCAACAGTCTCAGATATACAGATGATACCACTCTAATGGAAGAAAGTAAAGAGGAACTGAAGAACCTCTTGATGAAGCTGAAAGTGGAGAGTGAAAAAGCTGACTTAAAACTCAACATTCAAAAACCTAAGATCGTGGTACACAGTCCCATCACTTCATGACAAATAGATGAGGAAAAAGAGGGAACAGTGACAGATTTTATTTTCTTGGGCTCCAAAATGACTGTGGATGGTGACTGCAGCCATGAAATTAAAAGAAGCTTGCTCCTTGGAAGGAAAGCTATGACAAACCTAGACAGCATATTAAAAAGCAGAGACATTACTTTGCTGACAAAAGTGAGTATAGTCAAAGCTATGGCTTTTCCAGTAGTCAGATACAGATGTGAGAGTTGGACCATAAAGAAGGCTGAGACTGAAGAATTGATGCTATCAAATTATGGTGCTGGAGAAGACTCTTGAGAGTCCCTTGGGCAGCAAGGAGATCAAACCAGTCCATCCTAAAGGAAATCAACCCTGAATATTCATTGGAAGGACTAATGCTGAAGCTGAAACTCTAATATTTTGGCTGCCTCATGTGAAGAGCGACTCATTGGAAAAGATCCTGATGCAGGGAAAAATCAAAGGCAAAAGGAGAAAGGTGGTGACAGAGGATGAGATGGTTGGATGGCATCGCTGACTCAATGGACATGAGTTTGAGCAAGCTCCGGGAGATAGTGAAGAACAGGAAAGCCTGGTGAGCTGCAGTCCATGGTGTTGCAAAGAGTCGGACATAGTGACTGAACAACATTATAGTTTAAAATAGATCTGCTCTAGAGATTTGCATTCTGTATAGTAGAACAGAGTTTTCCCATGTTGACAATGAATATTTGTGCATTACCAATGTTTCTCATAGGTCTCAGCACATATTAAATATGTTTAGATAGTTGCTGGATGAATAATGCATCTTTTGATGGAGAGAAATACTTGAACAAAGAATGGCACAATAAACAGGGAAAAAGTGGATTCACATTTTTTAAACAGAAGTCTAAAAAACATACCCAGAATGTTGGCTGAAGAGGGGCCTTTACAGCAATCGTCTAAAGATATAAAAATATAAAGATACTATGCACTAAAAAGCTCAAAGAAAGCACACAAAGGGTTGAATTCTACAAAATACAACTCATAAACTAACATGGTGCAATTAGATAATCCAGCAGAAATAAATACTGCAAAATGCTAAAAGAGGAAGAAAGAATAAAGTTAGAATTTGTTTTTATACTTAAGATTGTTAAAGTTCAACTTTGGGTAAACCAAGTGGGGCTAAGCTAAAATATAACATAAAATATGCTGTTGCACTAGCAAATAACATCCTCTTTATATACATACCTTTTGAAATCAATATATGCCAAGGTACTTTAAGACTTCATGAATCAGAGCAATCCATCCCTCCTTCTCTCTCCCTATCTCCCTCTCCTCTCCCAAGCTCTCTCATCAATTAAAGAAATCCTATTTTATAAATCAAAAAACCTTATTTTCTTAGTTTTCAAAGAGATTTCCTTATATTCCCTTCAAATGACTAAGACTGCCGGTTTTAATATATTGTATAAATGTACCCACTAAATGTAAGGTGTACAACATCCCTGAGACTTCAGGTTCTAGTAACCACTCCCACCTCCACCCTCACCCCAGTATCTTTAAAGGCTTACTGCTGCTACAAGCCTCAGGGTAAGCTGCTTTCACCAAACCTTATAAATATTGTCTTCATTACATGTTCCTCAATTATCCAGTCTGTGTGTAGCATCTGTCTAAATTATAATAATAAAACCCATACTACCTTGAAATGCAAAAGGTAAAGAATGGGAAATAAATCTTGCAGCCTCATTACTATCAGCCACATGTGTACCTAACATAGTGGCTGAAGGCCTCTGATACAAGGTAAATAGATTCCTGATGCAGAAATCCCAGAATCAGATCTTCAAAATCACTCCTATTCAGGGAAATGTAACATAAGCAGGACTAGATGCTCTGGTAGGACCTAGAGAATATATTTAAGTTTCCAAATTGATCAGACTGGTTAAATACTATAAGAAAAGACACTGAGATGATAGAAATGGAGTCCATATCTGTAAAAATGAGTAAACAATAAGGCATAAATAGTCTGGATATGTTTTTATGGTTAATTAAATGGCATTTATTGTAATATTGTTTAAAAAAAAAAGGCACAAGTAATGAGCTAAAAATGAACCAAACACCCATGATGTCAAAGGATGAGCACCCTAAAGATGCTGCTTGAGTAACTTTGTCCGTCTTGCTATATCTCTGCATGCATGGCTCTTCATGATTGCCATCTTTATTCCTTTCAAATACAGTTAATTTGAAGACTCCTTAAATTACAAGTCTCCCTTCTCAATCTGCAACTAGAGGGGGAAAAATGCAGAAGCATAATATTTTGTATCTTTTGCCTTCATTCAACAGACAACAAGCTCTACTTAACATCCACCCACTTCCCCACCCCTACCACCCCAGGAGATACACATTCACTAGTACAACATAACATCAATTATGGAAGAAGAACCTACACTTAGGACTTCACATTTTATAGCTGACAAAACTTGAGTCAAGCTAGCTTAAACAATAAGGGATAAATTTTAATTCACATGAATAAAATTCCAGTAGCAGTTCTAGATTCAGGCTAGTCATGATCCAGTGGCTCAAACAATGTTGCCATAATACCAGTTTCTCTTTCACTCTCTACTCACCCCTCACTGGCATCCTTTATCCTTAAACCACACACTGCCTCTTATCTCCCACCAACACAAGCGTTCAAATTATCCCCTTATGACTGATAGTTCCAGTTCTCACATACTAACAGTTCATCATGAGTCTTTTTTCCTCCCATACAAGGTCCTGGAATTCAGAGTCTCTCAATATCCCTAAATGTGTCATGTAACCCACCCTAATCCAACCACTGTGCTCAATGGAATAGGACTTAACAATAAAGTAAAGCCCATAGAAATCTACCCTTGAATCAACCCAGATAAATGAAAGTGAAGTTGTGTGAACTCTTCAAAGGAAAACTGAGACTCAACTGGTGAGAAAGAAAGGAATGAGTCCTGGGAAAGGAAAAATACATCTCTTCTACAAAGCATAAAAAATGACAATTTGGAAAGAGTTATAAGAGAGGATAAAGTCCTTTTCCTTCTACCCCTTCTAAGTTCTCAGCTGGGACCCCCATAATGAGAGACTGATTAACAAGAGAAAAACAAATGTTTACGAACACATATACCTGGGAGAAACCAGTGAATAAGCCACTCAAAGAAGTGGTTTAGTACCCCCACACAATGCATTTTCTGAATTTGCATTAATTCCTTCAGCCAAGACTGTACACTCAGTTGATTCTTATTTATCATTCAGCAGAAACTCAAATGTCACATACTTAGGGAAGATTTTCCTGGCACAGAGTATCAGTCAACTCTCTCTATACCTCCAATCTTTCATCCATAGGAATTCTCACATGTATACTTTTACTTATTACTTACTATTGTTTTAAATTTTTATTGGCATATAAGTTGATTTACAATGTTGTGTTAGCTTTAGGCATACAGCAAAGTGAATCAGTTATACATACACATGTATCCATTCTTTTTGATATTCTTTTCCCATATAGGCCATTACAGAGTATTGAATAGAGTTCCCTGTGGTATACAGTAGGTTCTTATTAGTTATTTATTTTATAGATATTAGTGTGTATATGTCAGTCCCAATCTCCCAATTTATCCACCCACCCTTATCTCCTGGGAACCCTGTTTGTCTTCTACATCCACGACTCTACTTCTTGTTTGGAACTTATTTACTATTTATTATTTATTACTTACCCCAAGGCCTAGCAGAGTGCCTGGCACAAAGTAGGAACTCAATATATTTGTTTATCGGTTTAATTAATGAAGGAATGAATGAAAATGAGGACTCGACATTTCTCTAACAAAGTAAATCAGCCTAGAAAAATTTACATTTTGACACCTGGTATTTTACCATTCCTGAACACAGGAATTAAACTCTGAAGATATTTTAAGTTCCAAATTTGAATCATATTTTTAGAGCTTTTATTCTGTTCCTCTTAACTAATTTTTTAGTACCAGTGTCATGATTAATACTCCAGAGACTTGATCTTGTGCTCTCTTTTATAACATGATTTTATTTTAGTTTTAACTCTTGAGGACAGGAGATAAAAACAAAGATAATGGATATTTGAAACCCATTTGTAAAATGTATACCCATAAAGTGTCAAAATCAACTAAAAATCTGAGATTATATGGAGAAAGAACTACCAAGACAATTTGTTTTCAATCTATGATTTGCATTTAGCATATTATCACTTCCCTCCCTTGTGTTTAGACTTTATTGTGCCAAGATTCTATTGTCAATACAACTGCAGAACACATCAGACTGTCTACTGAAAATACCCAGTACACATTTATCTTCATAGTTTGGCATTACCTCAGCACATAATAAGGCAATTCTACCTAAACTAGAATCTATTAGCTTTCAGCTTTAGGGTGTCCTATGCATCATTCAAATATTTTACCACGGATCTTAAGTTGTAGCTCTAAAAATTATCAGCTGAAATTCTTGCCAAATTCTTTTCGCTTTTGTGTTAATGACAACTGACATGAGCAATTCAGCTTACTGTAGCAAGATAATATAGGAGACGTGGCTGGAAAACAAAGTGGAAGACAGGTAATATATTCTGAAACCTAAGCCATAAATATTTTGGACTTAACTGACACTAAATACTCTACTTCTTCCAAGTTTGTTTTCCGTATACTCCTTTATTCTTTTCAATTAAATTATTTTTTAACAAAACCCCCTGCTCTCATTCCTTAACTCTCCTACAATGAGAAGAATAATAAGCTAATAAATATTGCTTGAATAATAAAGGACAAATATACATATATATGGAGAAGGAAATGGCAACCCACTCCAGTATTCTTGCCTGGAGAATCCCATGGACAAAGAAGTCTGGTGTGCTACAGTCCATGGGGTTGCAAAGAGTTGGACACGACTGAGCGACTAACACACACACACACATACATATATATCTATACATATAAGATACAATGTATTTTATATGATAAGGGAAAAATTAATTCCCATATTAATATATTTTCATAGGAAGCATGCTGAGATATCAAACAAATTGTGCCATTTCTTTCAAAGCTTTGTTTCAGCTCTGTATTAAACAAAGGGTGTTTCTGTCATGTCAAGATAAAATAGGCTTATAAATCTGCTGACCTTGTTCCCAGATCTTGATGTGTCTGAAATTTCTTCATAGTATTAATTTCAGTATACTGAAGAGATATCATGTCTATCATTGTCATGTTTTTAAAATGCATTAATATTTTATTCTAAAAACTGACCATATGAGCACATTTCTAGCGTGTTCATTTCCTTCCATCATACTCTGAAAGTCCAACTTTCACCAATCTCTGAACATTTTTCTTTTAGAATTCTTTTATCTTAACTTTATAGTATATGTTGTTTTAAAAAATTCTAATGCCCAACCTTGAAAAAATACATTTTTTTCATTTTTAATGAATAATCAACCCGTTTAGGCATATTGTTGTTATTCAGTCACTCAGTCATGTCTGACTCTCTGTGACCCCATGGACTGCAGCATGCCAGGCTCCCCTGTCCTTCACCATCTCCTGGAGCTTGCTCAAACTCATAGATGGTTTATGCCATCCAACCAACTTGTCCTCTGTCGTCCCCTTCTCCTCCTGCTTTCAATCTTGCCCAGCATCAGGGTATTTTCCAATGAATCAGCTCTTTGCATCAGGTGACCAAAGTACTGGAGCTTCAGCTTCAGCATCAGTCTTTCCAAAGAATACTCAGGGTTGATTTCCTTTAGGATTGACTGGTTTGATCTCCTTGCAATCCAAGGGACTCTCAAGAGTCTTCTCCAACACCACAGTTCAAAAGCACCAATTCTTTGATGCTCAGCCTTCTTCATGGTCCAACTCTCACATCCATACATGACTACTGGAAAAACCAAAGCCTTGACTAGAAGGACCTTTGTCCGCAAAGTAATGTCTCTGCTTTTTAATATGCTGTCTAGTTTGGTCATAGCTTTTCTTCAAACGATAAAGTGTCTTTTAACTTCATGGCTGCAGTCACTATCTGCAGTGATTTGGGAGCCCAAGAAAATAAAGTCTGTTATTATTCACACTGTTTCCTCATTTATTTGCCATGAAGTGATGGGACCAGATGCCATGATCTTAGTTTTCTGAACGTTGAGTTTTAAGCTAGCTTTCTCACTCTTCTTTTTCAGCTTCATCAAAAGGCTCTTTAGTTTCTCTTCACTTTTTGCCATAAGGGTGGTGTTATCTGCATACCTGAGGTTATTGATATTTCTTCTGGAAATCTTGATTCCAGCTTGGGCTTCATCCAGCCTGCCATTTCTCATGACGTACTCTGCATATAAGTTAAATAAGCACTCAATACACCAGCAAATTTAGAAAACTCAGCGGTGGCCTCAGGACTGAATAAGGTCAGTTTTCATTCCAATCCCAAAGAAAGGCAATGCCAAAGAATGTTCAAACTACCACACAATTGCACTCAATTAACAAGCTAGCAAAATAATGCTCAAAATTCTCCAAGCTTCAACAATACATGGACCGAGAACTTCCAGATATACAAGCTGGATTTAGAA
This sequence comes from Okapia johnstoni, assembly GCA_024291935.2. Lineage (NCBI taxonomy): Eukaryota > Metazoa > Chordata > Mammalia > Artiodactyla > Giraffidae > Okapia > Okapia johnstoni. Next base: position 139,769,937 of record CM044308.1, read on the forward strand.
AAGCAGAAGAACCAGAGATCAAGTTGCAACCATCCACTGGATCATAGAAAAAGCAAGAGAGTTCCAGAAAAACATCTACTTCTGCTTCATTGACTATGTTCAAGCCTCTGACTGTGTGGATCACAACAAACTGGAAAATTCTGAAAGAGATGGGAATACCAGACCACCTTACCTGCCTCCTCAGAAACCTGTATGCAAGTCAAGAAGCAACAATTAGAAACAGACATGGAATGATGGACTGGTTCAAAATTGGGAAAGAAGTACATCAACGCTGTATATTGTCACTATGCTTATTTAACTTATATGCAGAGTACATCATGTTTAGGCATATAGATGTGCCAAAAAATAACTCAGCATTAAACACCTCCAGGCATATTTTAAATTTGGGTTTATATAATATCACATATAGTTCATAAAAGTAGTTAATTTCCAAAATTTTCCTTTTATACCAATGGTTTTATTTTCTTAGGGAAATTAATTTCAGTAATTTCTGATAGCCAGCCAAGTTAAAGACAAACATCTCTGGCTATTTCAAAGGTCTATATACATCTAGCCTACTCCATGCAGATATGGAAGACCAGCAAAAAGGAAACTAAAATACATTGAGTACCTATAATCTCAGAGCCATGACGTATGTATGTCTTGGCTATGACACTAAATACAGGTTTGTATCACTGTGATTTTATATGACCTTTAGCCCTTCTTCTGTTCCCCACTCTCAAATATCTGAAGGGCCAGAGTCAAGTTAAAAAGCCTAAAAAAGCACTTGGCAGTTAAAAAGATCAGAAAAGAGCAGTTGTATTAAATAAAACTGTAATGGTTCTTCCCTCTAGCAATCACTTCTCAGTGCCCTGTTTGATAACATAAGATATGCATATTTAAATGAAGAGGCTAATAAACATACTAAATGTAAGGGAGCTAGAACTATCTATCCTCAGCATTAGTACAAGTGGTAGCATATATCAGATGGTCAAAAAACAATGAGTGAATAAATTAGTGAATGAATAGATACTCGGGTGTTACATCATGGGTCTGGCTAAATCTTCTCAACATAGGAGCTTTTCAGGTTTATGATATCATAGGGTTTAGAACAAAACAGTTATCCAAGATGTTCCTCATATGCACGGCTGATGAGGGAAGGAAATTTTGTTCATTTCACTTTTCTTTCTTATGTGAGCACTTTGTTCTCTAAAATCAGCACAAAAATATTTAAAGGTAAGATCATAATCCTATCTGAGATAACAACAATACCCCTAAATAAATGATGTTTTGGAGTAAATATTATATATATATATTATACATATATATAAGAATACATACACATATATATTTCACATACATACCATATAGGCATTCTTATGTTTTTAAAGATAGTTATAGATATCTTTTACATAATATTTTAAATATATATATGTATATGTAAACATGAGAATGCCTTTATGATAAATGTCATGACCAAATAAAATTGCTTTCTTTCTGTCACTAATGACCCTGGCATCCCTGATGTGTAACTTACACTTAACTGGCAACATTCTGGGTTACTCATATTAACAGCAACAGTCTGAACAGCTTGAACCTCAATAAAATGTGCATTAAGTGACTGAGTTAATTTAACCTCATTAATCCTCAACCCAATAGAACCATCTGAAGCCTTCCAAGCAGCCTGTGCTTCATCTACAACATAAACATGCCCCTGTAGGAAATCAACACCCAGGATGTGCTGAAGCTCTAGCTCCCAAGTTGTCACTGAGGGGTAAATGGCTGCATAATTGCCAGGACCAGGCTCCAATTGCATTATATGATTCACTCATTCCATTATTCTTGTTAACGGGGAGATGAGTCCTCTAAAAATAAAATTCTCTCTGAACTTTTTCTTGGAACTGGCTCTCAACTAAATGTTCTAATTCATCAAAGAGTATAATTCTTGTTCAAGACACTTTTTTGCCTTGTAACTTAGGAAACATATTTATGGCAAATAAAGGACTGTGTTCAATTAAAAGGAAACTTTAACTCATCTACCTCCCATATCTTCCCCATTTAGGATTAATTATAGAACCAGTAATAGCAGTTAATTCTCAGAATTTTAGACATAAAGGGCTGAAAATGCAAACTAGCAAAAGGTTATCAACACAATTTCAATACTAAGTCAAATGTTTGTTGCTGTACCCAAGACATTTTAATTTTATGTAACAGTGTAGGACTTTAATGAAGCTTGATCTTGATCAACTTAAAAATGAGTGTTAATATATGATCTGTACTGCATTGCTCTTTCCACTGTTTAATGACATTAAAATATCTTTTATTTTGGGTAGTTCTTAGTTCAGTTTTTATTTACATTACTCTCAAGCCAAGAAAATAAGTACTTTACCTGAATGTGCCTTTATTCCTTGTTAAGAGACAGTGACCTCTATAGGAAAAGAGTACTGCATCTGAACCCAAGACATTGGATTGCCTCTAGTTTTAGGAACTGAAATTTGCAGGCATACTATTTAAGTATTCCTTTTTCAGCTTGTGGGAATATATATGCTACCCACCAAGTCAATACATTTTTGTAATGATCAAATTATATAAAGAATTCAAATCATATAAAGAATTCACATATTGAAATGTCTACAAATATGGCTATTTTTAATTTTTCATAAGCACAAGTTGATGGTAATAATATATACATCAAAAGATGGGTAAAACAGAACTCAAAATAGATAATATTCATAGATTATATGTTATATTCATCACTAGTTCTCCACAGCATTTCTAAAAAGGTCCTTATTCTTGAAAATAATTTCACGACTTCATTACCAAGAAATAGCAGAAATAATATATGAAAAAAATATTGCCTAAATTTTGTTTAGTCCAATACTTCTAAAGTTAAATGATAAAAGTTTCCACTTGGTAAAAATATTTTCTTTAGTCAAATAATTTCATAAAATTGTTTCAATACAGTAGTTACAGAAATGGATTCTTTATTTTCTGACTTTTTATATACAGGTAATAATAAAAGCAAAAATACTATCTTATTATTTTACCACCATTAAAATAGCAGTTTCCAGAGTATAATATCTGGGTTTTCTCCTGACTTAAAAAAAAATCAATCAATATATAATTTCAAAAAGTTGGTACATTTGTCCTTCCCAATTTTCATCAGTTATAGGGAATTAAATGGACCAAAAATTCCATAGGGATAACTCCATAATGTGAGCAAGTGACTCAAACTTCAGAGAAGGCAACAAAGAAAAATATATATATATTTCTAAAATACCAAAACACATTTTTGTAGCTATAATGAAATATAAATTAAAACATCTTCCTTCTTTGCTAGTTCCAATATTTTCTTACCAGGTAAACTCTCTCCTGGCAAGAAGTTTAAACAGTTATTTCATTTAGAACTGCCAGTTTCAGAAATACGATAGTCCTCAAGTAAAACACACTTCAAAAAATATGTCATTCCAGCACAGTTCTGCTATAGTCTTGGAAGACAGATTTTAAATTACTATTTAACCAAGTACTATTTTACCCTAAGAAACAATTTATGAAAATAACATAAATCAGATGTGATAAAATCAGTAATAAATATTGTGAATGAAAGATTTTTGAAAAGATAAGCTATCTTTAGAGAAGACAGAACAATTTACATTTCCAAACCACAGTACATAATATCCTTTAAATCACCTCCAGGATGCTGAAAAATATAAATATATGCATATCCCCAGTCTTACAGTCAGAATATATCTTTTGATAGCAGCCTGCCTTTACACCTATGTACAAGTGCTTTCATAGAAGCCTGTTTCCCTTTTTTAAATATATTTTTGCAACATACTTATCAAGTAAAACAAAACTACAACATATTCTTAAAGCTATCTTAAATGTAACATACCTCTTATTTTCAAATTCTGACTGCTATCTACAGAAAATAAATTACCTTTCCTGGATAACAATTAAAAATACATTAATAAGCCATGATAATTTCCTGATGAAATAGAAATGTGAAAATGACCACCCAGGACATTTCAAGTTACACCATCAGCACCTTTAATATGATCCCTACACGTGTTTTACTGCTCTAATGTCCTTATCCAGACTCGGTGCCATTCTTAAATGAACATATATTCCTCAACACGTTACTGCATTCCTAACATCTGCCCAAGGCTCACTTCAAAAATTGGTGCCCTGTACTTTCACGATTTGTTGCAAAAAACAAGCTGCTTTTCTTTAGCTTATTTACAATGAAACAAAAACAATCTTTTAAATCTCTCAGGCATGACTGCCACCATAAATTTATCAGACACTAATGCAATGGTAAAGTATTAAAAGACATAGATCCTAGTAAAACTTTATTTCATCTTCATATTTTTGCATATTTCTTAACACGGAAGTATTCAAAATAATCATCAAAATAAATTGTGATTGCAAGACAAAATTGAATCATGTATGTTTATTAGCACATGGATTGGTTAGGCAAAGAAAAAAGATACACTTAATTTATTTCAGCTAAAGACAATTTGTTGTAATGATACAGGAACTGGCCCAGAATCAGCTTTAGAGCTGGCTAACTTCTTTCTCCACCAATAGCTAAATTAGCTTTCTTAGCGTCACTGTTCTCTCTCTTTATCCATATCATTCATCTCTGCTATGTGGTTTCCTCTGTTTATCCAGTTTTTGCTTCCTCATAACCTCCTTTTGTACATGACATCAGTGTAGCAACTACCTCACAGCATCCTTTCGGCTGCTATGCTTACTGCTAACGGACTGTGCTTTCCAGTTCAGACTCCCAAGAGCGAGAATCTGATTGACCTAATTCACCTGTTTACAACAGAACAAGTCACAGGCTGCTATTGAGCCCATCTATTGACTGTACTCTTCTTACTATCAATTCTCAGTCCTAGTCCACTTAACTGTAGCCAAGAGAGTGGATCTTGAGGTATAAAAATGGCCACCAAGGAAGAAGGGACTGAGTGAAATGTGTTTTATCTAGAATTATTGGGTATGTGAGCAAACATTAACTGACAAACTTACTGTGCTGTGCTTAGTTGCTCAGTCGTGTCAAACTTGCAACCCCATGGACTGTAGCCCACCAGGCCCCTCTGTCCATGGGATTCTCCAGGCAAGAATACTGGAGTGGGTTGCTATCCCCTTCTCCAGGGGATCTTCCCAACCCAGGAATTGAACCCAAGTCTCCCGCATTGCAGGCGAATTCTTTACTATCTGAGCCACTAGGGAAGTGACTTCCTTATCATACCATATACAAATACATTTACTTTGAGTGACTATTTTAATGAGGCAGTCCGCAACAAACCTTGTCTAGGAATGAATTCAAGTGACTTTTTGCAATACCAGTTCAAATCTTGCAAATCTGACTGAGAGGTCAACTTTGAATTTGGGTATGTGAGCACTGGGGAAATCTATTGTAATTTTCCCAAACTTATCATCTAAGGAAAGAGAGAGACTATGTCTTCAATGACACTTGCATAATATTTCTACCTGAAATTAAATTAGTGTGTGCATGCCAAATAGCTTCAGTTCAGTTCAGTTCAGTTCAGTCGCTCAGTCATGTTCGACTCTTTGTGACCCCATGAATTGCAGCACGCCAGGCCTCCCTGTCCATCACCAACTCCCGGAGTCTACACAAACCTATGTCTATCGAGTCGGTGATGCCATCCAACCATCTCATCCTCTGTCGTCCCCTTCTCCTCCTGCCCCCAGTCCTACCCAGCATTAGGGTCTTTTCCAATGAGTCAACTCTTCGCATGAGGTGGCCAAAGTATAGGAGTTTAAGCTTCAACATCAGCCCTTCCAATGAACACCCAGGATTGATCTCCTTTAGGATGGATTGATTGGATCTCCTTGCAGTCCAAGGGACTCTCAAGAGTCTTCTCCAACACTACAGTTCAAAAGCATCAATTCTTCGGTGCTCAGCTTTCTTCACCGTCCAACTCTCACATCCATACATGACCACTGGAAAAACCATAGCCTTGACTAGACGGACTTTTGTTGGCAAAGTAATGTCTCTGATTTTAAATATGCTATCTAGGTTGGCCATAACCTTCCTTCCAAGGAGCAAGCTTCTTTTAATTTCATTGCTGCAATCACCATCTGCAGTGATTTTGGAGCCCCAAAAAATAAAGTCAGACGCTGTTTCCACTGTTTCCCCACCTATTTCCCATGAAGTGATGGGACCAGATGCCATGATCTTAGTTTTCTGAACGTTGGGCTTTAAGCCAACTTTTTCACTCTCCTCTTTCACTTTCATCAAGAGGCTCTTTAGTTCTTCTTCACTTTCTGCCATAAGGGTGGTGTCATCTGCATATCTGAGGTTATTGATATTTCTCCTGGCAATCCTGATTCCAGCTTGTGTTTCTTCCAGCCCAGCATCTCTCATGATGTACTCTGCATATAAGTTAAATAAGCAGGGTGACAATCTACAGCCTTGAAGTACTCCTTTTCCCATTTGGAACCAGTCTGTTGTTCCATGTCCAGTTCTAACTGTTGCTTCCTGACCTGCATACAGGTTTCTCAAGAGACAGGTCAGATGGTCTGGTATTCCCATCTCTTTCAGAATTTTCCACAGTTTATTGTGATCCACACAGTCAAAGGCTTTGGCATAGTCAATAAAGCAGAAATAGATGTTTGTCTGGAACTCTCTTGCTTTTTCGATGATCCAGCAGATATTGGCAATTTGATCTCTGGTTCCTCTGCCTTTTCTAAAACCAGCTTGAACATCAGGAAGTTCATGGTTCACGTATTCAAATCTTTCAGGATTTGAAATACCTCAACTGGAATCCCATCACCTCCACTAGCTTTGTTCGTAGTGATGCTTTCTAAGGCCTGCTTGACTTCACATTCCAAGATGTCTGGCTCAAGTAGCTTCAGTCGTGTCCAACTCTTTGCGATCCCATGGACTGTAGCCCACCAGGCTCCTCTGTCCATGGGACTCTCCAGGATTGCTGTCTATACAGTGATAGAGCAATTGGAGCTAAGAATTCAAAAGACAGCCTCTTTAAACATTTACAATTGTTTAAGCAGAAGTCCAGGATCTACTGAGTTTAGTGAGCAATTTTAATATGTCTTCATGTAGTTTTATGCCACTTATGATCAAACTATCATATTTTGATACAGAATTTCAAATGTAATCTACCTGACCAAAAATAATAGGTGCACACAGTATTCTAACTAATATAATTTCACTTTTTCAACATAACCTATAAGGGTTCCACATTTTAGCTGAATACTGAGATTTAATTTTCATCAATAATAAACACACCTGACATTTATGTAATGTTAAACTGAAATGTTTTCAAAGAGATTACCTCATGTATTGTGTATCATAGCACTTATTCTAGAAAGAATGAAACCTGGACACAAAAGATTTAAATAACATAGCTTGAAAGGCCATAGCCAGGATTCAAATCAATTACCACAGGGAACTATTACCACAATGTGTTGTGATCCACACAGTCAAAGGTTTTGGCATAGTCAAACATCCGGAACTCTGTTGCTTTTTCGATGATCCAATGGATGTTGGCAATTTTATCTCTGGTTCCTCTGCCTTTTCTAAATCCAACTTAAACATCTGAAAGTTCAAGGTTCATGTATTGCTGAAGCCTGGCTTGGAGAATTTTGAGCATTACTTTGCTAGTGTGTGAGATGAGTACAATTGTGCGGTAGTTTGAACATTCTTTGGCATTGCCTTTCTTTGGTATTGGAATGAAAACTGACCTCTTCCATCCTGCAGACACTGCTGAGTTTTACAAATTTGCTGGCATATCGAGTGCAGCACTTTCACAGCATCGTCTTTCAGGATTTGAAATCACTCAACTGGAATTTCATCAACTCCACTAGCTTTGTGTGTAGCGATGCTTCCTAAGGCCACTTGACTTCTCAATCCAGGATGTCTGGCTCTAGGTGAGTGATCACACAATTGTGGTTATCTGGGTCATGAAGATCTTTTTTGTATAGTTCTTCTGTGTATTCTTGCCACATCTTCTTAATATCTTCTGCTTCTGTTAGGTCCATTTCATTTCTGTCCTTTATTGTGCCTATCTTTGCATGAAATATCCCCTTGGTTTCTCTAATTTTCTTGAAGAGATCTCTAGTCTTTCCCATTCTATTGCTTTCCTCTATTTCTTTGCATTGATCACTGAGGAAGGCTATTTATCTCTCCTTGCTGTTCTTTGGAACTCTGCATTCAAATGGGTATATCTCTCTTTTCTCCTTTGCCTTTAGCTATTCTTCTTTTCTCAGCTATTTATCAGGCCTCCTCAGACAACCTTTTTGCCTTTTTGAATTTCTTTTTCTTGGGGATGGTCTTGATCCCAGCCTCTTGTACAATGTCATGAACCTCTGTCCATAGTTCTTCAGGCACTCTATCACATTTAATCCCTTGAATCTATTTGTCACTTCCACTGTATAATCGTAAGGGATTTGACTTTGGTCATACCTGAATTATCTAGTGGTTTTCCTTACTTTCTTCAATTTGAGTCTAAATTTGGAATAAGGAGTTCATGATCTGATCCACAGTCAGCTCCCAGTCTTGTTTTTGCTGACTGTATAGAGCTTCTCCATCTTTGGATGCAAAGCATATAATCAATCTGATTTTGGTGTTGACCATCTGGTTATGTCCATTTGTAGAGTCTTCTCTTGTGTTGTTGGAAGAGGGTGTTTGCTATGACCAGTGTGTTCCCTTGGCAAAACTCAGTTGGCCTTTGCCCTGCTTCATTCTGTACTCCCAGGCCAAATTTAACTGTTACTCCGGGTGTTTCTTGACTTACTTTTTCATTCCAGACCCCATGATGAAAAAGATACCTTTTTTGGGTGTTCATTCTAGAAGTTCTTGTAGGTCTTCATAGAACAGTTCAACTTCAGCTTCTTCAGCATTACTGGTCGGGGCATAGCCTTGGACTACTGTGATATTGAATGGTTTGCCTTGGAAACAAACAGACGTCATTCTGTCATTTTTGAGATTGCATCCAAGTACTGCATTTTGGACTTTTGTTTACTATGATGGCTACTCTATTTCTTCTAAGGGAGTCTTGCCCATAGTAGTAGATATAATGGTAATATGAGTTAAATTCACTCATTTCAGTGTCTTTTAGTTCACTGATTCCTAAAATGTCGATGTTCACTCTTCCTAGAGATGGGAATACCAAACCACCTGACCTGCCTCCTGAGAAATCTGTATGCAGGTCAAGAAGCAATGGTTAGAACTGGACATGGACCAACAGACTGGTTCCCAAATGGGAAAGGAGTACGTCAAGGCTGTATATTGTCACCCTGCTTATTTAACTTGTATGCAGAGTACATCATGTGAAATGCCAGGCTGGATGAAGCATAAGCTGGAATCAAGATTGCCGGGAGAAAATTAATAACCTCAGCCTCAGATACACAGATGACATCACCCTTATGGCAGAAAGCGAAGAACTAAATAGCTTCTTGATGAAAATGAAAGAGGAGTTGAAAAAGTTAGCTTAAAACTCAACATTCAGAAAACGAAGAGCATGGCATCCAGTCCCATCACTTCATGGCAAATAGATGGGGAAACAATGGAAACAGTGAGAGAATTTATTTTTGAGGGGCTCCCCAATCACTGCGGATGGTGACTGCAGCCATGAAATTAAAAGATGCTTGCTCCTTAGAAGAAAAGCTATGATCAACCTAGAGAGCATATTAAGAAGCAGAGACATTACTTTGCAGACAAAGTTCCATGTAGTCAAAGCTATAGTTTCTCCTGTAGTCATGTATGGATGTGAGAGTTGGACTATCAAGAAAGCTGTGCACCAAAGAACTGATGCTTTTGAACTGTGGTATTGGAGAAAACTTGAGAGTCCCTTGGACTGCAAGGAGCTCCAACCAGTCAATCCTAAAGGAAATCACTCCTGAATATTCATTGGAAGGACTGATCCTGAAGCTGAAACTCCAATACTTTGACCACCTGATGTGAAGAACTGTCTCATTGGAAAAGACCCTGATTCTGGGAAAGATTGAAGGCAGGAGGATAAGGAGTTGACAGAGGGTGAGATGGTTGGATGACACCACCGACTCAATGGACATGAGTTTGAGTAAGCTCCGGGAATTGGTGATGTACAGGGAAGCCTGGCATGCTACAGTCCATGGGGTCACAGAGAATCGGACACGACTGAGCAACTGAACTGAACTGAACTATTACTACAGTACTCCTCCGCTAGAGAGGCCTGCTTGAATCAGTGGAAGAAGAAAAAAGAAGAGACAAAGAACATAGATTCTGAAATCCAAAGCATCTGAGACTGAGATCATGAGGATAAAATTCAGGCCCAGGAAAGAAAAGGCTTAAAGTGACTGATCTGACAAGAATTGATCTTAGTTTCTTTTGAGTTTTTATCTCTTTATTTGGACATACGACCAAATTCATTTTTACTTTATATACAAACTTTGAAAACTTGGAACTAGGTTCTTAAGCAGCTGGTGGAAAGAATTCTGAGGTCATATTTAAGCCTAGTGAGAAAGAGTGCCATGGTGGATTAGGTATGTCTGCCCTGCGGGCAGGAGTTGAGAATGGAAGCACGGTTGCTACATAATTGCCAACCCTGATTTAGACTTTCCATTGTCTGGTTGGTATATATACATAGCTCTCCTGGCATGAAGTCCTGCCTGGTGTGTAGGACTAGAAGCTATAAGGATCCAAAGAGACCAATTCACAAATCATTAGTAAACGTCATTAGTAAATGTTTGGAGATGTATGCAAGTGGTGAAGTAGCCCATCCATTCTAAAACTTGGTCAGAGGATCATCATGAAAAAACAGTTATTGAGAGTAAGATGAAGTTAAATCTTAGAATCAACTCTGTAGCCCCTGTTTCTATCATGGAAAACTGCCATGAAGACAAGTCATCATTTCTTTGAGAAATCAATTCCCAATAAATCCTATCCTTTCTCTATCTTTGCTGAGGATCGACTCTGATAGAAGGTCTAGATGGGAAGGTAAGAGAAACTAGCAAATCAGAAATACATCCAGATGTTTCAAAGTGGTATAATTTTTTTTTTTATTAAATTAGCTTATTTTCTATTTTTTAACTTTACAACATTGTATTTGTTCTGCCATACATTGACATGAATCCACCATGGGTATACATGCTTTGCCCCTCCAGAACCCCCCTTTCACCTCCCTCCCCATCCCATCCCTCCAGGCCATCCCGGTGCACCAGCCCCGAGCACCCTGTATCATGCATTGAACCTGGTCTGGCAATTCGCCTCAATAATTTACAGGCTTCCATGCCATTCTCCCATATCATCCTACCCTTGCCCTCTCCCATAGAGTCCATAATACTGTTCTATTTATCTGTGTCTCTTTTGATGTCTCGTATAATTTTAACATACACTTTTAGTCTTCTCAAACACGCTCTCCTGACTCTTCAAGAGGAACATCCTAGAAAAGAAAAGGCTGAAGGGATTGAACCTTCATCACCAGTCCATTACTCACCTATGAACCCCCGAACAACAGACTGGGATATCCTGGATAATTTCACATTATCTGTGGATTCCTAGAACTTGCAATCAATGGTAGGATGTACAGGTAGCATAACCATTTCCTTTGCTGTTCACTCTCAACTCTCAATTTTCGATTCCGTTCCCAACAGCTCAACTCTTCAGTAAAATAAAAAGTAGTTCCTCTGAACAAAATCTAGAGACATCCTTGTTCAAACGGTAGAATTCTGTCAGTGCTCATATATCTAATGATTTTTAATAATCCATAGTATCATAATTTCACCAAAGTATAATTCATACATTTCACCAAAACAGCACGAATTTAATAAGATCTCATAATATTAAGGCAATAAGGTTTTTAAGAAATATTATTCATATTTACTAGTTTGCTATTTAATCATAAATGATTAAAATTAAAATGTTTGTCAAAATAAGAGATAAATTATAGTTACAAATTAAGTTATAGAGTGACAAAGCTTATTAGGCATTCCTTTTATTCATTAGGGTGTAACATTTTTATAACTAGCTATAGTTTTATGGATATGGTCATGAAATCAGATTCTATAATGTGAAATGTTTTATTGCCCTCTATAGAATTCATTGGGCTTCCCAGGTGGCACAGTGGTAAAGAATCCACCTGCCAGTGCAGGACATGCAAGAGTTGCCGGTTTGATCCCCTGTAGTAAGAAATGACAACCCATTCCAGTTTTGTTGCCTGAGAAATGCCATGTACAGAGGAGATGGCAAGCAACAGTCCATGGGGTCACCAAGGGTCAGATATGATGAGTGACGGAGCACACACACATAGAATTAATTATTACCTATAATTTTTAGAAATATGAAAATCAAATTATAGAATATTATATATGATATTATCCTTTAATATTAAACAAATTTATACATAGATCTTTTATATGGATAAAATTTCTGGAAGGAAATGTTCCACACTGCAAGTAATCATCCATATTGGAATTTTTTTAAGAGTGCACTCATTTTATTATCATCAGAAATAATAATCTGAGGGAAGAAAAAGGAATTTTGAATACCTGTATATTTTGAAATATATTGCAAGTAATCTCACTTCTCCATAGCTTTATTCTATAAACATAAAGTGTTCTAAATTAATAATACTTTCTCAAGAAATTTCTGCATATAAACTGTAATTTTAAGATATATTCCTACCTAATATACACAACAGTCACATAATCCTCAGAAAGAATTTACATATGAATGCAATTTGGCTTTTGCTCTTGTAAGTACCAAAATGATTACACACACACACACATACAAACACACACACTCACACATATATAGTGTATATACATATATATATATTCTTAACATGACTAATATGTGTAGAAGGACACAAAGTTAGAATAACATATATTTTCAAATGAATCTAATGTAATGCCCTACTTTAGAGAAATTTAATTTATCTAATGTCTTACTGTTTATGGCAATCTTTATGATTTTCAATCTAATACTTTTTTAGACAGAGCAAATTATTACAATTCAAAGCATTCAGACAATAATTTCAGGCCAGCAGAACAACAATATGCCTACTATCATAACTACTCAAATACCATTTAGAGATTCATTACATTAATGATGTGCTATCCATAACATATTAAACAGACAAATTATGTTATGATTCAGAATATGTAACCTGTGATGAAGGACATCAAAGAATGATAGACAGCAAATATCTAGCACATGAAATCCTGAGTCACAAAATAGAAGGGAAGCTTTTTAGGCAAAGGGGAGACCTCAGGGATAAGTCAAGGAATGTTATCTTTGTTTGGAATTAGGATAATGAAATGAAAACAAATTTTATCTACTTCCCAATGTTTGTTCAGGTTGAAAGTGAAAGTCGTTCAGCCGTATCCTACTCTTTGCCACTCCATGGACTATGCAGTCCATAGAATTCTCTAGGCCAAAATATTGGAGTGGGTAGCCTTTTCCTTCTCCAGGGAATCTTCCCAACCCAGGGATCAAACCCAGGTCTCCCACATTGCAGGCAGACTCTTTACCAGCTGAGCCACAAGGGAACCCCAAGAACACTGGTTCAGGTTTGCCATAAGTAATTCCATGAGAGAAAGTGTTTATTCCTCTGATTCATTTTAATATGAATATAAATATTTCAAAGGATAAATTCAGATAATGGGATTGGGAGAAATGAAGCTCTTCTTAAGAATCTCTTCAGTAACAAATTCAAAACACAAAATCCAAAGTCAAAGAATAATCATGATTGTCCCTCAGCAAACATTTTGAAATATTCCAGAAGTTACTTATATATGAACATTTAAATTCCTTTACCATTTCAGGTTGGATATAATAAAAATTTGATTTGTCATCATGCCTGATAAATAGTTCAAGAAAATATTTTGCTATAAGGGCAGAGTTGAGTACAGATCTTCCTCAACTTACACTTCCCAATACACCCATCATAATCTGAAAATATCTTAAATTGAAAATGCATTTAATACACCTTACCTACCAAATACCAGAGCTTAGCTTAGCCTACTTTAAATGTACTCAGAATAATTACATTAGCCTGCAGTTGGGCAAAATCATTTAACGGAAAGCCTATTCTATAATTAGGTTTTGAATATCTCATGTAATTTATTTAATACTTCACTGAATGTGAAAAATAATGGTTGTATGGGTACAGAATGGTTGTCAGCATGTTGACAGCTTACTGTCATGGTCATGTGACTAACTGGGACTTGTGACTCTCTGCCACTGCCCAGCATCACATAAGAGTATCCTACTGCATATCACAGCTTCAAAAAAGAACAAAATTCAAAATTTGAAGTATGGTTTCTACTGAATGCATATCACTCTCACACAGTCACAAAGTCAAAAAATCTTTAAGTCAAGCCATTGTAAGTTGGCAACAATCTGCAGTTGTGATTATTACTATAAAGTACCCATTAAACCTAAAATATTAATTTGTCCTTTACAGACAAAAGTAATCAATCCCTCATTTCATATACTGACATTTGAAGGTTCAAAGTGAAAAGAAAAAAAATAACATTGATTGATTACTTGATGATCCTAGAGAAAAAGCTATGATTTATCCATGCCCAACAATGCACATAACTTCCACTAGTGTTTCAGTGACTCATTCTAAAATGAATGGAAAGTCAAGAATACCAAACATACAAGCAAAATTACCACATGGAAATATATACCAGATCAACAGGAAGAAAAGAAAGATACACAGATGACACAGAGAATGGTGGGAACAGAAGAACTTTTATAGCAAGCTATAAATGATACTATCAGTGAGCTAAAAATGACTATCCCATCTATTAAAGGAAAAATATTGCCTGCATCAAAATGAATATTTATAGAGCAAGATAAAGTTCTCAGGTATTAAAAATATGGCAGATGAACTTATTTTTTTTATTCATGAGTGAAGAAAGGTTAGTTGATAAAGTCAAATATATCCCCCAGAATGTGTCAAGAGGGAAAGTGATGGCCAGGAAGAGAGGAATGGCAGGAAGACAGGAAGGGAGGGAGAAGAGAAAGAAAGAGAGAGAGAAAGAGAGAACAAGAGGGAAAGAGGGAAGGGGAGGAGCAGGAAGAAAAGAGGATGAGAGAGAAAATAAAGAAAAGAATGAAGGAACTATGGGATGACACAGGACGCCCAAAGGGAAATTAAAGAATTTCTAGAAATTCTAACGTTGTAATCATTTCTCAGTATACGCATATATCAAATTTATCCTGTTGTACACCTTAAATTTACACAACGATATATGTCAATTATATCTTGATTAAGCTGGGAGGAGTAAGTAGCCCTTTAAAAAAAGAAACAGGGAAACTAGAAGAAAGTAATTATTTTAAACAAAAAATACAAGATTTTCTGAAACAGAAGGAAATGAGTGTCCTTTGAATACTGCCTAGCAAATGGATGTAAAAAGATCTGTACCAAGGTATATCCTTACAAAATTTCAGAACAAGAAAAAACAGATGATCCTAGAAGGATTAGGTCATGCAAAGAGAAGGAGAAAAAACATTATGAAGATCAGAAGGCAGTGGAACATGACCTTCTTATTGCTGAAATGAAATCATGTCTGACCTCAATGTGTGACAGAAGAACAGAGATGTCACAGACTAAAGAAAATTAAGCAAATGAAAGAACAAATAAACAAACGGAAAAGAAAATTAGGTAATTCTCAAAGCACGAAAAACATGATTCTTAGCTGAGAAAACAAAATGTTGTACAAGAACAGAAATGTAAACAAGGTATACTACTTGGCTTGGTAGTTAATCCTTTTCATATAATCACACTATAGAACGAGTAACTATGAATTTAACAGAAAAACTTAATATCTCCATACATAGTTAAAGAAGCAGAAAAGGGGGGCATAAGAGACATAAAATCTACAATCACTACAGGAGAAAGCCAACCCATAATGTTCAAAATGACAAAGCAAAGTAATGGAGTATTTAGTTGGTTAGATATATGGAGGTAAATGTGTTTCCCTGGTGGCTCAGACAGTAAAGAATCTGCCTGCAATGCAGGAGACCCGAGTTTGATCCCTGGGTCAGGAAGAGACACTCAAGAAGGGAATGGCTACCCACTCTAGTATTCTTGCCTGAAGAATTCCATGAACAGAGAAGCCTGGTGGCTACAGAGTTGGACACAACTGAGTGATTAATACATACACATGGAGATAAATACCAGAAGTAATTACCAAAATACTGTAAGATAGTGTTGGGAAGGTGGCAGGCATGACCATTTCTCATAACATTTAACATTATTTGACATTTTAAGCTATGTGTGCTAAGTCACCTCAGTAATGTCCGACTCTGTGCAACCCCATGAATGTAGTCTGCCAGACTCCTCTGTCCATGGGATTCTCCAGGCAAGAATACTGGAGTGGGTTGCCATGCTCTCCTCCAGGGGAATCTTCCCTACCCAGGGGTCAAACCCACGTCTCCTGTGTCTCCTGCACTGGCAGGTGGGTTCTTTACCACTAGAGCCACCTGGAAAGCCTGCCCTTCAACTATGGTTAGGTATTCATTTAATTTAAAATATTTTTTTAAATATAAAGGTAAACATAACAGCCCTACAGGAAACTCACCTGTTGTTATATGAACAACTTTCCACAACTTATATTTTTTAAAAAGACTGCTCATCTCTTGAAAATTGTGATGACAGATAGAGCCCTGGAAGCCTTTGAGAATTTGTGAAAATACACACTAAAATAAAATTCAGAAAACCCTTTCATATATTCCCTTTAATGAGCACCTATGCTATAACTAATTCTGTCATTTGAGAGTCCCAGATTATCTTGATGCCAATATTTAGAATTTTTTTTTGTATTGCAAAAGAGGTAGAGACTGATATGTTTAGATACCATTAACTCCCAGATGTGTTGAAATCCAGTTTCATTTTACATTGCTTCTAGGCTCCTTTAAATCATTTCTGTGACTTAGAATGCCTCAAAATTTGATCTGTGTGTTGTCCAAATGCTGTAGGTAGCCTAGTGAAAGATTTGATATTTTTATTGCCAAATATGTCTCCAAAAGTTTTAATCCCCTTATCTCTCCATTACCCGTTTGTGAAGCAGGCCAATGCAATATTGGTGTCACAGTCAGTCAGTGAAGTAGCAATTCAAAATACGAGGAAGGAAACTTGTCAGTTGTTGGAGGCTTAGCAGAATATCTTAAACTACTTTTCCAAACTTTTAAGGATAGGGAGACTTAAAACTTGGCTGTCGTGCTGTTAGTTGGATTTAAAAATAAAAAACAACAAAACACTTGTAAACTGGTTTCTTGTAAGGGAATTTATTTAAGGCATCTCTCTAAGTATTTCAAGTGGTACTGAGTACTAAAATAGCAACAGAAATAAATAGGCTAAGAAAGCAGAAACTTTAAAGTCTATGAGGTAAATTATCTAATATAGCTCTCTTTGTATCTATTAATAAAGACATAGAAAACAAGGAAACAAGTCATCCATTAGCTCCTGGATATCCTTGAGACATTTTTATTTGAGTCTGTGAAATTTTCCTCAGTTGAGAAGCATTCTGAAAGCTATTAAGGCTTAAAAACTCTGACATTCATAATAAGTAGAGATGGGTGAATTCAGTTTCTTAATTACAGACATTTGAGTTAGGGAAATGGATAGCATCACAGTGGTTACTGTTATTTTATTTAAGACAGAAGTTACAGTGCACAAAAATTCAGTTCAACTGTTTTGGTATAATCTCTCCCCAATCCAGCTAAAAGCATTACTCTGTTTTGCATCCATTAGAGCAACCATTAAGTCTTGAATGTTTCTTTTATGTGAAAAGAGTGTGCTTTTCTCTCAAATTTAAATCACTCAGTATCTTTTGAAAGTCTCTTGCCTATGTATTAAATCCACAATAATTAATAATCATTCATTTAACCCTACCAGGATTTTCATTCCTAATAGTCAAATATTCTTTTTTCTTTTAGCTCTTTTCACAATTAGTTTTCTTGGAGCCCATTTCATATTTTTTTCTGCCCACCAGTCCAAATACAAGTACTCAGTGGCATAACCATTGCAAGCAAAATGTGAATTTTACTTCTTCTCTCATGGAAGCTTATCTAGTCTCATTTCTCCCCAAGTTATTCTAGAGATTCTTCCCAATGCCAAACACAACCCCAGGAGGCTTTTATATAAAAATTGGCAAGATGATTCTAAATTCACATGGAAATGAAAAGGATCTAGAATAGGCAAAACAATCTGCATAAAGAACAGAATTGAAAGACTAACACTACCTAATTTCAAAATCTAACGTAATGCTACAATATGGTATCAA
This sequence comes from Okapia johnstoni, assembly GCA_024291935.2. Taxonomy (NCBI): domain Eukaryota; kingdom Metazoa; phylum Chordata; class Mammalia; order Artiodactyla; family Giraffidae; genus Okapia; species Okapia johnstoni. The sequence continues at coordinate 139,788,186 of CM044308.1, forward strand.
CGGAGCAGAACAGAGAATGCAGAAATGGACCCATACGTGTGTATGGATAATTACTTTTTACAAAGGCACAAAGGAAATTCAGTGTAGCATAATGATGGTCTCTTCAAAGAGTTCTTAGATATGTCAGGTAGTTAAAATAGGAAAGAGGAGTCCCAAATGGTAGTGGCTAAACGACAGACAAAGAAAGGGAAAAGCCCACAAAAAGGGAACAAAGGGAAAATCTGAATACTGGAGTGAGAGCCTCTGGTGAAACAAACATGCCCCCTTCCTGGCTAGCCTTAATTTGCATAAGGCAGATTAGTGGAGGGGAGGAGACAAAATGTATAAAAAGAGGAAGCCAAAATGGATTGGGGCCTTTCCTAAAGGAGTGGCCCACCTACACACCTCAGGGATGGACTTTCTTCACCAAATAAAACTCTGAGCTGTAACCAAGCTGTAACACTTGTCCGCCGTTTCAAATCTTTGTTGTGTTGAGACAGAAGTGAGGAAATTACACACTGTACCCACATATCAAACACGAAAAGTATGCATCTATAAAATTCAAAAATGATAAACTGACATTACAAAGATGAAAACTTTTCTTCCATAAAAGATATTGACAAGAGAAGGAAAAGTTATATAGGTTGGGGGAAAATACCAATCACATATCTAACAAAGGACTTATATCCAAAATATATAAAGGACTCTTAATACTCAACAGTACAACAACAACAACAAAAAAAAATCCCCATTTTTTAAGTATGCAAAATATTTGAACAAATACTTCACCAAAAAGGATATGCAGAAGATGTACACAAAATAAGCATATGAAAAAAGTTCCAAACTTATTAGCCACTAGGGAAATGTAAATTAAAACAATGAGATACTACTATACAATGAGATTTTACAGCACCTCCCAGAGTTGGTGATGGACAGGGAGGGCTGGCATGCTGCAGTTCATGGAGTCACAAAGAGTTGGACATGACTAAGTGACTGAACTGAACCAAACTGATACACACCTAATAAAAGAAAAAAAAATTGAAAACTAAGAACTGACACTACTCGGTGCTTGTCAAGATTGTGGACAAACTGGAACTCATATATTTTGCTGGTGGAAACACAAAATAGTACGGGTACTCTCAAAAACAGTTTAAAAGTGTTTTTACTGAGTGAAATACTTAGAGGATGCCACGTTCCTCTGAAATCTTCAGTCACTCCTCAGTCACTCTCACTTGTATCTGGTTTTTACCTAGACTATGCTGATATCCCTAAAGGCTTAGTTCAGTTCAGTTCAGTTCATTTCAGTCGCTCAGTCATGTTCGACTCTTTGTGACCCCATGAACTGCAGCACGCCAGGCCTCTCTGTCCATGGCCAACTCCCGGAGTCTACCCAAACCCAGGTCCGTCGAGTCAGTGATGCCATCCAACCATCTCATCTTTTGTCATCCCCTTCTCCTCCTGCCTCCAATCCTACCCAGCATTAGGGTCTTTTCCAATGAGTCAACTCTTCGTGTGAGGTGGCCAAAGTATTGGAGTTTCAACTTCAACATCAGTCCTTCCAATGAACGCCCAGGATTGATCTCCTTTAGGATGGATTGATTGGATCTCCTTGCAGTCCAAGGGACTCTCAAGAGTCTTCTCCAACACCACAGTTCAAAGTATCAGTTCTGCGGTGCTCAGCTTTCTTCACCGTCCAACTCTCACATCCATACATGACCACTGGAAAAACCATAGCCTTGACTAGACGGACTTTTGTTGGCAAAGTAATGTCTCTGCTGTTAAATATGCTATCTAGGTTGGCCATAACCTTCCTTCCAAGGAGTAAGCGTCTTTTAATTTCATGGCTGCAATCACCATCAGCAGTGATTTTGGAGCCCAAAAAAATAAAGTCAGACACTGTTTCCCCATCTATTTCCCATGAAGTGATGGGACCAGATACCATGATCTTAGTTTTCTGAACGTTGAGCTTTAAGCCAACTTTTTCACTCTCCTCTTTCACTTTCATCAAGAGGCTCTTTAGTTCTTCTTCACTTTGTGCCATGAGGGTGGTGTCATCTGCATATCTGAGGTTATGGATATTTCTCCTGGCAATCTTGACTCCAGCTTATGTTTCTTCCAGCCCAGCGTTTCTCATGATGTACTCTGCATAGAAGTTAAATAAGCAGGGTGACAATATACAGCCTTGAAGTACTCCTTTTCCTACTTGGAACCAGTCTGTTGTTCCATGTCTAGTTCTAACTGTTGCTTCCTGACCTGCATACAGGTTTCTCAAGAGACAGGTCAGTGGTCTGGTATTCCCATCTCTTTCAGAATTTTCCACAGTTTATTGTGATCCACACAGTCAAAGGCTTTGGCATAGTCAATAAAGCAGAAATAGATGTTTTTCTGGAACTCTCTTGCTTTTTCGATGCTCCAACGGATATTGGCAATTTGATCTCTTGTTCCTCTGCCTCTTCTAAAACCAGCTTGAACATCTGGAAGTTCACGGTTCACGTATTGCTGAAGCCTGGCTTGGAGAATTTTGAGCATTACTTTACTAGCATGTGAGATGAGTGCAATTGTGCGGTAGTTTGAGCATTCTTTGACATTGCCTTTCTTTGGGATTGGAATGAAAACTGACCTTTTCCAGTCCTGTGGCCACTGTTGAGTTTTGCAAATTTGCTAGCATATTGAGTGCAGCACTTTCACAGCATCATCTTTCAGGATTTGAAATAGCTCAACTGGAATTCCATCACCTCCACTAGCTTTGTTCGTAGTGATGCTTTCTAAGGCCCACTTGACTTCACATTCCAGGATGTCTGGCTCTAGATGAGTGATCACACCATCGTGATTATCTGGGTCATGAAGATCTTTTTTGTACAGTTCTTCTGTGTATTCTTGCCACCTCTTCTTAATATCTTCTGCTGCTGTTAGGTCCATACCATTTCTGTCCTTTATCAAGCCTATCTTTGCATGAAATGCTCCTTTGGTGTCTCTAATTTTCTTGAAGAGATCTCTAGTCTTTCCCAATCTGTTGTTTTCCTCTATTTCTTTGTAGTGAAAGGCTTAGTTATCGTCCCTCTTTTCTTCTTATACTCTACTCTCCTATACTCTACTCTCTCCCCAGGCCATCTAATCTGCATCTTTGACTTCAATAGACATCAAATCACTGATAATTCCCAACTTTATATCATCATGTTTTACCTCTTCTACAGCTTCAGATCTACAAATCTGAAGACCTCCTGTATATATCATGTGTCAAAGTTGCCTAAAACTCAACATGTCCCAAACATCCTTTCTTCAAAGCTAGTCTTCTTTGAGGTTTCCTTGTTCACTGAATAGAATAACCATATTCTCAGTTCCTCAAGACTGAACAAGAATCAATGCTGGCAAGTCTCTCTCCTTTTCCACTCGTTTCTCTATATCAATCACCAGTCTAATGATGTTTTCTTTAACTATCTATGAATCCCGTCTTATCATCTCAACCATATTGGAAGCTATCACCATATATCCCTAAGACTGCACCTAGAACCATCCAGCTTAAGCCAGTCTCTCTCCTCTGGTCCATTCTCCAAATAGTACATGCGCTAACCATTTAAAATTGCAAATCCAATTTTATCATTTTTCTGCTTTAACTCTTTTTCATTGGCTTTTAAGATGAAATTTCAAATTCTTACATGGCCAAATCCCTCTATAATCTCTATATCTAGCCTAAAGTCACACTATTATTGCTCCTTTTATCTTAAGTCAGTTCCTTGAAAGTGCTATACCTTTGCACATGCTGTTTCCTGTTCCTAAAATGCATTTTTTTTCCTTCCTTGCTCCTTCCATTTCACAACACAAAACACTTATATTAATTATTCCAGCCTCAAATCAAACATAATTTATTTGCAGAAAACTTCACTAATTATTCAGCCTAAATTGGGTTCTCATGATATTGCATACTTTACAATACCTTCCTTCACAACAGCTTCCCAATTTGAAATCATAGATTTATTTGTGGGTATTCTTAATATATTTATCTGTGGGCTTCCCTAGTGGCTCAGACGGTAAAAGCATCTGCCCGCAATGCGGGAGACACAGGTTCGATCCCCGGGTCAGGAAGGTCCCCTGGAGAGGGGAAATGGCAACCCACTCCAGTACTCTCGCCTGGAAAATTCCAGGGATTGAGGAGCCTGGTGGGCTACAGTCCATGGGATCGCAAAGAGTCGGAAATGAGTGAGTGACTTCACTTTCACTTTCATTCTTAATATATGCTTCCCTCCCTATGCTGTAAGTTCCATTAAATCAATAGCCATAGCTGTTTTGTTGAGCACTGTACCTTGAATACTTTTTCACTGTCTGGTACATGAAAGTGTTAGTCACTCAGTCGTGTCTTTGCGACCCCATGAACTATAGCTCGCCAGGCTCCTCTGTCCATGGGATTCTCCATGAACATGGCAAGGATACTGGAGTAAGTAGCTATTCCCTTCTCCAGCAGATCTTCCAGACCCAGGGATTGAACCAGGATCTCCTGCATTGCAGGAGGATTTTTTACCATGTAAGCCACCAAGGAGGGCTGAATAAATATATAAGGTAGAAATAATCCCTGTATTATAGATGTAGAAACTGTAATTTAGAAAGGTAATAAAACTTACTTCTATGTCACACTGCAATAAGGAGGAAGAAGCAGAATTCGAATCCAAGTACACAGAATTCCAAAGTATGTTCACTTATTCAGCTGAGTCACACTCCCTTTATACTAACTGTTTGAGCTATTTAGATACAGAAACTCGTGATAGGTTTGCCCATCCTTTCCCTTTAATTTGAACAGCTTTGATGAACAGTTTCAAATAGCAATTATTATCTCAGTACACTGCCAACTAGCTGAACCTACAGCACCCACTCCACTTATGCAGTAGCAAATTCTAGATGACCAATGAGAATGAGCCTGTCTAGAGCATACATAACTAGTGGATCAAAATGTTTTCAGAAAGTTAAATTTATCCCCCATTTTGTCCAGCAGCTTGCAAAGCTACAATTGGCAACTGTGGAAAAATTATTTGCCACATGCAGGTGGTAGAAGATAATTAAATTATAAACACACAAAAATGTGGTTTTCAGCTGTTGCACAGTGCTACTATGTTAGCCAAGAGAGAAGTGGAATATCTACTGGCTTGAATTTCCTGAGATTTTATGTTCCAGTCAAAAGAGTTTAAATTAAGGGCAAGACTTCCCAAACAACACAGCACATGACTTTTCCTTTTGTGTCTCTTCTGTTTCATATCTAGCCAAAGTTATAATTGAGTTATAATGCTGGCTGACTTGACTGATGTTAACTGCTGACATTAACACTTTTTCTCTATTATTAAATGATTATCTAATACAGTTTAATAACTTTCTGTTGAAATTCCCCTCACAAGTTTTGACAAAAGTTTTGTCAGTTTTGAAAAAAAAAAAAAAGTAACGCTGACATGGTATCTTCTATCGCCCATCTGCCAGAAAAATCTAAGTTTCTTATAAATATAAAAAATTATTATGTCTGTAAATAAGGAAAAGTTGATGTTCAATATGATAGGGCTAATAAAAATGTTAGTGGAATTTTTTTCTTTTTCTTTTTCTGTTGCTTTTCATTTCCTATATTTATATTATCAGATTTTGGGTAGTGTTTGCTCAGAAACCCTTGTTAAAAGTCTATTGTTGCCCTTGCTGATTACTTTTACCTTGTGTTGCTGAAAAGAGAAAAATTCATTAAAAAATAGAACTGGAAAAGAAGAGGCAATATAAATCAAATTGTAAATTTAACATACATGATATAATACAATTAATATAAAAGTATAACATCATACCAATGAAATGTATGAAAGATATGAAGGTACAAATTCCCTAGGTAGTGAATTATTATAGGTATTCCTTTAAGTGTAAAAATTAAGAGAAAACAAACAAACAAAAAAAGCTTATCCAAATCTATTCCAATCAACTCACAATGACTTAATGAAACTACCCATCTTAAAATATGCTTTAAAGAGTAACTTCAACTTCCCATGCTTCCAAGTCTCTCACTCTTCATTATGTCAGAGTATTTTCATGGGGTATTTCCTACTTTAAAAATGAATACTTCAGATTGGAAGAATTAATATAGTGAAAATGAGTATACTACCCAAAGCAATCTATAGATTCAATGCAATCCCTATCAAGCTACCAACGGTATTTTTCACAGAACTAGAACAAATCATTTCACAGTTTGTATGGAAATATAAGAAACCTCGAATAGCCAAAGCAATCTTGAAAAAGAAGAATGGAACTGGAGGAATCAACCTGCCTGACTTCAGGCTCTACTACAAAGCCACAGTCATCAAGACAGTATGATACTGGTACAAAGATAGAAATATAGATAAATGGAACAAAATAGAAAGCCCAGAGATAAATCCACACACCTATGGACACCTTATCTTCAAAAAAGGAGGTAAGAATATACAATGGAAAAAAGACAATCTCTTTAACAAGTGGTGCTGGGAAAACTGGTCAACCACTTGTAAAAGAATGAAACTAGAACACTTCCTAACACCATACACAAAAATAAACTCAAAATGGATTAAAGATCTAAACGTAAGAACAGTAACTATAAAACTCCTAGAGGAAAATATAGGCAAAACACTCTCCAACATAAATCACAGCAGGATCCTCCATGACCCACCTCCCAGAATACTGGAAATAAAAGCAAAAATAAACAAATGGAACCTAACTAAAATTAAAAGCTTTTGCACAACAAAGGAAACTATAAGCAAGGTGAAAAGACAGCCTTCAGAATGGGAGAAAATAATAGCAAATGAAGCAACCTGCAAACAATTAATCTCAAAAATATACAAGCAACTCCTGCAGCTGAATTCCAGAAAAATAAACGACCCAATCAAAAAATGGGCCAAAGAACTAAACAGACATTTCTCCAAAGAAGACATACAGATGGCTAACAAACACATGAAAAGATGCTCAACATCACTCATTATTAGAGAAATGCAAATCAAAACCACAATGAGGTATCATTTCACACCAGTCAGAATGGCTGCTATCCGAAAGTCTACAAGCAATAAATGCTGGAGAGGGTGTGGAGAAAAGGGAACCCTCTTACCCTGTTGGTGGGAATGCAAACTAGTACAGCCACTATGAAGAACAGTGTGGAGATTCCTTAAAAAACTGGAAATAGAACTGCCATATGACCCAGCAATCCCACTGCTGGGCATACACACTGAGGAAACCAGAATTGAAAGAGACGCGTGTACCCCAATGTTCATCGCAGCACTGTTTACAATAGCCAGGACATGGAAGTAACCTAGATGCCCATCGGCAGACGAATGGATAAGGAAGCAGTGGTACATATACACAATGGAATATTACTCAGCCATTAAAAAGAATACATTTGAATCAGTTCTATTGAGATGGATGAAACTGGAGCCCATTATACAGACTGAAGTAAGCCAGAAAGAAAAACACCAATACAGTATATTAATGCATATATATGGAATTTGAAAGATGGTAACGATAACCCTACATGCAAAACAGAATAAGAGACACAGATGCATAGAACAGTCTTGTGGACTCTGAGGGAGAAGGTGAGGGTGAGATGTTCTGAGAGAATAGCATTGAAACATGTATATTACCATATGTGAAACAGAACACCATTCCAGGTTCGATGCATGAGACAAATGCTCAGGGCTGGGGCAATGGGATGACCCAGAGGGATGGGATGGGGAGGGAGGTGGGAGGGGGGGTTCAGGATGGGGAACACATGTAAACCCATGGCTGATTCATGTCAATGTATGGCAAAAACCACTACAATATTGTAAAGTAATTAGCCCCCAACTAAAATAAATAAATTTATTAAAAAAAAAAAAGTGAGGTCAGCTTGAGAGATCTCCTGGTGGAAGACCCCCAAGCTGATCCTTCCCAGGTGCATATTTTGTCTGTACCACTGGGCATATTTACTATTCTATTACCCATGGTTATTATTATGATTGCCAAATCTCATTTTACACGTTACATTGAAGACCTAACTTACTACACAAAGAAAGTAAAAGGATCACAGATGTTATACACTTGGGCTTAGACCAGATTTTGAAATTTACTGAAACAAAGCAAAATGTATATGCAAACAAAAAAAAAGTGAATACTTCATTAAAATGATGAAATAACAGTGATTCCTCTGAGATGGTAGCTGTTTGTCCCTGGGCCCTAGTTTCTCTTGCTTCTGCAGGAGATGGAACCCTAAGAGTTGGATGCAGCATCAGCCTGGTAATCCAAATGATATGTACACCCTTTCACCAAGACTCATCCAACCCTAGTAACACCGCTCTCTTGCCATTAAAATCAGGAGTCTAATTCTATGAGATACCCAAGATCATTATATCAAAAGCAACGTTTTCCCCTCTCCAATAGCCCTGGACATCTCTGGCACTTAATGTTTTTTCTACAGGTTTCCCACCACCAGCTTTTTCCCTCCCTTTTAATAAATTTTATTGTTTCAGTAAACATATACAAAGCAGCTACTGTGTTCCAGACTCAGAGGAAGGAGTGTGTCTGACAATGAACAAAACAGAGATTCAGTTCAGTTCAGTTCAGTCGCTCATTCATGCCTGATTCTTTGTGACCCCATGAATAGCAGCACGCCAGGCCTCCCTGTCCATCACCAACTCCCGGAGTATACCCAAACCCATGTCCATCGAGTTGGTGATGCCATCCAACCATCTCATCCTCTGTCGTCCCCTTCTCCTCCTGCTCCCAATCCTTCCCAGCATTAGGGTCTTTCCCAATGAGTCAACACTTCACATGAGGTGGCCAAAGTATTGGAGTTTCAGCTTCAACATCAGTCCTTCCAATGAACACCCAGGACTGATCTCCTTTAGGATGGACTGGTTGGATCTCCTTGCAGTCCAAGGGACTCTCAAGAGTCTTCTCCAACACCACAGTTCAAAAGCATCAATTCTTCGGCACTCAGCTTTCTTTATAGTCCAACTCTCACATCCGTACATGACTACTGGAAAAGCCATACCCCTGACTAGACGGACCTTTGTTGGCAAAGTAATGTCTCTGCTTTGTCCCTCCCCTATCACAGATTAGACAATAAGTACATCAGCATGAGTAAATAAAAGTTTGATCTTAGGATCTCTCTCTTATTGTTCACAACTCGAATTCATGCTTCCCTGGCAAGTACTTCCTTAAAACAATATTCTGATAACTAGATTTTTTAAATTTTCTTTTAAGAGACAATAACCTTTAGGGGCACACATAGCTGATATTTTTACAACACCTTCTGAAATGCCACAAAATGAAGAAAAACAATAATTCTCTATTAGTAACATTCAGAGACAATTCCACAATTTCCTCCCTTCCTTGTTATAAAATAATGAAGCTTAGATAGGGTGAGATATGTTGCCACAGTTAAATTTCAGTAATTTTTGTTTGTTTCCCCTTTAATATTTATAGTTTTATAATAGATGATATAAAGGAGTTAATCTAGTAGTTTTTGCTCATCACTATGGCTAGAAAAGAGTTTTTTGGACAAGTCATGTAATATTGTGGTTCCCAGCCCTTGTGAGATCATCAGAATCATTGGGGGAACAAAAAACGGGACAAAACAAATCTGTCCAGGCCCTTCACTAGCACTGGTATTTTTTTTTTAAGTACTCCAAGAATTCTCATGTGCAGTCACAATGAAGTGATTACCTGCAAATGAAACCTAACATTTACTTATAGGTTTCTGTACTCTCTCTGCCAATCCCTTACCCAACTTTTTATTTACTGCCCATGTCCAGAGTTCCATGTAGATTTTTTTTTAATTGAAAGAGTATACCTTATTTGATCATTTGAATTTTCCCTTTGCAGGATGCTTACAGAGACCCTTTACATTTTTGCTGACTGTCAGATAAACTGATTTCTCAGTTGTTCCCATTCTAGTATCCAAACTGCCTAAAAAGTCCTGCCTAGATCATTCTCACTTTTGTGACAAAGCATTTCATTGCTGCCTTAACTTACAAAATGTTATTCCAGAGCCTACTTGACAAGCATTACAGGTTTCACTTTGATGATTTCTAGCAATTGAAGGAAAATGTTTCCGCTGATTCAATACTACTGCTCACAGATTTTCCACAGCTCATGATAAATAGCAGCACATCTGCCATCAGGAAAACAACCAGCCATTCTTAGTAGCATCAAACACACAGATAAGGAAGTATTTTTTCTGCAGAAAATCATCATAAGTATTTTTTTCCAAGGACATATATAAAATCACATTTATTTATATGTTTTTTTGTGCACAGAATGAAAGCCTGAAACTTTTATTTATTTTTAGTTAAGTAAATAAAAATCTCCAAGTGTCTACTTCATGCTTCCCTTGTAGCTCAGTTGGTAAAGGATCTCCTGAAATGCGGGAGACCCAGATTTGATTCCTGGGTCCGGAAGATTCCCCTGGAGAAGGATATGGCAACCTGCTCCTGTATTCTTTTTTTTTTTTTTTTAAAGAGACTCAATATCTGGAGTTTATTTTCAATTAGAAACACAATCAAGCTTTTGTCCAGCCTTTCATTTGGGAAACAAGACTCAGACACAGCCTTATCAACTGATAAGCAGCATAGAGTTTCTTTTTATAGATATTCCAGCTAATAAAGTAGGAAGGAATGATAAACTACTAACCTTTACAACATCTAATGAAAGAATAAATCTAGGCCTTCACTCTCAAATAGTTTTATCTTTTGATAAAATTACATGTACTGTGACTTCTCTGGTGGTCCGGTTAAAACTCCATGCTTCTAATGCAGGGAGTGAGAGTTTGATCCCTGGCCAAGGAACTAAGATCCCACATACCTGCCACTTGATGTGGCAGAAGAAAAAAAAAAAAAAACACCAAAATACACCATTTATACAGAATCTGCCAAAAACAGATATAAAACATTTACCTGATCAAGCCTTTAAATGTAGGGGACAAAAAAAACAGGTTGTGTTTCTATGGCCACACAGTCACTAAAATTCAAATTGGAGAAAATGAGGAGATAAAAGAGTCAGCTTCAATGTTATTCTCTAAGATTGTCCCACCCTCACCTTCTCCCACAGAGTCCATAAGACTGTTCTATGCATCTGTGTCTCTTTTTCTGTCTCACATATAGGGTTATCGTTACCATCTTTCAAATTCCATATATGTTCATTATGTCAATGTATGGCAAAAACCACTACAATATTGTGAAGTAATTAGCCTCCAACTAAAATAAATAAATTAATTTTAAAAAAGCCAGTTTCATTAACAAATAACTTAAAATATAAAAAGAATGGAAAAGGAACAGAAAGATAAGCCAGATAACCAATAACAATGAACAATCCTTTCTTGGATACTGATTTGAACAAATAAACTATTTAAGAAAATATAAATTTTTCATACAAATGAGAAAACTTGAATGTTGGTAAGGTATTTGATATTAAGAAATTAATTTACAGCTTTAGCCATAAAAATGACTTTGTGCATGTGTAAAATAGACAGCTAGTGTGAAGTTTGTTTTTTTTTCTTTTTAATTCATCTGTATTTGTTACAACTTTTTAAAGCAGAATGTGACTTAAGCACTACATTTCCATTCACAAAACTTGCTCCAAGTTACTCTTCCAGCAGCTTTACAACATGCCTGGGCAGGCTTATAATTTTGCTGCTCTAAACAATATTTTTCTTTGAAAACAAGCCCTATGTATGGACAGTGACTCCAATCAAGTTGGTTCAGCTTAACATACTAACTTCTAGAGGCCTGGCACATGCAGTCGTAACTACAGGGGATGGAAGTTTTAAAAAGTATATCCCAGAAGATGAAAACTTGCTTTAACAAGTATTTCTTTTAAACATCAAGGTATATACTTCAGAACACTTCAGTGACAGAAAATTTTGGTCTACTAAAGAATCCGCTTGATAGCTAAACACTTCAGGCCACAAAGTTAACATAGTTTATGTATACAACTTACAACAAATATAACTATTTCCATCTGTTAAAATAAGTGAAGTTTTGTATAGCTCAACAGCTCAGCTCGGTGCTCTGCAGTGACCTAGAGAGGTGGGATGTGGGGGTGGGAGGGAGGCTCAAAAGGGAGGGTATATATGTACACATATAGCTGATTCACTTCATTGTACAGCCAAAACAAACACAACATTGTAAAGCAATTATACTCCAATAATAGAGTTTAAAAATAAAAATTTTTTAAAAACGTTGTATAGCTGTATATGAAATCAGTCTTTATCTTTTGAATGCACTGAAGTGTTTACAGATGAAATAATATGATGTCTTGGACTTGCCTCAAACTAATCCAGACTTAGTGGGAGATAGTGGAGTACAGAAGAGCCTGGCCAGCTACAGTCCATGGGATCGCAAAGAGTTAGACACAACTTAGCAACTGAACAGCAACAGGAACAATCCAGAGTAGAGCAGAGGAAAGTGGAGGAAAAATGAGACGTCATTATTTATGACACATTATAAGGGTCATAATACTCTCTCTACTTCTGTATGTGTTTGAAAGTTTCTATAATAAAAAAGTTTTAATCCAAATGAAAGAAAACCATATTGACCGAGGAATTTGTGGGGGCAGGTTATACAACAAATCATTAACATCAGTTACTCAGGGAAACAGGATTACTGATGAGTTCTTTTTTTCCTTTCTTTTCTCCATATTATTAATTTTGTTACAGTGATCATGAACCAGTGACATGCTAAACATTACTTGCAGAAATTTTAAAAAGAGCACATCTCTAAGAAAAGCAGAAGTGAAAATCTAAAATCGACTTAAAAATTGGAGCTAAATTTGTATGGCGGTTTTATGTATATGAAGTATGTATTTCTTGTGAGGCAACACATATGAGATGTAAATAGTTCCAGTCAATGACTGCAGCTGGTGAAACTGATGATAAGCTCAGTAAAAATTATTCAAGACTCTGAGTCTGGAGTCACATACATTAAAAATACTCCTAAGCAACTCTTCTTCACAGGTCCTTTTGTTGCTATAGGTTACATCTTCCTTGCCATCATCAGTTCCTTGTTTCCACGCCTCTTCATTCAGAGATAATTTTTTTCACCACTGAATCCTGAGTTAAAAATTCAGAGCTCTGATCAGAGGTGGAATCAAAGTCAAGTGCTAAGGTACTAAAATCATTTCCACTACAATAGTTTGTCAAATCCTTGTTAGCAAAGAGTTCCCTTTTTGTGATCTGCTGTATCAAAGATGTATAATTCTGGGAGCTCTGTGATCTCGGCCTTGAGATGTTTTCAGAACTTGTGAGGATAAGTGAGCATGTTGCATTCTCAGGAGAGCTGACATGAGAGGTGGATGAGGTTCTTGGAGACACTATCTGAGACTGTGAAGTGAAGGCGCCATCTTTCTCAGGACTGGAGAAGAGCATGTCAAGCAGAGGGATGTGCGCAGCGATCCTTTTCTTCAGTACCTCTTTCTTGGGGTTTCTGTGGTCTGTCAAAACTGCTAGATTGGTATTTGATACTCTGTTGGATGGGATCAGAAGTGTCTTCTCTCTTTTGAATGGCTCACAGTTTTCTACAGACGCTATCCACGGGGTTATGCCGCTTGTAAGCTACCTTCTTTGCAGAGGCCATTGTTGACTTTCCTCCAGTGAGACAGAGGAAGTGGTTTCACTTTACCAGCATCCAAGAACCATCTTCTGAGAACTAAGAATGGAGAGAGAGGCCTTCAGGACCAGATGATGCGGGTGGAGCTAACGTCTTTGCTCCAGTATTCTTGCCTAGAGAATTCAATGGATAGAGGAGCCTGGCAGGCTACAGTCCATGGGATTGCAACAGGGTTGGACATGACTTAGCGACTAAACCATCACCAAGTGTCTACTAAAGTGTCATATTATGATCAGTACAGTAGAGGTAGTACTAAAGAGAAAGGAAAATATAATAAAAATAATAAGAAAGGGAATGGGTATGGCGGGTGGAGCAGACAGCTATGGCATAAGCCCTCTTGGAGGAGGTCACCACTAACCCTACCTTAGAGCTGCCAGAACTTACACAGGACTGGGAAACAGACTTTTGGTGGCCACAAACAGAATTTGCATACACCAGGACCCAGAGGAAAAGAGCAGTGACCCCAAAAGAGACTGACCCAGACTTATCCCAGAGTGTCCAGGAGTCTCTAGCAGAGGCGTGAGTCAGCAGTGGCCTGCTGCAGGGTTGAGAGTACTGAGTGTAGCAGTACAGGCAGGGACCTTTTGAAGGAGGTAGCCATTATCTTCATTACCTCCACCATAGTTTCAGTTCAGTCACTAAGTCGTATCCAACTCTTTGTGACCCCATGGACAGCAGCATGCCAGGCCTCCCTGTCCATCACCAACTCCCGGAGTTTGTGCAAACTCACGTGTATTGAGTCGTCCCCTTCTCCTCCCACCTTCAATCTTTCCCAGCATCAGGGTCATTTCAAATGAGTCAGTTTTTCACGTAAGGGGGCCAAAGTATAGGAGTTTCAGCTTCAACATCAGTCCTTCCAATGAACACTCAGGACTGATCTCCTTTAGGATGCACTGTTGGATCTCCTTGCAGTTGAAGGGACTCTCAAGAGTCTTATCCAACACCACAGTTCAAAAACATCAATTCTTCGGCGCTCAGCTTTCTTCATCATCCAGCTCTCACATCCATACATGACTATTGGAAAAACCATAGCCTTGACTAGACAGACTTTGTTGGCAAAGTTATGTCTATGCTTTTTAATATGCTGTATAGGTTGGTCACATCTTTTCTTCCAAGTATTAAGCGTGTTTTAATTTCATGGCTGAAAGCAATCTTGAGAAAGAAGAATGGAACTGGAGGAATCAACCTGCCTGACTTCAAGCTCTACTACAAAGCCACAGTCATCAAGACAGTGTGATACTGGCACAAAGATAGAAATATAGATCAGTGGAACAAAATAGAAAGCCCAGAGATAAACCCACGCACCTATGGGCACCTTATCTTTGACAAAGGAGGCAAGAGTATACAATGGAGAAAAGACAATCTCTTTAACAAGTGGTGCTGGGAAAACTGGTCAACCACTTGTAAAAGAATGAAACTAGAACACTTCCTAACACCATACACAAAAATAAACTCAAAATGGATTAAAGATCTAAATGTAAGACCCAAAACTATAAAACTCCTAGAGGAAAACATAGACAAAACACTCTCCGACATAAATTATAGCAGGATCCTCCATGACCCCCCCCCCAGCATATTGGAAATAAAAGCAAAAATAAACAAATTGGACCTAATTAAAATTAAAAGCTTTAGCACAACAAAGGAAACTAGGAGCAAGGTGAAAAGACAGCCTTCAGAATGGGAGAAAATAATAGCAAACGAAGCAACTAACAAAGAATTAATCTCAAAAATACAAAAGCAACTCCTGCAGCTGAATTCCAGAAAAATAAACGACCCAATCAAAAAATGGGCCAAAGAACTAAACAGACATTTCTCCAAAGAAGACATACAAATGGCTACCAAACACATGAAAAGATGCTCAACATCACTCATTATTAGAGAAATGCAAATCAAAACCACAATGAGGTACCATTACACACCAGTCAGAATGGCTGCTATCCAAAAGTCTACAAGCAATAAATGCTGGAGAGGGTGTGGAGAAAAGGGAACCCTCTTACACTGTTGGTGGGAATGCAAACTAGTACAGCCACTATGGAGAACAGTGTGGAGATTCCTTAAAAAACTGGGAATAGAGCTGCCATATGACCCAGCAATCCCACTGCTGGGCATACATACTGAGGAAACCAGAATTGAAAGAGACGCGTGTACCCCAATGTTCATCGCAGCACTGTTTACAATAGCCAGGACATGGAAGCAACCTAGATGTCCATCGGCAGACGAATGGATAAGGAAGCAGTGGTACATATACACAATGGAATATTACTCAGCCATTAAAAAAAATACATTTGAATCGGTTCTATTGAGATGGATGAAACTGGAGCCCATTATACAGAGTGAAGCGAGCCAGAAAGAAAAGCACCAATACAGTATACTAATGTATGTATATGGAATTTGAAAGATGGTAATGGTAACCCTATATGTGAGACAGAATAAGAGACACAGATGCATAGAACAGTCCTGTGGACTCTGAGGGAGAAGGTGAGGGTGGGACGTTCTGGGACAATAACATTGAAACATGTATATTGTCATATGTGAAGCGGAACACCATTCCATGTTCTATGCATGGGACGGATGCTCAGGGATGGAGCGTTGGGATGACCCAGAGGGATGGGATGGGGAGGTAGGTGGGAGGAGGGTTCGGGAGGGGGAGCACATGTGAACCCATGGCTGATTCATGTCAATGTATGGCAAAAACTACTACAATATTGTAAAGTAATTTGCCCCCAACTAAAATAAATAAATTTATTTAAAAAAATAAAAAATAAAATAGGAAAAAAAAATAATTTCATGGCTGCAGTCACCATCTGCAGTGACTTTGGAGCCCAAAAAAATAAAGTCTGCCACTGTTCCCACTGTTTCCCTATCTATTTGCCATGAAGTGATGGAACCGGATGCCATGATCTTAGTTTTCTGAATGTTGAGTTTTAAGCCAACTTTTTCACTCTCCTCTATCACTTTCATCAAGAGGATCTTTAGTTCTCCTTCACTTTCTGCCATAGGGGTGGTGTCATATGCATACCTGAGGTTATTGATATTTCTCCTGGCAATATTGCTTCCAGCTTGTGCTTCATCCAGCCCAGCGTTTTTCGTGATGTACTCTGCATATAAGTTAAATAAACAGGGTGACACTTCTGAGCTCTGAGGTACTTCTTTCCTGATTTGGAACCAGTCTGTTGTTTCATGTACAGTTCTAACTATTGCTTCCTGATCTGCATACAAATTTCTCAAGAGGTGTCTCAGGTGGTCTGATATTTTCATCCCTTGAAGAATTTTCCACAGTTTGTTGTGATCAACACAGTCAAAGGCTTTGGCATAGTTAGTGAAGCAGAAGTTGATATTTTTCAGGAACTCTCTTGCTTTTTCGATGATCCAGATGTTGGCAACTTGATCTCTGCTTCCTCTGCCTTTTCTAAATCTAGCTTGAACATCTGGAAGTTCAAGGTCACATATTGCTGAAGCCTGGCTTGGGGAATTTTGAGCATTACTTTGCTAGCATATTGCAACTGAGCAGTAGTCTGAGCATTCTTTGGCATTGCCTTACTTTGGGATTGGAATGAAAACTGACCTTTTCCAGGCCTGTGGTCACTGCTGAGTTTTCCAAATTTGCTGACACATTGAGTGCAGCACTTTCACAGCATTATCTTTTAGGATTTGAAATAGCCCAACTGGAATTCTATCAACTGCAGAAGCTTTGTTCATTCTGATGCTTCCTAAGGCCCACTTGACTTCACATTCCAGGATATCTAGCTCTAGGTGAGTGATCACACCATCGTGATTTTCTGCAGCGTGAGGATATTTTTTGTATAGTTCTTCTGTGTATTCTTGCCACATCTTCTTAATACCTTCTGCTTCTGTTAGGTCATAATATTTCTGTCTTTTATTGAGCCCATCTTTGCATGAAATGTTCTCTTGGTATCTCTAACTTTCTTAAGAGATCTCTAGTGTTTCCCATTCTATTGTTTTCCTCTATTTCTTACCACTGATCGCCGAGGAAGGCTTTCTTATCTCTCCTTGCTATTCTTTGGAACTCTGCATTCAGATGGGAATATCTTTCCTTTTCTCCTTTGCTTTTCACTTCTCTTCTTTTCACAGCTATTTGTAAGGCCTCCTCAGACAGCCATTTTTCTTTTTTACATTTCTTTTTCTTGGGGATGGTCATGATTCCTGCCTCCTCTACAATTTCATGAACCTCCATCCATAGTTTATCAGGCACCCTCTCTATCCAATCTAGTGCCTTAAAGCTATTGTCACTTCCACTGTATAATCATAAAGGATTGGATTCAGGTCATACAAACTAAGATCATTGCATCTGGTCCCATAATTTCATGGCAAATAGATGGGGAAACAGTGGAAACAGTGTCAGACTTTATTTGGGGGGGCTCCAAAATCACTGCTGATGGTGATTGCAGCCATGAAATTAAAAGACGCTTACTCCTTGGAAGGAAGGTTATGACCAACCCAGATAGCATATTTAAAAGCAGAGACATTACTTTGCCAACAAAGGTCCGTCTAGTCAAGGCTATGGTTTTTCCAGTGGTCATGTATGGATGTGAGAGTTGGACAGTGAAGAAAGCTGAGCGCTGAAGAATTGATGCTTTTGAACTGTGGTTTTGGAGAAGACTCTTGAGAATCCCTTAGACTGCAAGGAGATCCAACCAGTCTATCCTAAAGGAGATCAGTCCTGGGTGTTCATTGGAAGGACTGATGTTGAAGGTGAAACTCCAATACTTTGGCCAGCTCATGCGAAGAGTTGACTCATTGGAAAAGACCCTAATGCTGGGAAGGATTGGGGGCAGGAGGAGAAGGGGACGACAGAGGATGAGATGGTTGGATGGCATCACCAACTCGATGGATTTGGGTAAACTCCAGGAGTTGGTGATGGACAGGGAGGTCTGGCGTGCTGCGGTTCATTGGGTCGCAAAGAGTCGGACATGACTGAGCGACTGAACTGAACTGAACTGAACTGAATTGTCTAGTGGTTTTCCCCGCTTTCTTCAATTTAAGTCTGAATTTGGAAATAAGGAGTTCATAATCTCAGCCACAGTCAGCTCCCCATCTTGTTTTTGCTGACAGTATAGAGCTTCTCCATCTTTGGCTACAAAGAATATAGTCAATCTGATTGCAGTGTTGGCCATGGTGATGTCCATGTGTAGAGTCTTCGCTTGAGTTGTTGTGATATTCCTGACCCAGCAATCAAGCCTGGTTCACCTGCTTTGGCAGGTAGATTCTTTACCACTGATCCACCAGGGAAGACCCAGATTGGAGATAGTTCCTTAAATTATGTCCTTTTCCCATCTTGGTTGTAGGTCATGCATGAGGCATCTGATCTTCATCCAAAGATAGATTACTGAGACAAGCTTCAGAAATAAACCTAGAATGTCCTTTAATAATGTAATAAATTTTACATTAATATACCCTAACAGCAAGGAACTATCCAGGAAATGAGTCTCAGTAGACACAGACCTCCATCAACAATTTGGGATTTAACATTCATTGAAACATCTTTTTCTCCCTAAAATCACCGTCATTTTAAAAAAATAAAACCAAATAAAGACTTGTTTGCAATATAGGTCTGGTCTTAATAAACTTGGCCTGATGATTTATATAACCATAATTTATCATAGACGTTTTGCTTTTTATAGAGTCTCAGACTGAACTTTTGAAATAAAACCTTTCAAAGGCTTATCATAGATTTTGCCTAACAGATCTAAGGGAATCTATTAGAGGAGTCTAGAGTCACATCATCTCAAAAGGTGATTCAGGGTGTATCCTACCCAGTACCCAGGTCTTCTAGAGAACAAGAACTGGAGATGAACCCCAGATTCATTCACTTGTCCCCTGCCTCTTGGTACAGGGTTGCATACTTCAATGAAGGACCATCTTTTTAATATATATATATATATATATACATATATATATGTACAAAGTTACTCATGGGTTTGCAGAAGTCTAGAGGAAGGTACTAGTGAGAAAAGAAATTGAAGAGCCAAGCATGTACCAGAGAGAAAGGGAGAGAGGAGAGAAGAACTTGAACAAGAAGGAAAAGGAGAAAAAAAGAAAGAAAAGAGATGGGCAAAATAACATCAGCATATCTTTTCAGTGCCTTTCCTATTACCTGGAATGACCCTAGACTCCTTGTTCAACTTGTGAACACTTTCATGAGGCGTCAACTTAAACACCATTTCTGAGAAGTCATCTGTGAATCTTCAGCCAGAATTGATTATTTCTATACACACACTTGGTGTGCTGCGATTCATGGGGTCGCCAAGAGTCCGACATGACTGAGCGACTGAACTGAACTGATACACACACATACATAAAGGTATACAGACAGACACGTACATTACATACACAGATACACTGATCTGCCAATTTTGTTGTTCAGTCACCAACTCGTGTCCGACTCTTTGAGACTCATGAACTGCAGCACACCAGGCTTCCTTGTCCCTCACCATCTCCCAGAGTTTGCCCTAGTTCATGTCTTTTGAATCGTATCCCCCACATGTTTGTCACAGTCTCCCACACACTATGAGTTCCTTAAGAATAGAAACAAAGCTGTATTTGAGATTCCAATGCCTTACACATTTAAAGCTTCCCTTGTGGCTCAGACAGTAAAGATTCTGCCTGCAATGTGGGAGAACCCAGGTTCGATCTCTGGGTCAAGAAGATCCTCTGGAGAAGGAAATGGCAACCCACTCCAGTATTCTTGCTTGGAAAATCCCATAGATGGAGCAGCCTGTGGAGCTATAGTACATGGGGTCACAAAGAGTCGGACACAAGCAACTTCACACATTTAAATGCAAATAACTGCTTGATGGATAATTGAATATATGAAAGCATTTGTAAACACTATGGCATAAACTATAAAGCAGTGCATGTAAAACAATGGAGCCTCGGTATCTGTCAGATTTTAATTGAATAATTTCTTCACCATCTCCAAGATGTGACCTTGAGTATATGTTAATCAATTAATCCCAGGTTTCCTCACTTCTAAAATGGGGACGATGACTACTTACATCATAAGATTATCAAAATTACACAAATACGGTTTGAGTAACTTCCTCACATAAAACAGCTCTATAATAAACATTGTTTCCATCACCAATAAAAGAATCTTGCAATCTATAGTGATGGAAAGCAGATAGTGGTGGCACAGGGCTCAGGATGGAAAAGAGAGAAAAGGAGAATGAAAACAAGGAATCTCTCTAATGTGATAAAAAATGTTCTAAAATTGGGTGTGGTGGTATTTATACAACTGTAAACTTACTAAAAAGATACTGAATTTTACACTAAAAATGAGTGAATTTTATAGTTTATAAATTATGCTTCAATAAAGCTGTTTTGTTTTTAGCATGCCAGAGGATTAGAGAAGAGAGTAGGTGGAAATTAAGTGAAACATTAGCCATAATTGCTTAAATTGGGTTTTGTGTGTAAGGGGTTTATAAAGCAATTGTCTTTAATTTTGTGTATATTTCAGAATTTCTACAATAAAAAATAATTTGAAAAAAAGAATGCTGTAATTAATGACAATTAAGTTATAATTCTAACACTGTTAAATTTACCTAGTTCCTTAAATGAGATATAAGGTCACATTTCTTAAATATAATGCTGGTACAAAATAAGAATAAAGGATGACTGGAAGGCATAGGCCAAAATCTTTCCAGCTGTCAATGAGAAGCACAGGTTAGTTGAAGGTAATTCTTCAGTTCAATTCAGTCGCTCAGTCATGTCTGACTCTTTGCAACCCCATGAACCACAGCAAGCCAGGCTTCCCTGTCCATCACCAACTCCTGGAGTTTACCCAAACTCATGTCCCTTGAGTCAATGATGCCATCCAACCATCTCATCCTCTGTCGCCCCCTTCTCCTCCTCCCTTCAATCTTTCCCAGCATCAGGGTCTTTTCAAAATGAGTCAATTCTTTGCATCAGGTGGCCAAAGGATTGGAGTTTCAGCTTCAGCATCAGTCCTTCCAATGAATACCCAGGACTGATCTCCTTTAGGACGGACTGGTTGGCTCTCCTTGCAGTCCAGGGACTCTTAGACTGTTGCAATTATTATTTACATTCATGTGCTGTACTAAGTCACCTAGGTCATGTCTGACTCTTTGCAACCCCATGGACTGTAGCCCACCAGGCTCCTCTGTTCATGGGATTCTCCAGGCAAGAATACTGGAATGGGTTGCTATTTCCTTCTCCAGGAGATCTTCCCAACCCAGGGACTGAACCCCAGTCTCGCATATTGCAGGCAGTTTCTTTACATTTGAGCCACCAGAGGAGATAAAAATACAAATACAAATATCTTTATAGAATTATTTGTATAAGAAAAAGTAAAATGAAAAAAACAGGAAAGAGGTAGAGGAGGAAAAGGAAAAAAAGAGTTGCACTTACTGATTTTTAATTGCTAGATCTATATATATGGTTTTGACAATAATTTATGAAAAAATGATGATTATTTCTTTTTAAATACTTGTGTAGGGGTGGGATGAGGTGGGAGGTTCAAGAGGGAGGGGACATATATATACCTATGGCTGATGGATGTTAATGTATGGCAAAAACCAATACAATATTGTAAAGCAATTATCCTTCAGTTAAAAATAAATAAACTTTTACAAAACTTGTGTAATGGAAAGAAAATAATGCTATTTATGAGATTTCTTTCTAAAAATAAAGACACAACATTCTTCTGTTGAGCTTTTTAATGAGTTTGCACATGCAGAGTTTAGTAGTTGGAAAGATGAATCTATTGCTCTGCAAAAACTGAGAATAAGTTGGCATTACTTGCGGCAAGGGAGAAAAACAACAAAGATTAAAAAAAAAAAAAAAAAAAAAACAATGACAAGAGAAAGAGAATTTACCAAACTAGTTTGCAGCAAAAGTGCTATATGAGGTGAGATGCCCATAAATAATCCCGTTTTATGGTGCCCAAAAAACTTTTAAGACAGAAGTATCTAATTATGTGAGAATGTTAAACCCCCAAATTCATGCACACACCTCTCTCCTAAACTTAAGCAAACATATGGCTTGAGTAAGAGTTTTGTTTGTTTGTTTGTTTGTTTGGTCACTTGATCTAAATCATGATATACAGATAAATTCCAGGTCTGAGTCAACATTTAGAGGAGGCGAGATAATCTGTAATCTGAACCAAGTCAACAAACCAGAGGCTCAAAGCAAGAGGTTACAGAAGAATGAAAGTCCTAAGGGAATTTACGCAAGTGCTGAAGAAAGCCATGAACCTCTAAAAGGTCTGAAATGGAGGCTCAAGTTAAACATACCTATATCTAAATTAGTTGAGAGACTCCAGCTGATAATCATGCTACATAAGCTTTCTCACAGCTGTCAAATGCTAACTGACTCAAATGTGTATTTGCTACATATCAAAAACTGATACCTCACTTGATATTTATCTAAGAGGATTTGAAGGCTTATGGGCAAAATTCCATAAATTTGATGGTGATTAGCAGCCCACTTGGGCTTCCCAGGTGGCTCAGTGGTAAAGAATCTGCCTATCCAGCAGGAAACATGGGTTTGACCCCTGAGTCAGGAAGATTCCCTGGAAAAGGAAATGGCAACCCACTCCAGTATTCTTGCCTGGAAAATCCCATGGACAGAGGAACCTGAAGGGCTACAGTCCATGGGGTCACAATGAGTTGTGCATGACTTAGCAACTAAGCAGCAGCAGCAGCCCCTACTCAAAGCAGAACAATATAAAGAGTTCTGTTATACATAAATGAACTTGCCTATGAAACAGAAACAGAATCATGGACATAGAGAACAGCCTGGTGGTTGTCAAAGGGGAGAGGTTTAGGGGAGGGGTGGAGTGAGAGGTGGGGGTTAGCAGATGTAAGTTCTAATATACAGAATGGATAAAAAACAAGGTCCTACAGTATAGCACTGAGAGCTATATTCAATATCTATTATAAATCTTAATGGAAAAGAACATAAAAAAGAATGCATATATATGCATAACTGAATCACTCTGCTGTATAGCAATAAACAACACAGCATTGTAAATCAACTATACGTCAATTGTTAAAAAAAAATCATTATATCACAAAATGTTATAATTATGAAGTTATTTGTATTACAATCCTAAAAATCTATACCTACTTTTAATAAATTAGAAGAAACATAGCAATATTCATACTTTATTCATAAGGATATTGAAAAGAAACATCAAGCATTAACATAATTTTCTCTGGCTAGTAAGACTATGTGAGAAATGTTTTGCCTCCCTTCTCCCCATCCATAGTGGAATTCTTTTTCATAATATTTTAATTTTGTACTAGAAAAATATTATAATTTTAATTTCTCATGAACATATTGATCATATGGATGTAGCTGGAGATAAAATGCATACCTACAATAGTTTCATGATTATTCTAATTACTAAGGCTCCATTACTGTGAGATTTCCAAGTAAGAATCAGTATGTATCTGTCTTCTTATTAGTTTTATATTTTCTTATAACTAGAAAGAGATTTAAAAAAAAAAAAAACTGTTGAAAATACAGTTTAAGTTTCTCCCAGGCTAAACCTACTTTAGTCTTCCACTGAAAATGTTATTGCTCACTAGCTGAATCCACTGAAATTGGACTTTCCTTATCTTAGGTACTTCATAGTTTTAAATGCTTAAGTCTACCAGGTTGCTGCCATATTTCCTCTCACATCAGTGTCAGCAACAGCCTAGGTAGTCACCATTTATTTATAATTTTGTTGTTAGGCACGAAGATAAGTGAAAATAGTAGAAAACTGCAGCTGCTCAGCTGGACAGAGTCTGCTCTCTAAACCTTTAGGGCTGTTCAATAAAGACCAAATTATTTTGTTGAGTAGAAACAGAAAAAAAAAAAAATAGTGTCAAGCTGTCAACAGTGGAAAAAATAGAGGTGTCATTTCTCAGTAATTTAGGAGTCTGGAGCACTGGAACATATCTTTTCTCAGGTAACTTGTGTGTATGTGGGTGTGTGTAAAATTGAGAGACAGAGAGAGAAAGAGAGCTGTCAAAAGTACAGGACTTATTTTTTTTAAGAAGTAATTTTGCTTCAAAACTTTAATATAATTTTTTTTAATCATATATACAATGCTCTCGTAAACCTTTAGAATATCACCCACTAATTCTTCAACCTGAATGACAACTTTCACTTTAGCAATTGAAAAAATTTTACTCATTCTAGAACATTCAGCTCAAACTCTACCTTTTCTGTATCTTCATAAACTGCCTAGGCAGACTTATGGTCATACTTCCATTCAACCAGATTATCCCTATAAAACAATTATCTTTTATTGAAACAGACTGTGCATTTCTTGAGAATGAAGACAATATAATTTCATCAGTGTATTCCAAAGACCGAGAAAATTAAATATTCTTGAAAAATAGCTCTTCAGAGAATGGCTTTCTGATTCAAATGCTCCAACACTTACTAATTTGGGGACATAGCAAAAAAGCTATACTTTCTAAGTTTCCATTTCTTTATCTTAACATTGGAATGATGATAAATTCTACCTCATAGAAATGTTGTGAGGATTAACTCAGGTAATATTTATACAACTTTTGGGACAGAGCCTGGCACATAATAAACATTCAGTAAAGTAAAATCTGGTTTTTCCAGTAGTCATGTATGGATGTGAGAGTTGGACTGTAAAGAAAGCTGAGCGCTGAAGAATTGATACTTTTGAACTGTGGTGTTGGAGAAGACCCTTGAGAGTCTCTTGGACTGCAAGGAGATCCAACCAGTCCATCCTAAAGCAAATCAGTCCTGAATATCCAATGGAAGGACTGATGTTGAAGCTGAAACTCTAATCCTTTGGCCACCTGATGCGAAGAATTGACTCATTTTGAAAAGACCCTGATTCTGGGAAAGATGGAAGACAGGAGGAGAAGGGGATGACAGAGGATGCGTTGGTTGGATGGCATCACCGGCTCAACGGACATGAGTTTGAGTAAACTCTGGGAGGTGGTGATGGACAGGGAGGCCTGGTGTGCTGTGGTCCATGTGGTTGCAAAGAGTCAGACATGACTGAGCGACTGAACTGAACTGAACCAAAAGTAAAATAAACACTCTTGTTTCTGTTAACTGAAAGAAACATACAATGTAAGATTGATGAGTTTCAGCTTTATTTAGGACCTAAATGAGGCTGATAGCATGGGAAATAGCCTCTCATCTCTGACAAACTGCTCTGAAGAGGTAGGGGACAAGTCAATATATACCTAGATTTTTTGACTGAGACATACATATAGTCAAGCATAAAAAAATTACTGTTAGTAACAAAGAACAGATATCTCAAGTTAATGATTTTAGTGCTTTTCTATGTATGCACAAACCTGGGATCATTGAAATTTTCCATAGATATGCATCTTAATTATCTAGGGCCCCAAATATCCAAAATATAGAATGCAGCATCCTGTTTTTCCCATCCTGAATTCCCCTTAGGGTGCACTGTTGGTGGGTTGTGACCTAACTCTTTGTACCAGGAGATGCTAAGCAATACTCTTTGGTCTTTCTGCTTATATCTTAACAACTAACAATAGCTTTGCTTTTGTGTATAAATAATCTCATTATTTAAAAATAAAAGAGAAAATTCAACACATTTTATATTAGCATTATCATTTATCATACTCATTCCATACCATCTAGGTTAAAATAGAAAATCATTTTTATCAAGTAACTATTATGAATAAACTCTATTTTATTTCATTTACTTTTTGACACTTTATGAATATCCTTTTGAAAAAAATTAATTGAAGAAATCTATATCTCATTAATTGGAGAAGGAAATGGCAGCCCACTCCAGTACTCTTGCCTGGAAAAATCCCATGGACAGAGGAGTCTGGTAGGCTACAGTCCATGGGGTCACAGAGTCAGACATGACTGAGAGACTTCACTTTCTTTATATCTCATAATATTTCTGATGAGAAAACATAGACATGACATATTCTTGAGTTTTCCTTCTTTATTACCGTTTTCCCTGAGATTTCCAGTTAATATAAAAAGTTCTTATCTGAACTAGAAAAACTTAAGATTCTTAGTAAATTCCTTTAAGAGGTGATTAAAGTCACTGTCACAGATGACTGGATTTGTAGGTCTTTAATTTGACTTTTAAGTTACCAGTGGATCATTAGAGACTACACATGCCATTCTTTTAAGAGCAGTCTATCTAGCTGAAATCCAAGTCATTAAATAGTAGCCCAACTGGGATAAATTTAGGCTGTGTTTACATCAAGAAAACTGTTTCCAAACATTTTTATACAGTTATTTCTTAAAACTACAAAATAAAAGTGCTAAAGTATTACAGATAATTTATGATCTTAAAATGTATGTGATGCATGTATGAAATCTGGAATGAATTTTCCTTCTTGAGAAAGGAAGAACAAGGCAAGTGACAGCTTCCCCAGACTTTCTGCACAGGAAGGAAAGGTTTTGGCTTCACCCCACCCAGAGACCAACAAAGCTAAGATGTATAGAGAAGGCTAGGAACACAGAAGGGCACAAGGAGTAGATTTCTGAGGTACAGGAAACTCACAGATCTTTCCCTCCCATTTGCAATCTGGGAAACCCTTCTCCATTTGCTCTCTTTCCCTGGATCCTCTTCTCTTCTGTGGACTAAAGCTTTTGAAACAAAATCCAGGGGATAAAAATCTGCTATACAACTTCTACTTATGGGAAGCCAGAAAATGCCCACTGGAAAAATCACAAAATCGAGTACCACTTGAGTAGGATGAGGAAAATGGGAAATTACCAAAAGAAAACACATATGAATGTGTCAAAACATTTTTGTGCTAAGGTTGCTGAACAGTGTGTATCAGAGAATCTTCTTCACAAAAATCTATGCACACCTGCAGTTTCTGTAGAAATAACTGGGATAAAACATAACAACCCTGAATATTTAACAATCTGAATATTTAATGAGAAAACTTAACTGTAAAGGTTTTATTGTTTTCATGGGTCCAGGAAAGGTCCCTCATTTCTCTGAGCCCCCAATTACCTCATTAATAAAATAAAGGTAACTTATAGAAATATTAGGGAATCAGAAATGCGTAAATGTAAAGTAATAACACTATTATGATTTATAATTTCTTCTATACTTTCCAGCCTATAAATAGAATGTATTCATTTATATCCTAACAGAGTAAAGCTATAACATGATCTTGCTCTTCAACATTTCTCCATTCTTTTCCCTTACCAAAAAAGAGAAAAACATTTGACAAGTATAGAATTATTCCTGAGTGTCTTTTAAAAATGGACAGTGCTATGCTCCTATTGTGGTGCTGGAGAAGACTCTTGAGAGTCCCTTGGGCAGCAAGGAGATCAAACCAGTCAATCCTGAAAGAATTCTGAATATTCATTGGAAGGACTAATTTTGAAGGTGAAGCTCCAATGTGAGTGGTCACCTGATGTGAAGAGCCAACTCATTAGAAAAGACCCTGATGCTGGGTAAGATTGCAGGCAGAGGAGAAGGGGATGACAGAGGATGAGATGGTTGGATGGCATCATCAACTCAATGGACATGAGTTTGAGCAAACTCCATGAGATAGTGAAGGACAGGGAAGCCTGGTATGCTGCAGTCCATGGGGTCACAAAGAGACATGACTGAGTGACTGAACAACAACAATAATGCCCCTATTGAGTTACCTGCTTACAAAATTCAGGAGTCCCCAAAATTAATATCATGTTGAAGCAACAGTTAGAACTGGACATGGAACAACAGACTGGTTCCAAATAGGAAAAGAAGTATGTCAAGGCTGTATATTGTCACCCTGCTTATTTAACTTATACGCAGAGTACATCATGAGAAACGCTGGGCTGGAAGAAACACAAGCTGGAATCAAGATTGCTGGGAGAAATATCAATAACCTCAGATACGCAGATGACACCACTCTTATGGCAGAAAGTGAAGAAGAATTAAACAGCCTCTTGATGAAAGTGAGAGAGGAGAGTGAAAAAGTTGGCTTAAAGCTCAACGTTCAGAAAACTAAGATCATGGCATCTGGTCCCATCACTTCATGGGAAGTAGATGGGGAAAGAGTGGAAACAGTGTCAGACTTTATTTTGGGGGGCTCCAAAATCACTGCTGATGGTGATTGCAGCCATGAAATTAAAAGATGCTTACTCCTTGGAAGGAAGGTTATGACCAACCTAGATAGCATATTTAAAAGCAGAGACATGGGGGAGCACACGTGAACCCATGGCTGATTCATGTCAATGTATGGAAAAAACTACTACAATATTGTAAAGTAATTAGCCCCCAACTAAAATAAATAAATTTATTAAAAAAAAAAAAGAAAAAGAAAAAGAAAAAAAATAAAAAATAAAAAATAAAAAAATAAAAGCAGAGACATTAGTTTGCCAACAAAAGTCCGTCCAGTCAAGGCTATGGTTTTTCCAGCGGTCATGTATGGATGTGAGAGTTGGACTATAAAGAAAGCTGAGTGCCGAAGAATTGATGCTTTTGAACTGTGGTGTTGGAGAAGACTCTTGAGAATCCCTTGGACTGCAAGGAGATCCAACCAGTCTATCCTAAAGGAGATCAATCCTGGGTGTTCATTGGAAGGACTGATGTTGAAGCTGAAACTCCAATACTTTGGCCACCTGATGCGAAGAGTTGACTCATTGGAAAAGACCCTAATGCTGGGAAGGATTGGGGGCAGGAGGAGAAGGGGACGACAGAGGATGAGATGGTTGGATGGCATCACTGACTCTCTGGACATGAGTTTGGGTAAACTCCGAGAGTTGGTGATGGACAGGGAGGCCTGGCGTGCTGCGATTCATGGGGTCGCAAAGAGTCGGACATGACTGAGCGACTGAACTGAACTGAACTGACATCAACTGCAAAATTCAGCACTCCCCAAAACAACAGTTACTTCTGACACCAATTACAAGTTCCCAAGACTACCTCAAGTTCCATAATCTACAAGAAGTATTCAGAGAACTCACCAAAAGCTGTTACATTTATGGTTACAGATTTTTATGGTAGAGGGATACAAATTAAAATCAGCCAAAGGAAGAAGTACAAAAGAGAGAGTCCAAGAGAGTTCCACATCTGAAACTTCCGACTGTCCTCTCCCAGAGGAGTTATGGGCAGTGCTAACTTCTCCAGGCAATGAAGTGTGACAGTATTCATGGTGTATTGTCCACCAGGGAAGTTCACCCATGCCTTGGTATTCAGATTATCAGGCAGATCAATCCAAGGGCTTCAAGATATCTCCTAATAACAAAGGACAAAAAAGAGAGAATATTACTTATAGACAGTTTTGGGGTCTAGGTCAAGTGGTTTAAGGCTTTTCTTTCAAGGCAGGATACTAATTTGAATTGGGCAAAGTTCATGATATAGTAGTTTAGGATTGGTGGGCACATGAGGAGCACATTGCACTCTTTTCTTCATAAGAGGATGAAACACATCTGCATACTTTTGTTTCAGATGTGTTCAGGTGTGTTTTTGATACATTTGTTATGTGCCTAGCTGAGCAATCTCTTCCTAGGTAAGAATCTCCTGAAATAAATATTTAGTCACATTGGCACAGGTAATTTCCTAATTGATTAGTAATGTGAATGCAATGGTTTCATCTCTCAATGGTAAGAATAGAATTATTATGGACTCTATGGGAGAGGTCAAGGGCAGGATGATATGGGAGAATGGCATGGACGCATGTAAATTATCATATGTGAAACAAATCGCCAGTCCAGGTTCGATGCATGATACAGGGTGCTTGGGGCTTGGTGCACCGGGATGACCAGGAGGGATGGGATGGGGAGGGAGGTGGAAGGGGGGTTCTGGAAGGGGAAAACATGTACACCCATGGTGGATTCATGTCAATGTGTGGCAAAACAAATACAATATTGTAAAGTTAAAAAATAGAAAATAAAATAATTAAAAAAAAAAAAAAAAAAGAATTGTGAAGCTCATTTAGAAGTCTTACAAAAACAGAAAACTAGTACTACCGAAGATGGTGTTAGGCTGCAGATGTCTATCAAGTGGGCTTCCTTGATGGCTCAGTGGGTAAAGAATCTGCCTGCAATGCAGGAGACACAAGAGATGACGTTGGTTGAATCCCTGGGTCAGGACGACCCCCCAGAAGCAGAAAAAGGCAACCCACTTCAGTATTCTTGCCCGGAAAATTCCACGGACAGAGGAGATTGGCGGGCTACAGTCCAAAGTGTCACAAAGAATTGGACACAACTAAGCTTCATTAAGCATGTTTCTATGAAGTATTTGAGTCCTTTCAGACAGTTGAGTTTATGTTCCTAAAATTGTTGGCGCATCTATTAAAGAATAAACAATTAAAGCCTTGAATCCTCCTGAGGCTCAAGCTCTCTATCTTTTACATGGAAATAATTCCATTCAGCTATTGAGGAAGATCAAACAGCAAGTAAATGAAAAACCTGGGATACAAACTCAGTCTGATGGACTTTCAAGGCTTCCACCACACTACCTTGCCTATTCTCATTCTTATGCTGCAGGCACTGAAAATTAAATAAAATAATATATGTGAAAACACTTTCTAGAACTTGTGCATAGTAGACATCAGTAAATATTAATTTTTTTCTGTATTTTTTGAAGATAATTGTTCTTCATTTAAATTCAATGACAAAGAGAAAGGGGTCTAAATAAGGGAAGATATTTAAGACACACACTAAAAACTTTCTGAACTGTGCAACAAAGTTCCTTCTCTGTTCCTTGTAAATGAAATAATATGGATCTATTTGTCTGGACTGCAGGTAGAAGGAGTAGAGTGTGGCAGATAAGGGGTAAGGAAATAAAATGGGTTTTGGAATCTAGGGTTGTAAAGGGAAGAATTTAAGAACTTCTGCACACAACTTTGATGTTTAAATGCTTGGATAACTTGTGAATAGAGTTTTTGTGTTTGAAATAGTTAACTCTTGTTCCTTTATCACTCACAGTCCCGAAAGGATTCTCTGTTGCCTGCAAATGAATTGTATTCTTTTTCAATCAATATGCAAGTCAAACTCAAAGTTTCATTTTAAAATAACAGTGAGAGCATTTGTCCTTGGACATTTCATATTGGGTGACAGCAAGAGGGCACAGAAGGAGAACTTAAAGTGAAACTGAAAACAAGCAGGGTTGCTAATATTAAATGGATGGATACTGGCATTTTCATTTATTTCAATGGCAACAGCCCAATGTCTTTGCAATCCCATGCCTTCTAGAGAAAAAGTTTGGAAAGGTTACTATAAATAGGGTTAGATTGTCTTTTAAACATGCATTTTTCTAAACAAAAATTCCTAAACTCAGCAACTAAACTCAGATCTTCTTGCAGCAATACCTCACCATTTTGCCAATTCAGTGTCAAGACTGGGAAAGCTTGAGTATTTTCTCTCCTGGAGAATATTAAAGCATCATCCTCAATAAACTTGCTTAGCCTTCAGGTAAATTCTGCTCTTTCAAATACTGATTGTTCTTTTGAAATGGCAATCATATATATGGAAACTTCAAGTTCAGTCTGGTACCTGATGCTTAGCTAAAAATTGTAAAGTCATTAATGACTGAAATCAGCTGCCTTCCACAGAAACCTTACCACAGCACAGTTTATGTGTAACAAAAGGTCCACTGGGGAGCAATCCAGGACCCATAGGACTGACAGAAGAGCTATCCAGAACCCACTTTCCTTCTAACTTTACTGTTTCGTTATCTTTAGAGTGTGGCTTTCACTCTCACAATTATAGGATGGCTACTCCATCTTCAGAAACTGTATTGTATCTGAATTATAAGCAGGAAGAAGCAGAAGGATGGACAGCAGAAGGTTTTTCATTACTAGATTCAATATCTAGTAATAAAAAAAACTTTAAGCATTTACTGAAAGAGCTTCAAATTGGCATTCTATATATTAAACCCATTCTAAATCAACAACCTGGGGCTATATTGAATTAAGAGAAGCAATAATTATCAAAGAACAGGGTTTTTTAAGTCTATTTTACCACTTCACACATATCATATGATGACAATTATAATGCAAGTACATAACAGAGATAACCAAATAGTACTTAAGAAACTAAAATACCCATCTTAAGTGTTACTCCAGCAGGTCAATATTCATTTAGATTATGGACCATTGGCATAATGTCTTTCCTTGTACACACACAGAGTCACTTGAACTATAAAATACACAGTGTCTACATCAGCCTGAAGATTAGAAACACAAAATATAAGGAGTAGCTGATATTTTATTTTCACAAAGACACAATATCCTTGGTAAATTGGACATAAATTTTATTTCAAGCCAAAATTGCCATCTGAGTCTATTGAAATCAGTTTAAGTATAGCTCATCTTATGATATTGAGCCTCCTCACCTTGAAAAATAATAACAAGAAGCCAAAAACCATAAACTCAAATTGGAAGACCTACATGTGGAAGCCTCTATTGCCTGTACTGTTTGATAATTGCAACAAAGTGGATTTATTGATAGCAATAACCTGTATCCTCTTAATATCTAACTCTGAAATTAAGCCAATGTCATTTAAGGCCTGAAATAATAACTATGAGCTGCCTTGACATCTAAATGTGAGAAGGCATCCAAAGGCCTAACCATAGCCCCTTCTCCACTCTTATCTCAAATATGAGACCCCCTAACCAAACATTCCCTATTATGGAAACCAGACACAGTACCTGCTTATACCCGAGTCCTGGGCTTCAGTTCACTGCTAGACTGTAGGATTATTCAAATAAGCCAATCACATCTGCCCTCAGAAACCCAGGACCATCCCATCCCCTGTTGCTACAAAACCGGATTCTATAATCCATATTTTCAGTTCGATTAAGAGGCCATCTCATGTCTTTCAAGGAAGTTTACCAATAACCAGAACACAATAAATTTTTTCAAAGAAAATAATATTTATTAAATCCTTTTGTTGACAAACAATTTCATCAACGTGAGACTTAAATACTTCCATAAATTATACATGGCTAATTAAAAATAAATTTTAAAATTAATATTTAAACTGAAAAACAATAGATTGATAAACATTTTCTGAAGCTAAATTGTCATTGATGGGTTTAGTGGTAGATAGATAGTATTAAACTGACTTCTTTGATCCTGAGATTAAGGGGATTTTATTAAACATTAGTGTTATCATAGCTTTTTTAAACACTGAACTGAAACCACTAAAGCATTATTTGGATAGGCTACTCTGCTTAACAGTGGATTAAAAAAAATCTTAACATTAAAACAATCATTTAAAAATAGTTTCTTATGTATTTTTTAACCATTTACTAATAGTGAATTGTTTCAAGTCATTATATGTAAAGACAGACACTTTGAGCAACATCTATCCATGGTAAATATGGTAAACACATACACATGCACATACATAGTATATAGTTGGTTCTTCTGAATCTGGAATGTCATGATGAATTTATTCTCATGAAATTTTTCTTTATTTGAACTACTGTGAAATGTCTAAATGAGACTGAGATGAAAATTTACCTTTTCTTAAAACACATCATCTATTCATATGCCTCTATCCTTTTCTCAGTACTATATGATAACTAGAGTAGTACATTTCTCCAATAGTCCATGTTTTTTTCCCTTGTCAATTTAAAGCCAGTTTATTAAACAACTTAAAGCCCTCTTGTATTAAATGCTATGTGACTTGATGGCTTACTGCAAAAAATACTTTTTTCTTAAGTGCTAAAAATTAAGCAGGAGTACAAGAGCAGAAATAGGGTAACTTGTGTTGTTTTGACACTAGAACATGTTACCTTAAGGGTCAGACATTTTTACCAACACCCTGAAAGTCAAGTGAAATTGGATGTCATTTAACACAATGCAATTTTGGACACAAAAATCAGGCACTAAGATAGGAAGACTTACAGGTGAGGTTCAGTTAATGCAGAATCTGTGCTGAATAAAAATTTTCAGCATCATCAACAATTTAAAAATTGCTAGGGGATGCACAAACATCTGGATTAAATCCTCCTAGTAATCCTAGGCTGCATGTACTCATATTATCTCCACTTAAATACATACTCATAAAATTAAGTATAGACTAATCAAAACAAGGGCTTCCTTATGGCTCAACTGGTAAAGAATCTGCCTGCAATGCGGGAGACCTGCTTTTGATCCCTGGGTTGGGAAGATCCCCTGGAGAAGGGAATGGCTACCCACTCCAGTATCCTGGCCTGGAGAACTCCATGGAGTCGCAAAGAGTCAGACACAACTGAGTGACTTTCACTTTCACTTTCAATCAAAACAAACATAAATACTAAAACTAAACTAAAACATGTCAATTCAAGTTAATATAAAGAAATCCTCCTGAAGATTTGAATTTAAGTTTTGAAGATAAGTTGATGAAACAATTAGATTAAAACACCTAAAAGAATGATTCTATGTACAAATGCCAGTAAGTATATACTTTGTTTGGGGGTGATCATATAATTTACCATCCTGATGTGACATCTTCAGAGTAAAGAGAATTGCTATTAATAATTATACTGAAACAACAAGCAAATATACCAGGACTGCATTTGGCAAACTGAAATACATGGTCATTGTATTTCTCTCACACATTTTCTTAAGCATGAGGAGATGCCTCAAATCTCTAGCCATAAGACAAATATCAGCAGAAATGCAGAAAAAAAAAAAAAAAACACTAAAAGTAGTTATAAAAGCATAGAAAAATATTCTAATTCATCATACTTTTTATTTTGTCCAAATGCCAAAATCTTTTTGTAAAAGTACGTGTACAATCTTTGCCACAGTTTTTGAGTTGAACTAATAAAATATTAATAATATTCTAAAAGATTTAAGTCACTTTTAAGGAGTCAATGTTTGTTCACTTAGTAATAAACTTAAAATGTGATTCTTTTAGAATTACTCCATTTTCCAGAGATTGTTAATATTATTTCATTTCTACTAAGTTAAATTTAACATTTCAAACTAGGGGAAAAGTGCTGAGTGAACAAAACATTTCCCCCAGTAAGTTGAAGAAAAGAACTTAAGTGTTATTGTGCTCAATAAAAATTTTAAAGGGTATGCTGATTGTTGGGGATTTAAGAAGTCAAATCAAGAATATTTGCTTGTTCACCTTCTAGGTTGAAAACAACTGATAGATTCAAATTTCACACAAAACATCACACTTATCTCTAACAAAATGTGTTGGAAAACATGGTTCAATCTGCAACTCTGCCAAGCATCTTAGTACTTGTCTTGAGTAAGACAGACATGTGTTGTGCTCAGTCACTCAGTTATGTCTAACTCTTTGCAAACACATGTACTGTAGCCCGCCAGGCTCCTCTGCCCCTGGAATGTTCCATGCTGGGAGCCAGCTCACAAGATCCCACCCATGACAGAGTCATGAGGTAAAGGGCTGATTGAGCACGGCTTCTCAGCCCTCAGGAGTTCTCGGAAGGCTGCCCCAGCACTCACCTTAAAGATGATATCTGTCTTTCTGATGTTTGCTACAATAAACCTCTTCTTATTTTCTGTGACTTAGAAAAAAGGCTTTTCCTGATTCTCTTCTAAAATAGATCAATCTGAAACCCCAAATCAACAAGGCCCCTGAACGGTAGCACCCTAAATAAAATTATCTGAGATATAGAGTATGCTGATCTAAATTCCTTTTGCTAACATATTGGTTTGTTTAATAAATGTACCTGTGCCTTTGGAGCTAATGTGCTTGACTGCTCCTTAACAACAGAACAGCTTTGAGAGCCTCCACACAAAAAGCCCCAATGGGCACAAAACCCTTCGCAGAAAAAAAGGCTTGTTAGGAAATACAAAAAATATTGCTTTGTGAAACTTACTTGATCTATATTTACTCACTATGTTTTTACTCTTAACGTATTTAGCCTATATAATGAAAGCATAATAGTTAAAAATTTATATAAATAAAAGTTTAGCTTTAATACAAATAATAAGACAATTCTTGATTTAACTGATGATTCTTACTTAGAGCTGACCTTCAGCTTGCTGTTCTATGACGTTATGGGACCACATTCTTTTCTGTTAAGCTCAAGGCGTAGAGTAATTACCGAAAACAAGTTTTACCTTGAAACTTTCTATTGATGAATTCTTTCCTGCTGTGCCTGATACAAAAGCGTTCTGACTGATCAACCCTTACCAATGGAGAGTCACAAGATGTTAGCAGGCCCCCAGGCCGGAAGATGATGTAAACAAATGAACTAAGATATGCAAACGGTGTCGGTGAGGGTCAGCACTGCTGACCCATTAAGCTGATTTGGCATGACTCTGTACTTTACATCTGTTTCTATGGACCACTAAAAATATAAAAGCTGTCTTAAAAACAATAAAGTCAGAAGACACTTGGAAACACCACGACTCGCTGTGTCTTCTCATTCGCATCGCCGACGCCGTCCATCCTAAGGGAACCCTGACCAGCTGGAGCAGGACTCCGGCAGTTTCAGGCAAGAATACTGGAGTGTGTTGCCTTTTCCTACTCCAGGGGATCTTCCCAACCCAGGGATTGAACCTGAGTCTCCTGCATTGGCATGCGGATTCTTTACCACTAACACCATGTATCTTGAGGCAAAAGCAGCACAGGACTGTCTCAGGCTTCCCCCAAAAGGCAGACAGAAAGAGACTCAAATTCAAGAGCTCTGCAGCAGTCTGGCTGAAGAACACAAAGTGAAGAGCAAGAAGGAGAATAAAGTAACTTCAGTTCCTCTTCTCAAACTCACAAGGTGAGACATTTTCTCTCAGAGGAATAAATGGAAGATAGAAGTAGAATTTGGAACCTTATGAAGTACTTCCACATGAAAAAAAAAAAGCAAAGAGTACAGAGATTTCCTTCAGAAATGTATGTTTCATAATTTGATATTGGGAAAATTCCTAGAAATGCCAACTCATATGAAAATTAAAGTGACTTTAATATTTACTTTTATTAAAAATTCAGTAAACCACTTCATAAAACAAGGAAATATTAGTATGTCTGTGTATATGTTTTTGTTCTCCCAGGGACCTATGGACAAAAAGTAAATTCAATAACTTTTATTGAAGCCCCTATATACTACAGACATTAGAAAATAAATAGCCAGGTGATTAAGGAAAATAATTAAATATGAACAGATAGAAACCACACATCAAAAACCATCAGAATGTCACAGAGAAGACATTCAGTAGGGTCAAATAAAAATTTCTGAAAATGGAAACTATTTAGTTAGGCCTAAAAATTATAGAAATTTCAAGTTAAAATAAATAACAGAGATTTCTGTGAAGGGCAGAATAAGTTCAACTTAAAAGGCATGGCTGCTGTATTTTTACCAAGGATATGTTTAAACCTGTAATACTATCACAATGGCCAAGATTCCTAATTACATTTTTTTTTACATATTTCCAACATAGCAAGAATAAACAGTGATCTGATTTCCATTTCTGGTCATACAAAGTTTCTGTTTATGTGACTATTGAACATAAAGGGTTGTAATAGTCCCTGAAACACCTAAGTATACTTTCTGTAAGTATCAGAGTTGTTAATATTTAATGGCCATCATAATGCCCTAAATATGCTCAGACATGTCCAACTCTTGGAATTCCCATGGACTGTGGCTACAGGCCACAGAGAAGCCCCAGACTCCTCCATCCATCAGATTATCCTGGCAGGAATACTGGAGTGGGTTGCCATTTCCTTCTCCAGGGGATCTTCTGGACCCAGGGATCGAACTCACATTTCCTGTGTCTCTTGCATTGGCAGGTGGATTCTTTACCACTGCGTTACCTGTCCTTAATGGAGTATAACTTGACAGAATTGGTTCTGTGACTTACCACAGCAACTACCTTAAAGCTACATGATTTTACGAATAACTTCTTAAGTGAATATAGATAAAAGTTTTAAAATATTTAAATTTCTACCATGTTTAGCTAAGAAAAATATACTTAAAATCATGCTTGGTTATGACCATACCTAAATTGGAATAAACCATCCAATTTTTCAAAATATGACATTTTTCTAAATTTCATCTCAGCTATCATCAAGGCATGTAAATAATTAAATTTTATTGAATTCTACTAGAAAGAGAAAGAGTTTGTTAAAGTCTGCTTTTGAGATACAGATGAAAGCTATTTTAATCCACCAAAAGAAAATCCCCTTTATATTCTGCTATTATTTTGACCAAAAAGATTATTGTAATATAAGCACCTATTTTAAAATCATTTCAATGTATCAATTGCTCTCAAATTTTGGTTATTTAGTATTAGTATGTGCACCAAACTGTAACAAGCATAATGTTACCAAAAATCATTTCCAACGTATATATTTCTAATTATGTACCTATGAAAAAAATTTGGAACTGTTCCCCATGACAGAAAGTAAGATAACAAATTTTAAGTTAGAGTTGAAAACTTGTTTTCTACCTCTTCAGTTCAGTTCAGTTGCTCAGTCATGTCTGACTCTTTGCGACCCCATGAACTGCACACAGCTCGCCAGGTCTCCCTGTCCATCACCAACTCCCTGAGTCCACCCAAACCCATGTCCATTGAGTCGGTGATGCCATCCAACCATCTCATCCTCTGTCATCCCCTTCTCTTCCCGCTCCCAATCCTTCCCAGCATTAGGGTCTTTTCCAATGAGTCAACTCTTCACATCAGGTGGCCAAAGCATTGGAGTTTCAGCTTCAACATCAGTCCTTCCAATGAACACCCAGGACTGATCTCCTTTAGGATGGACTGGTTGGATCTTCTTGCAGTCCAAGGGACTCTCAAGAGTCTTCTCCAACACCACAGTTCAAAAGCATCAATTATTCAGCGCTCAGCCTTCTTCACAGTCCAACTCTCACATCCGTACATGACTACTGGAAAAACCATAGCCTGGACTAGATGGACCTTTCTCTGCTTTTTAATATGCTATCTAGGTTGGTCATAACTTTCCTTCCAAGGAGTAAGCGTCTTTTAACTTCATGGCTGCAATCACCAACTGCGGTGATTTTGGAGCCCAAATACATAAAGCCAGCCACCGTTTCCACTGTTTCCCCATCTATTTCCCATGAAGTGATGGGACCAGATGCCATGATATTAGTTTTTGGAATGTTGAGCTTTAAGCCAACTTTTTCACTCTCCTCTCTCACTTTCATCAAGAGTCTTTTTAGTTCTCTTTCACTTTCCGCCATTAGGGTGGTGTTATCTGCGTATCTGAGGTTATTGATATTTCTCCTGGCAATCTTGATTCCAGCTTGTGCTTCATCCAGCCCAGCGTTTCTCATGATGTGCTCTGCATATAAGTTAAATAAGCAGGGTGACAGTATACAGCCTTGATGTACTCCTTTTCCTATTTGGAACCAGTCTGTTGTTCCATGTCCAGTTCTAACTGTTGCTTCCTGACCTGCATACAGATTTATCAAGAGGCAGGTCAGGTGGTCTGGTATTCCAATCTCTTTCAGAATTTTCCACAGTTTATTGTGATCCACACAGTCAAAGGCTTTGGCATAGCCAATAAAGCAGAAATAGATGTTTTTCTGGAACTTAGATTAATTCTACTTTCATATCAAGATTGCTTCATCATTCAGAGGATGATAATATTTTGTGATTATAATATTTAAGAAAGAGCAGTAGATTAGTAAATCCCATTTTAACTAAACCTCCATAAATGTTTTCACACTTTGTACTTAATATTTTCTCTAATTCGTGTAAGAAACTATTCAAACAATATCTTCAACACAAAGGAAAGAGCATTAGCCTTATCAACTCTTAACCCATGATCATTCCAATGGATTCTATTTCAGAGCAAATTTTATCACAGATTTAATCCCAGAATATTGGAGTTATATACTATTGAGTCCACACATAAAATAAAATACCAGCATAACCTAATTGATAGGAAATATATAGTTTTCACCTGTGAGAGAATGAAATATAAAGAGAGTTTTGTCCCTTCAGTCATACTGAATTAGTATAAAAATGAAAATCTTCAATTCAAGGCAATCGTAGACCTTGATTACCAGCACAATGGGTAGTCTAAGAAATTTCTACCAATATATAGATTTGTCAACAAAAAGTCATCCTCCAGGAACTTTAACTTAACCATACTCATGTAACACTATTCCCTACCCAGTTTTGCCTCTCTACATTTGCCTCTGTCTGGCTCCTTTCACCGTTTCAACTTTCTAAACCTTACCTGGAAAAGGTCAGTATTCATTCCAATCCTAAAGAAAGGCAATGCCAAAAAATGCTCAAACTATCACACAATTGCTCTCATCTCACACGCTAGTAAAATAATGCTCAAAATTCTCTAAGCCTGGCTTCAACAACACATGAACAATGAACTTCCAGATATTCAAGCTCATTTTAGAAAAGACAGAGGAACCAGAAAACAAATTGCCAACATCTGCTGGATCATTGAAAAAGCACGAGAGTTCCAGAAAAACATCTATTTCTGCTTTATTGATTATGCCAAAGCCTTTGACTGTGTGGATCACTATAAACTGTGGAAAATTCTTCAGGGATGGGAATACCAGACTACCTGACCTGCCTCTTGATAAATCTGTATGCAGGTCAAGAAGAAACAGTTAGAACTGGAAATGGAAAAACACACTGGTTCCAAACAGAAAAAGAGAATGTAAAGTCTGTATGTTGTCACCCTGCTTATTTAAATTATATGCAGAGTATATCATAAGAAATGATAGGCTGGATGAAGCACAAGCTGGAATCAAGAATACTGGGAGAAATATCAATAACCTTGGATATGCAGATGACACCACCCTTATGGCAGAAAGTGAAGAGGATCTAAAGAGCCTCTTGATGAAAGTGAAAGAGAAGAGTAAAAATGTTGGCTTAAAGCTCAACATTTAGAAAACTTGACTTCACATTCCAGGATGTCCGGCTCTAGGTGAGTCATCACACCATCGTGAATATCTGGGTCGTGAAGATCTTTTTTGTACAGTTCTGTGTATTCTTGCCACCTCTACTTAATGTCTTCAGCTTCTGTTAGGTCCATACCATTTCTATCCTTTATTGAGCCCATCTTTGCATGAAATGTTCCCTTGATATCTCTAATTTTCTTGAAGAGATTTTTAGTCTTTCCCATTCAAATGTTTTCCTCTATTTCTTTGCATTAATTGCTGAGGAAGGCTTGCTTATCTCTCCTGGCTATTCTTTGAGACTCTGAATTCAAATGGGTATATCTTTGCTTTTCTCTTGGCTTTTCACTTCTCTTCTTTTCACAGCTATTTCTAAGGCCTCCTCAGACAGTCATTTTGCTTTTTTGCATTTCTTTTCCATGGGGATGGTCTTGATCCCTGTCTCTTCTACAATGTCACGAACCTCTGTCCATAGTTCATCAGGCACTCTATCAGATTTAATTTAAATCTA
Source organism: Okapia johnstoni (assembly GCA_024291935.2). Lineage (NCBI taxonomy): Eukaryota > Metazoa > Chordata > Mammalia > Artiodactyla > Giraffidae > Okapia > Okapia johnstoni. The sequence continues at coordinate 139,830,047 of CM044308.1, forward strand.
TTTAAAGCTATTTCTCACTTCCACTGTATAATCATAAGGGATTGGATTTAGGTCATACGTGAATGGTCTAGTGGTTTTCCCCACTTTCTTCAATTTAAGTCTGAATTTGGCAATAAGGAGTTCATGATCTGAGCCACAGTCAGCTCCTGGTCTTATTTTTGCTGATTGTATAGAGATTTTCCATCTTTGGCTACAAAGAATATAATCAATCTGATGTCACTGTTGGCCATCTGGTGATGTCCATGTGTAGAGTCTTCTCTTGTGTTGTTGGAAGAAGGTGTTTGCTATGACCAGTGCGTTCTCTTGGCAAAACTCTATTAGCCTTTGCCCTACTTCATTTTGTACTCCAAGACCAAATTTGCCTGTTACACTAGGTGTTTCTTGACTTCCTACTTTTCATTCCAGCCCCCTATAATGAAAAGGACACCTTTTTTGGGTGTTAGTTCTGAAAGGTCTTGTAGGTCTTCATAGAACCACTCAACTTCAGCTTTTCTAGTGTTACTGGTTGGGACATAGACTTGGATTACCGTGATACTGAATGGTTTGCCTTGGAAACGAACAGAGATCACTCTCGCGTTTCAGAGATTGCATCCAAGTACTGCATTTCAGACTCTTTTCTGACTATGATGGCTACTCCATTTCTTCTAAGGGATTCCTGCCCACAGTAGTAGATATAATGGTCATCTGAGTTAAATGCACCCATTCCAGTCCATTTTAGTTCGCTGATTCCTAGAATGTCAACGTTCACTCTTGCCATCTCCTGTTTGACCACTTCCAGTTTGTCTTGATTCGTGGACCTAACATTCCATGTTCCTATGCAATATTGCTCTTTACAGCATTGGATTTTGCTTCTATCACTGGTCAAATCCACAACTGGGTTTTGTTTTTGCTTTGGCTCCATCCCTTCATTCTTTCTGGAGTTATTCCTCCATTGATCTCCAGTAGCATATTGGGCACCTACTGACCTGGGGAGTTCATCTTTCAGTGTCCTATTTTTTTGCCTTTTCATACTGTTCATGGGGTTCTCAAGGTAAGAATAGTGAAGTGGTTTGCCAGTCCCTTCTCCAGTGGACCACATTCTGTCAGACCCCTCCACCATGACCCATCCGTCTTGGGTGGCCCCACACGGCATGGCTTAGTTTCACTGAGTTAGACAAGGCTGTGGTCCATGTGATCATATTGGCTAGTTTTCTGTGATTGTGGTTTCAGTCTGTCGGCCCTCTGATGCCCTCTCTTAGCGCTTACTGTCTTACTTGGGTTTCTCTTACCTTGGACGTGGGGTATCTCTTCACGGCTGTTCCAGCAAAGTGCAGCCGCTGCTCCTTACCTTGGAAGTGAGTCATCTCCTCACAACTGTGGCTCCTGACCTTGGACATGCGGTATTTCCTCTCGGCCACTGCTCCTGACTTTGGTCGTGGGGTATCTCCTCTCGGCTGCTCCTACACCGCACAGCCGCCGCTCCCATCACTTCATGGTAAATAGATGCAGAAACAGTGGAAACAGTGACAGACTTTATTTGGGGGGGCCCTAAAGTCACTGCAGATGGTGACTGCAGCCACGAAATTAAAAGACGTTTACTCCTCGGAAGAAAAGCTATCAGCAACCTAGACAGCATATTAAAAAGCAGAGACATTACTTTACCAACAAAGTTCCATCTAGTCAAGGCTATGGTTTTTCCAGTAGACGTGTATGGATGTGAGAGTTGGACTATAAAGAAAGCTGAGCACCAAAGAATTGATGCCTTTGAACTGCGGTGTTGGAGAAGACTCTTGAGAGTCCCTTGGACTGCAAGGAGATCCAACCAGTCCATCCTAAAGGAAATCAGTCCTGAATATTCATTGGAAGGACTGATGTTGAAGCTGAAACTTCAATCGTTTGGCCACCTGATGCAAAGAACTGACTCATTTGAAAAGACCCTGATGCTGGGAAAAATTGAAGACAGGAGGAGAAGGGGACAACGGAGGATGAGATGGTTGGATGGCACCACTGACTCAATGGACATGAGTTTGGGCAAACTCCAGGAGTTGGTGATGGACAGGGAGGCTTGGCATGCTGCAGTCCATGGGGTCACAAAGAGTCGGACATGAATGAGCGACTGAACTGAACAGAACTGAAACCTTACCAATTTTCTAAGTCCCACCTGTGGCTCCATATGTCCCGTGAAGTCTTCCCTGGTCTCCTCAGTCTACAACAAGCTCACTCACCCTGAATGCATATGGATCTGATTATACAACTCATCAAGCTTTATCTTCTTGTCCCTAGATAATTAACTACACTCTCACAAATCTGTTGTTGTTCAGTCACACAGTCGTATCTAACTCTCTGCGACCCCATGGACTGCAGCATGCCAACGGCCCTGTTCCTCACCATCTGAAGTTTGCCCAAGTATGTCCATTGCATTGGTGATGCCATCCAGCCATCTTATCCTCTGATGTCCTCTTCTCCTTCTGCCCTCAATCTTTTCCAGGATCAGAGACTTTTCCAATAATTCAACTGTTCACATCAGGTGAGCAAAATACTGGAGCTTCAGCTTCACCATCAGTCCTTCCAACGAGTATTCAGGGCTGATTTCCCTTAACATTGACTGGTTTGATCTCCTTGTTGTCCAAGGGACTCTCATGAGTCTTCTCCAGCACCACAGTTTGAAGGCATCAATTCTTTGGTGCTCTGCTTTCTTTATGGTCCAGCTCTCACAACCGCATGCGACCACTAGGAAGACCTTAGCCTTGACTCTACAGACCTTTGTTAGCAGAGTAATGTCTCTGCTTTTCAACACACTGTCTAGGCTTGTCAGAGCTTTCCTGCCGAGAAGCAATTATCTTCTGATTTCATGGCTCCAGTCTCTAAATGCAATGATTTTTGAGCCCTAGAAGAGGAAATCTGTCACTACCTCCACATTTTCCCCTTCTATTTGCCATGAAATAACGGGACTGGATGCCATGATCTTAGTTTTCTTAATATTTAGTTTTAACCTGGCTCTATCACCCTCCTCCTTCACCCTCATCAAGGGGCTCTTTAGTTCCTCTTTGCTCTCTGCCATTAGAGAGGTATCATCTGCATATCTGAGGCTGTTGCTGTTTCTCCCACCTATCTTGATTTCAGCCTGTAACTCATCCAGCCCAGCATTTCTCATGATGTGCTCAGTGTATATGTTAAATAAACATGATGACAGCAGACAGCCCTGTCATACTCCTTTCTTAGAGTGACAAAACTCTGTGGAAAAACAAACTGTGGAAAGCCCTTAAAGAGATGAGAATAGCATACCATCTTACCTATCTCCTGAGAAACCTCACAGATCTATAGGCATATAAATGTAGAGCTGTGACTTGTTTCCCCAACTAAACCAAAAGTTCAATAAGAAACTGGACTCTTTAGCCCAGATTATCTGCTAAAGACGGAAGGGAATATAAAGAGGAATTATGTACTCAGTAAATTTACAAGGCAGAAATAAGCACAATCCCTTCTCCTCTACTCCAGTTTATAAGAGCAGGACTTTTCCTATCATATATCCCTCATTAAGTTACTGACTTGATATTAAAATGACTAATAAATATTTGTTACATTGATCTATTTATTTAAAATGGATTAATCCCTCACTGCATAAATTTCATAAGAACTAAGGCATTCTGATGGGATTTCCCTGCCCAACTCTGAGGCTTTATACATGATTAGAACAAATGGCTCACACATGCAAAATGGCTCACACATACCCTTCACTCTACTTGCTGAGCTATTGATCAGTGCATACAGCCTCACTAACTCATCAGGGAAAGACAAATCAAAACCACAATGTGGCTTCATCTCATACCTGTTAGAATGACAATCAGGAAGACAAGAGATGACAAGTGTCAGAGAGGATGTGGAGAAGAAGACACTCTTGTGCACTGTTGGTGGGAACATAAATTGGTTCTATCACTATGGAAAATAGTATGGAAGTTCCTCAAAAAATTAAAATAGAACTATCATATAATCCAGCAATCCCACTCTTGGTATATATCCAAAAGAAATAAAAACGAGGTATGGAAAAGATATCTGCACTCCCATGTTTACTGCAGCATTACTCACAACAGCCAAGATGTGGAAACAACCTATGTTCATCCACAAATAACTGGATAAAGCATATGTGAAATACAAACGCACACACACACAAGTGGAATATTATTCAGCCATAAGGGAGAAGGAAACTGCCATTTGCAACACCATGAATGAACCCTGAGGGCTTTATGCTGATAATTGCTATATCATATCATTTACAGTTGGCTCTTACATGGGTTTGAACCGTGCAGATCCACTTAAAGATTTTTTTCAAGAGTAAATACTGCAGGACTTTACCATCCACGGTTGGCTGAATTTGCCAGTGGGAAACCACGGACACCAAGTAGAGTAAGTTAAATGCAAAAATCTGACTGAGCAGAAGGTCATCGCCTCTAACCCCTGTGCTGTCCAAGAGTCAACAGTATATGTGGAATCTAAAAAAGCCGAACTCAAAGAAACCAAGAAAGAAAGGTGTCGACCAGAGACTGGAGGCCCGGGGAACAGGGAGATGTTGGAGAAACAACTTCCCAGTGTCAGTGAAGATAAAAAAGTTCTGGAGACCTAATGCATAGCATAGTGATTTTAGTCAATAATACTGTACTATATTTCGGAGTTGCTGAAATTAAATTTTAAATTTTCTCATCACAAAAATGAGATGATTTTGATATAATAGAGTTAGTGCTGGCTAACACTACCCTGGTAAGCATAGTATAATTTATAAATGTATCAAATCAACATTGTAGGCTTAAACTTATACAATGTTACATGTCGAGTATATCTCAATAAAAAGGAAAAATAAAATAAATGGCTCAAATGAACTGCCTAGGGATCTTATTATCTGGAAACTTCTGTTTTATGTATCAATACAAACGCCATCCCATTGGCCTAGAGGTAATAAAATAACTCATCACCTCTAATCTCAGTTAATAAATCTCAAAAGATTCTCAAATGGTTATTAGAGTCAATAAGCCATAAAAAAAAATTAGCACAGACATTTATCTTAAGGTGTTTCTCTCCTCTTTTACAATAAAAAATATTTGAAGAAATACATTTAGAATGCACCCTGTTTTAAGTTTGGCTTTAAGCTGATAAATTGTCTATTTGTTATGTTATGTGCCAGATCAGATACTGTAGGCGTACATGGGTCAATACATTTTGCAATTCTCTCGGTTTAAAATATTCACCCCAATCACAGCCTTTCAAATGGGCGCTGTTGTTCACAAAGCTAGAAAAGAAAATAGCTCCAATTCTTTCGCTTCTTAAATAATGAGATCACAATTCAAAGACCTTTTGTTTGTACTGATCCCTCACTAAAAATTTCCATCTTTTTAAGAATAAAAATATTATTCACTGAAGGAAGATTAAATTCTCTGGCTCTTCTAAATATTAAGATAGGTTAAGATGAATAAAAACATAAAATCAGTGCCTAGATTTTAGTAGGATCATTTTCTTTCATCTATGTTAGTAGGTTAGGGTGGATCACGAAAACCTCTTCCCACTTGTTATCAGCAGAAAACTGCAACAACAAATTTTATGAAAGAGATAACCTCAGCTAAATGGCGTGTTACGCATATTTCAGAGATGTAATGCAGAATAGTGTTGTTAAAACTGGTCTCTGATGCTACACAGTCAGGGTTTGGAACTCCACTCTACCTCTTTAGTATAGTAACATTGGATAATTTACTGACCCTCTCTGTGTTTCAATTATAGTAGAACCTACCTCACAGATTTCTTAAGAGGAGGTACTGCAAGCAAAGTACATGTAATAATACCTGATACATAGTAAGCACTTCATAGGCATTGTGTGCTGCGCTTTGGAGCAGGCAATGGCACCCCACTCCAGTACCCTTGCCTGGAAAATCCCATGGATGGAGGAGCCTGGTAGGCTGCAGTCCATGGCATCACTAAGAGTCGGACACGACTGAGCGACTTCACTTTCGCTTTTCACTTTCATGCATTGGAGAAGGAAACGGCAACCCACTCCAGTGTTCTTGCCTGGAAAATCCCAGGGACGGGGGAGCCTGGTGGGCTGCCATCTATGGGGTCGCACAGAGTCGGACACGACTGAAGCGACTTAGCAGCAGCAGCAGCAGCTGCGCTTAGTCGCTCCAGTCATGTCGGACTCTTCGCAATCCCCTGGACTGTAGCCTACCAGGCTCCTCTGTCCATGGGGCTTCTCCAGGCAAGAATACTGGAGTGGGTTTCCATGTCCTCCTCCAGGAGATCTTCCCAACCCAGAAATCAAACCCAGGTCTCCCTCATTCCAGGCAGATTCTTTACAGTCTGAGCCACCAGGGAAGCCTTGGTTTCCCTGATAGGCATTAGTTAAATACAAATTAGAGCTTGCTATCCTCCTTCTTTTTAAAAGCTTCTTTTTAGTTAGTCTCTTTTATTGTACTACCTAAACCAGAAAAAGGAATACTTTCTAATTTCAACCAAGTCAGTCACTATGTCTCAGTGCATAAATATATGTATTTAAGGGAGACTTCAACTTGGGGCTAAATGAAGAGAAGGGTAAAATAAGAAAATATTCTATGAAAATAACTCAGTGGGAAGCATTCCTGATGTTGTCTAGTTGTCTTCCCTTTGATATCCATCCTGTCAAACCTGCCAGTGACCCGAAATAAGTCCAGCTGTTCAGACCACTAAGCCTTGCAGGCAACTGGGATCCAGTTCATGTCTTCCTGTCTTCCCTCACTGTTTGCTCCCAGAGTAAATATGTCCAGCAAAGTTTTTTTACCCACAAAGAAGCTACCTCATCAATATGGTTCTTTATCTAAACTGTAAAGTAACTATGCAAGAACGGAAGTAAACATCTTTTTTAATGTCTCTCATAACACCAGGTATAGAAATGTCAACACCATTTTCTTTAAAAATAGAACTCTAACAGACTAAATGTATCGTTTAAAAATGTAATCTATTAGTGACATCCATTAATCTCAAGTTGAAATGTATATTTGGCAGCTTATTTTCTCTGTTTTAAATGAACTATTACTTTAATCATAGGCATTTGCAAAATAGCTTGATTTTTCTTAATTAACGTGTGCTAAATTATTTATGATAGACACATTCTTTTGCTAGAGGTAAAACAGATCTAGTGTGTGGTTATTAATTCCCAGTTTGCCCCATACAAAATTATTAATTAAGGTGGAATTTTTCTGCCAATGTACTTTAATTTCTTTTTTCCAAATGAAAAGACGTAGGAGTGTGACTGACTGGCATGCCTGTCCAATAAAGGTAGTAATTTTTTGGTGCCTGTCAGCTTGAAGACAACGTTTCACCCCAGTGTTTTCTTTCAAAGAGCTCTAGAGGAAATTTAGCAAGATTAGGAGAGGCACAATGGAACTGTAGAAAAGTTATTGACTTTATTTTTTCTTTCTTCTTTTACACATTCTATACACAATAGTGACATCTTCTGGTTGGCTGGAATATTAACATTTGGACCAATGCTTTGAAGCCATGACCCCACTTCTGATCTGATCATTCATCAAAACACAACTGTTTTTCATTTAAATATCACATTAGATATTCCTGAATTAGAATCAAGTCATCATTAAGTGTCATCAAAATTCCAATTTAAGTTTTTAAAGATAAAATACGATAGTTGTTGTTGTTTAGTTGATGAGTCCTCTCTGACTCTTCCCACCCCATGGGCTGTGGCCCACTAGGCTCCTCTGTCCATGGGCTTTCCGAGGCAAGAATACTGGAGTTGGTTGCCACTTCCCTACACAGGGATCCAACCCACATCTCCTGTATTGCAGGAGGATTCTCTACCACTGAGCCACCAGGGAAGCCCAAACTTGATAGAGCAGATACTTATTTCCTCCAAACAAATTTAAACATAGACTAAATGCAAAATTAACTGACAGTAAAAATATACTTGATATAATTAATGAGCTTCAGTTTAAGCATCTCCTATGCAAATTTCACTTTTTAGGAAGTTCACTAACACTTGAAGAAAATAATAAAAAAGAGAAAAGTTCAAGATGATATTTTCAGGTTATTTTTAGCCTGAGATTTAGGGAGTCGGAGAAAAGCAAGGTCCTAATGTTAATGAAATTCCTTTCCTATGACTCTTTTCAGAAGGGTCCTACCTCTGTTCAGAGCACCATGGTCCTCTGAGCATGCCCTAAGTGACTTATCCTTAACTCTAAAACACTATTTTCACAGATGCAGCTGTCTCCCAGTGCAAGGAGCCACCCCCAGGGCAGCGACGGGTCTAGACTGATTCTCGTGATAGTAACATCAAGGACCCAGAATTCCAGTCCCTTCCATGAGGACTGAGCCTGACATAAAGCAGATATATGTGCCATGTTTAAATTAGGACTCCTTTCTTCAGACAATACAGGAAGAGTGACCTCAGTAATTTCAAGGTGATTTTCTTGTAGCAACATCTCTCTCACTAGGAAAGATGAAAAGCACCATGTATATTTATCATAAATCAGTTAAATGATCAACATCAGAAAACTCTAAGCAAAGGCTAAAACAAGCTTTATATATGAACAGCTATTTTTAAAAGTAGAGATATAAAAAACTAAGAGAAGTTGAATTAACATTGTTCCTTCAGTTCATGAATGCAAGACATGATGCGTAATATAAACTTGTCACCTATTTGGAAAAGAGAATTTAATCTTAAGAAGAAAAAGATGTGTAGATCAGGGTGACTTAAAGTTGTATAAATAACAGCAAACCAGATAAACTTATTACTAAAATTATACTAATTGTATTTATCCTATCCTCTTGATCAGCTAGTATCTCTCTTGGTAATAACAGCTCTTCAAAACCTTGTTACTATAAGTGTAAACAGATATTTGTAAAGAACAGACCATGCACATTTTCGGTGCTGGGAAATACATATAGGTCACATTTTTCTTTTTAATTCAAAAATTAAGACATTTAAATTATCTGAAATTGCAAATCAAATTTGATAACCAAAAAGCTATAAATAATGTGCAATTATCCCCTCGATGCATTAACTATTATGAATAATAGGAAGTTGATATTATCATCAGGATTATACAATGAACATATTTCTGAATTCATAAAAAAATCATACTCTCAAAAGTGACAGACATAAACCATTAATTCATTTCCTTGCCTATTCTATAAAAAATATCCCAGTTGTTTCTGGTATTGTTACTACATAAGGTAATGTGCTCTAATCTCATTTTCAAAAATGTTCTCTCTGTAAAGAAATAAACAAGCCTCATAGAACAGATATGCCAACTATAAACATTTTTCAAATAGAATATTTTAAATGGCCTTCAAGTATATGGTCATAGAATATGCAAAATAAAGTTACACACTGTTATCTGCTTGACCATCACATCAACATTATTCCATGTAAGAAATGCATAAAGTATTTGTCTTTAGATACAAAGTATACAGTCTCAGCAATTTTACTCAAATTTATTCAGTTCAGTTCAGTTCAGTCGCTCAGTCGTGTCTGACTCTTTGCGACCTCATGAATTGTAGCACTCCAGGCCTCTCTGTCCATCACCAACTCCCGGAGTTTACCCAAACCCATGTCCATCGAGTCAGTGACACCATCCAACCATCTCATCCTATGTCGTCCCCTTCTCCTCCCACCTCCAATCCTACCCAGCATTAGGGTCTTTTCCAATAAGTCAACTCTTCGCATGAAGTGGCCAAAGTATTGGAGTTTCAGCTTCAACATCAGTCCTTCCAATGAACACCCAGGATTGATCTCCTTTAGGATGGATTGATTGGATTTCCTTGCAGTCCAAGGGACTCTCAAGAGTCTTCTCCAACACCACAGTTCAAAAGCATCAATTCTGTGGCGCTCAGCTTTCCTCACCGTTCAACTCTCACATCCATACATGACCACTGGAAAAACCATAGCCTTGACTAGACAGACTTTTGTTGGCAAAGTAATGTCTCAGCTTTTAAATATGCTATCTAGGTTGGTCATAACCTTCCTTCCAAGGAGTAAGCGTCTTTTAATTTCATGGCTGCAATCACCATCAGCAGTGATTTTGGAGCCCCAAAAAATAAAGTCTGACACTGTTTCTACTGTTTCCAAATCTACTTCCCATGAAGTGATGGGACCAGATGCCATGATCTTAGTTTTCTGAACGTTGAGCTTTAAGCCAACTTTTTCACTCTCCTCTTTCACTTTCATCAAGAGGCTCTTTAGTTCTTCTTCACTTTCTGCCATAAGGGTGGTGTCATCTGCATATCTGAGGTTATTGATATTTCTCCCAGCAATCTTGTTTCCAACTTGTGTTTCTCCCAGCCCAGCGTTTCTCATGATGTACTCTGCATAGAAGTTAAATAAGCAGGGTGACAATATACAGCTTTGATGTACTCCTTTTCCTATTTGGAACCATGTTCCAATGTCCTGTTGTTCCATGTCCAGTTCTAACTGTTGCTTCCTGACCTGCATACAGGTTTCTCAAGAGACAGGTCAGATGGTCTGGTATTCCCATCTCTTTCAGAATTTTCCACAGTTGATTGTGATCCACACAGTCAAAGGCTTTGGCATAGCCAATAAAGCAGGAATAGATGTTTTTCTGGAACTCTTTTGCTTTTTTGATGATCCAGCGGATGTTGATCTCTGGTTCCTCTGCCTTTTCTAAAACCAGCTTGAACATCTGGAAGTTCACGGTTCACATATTGCTGAAGCCTGGCTTGGAGAATTTTGAGCATTACTTTACTAGCGTGTGAGATGAGTTAGGTAAATGAAATGCTAATAATGACTTTCCATTTGTATAATTTATGAGCGCAGATGCATCAATTCAAGCTACAGCATTGAACTCACCTGTACCATGGTCTATCTAAACAACTTCACTAGCCAAAACACTTTTAAATGATTCAATACCAAGAAAACTCAAAAAAAAAAAAACCCAAAAAAAAACACCTCATACTGCATGACTACCAAGAAAACTATTCTAGATAGATCACTTCTATATACTATATGTTTTATAATAGCTATTTTTAGTCAAAATATTGAGTTCTTCAAAATAAAATTAAATGTTATTTTTTTAAAGATGTTTATCCTTTCTAAATTGTTTACAAGGTTTAATGTAATTCCAACCAAACTGCAATGGGATTTAATTTTACTCTCGTTAAATTTGTGTGATCTCTATTTGTTTTTTAATAAATACCTACTGAAGTATAACACATATACAGAAAGTACACATATCCCAAGTACATAGCTGACTGAGCCATGCTTCACTCTTCTAAGAATTTCACAACTCTTCTTCTCAGCTCCTTCTTCAAGCCTGGGTAGTTCAGCAGCATTGGGCTTGATAAAACAATAAAGTCTCCATGAAATTGATTTGGGGACTGTATTAAAGCTTTCTTTGTGAACTATTTTGTCAAATTTTATAAATATCTCATGTGCGTGACTGGAAAGAACTTGCTCTTCTTGCTGAGCATAAATGTAAAAACAAAATTATTCTACTTATATTATTCAAACATTTTTACTTATTTCTTTCTTACCATCTAATTTTCAAAGAAATATATTAAAATCTCCATCTATATTTGTTGTTGGTTTATTAGTTCTGTAGTTTTGTCAGCTCTTGCTTTGTTTATGTTAAGAATACATTGTTGGCTGCAAATATGTTCACAACTATGTTACATATCTTCGTATATCCTATATTATATTTGGGCCATGAATTGCATTTTGTCTGAAATTAAATTTATAACTCCTGTCTTCTTGATTTTTATTTGCTTGTTTATTTTACTTACAAACTTTTTAAGATAATTTTGTAGTTACTATGTTTGAAAATATTTGAAAAATCAATTTGAGATTCTCTTCTGGGTGTCAGGAACACCCTGATCTGAGCTGAGATGCCTGAGGTAAGGAAGTAACCTAGGCCAATGGGAAGGTCCTATAAAAAGTCATACTTCCTGTGTGCTTTCCCATAGACTAGTCCTATTTAGCATACAGATTTAATTTACCCCTCCCACACTGTAATAGTCTTTAATTACCCGAACTCTTCTGGGCCATTGTTGAGAATAGAAATGTAACATAGCAAAGGAATACAGAGTAGCACACTGCTGGAGTATCTGTGTTCAATTTTCAGTGACCAGTACCAAGTAAAATGAGGTTCTATATGGAGATGGTGGGTATAGAGTATGTTTCTAGAGAGTTGGAAAGAGTATGTTTCCATAAGGAAAACTAAAAAGTGGACAACTCAAGGACAAAATAAAAACCTCAGTGGTATGGTATATACCAGAAGGATATAACTATCAAAAGAGGGAAAAACTAACCTTTGCTGTACATTTAGAAACACATGTCAGTCTATGTTCTTTAAGTATAAAGGAAAAAAATGAGATAGCTACTCCTATATACACAGTATATAAGATGAAGTTTCAAACCTTATACTTCCTTTTCTTTTCTACTGACTGATTTGGGCAATATAGACCCACGTTCGATCCCTGGGTGGGGAAGATCCCCTGGAGAAGGAAATGGCAACCCACTCCAGTACTCCAGCCTGGAAAATTCCATGGATGGAGGAGTCTCACAGGCTACAGTCCATGGGGTCGCAAAGAGTCAGATATGACTGAGCGACTTCACTTTCACTTTTTCACTTTCAGACCCAGATTATATTTTTACTATTACCTTTTAAAAATAATCTTCCATCTTCATAATAATTTCTAAAGTGTGCGTTTAATTCTGTAACAATATTTTCACTTTATGATTTTATTCAGCACAAGTCTTTCCATTTGACAACTTCGAATTCTTGAGTTTTCTAGAATTTCAAGAATCTTTATCCTCTATTTGATCTTAGATTTTCTTTATCTCTCAGCTAAAGCCTTGGAGATGATCACAGAAATCTGTCAACTATTCTACAGAAAAACTTTCTGTTTCAGCTCAAAAGATGAAGATTTTTATCATGCTTCTTAAGCCATCTTCATCAATTTTAAAGAACATGGGATTATCAATTCCTATCTTTCTTGTAGTAAACTCTTACCCTCATTTTTCCAATGCTCATGTAGGTTTTACTTTTCTTTCTTTTTTAGAATTTCAGTCAGAGGTTGAGAAGGGTAAATCAGGTCTTTATTATGCCACTATTCTAACCTAGAAGTATAATATTTTCAATATCACAGATATCACAGAATCCAATTCCCAATCTTAATTTATGGGTTTTTATTGGACTTGTCACCTCTAGCTCCTAAATAATGAAGAAATATTCCATTTTTAGGCAGTAATTTTTGTAGAATAACCCAATATTGTAAAGAAATAAACACTTTCTTTTTCAAGTTCAGTCACTTCCCAGGCCTTTTCTTTCAATTAACTTTTTAGAAACTATTAAACCTGAAAGGAAGAATAAGGCTCATAAATATTTTTGACTGGAAAAGGAAAATACATGAGTTTTCTAAGATAACACCAGAATTGTGCCTGAATGATGAATTAGTAGTTTTATAAATGCAACAGACCTATCATAAGTAAATTAGTGTTTTGTTTAAAAAGTAAATATTTCTTAAAGTGTCAACTTATAGAGAATTAAGAAATGAGCCAAGGGCATTAAAGAGAACAAACCTGTTTGCATTCCCATATCATTTTTAAGAACTAGAGTCTTTTATAATTTGAAAGAATCTTAGAGATTATCCTAGTCCATCCTCTAATGCAGTGCTCTTATTACCTCCACTCATGTTCTTTTTCATATTATATACATATATACACACACATATATATATACACACACACATACATACATATATTTGGCCACACTGCACAACATGTGGGACCTTATTTTCCAATCAGGGATTGAACCTGTGCCCCCTAAATTAGAAGCACAGAGTCTTAACCACTGGACCACCACAGAAAACTCTGTTCTTGACTCTGTAATTACTTCTCTTCTATCTTATCTTCTGGCATTTCTATATGATCCTCTGGGCTATAATCCTCAAGCCTTTGAAAAGCAATAATGAAGCAAAACACATTGCTCTCATCATAATGTATGTCTTGCACATGTTACTGGAAAAATGTTTGTTGGTTGTTAGAGGAAACAATGACTAGCTGAACATAGGCCTCCATCCTAAAAATCCCAGGCATATATCTTCATGTTCTGAATACTTTCTATAAAAGTGAATTTATTGATTTAGTCTTGAGAAACAAATTTTGTGTTTTGACAACTATAACTCTGCAGAAAATTTCCCAATTTGCCTTTCTTCGAATTCCACCCTTCATTTCTTTCTAACATGGAATTAGTCCATTATTTTCCTTTCTTAAGCCTTGAGCTGAAACATTGACTCTCTTGGGTCTTGAACTTGCTGTCATTCAGACTAGAACTACACTATTGGCTCAACAACCTCAGATACACGGATGATACCACTCTAATGGCAGAAAGCGGAGAGGAACTAAACAGCCTCTTGATGAGAGTGAAGGAGGAGAGTGAAAGAGTCAGCTTAAAACTAAATATTAAAAAAATTAAGATCATGGCATCCAGTCCCATTACTTCATGGCAAATAGAAGGGGAAAAGGTGTAAGTAGTGACAGATTTCCTATTCTTGGGCTCTAAAATCACTGCAGATGGTGACTGCAGCCATGAAATCAGAAGACAATTGCTTCTCAGCAGGAAAGCTCTGACAAGCCTAGACAGTGTGTTGAAAAGCAGAGACATTACTCTGCCAACAAAGATCTGTATAGTCAAGGCTATGGTCTTCCCAGTGGTCACGCACAGTTGTGAGGGCTGGACCATAAAAAAGGCAGAGCACCAAAGAATTGATGCCTTCAAACTGTGGTGCTGGAGAAGACTCCTGAGAGTCCCTTGGACAACAAGGAGATCAAACCAGTCAATCTTAAGGGAAATCAACCCTGAATACTCATTGGAAGGACTGATGGTGAAGCTGAAGCTCCAGTATTTTGCTCACCTGATGTGAACAGTTGAATTATTGGAAAAGTCCCGGATCCCGGGAAAGATTGAGGGCAGAAGAAGAAGAGGACATCAGAGGATAAGATGGCTGGATGGCATCACCAATGCAATGGACATAAACTTGGGCAAACTTCAGATGGTGAGGAACAGGGAGGCCTATCATGCTACAGTCCATGGGGTTTCAAAAGGTCAGGCACGACTGGGTGACTGAACAACGACAACATTGGCTCTTTTGAAATGCAAAGTATGATCAATGAAAAGGTATACTATACTCCAAAAGAACTATTTGAATTTTCTAAATTGTACAGGCAAAAATCTGGGGAACAGGTGTAGCAGTGAATATTAGGGAGAAAGATAACTGGTGTAAAGAACATAAAGCTGGATCAGGCTACATTTGCTGACATCAACTCACTAAACAGAGACTCTGCATTTAACACAGCTTGGGCAGTTAGAAAGGTCTCTAATATTTTGATTGGTTTACTGGCTGAAACAGGCTAAAATGTTGCCCACAAGAAGTGAGTTAGAAATGCTAGACTTGCTTTGGTTTAATGCATAGGAAGGTATTTAAAGTCTTAGAAAGATTGGAATGTGACAGTATACTTACCATGTAAGATCTATTCAACCAAACTGGGAGGGTCAAGAGACAACCTTTCACTGCAACTATAGGGAATAAATTTGGGAAAGGAGCCCCGGCATCCTTGAAGAACCCTCGTGATCACCCTCCTCTGTAGTGAGATTTTACAGTGGGAACTACAGTCACTATAACAAGAAACCTAAATGTAATGAGAGTAATCGGATCCCAGAGTAGCAAGGCCAATGGCAGTGCTCAACTGCCAAGGGTAAGGGGGCGTGGTTACCAGTATAGATGGCCGAGTTAAAGCCGCGATCAGAATAGTCTGGTTTGCAAAGACCAGTTGTTGTTGTTCAGTCACTCAGTCGTGTCTGACTGTTTGCGACCCCATGGACTGAAGCACGCCAGGCTTCCCTGTTCTTCACTATCTCCTGGAACTTGCTCAAACTCAGGTCTATTGAGTGCACAGATCAGTGTCATTGGCTGATTGATTTTTGTGTTTCTAGAAATGAAATAGATAGGTAGTACACTAAATTCTTCCTTGTTCTATCTAAGTAGAAAAGTTCTAAGGTCAAGTGAACAAATGGATAACTTGGATGATAAAAATAGAGAGTCATGGCTCCTCAGTTAATTCTCAGATTGGCCAGGTTACAAACCCAGGATCTCTTACATGAAATTGATGCCAAAAATGTATATTGGTAATCTCTCCTAGCCTTCCCCAAAGGGAAAGTTACTTTTTACAAAAGTAACTGTACACTGGGAAAAAGAACATAATCAGACCTTTCAGGGACTGCTGGATAAAGTGGTTCTTATCTGACACTAATTCCAAGGGATCCAAAACATCACTGTGGTCCACCAGTCAGACTAGGAGTTTATGGAGATCAGGCACTTCAGCTAAGATCTCACAATGGGCTCACTATGTTCCTGAACCTATTCTGTAGTTATTCCCCCAAGTTCCAAAAGGCATAATTAGAATAGAAATACTCAGCAGCTGGCAGAATCCACACATGCTTGCTTATCAATTGACTGAAAAAAGTATCATATTTTCACTAAGCCTTCTCCAAGACACACATTTTCACTCCTTTTTATATTTCCTTAAATGAAATTATTTCTAGGGTCTTCATCATGTCTAACACTGTACTGTATTTTTTTAATGCATGACTAATATTGAAATTGTATTTGCTCAAATCCCATGAGAATTTTCTCACATGAACTGCCAATGAGCAAAGTCATTCTCAAAAGCACTAAAGCAGACCATTTGAGCCGAAATAATGAAATTTATATTTACTGCTGTTAAATTTCATCTTCTTGTCTCTGGACCCGCACTAAAAGCTATCAAGATGTTTTGAATCATAACTAATTCAATAGGCAAACATTTATCGAAGGCCTACTCTGAGTCAAGCCTGGTAATGAAGCTATAAAAATGAACAAGACACTGTCTTTGACCTCTAGTTGCTGTGTCTAGGAAAGGACATGAAAAGGTAAATAATATAAATAAGCAATGTGATAAGTACTGTGGGAGTGCCATGCTTTAAAAAATGAGTAGTTGCTAGGAGAAAGATGGAAAATATAATCAACACTGAACACAAGCTCGAGCTGTAGCTGCAGAGAAGGACAAACTGCAGGCTGAGAAACAAAAGAAATGAGCATAAAAGATAGGAGACTAAGAAAAAGTTGAGAGGGAGGCCAGTGAAGAGAGTAGAGAAGGGCATAAAAAGGTCAGATTGATGATCAATGGAAGAGCTTGGAGGCTCTTGAATCCAGGATTTCCAAAACATGCCAACAGTCCCTTAAGTATTATAATAAACTCTAAAAATAGTTTAAATAAGTCTCAGGTAAATAACTAAATGTGTTAAAATAAAATACAGATCATTTGGTGAATTGATCTTTCAACATAGAAGCTTTTGATAAATTGATGTGGAGTTGTAAGTTTGGAATATTGTATTTTTCAAAGATGGCTGAGGAACTATCTCCGATCTATGTACACTTCTTCTACAAAGTGACCTTGTTCCCACTGAAGGGCAGAGTTTATTTTCCACCATTTTGTGACTGCTTTTATCAATATGATACAGCAATTACCATACTGTGAGAAGTCCAAGTTACCCAGAGGGGCAAAAGGTAGGTGCTCTGCTAAACAGCTCCAGCAGAACTGCCAACCACATAGACGGAATCATTTTGGATGTTCAGTCCAGTCAGTCTTTCAGATTACTTTAATCCAATTGAAAATCTGACGGAAAACGCATGAGCATGTTCAAGGATGAACTGCCAGCTAAGACCATTGGCTTATAGGAACCTAAGCGATAATAATATAATACAGTTTTAAACCATTAAGCTGTCAGCTTGTAACCATCAATAGTTACCTAGAACACAATGCTTAGGAAAGACAGAGAGGCTTCCTAGCTAATGACTACAGATATTTGAAGTACAATGATATTAACTGAATCACAGAGTGGTTAGGTTAAAAAGCCCTGATAATAGGGAAAGCCGATAACTCTGTTCTCAGAGGTCAAATGTGACTTGGTTGTTCCTTTCTGTAGCAGTGAAGTTTCCTGCTTAACAGACTATGTCATTAGCAATGCCATCAACCAAACAGAATTAAAAGAGGAATAATATGGTTGACCAAGCAATATAATAAACAATTTTTAATATGCTGAGTTTGAGCTGTTTATAATATATTCATATGTGATGATGAATACAGATTTTCTAATATAGATTTTGAGCTTATGAAGGAGATATGAGATGTATATAATAGAGCCATCACCATATGGAAAGATATTTATTGAAGCCATGGGAGGTAGTTATATTACTCAGAGAAATAATAAAGAAGAGATGTTCCAAAAGAAAGCTGTGAAAAATACAAACAGTTAAAAGGTAAAGCGAAAATAATCTTTTTGACAAAATCCTATTAAACACTATCATTTTCCATGTTCAAATAGTAATTTATCCTATCATTGAAAATGGAAAAAAAGAAAGAAACATTGTTCTTTTTTGCACAGCAGTATTGTATAAGTTTTAGGATTTGGCCAGAGGGAGAACTGGTGATACTGTTATATATGACTGAATTCACACTAAAATTACAAGATGATGAAATATTTTGTCAACACAAGACGGTTAAGGACTTGAATTGTGTACGCAATGTATATGTGATTGAGTCTATAATTTTTCCAGCAAATAATATCATATAAACAGAAATTATATGACCTATAAAACATTAGAAAATTAATTCCTTTCACACGATGTTTACAAAGTACTGACAGCTTTATCTTATCTTCAAGACAACTTTAATCTCTGCACAAAGCTCAGATCAAGCTGTAAATATAGACTGATGGAGGTTAAAAATATGTTGTATACATTTTAGTGAGAAAATTCTGGTGAATATGATTTCAGGAAAAGCAAAATATTTGTGCCAAGTATCAACACAAAGAAATACAAATAAAAGTATTTTTTGTAAATATATAGTTGGTCACAATATCATTTAATATGTTAAATATCATTTAATATATCATTTAACATATTATATATCATTTAGTATATTAAATTTATATAAATCAAAGAATAAATTAGTATCTATTTCTAAAAAGGAAGGGGAAAATACAGTGGTAATATGTATTTTAGCTACATTTTAAATAATGGGGCTATTAATTAACAGTGGAGGAGCAGTATGGTAAATTCAATGATATTAGCAAATATTACTCCTCATCCTAAACTTCCCTGGAAAACATACATTTTCCCATTTTATTGATATTGGACTTGATCACATGACTTGCTTTGGTCATTGGAACATAGGCAGAAGTGACAGAGTACCAGTTTCAAGCCCAAGGTTTAAGCTATTTCCACTCATCCTTTACAAAAACAACAAAAAATGACTCCAGGTGGCCCTTTCCCTGCGTTTTGGGAATCAAAAAGACATTTGGAGCAGAGCTTCCCTGGCTGATTCACATTTACAGCCAGAAGCACAGCACTCAGCACAATTGTACACAGCTGCAAGTGTGAGGGGCAGCATCATTTTAAGCCAATGGTCCCTTAAGTATTACTATAAACTTTGAAAATAGTTTAATAGTTAGGCAATATAATTAAGGTAATACCTGACTGAAATTTCTTGCTCAGAAAAAGCTGAAATATTAATTCATATAAAAATATTTTCTGATATTAAAATCTTTCAGAATCACACATTTAATTTGTAAGAAGTAGGAAATATAAAGGTATATTGTATTTTTAATATGGTTAGATCTTGACTATGATGAAAATAGAGAAGTATCATCTATCAAATGTTACATAATTAAAATTTAAAAGAATGAATTTCTAAATTATTTATGTTTGTAAGCGACGTCATGAAAATTTAATAACTGGCCATGAATAATAAGCATTCAAAATTATAAATTTATATATTAATCAAAGAAAAAATTAATGTCTATTTCTGAAAAGGAAGTCCTGGAAAATATAGTGGTAAAATATATAAAAGTAGTACTGATAAAAGAAATAATGCATTGATCTGAGCTCTTGAAAATTAGAAAAGTGCTATTTCTCTATGACTATGAAAGCATTTAACTTGACCTGAACTTTTGATTTCTGTATTTAATTGGTTATTATCTGATCAGAAAAGTCATAAAAAATCATTTAAGCCTCTCATAAATTAGGAAGTGAAACATATCACTAAAATGAATTAAAATGTCTCATGAATAAATAACTCATCTTTCTCTAAATTTCTCTAAGCACTTCTTGACATTTGCCAGGAAAAAAGGAAACAATGTCATTTACAATAAAAGTCTACATATATTTTTAAATAAAAACATAGATAATGTTTAAAATGTCTCCTTTTTATGAAAAAGAAAAATTATGGTCTTATCTCAGTGCCTCAAGGCAGAAAAAAATTTGACTATCATTCCACTATTTATACTTTTAATGTTTTATATTCAAAAATCAGTTTGAGAAAATTCATTATCATGGTAATTTGGGAATGATTAAAGTAATACATTTTGGTGCTTTTTATTTTTAAAGATCTTTTAAAACTTATGTCCAATTTAAACAAAAGCAAACTCAGATTAGATTATAAACAAAGCAATATCAACAAATCAAACCAGATTAAAAAAATAAGGTTGAAGCAGGAAAAGTACAGATATAAAACACAAGATAGAAAACAGAAATGCTATAGTGAGATAAATCTAGTTTTGAAAAGAGGGACTATTAATAAAAAAGAAAACTATTAGGCTACCATGAAGCAGTTTAGTTACAGTAGATGCAAATCAGATGAGAAATAAATGCATGGGAATTACTAGCACCAAAAGGCATGGTCAGTAAAGGCCGAGACTGAATTAAGATAACTCTCTTTATGTTATTTGTGGCAAGGTGACTCTGAACATAGCATGAAAGTAAACGTTTTGCCATGGAATAAAATTATTCATAATATTGTGGGAAGCTGTGCCTAACACATCAGTTCAAAGAGGGAAATCGATGCAGTTGTCCAAAGCATTCTCCCTTTTTGTAGGGTAAGTAGAAACTAGAGTAGATGATTTAAGACTTACGACGAATCATATTATGGATCGTAGTAAAACTTATGATCCTTAAACTACAGCACTTTTGAATGAGGGAACAGATTATAGTTTAGAGTCATAATAAAAATGTATATCAATTTGATATTTTAACAGTCCAAAATAGTTACTTGAAATAAAATAATATGTAAATTGTTATCACAATTTAATAACAACCAATATATACACAAAACGTGTACAGAAGGAGAGAAAAAGAATAAGCATTAGGATACACTGCAAATAATCATTATTTCCATAGAGTGAAGTGATATAATACAGAGTCACCTTCCTTTATGTACTTCCCCATAGTTTGAATTTTGGGAAGCCTGTTCACGTTTTAGAATTTAAAAAACGTTTTTAAAAGTCTTACCTCAGAAGGATCTTTTTCAAGAAAACAGACTGAGTTACCTCTATTATGCTTCCCATTCTAGCACACTCCTTCCTTCATATTTACACATAGTAGAGTGCATACAGAATTTAGCAAAACTACTAGACATATGATCAAAATACAAAAATCAATTGCATCTCTTAATACAAGCAAAAAGCATCTAGCGGACAAAAATAAGACCTCATTTATAGTAAGATCAAATACTGATGGATAAATCTAACAAACGATGTTTACAGGTTCTGTGGGAAAAATCTAAACTGAAAAAAATCAAAGAAAGATATGCAGTCTTCATAGATGTGTATACTTAACATTATAGACTTGTCAATTCTCCCCAGACTCATCTATAGCCACAATGCAATTTCAGTGTGAATCTCAAAGGGTATTTTTTGACTGGAACTGAAAAAATGATTTTTAAATTACATGGGCATGCAAAGACCAAGTATAGCTAAACAGCTCTGAAGAAAAGCATAGAGGAAGAATTACCCTGCTAGGATTTGGGTCTTCTTTTAAAGCCATAGTAATAAAAAACACCGTAGTACTACTTCAGACATAGGCAAATTGAAAAATGCAATAAAGCAGACATAGGAATATATGGAAATTTATATATAATGGGATAATCTACCACTTAGTGATGAAGGATCTATTCTAAATGAGGTTAAAAACATATAATGGAAAAAAATAAAATTGTATCCCTACCATATATACAAAAAAAAATTATTCCAGATGAAACAATTACTTATACAGTTGGCCCTCTATATGCACCAATGCAGAACCCATAAATAAAGTAGACTGAGTATACTACTTCATTTTACATAAAAGACTTGAGCATCCCTGGATTTTGGTATCCAAGGGGGTCATAGAACCAATTCTCTGCAGATACTGAGGAATGACTATGTCAGAAACAATACTTTAAAACTATTAGTGAGGAATATCTCTCTGGCTTTGTGGTAGGGAGATATTTCTTAAACATGACAGAAAGGTGTATTCACTCTAAAAGAAATGATATATAAATTTATTTTAAATTAAGAACTTATATTAAAGACTTAAAAACTAACAAAAGGGATAAGAGATTTACAACGAATGCAAAAAATAGCATTAAGAATATATTAAAAGTCAAAGAATATTTGTTAAGACAATCTAGTTAAAGACACGAACAGTCATTCTGAAGAGGAGGAAAGCTCACATATTAATAAATATATGTATATATTGTCATCTTCATAAGTGAACAACGAAATGGAACAAAGAAAAACCGTTTTCATTATTTGACTGTCAAAAACTAAGATAACATTACATGAACTGAAGATAGTATTTCTTTTTTTAATTTATTTATTTTAATTGGAGGCTAATTACTTTACAGTATTGTAGTGGGTTTTGCCATACATTGACATGAATCAGCCATGGGTGTACATGTGTTCCCCATCCTGAACCGCCCTCCCAACTTCCTCCCTATCCCATCACTCAGGGTCATCCCAGTGCACCAGCCCTGAGCACCCTGTCTCATGCATTGAACCTGGACTGGCGATCTATTTCACATATGATAATATACAGGATTCAATGATATTCTCTCAAATCATCCCACCATCACCTTCTCCCACCGAGTTCAAAAGTCTATTCTTTACATCTGTGTCTCTTTTGCTGTCTCACATATAGAGTTATCGTTACCATCTTTCTAAATTCCATATATATGTGTTAATATACTGTATTGGTGTTTTGCTTTCTGACTTACTTCACTCTGTGTAATAGGCTCCAGTTTCATCCACCTCATTAGAACTGATTCAAATGCATTCTTTTTAATAGCTGAGTAATATTCCATTGTGTATATGTACCACAGCTTTCTTATCCATTTGCCCGCTGATGGCCATCTAGGTTGCTTCCATGTCCTGGCTATTATAAACAGTGCTGCGATGAACACTGGGGTTCACGTGTCTCTTTCAATTCTGGTTTCCTCGGTGTGTATGCCCAGCAGTGGGATTGCTGGGTCATATGGCAGTTCTATTTCCAGTTTTTTAAGGAATCTCCACACTGTTCTCCATAGTGGCTGCACTAGTTTACATTCCCACCAACAGTGTAAGAGGGTTCCCTTTTCTCCACACCCTCTCCAGCATTTATTGTTTGTAGACTTCTGGATAGCAGCCATTCTGACTGATGTGAGATGGTACCTCATTGTGGTTTTGATTTGCATTTCTCTGATAACGGGTGATGTTGAGCATCTTTTCACAATTACTGCACATAATGGAATTATGATAAAAATAACATGAAATAATATGATTAATATGCTTAAATAAATAAAAAGAAGGGGCTTCCCTGGTGGTCTAGTGGTTAAGACTCCGCCTTGCAATGCAGAGAATACCAGTTTGATCCCTGGTCCGGGAAGATTCCACATGCCACAGGGCAACTAACCCTGTGTGCCACAAGTACTGAGCCCATATGCAGCAACTACTGAAGCCCATGCACCCAAGAGACCATGCTCCACAACAAGAGAAGACACTTCAATGAGAAGCCTGCACATTGCAACTAGAGAGTAGCCCCCACTCTCTGCAAAAAGAGAAAGCCTATGCACAGCAACAAAGATCCAGCACAGCCAACAATAAAATAAATAAGAAATAAAAAGAAGCTGTTGAAAAGACAAAAGAATAAAAGATTATCAGTATAAGGGATATTAGAAAACAGCCAGATACATATACACCTAGAAATTATGTATATATATAATTTATAATAGAAACTCAAAGCTTGTATTAACTAGATTAGTCATATGTGGAGCAAAAACTAGTAAACTGGAATTCAAATCGGATGAATTTACCAAGAGACAAAGATGAAAAATTTGAACACAGGTTAGAAGATATGGACGATCAAGTGAGACTGTTAAACATATGTTTCAGTGGAGGACCAGAAGAAGATGAGAGACAAAAAGAGAGAAAGTATTTTCAAAAAGAAAGTGACCAAGAATTGTCCAGAACATATATAATAAATCCTTTCTGAGTTTTTGGGAAACCATCTCAAGCCTCCTTCCAAAAGAAAAAAAAGGAAAAATACACCTAATATTTTGAAATAAAAATTAAAGTTTTTAAAAAATGAAAAATAGATTATCTACAAAGCAGTGACAATTGAGTGTGTGGACCACTGAATTACAACAAATATGGGAAAACAAGGCAGTGCTTTTCAATTAAACATAACCCTAAACACACAACGAAATGAACAACCATGAGTAAGAGTCAAAGCTACATAATTGGGACTTCTCTGATGGTCCAGCGGTTAAGACTTAGCCTTCCAATGCAGGGAGTGCAGGTTCCATCCCTGGCTAGGGAGCTAAGATCCTACATGTCATGTGGCCAAAAAAACAAAACATAAAACAGAAGCAATATTGTAGCAAATTCAATAAAGACTTCCAAAAAAAGCCACATAATTGTAGATCCACATGAAAAAACAAGTTATTCTCAGGCCAAACACTAAAACTGATTCACAGTTATTGTAAACATGTGTGAAAGGCAAAATAATAAAGCTTTGAGAAGGTAATATAGCAGAATAACTATTATAATTTGGGGGTAGTAAAAAATATTTTAAATAAGGTTATAAAGGCTTTAATAATAAAATAAAGAGTTCATGATTAAAATCAAAATTTATATTCATCAAATGACATCATTTACAGAATTAAAAGACACAGAATGAAAAAATATCTGCAACAAATAAAACTAAAAAGCCTCACATTTAGAATATGTCTTAAAACCATATATATCTACAAATTAAGAAAAGAGGATGAATCCCCCCCAAAAAAGCATAAAAAATGTGGTTGACCTTATTGACATTCAGAGAAATCCAATGTAAAACCACAAGCAGTTAATATTTAACTTGATTCATTTTTTAAAATATTAAAATTTGACAGTACTAAGTGTTGAAGAGGATATGGATAAATGAGACTCGATCCTCTGCTGATACTTTTATAAATTAATACATTCACTTAGGAAAACAATTAGTATTTCCTTTTAAAGTAGGAGATGCACATAGCCTGCATCCAACAATTCCCTATTAATATAAAAACTCTTACATATATGTGTCAGTATACAAGTTTACTCAGAGCATTGTGCATAGTTTCTTCATTTTTTAGAGCAAAAAAAATGGAAGAGGACAGATCAAGTCTCGGTCAATAATATAAAGGATAAATAAATTGTGGTGTAGTAATAGAATGACTGTTCAGCAAGAAAAATGAATAAAACACAGAGTCAGTGTTCAAACTACCACACAATTGCACTCATTTCACATGCTAGGAAAGTCATGCTCAAAATTCTCCAAGCCAGGCTTCAACAGCACATGACCAAGAATTTCCAAATGTTCAAGCTGGATTTAGAAAAGGCAGAGGAACAAGAGATCAAAATGCCAACATCTGCTGGGTCATAGAAAAAGCAAAGGAATTCCAGAAAAACATCTACTTCTGCTTCACTGACTATGCCAAAGCCTTTGACTGGGTGGATCACAAAGCCGCAAAATGAAGCACAAGCCAATCAAGATTGCCAGGAGAAATATCAACAATCTCAGATATGCAGATGATACCACCCTTTTGGCAGAAAGTGAAGAGGAACAAAAGAGCCTCTTAATGCAGGTGAAAGAGGAGAGTGAAAAAGATGGCTTAAAACTCAACATTCAAAAAACTAAGATGATGGCGTCTGGTCCCATCACTTCATGGCAAATAGAAGGGGAAACAATGACATACTTTATTTTCTCAGGCTCCAAAATCACTGCAGATGGTGACTGCAGCCATGAAATAAAAAGACGCTTACTCCTTGGAAGAAAAACTATGACAAACCTAGACAGTATATTAAGAAGCAGAGACGTCACTTTACTGCCAAAGATCCATATAGTCAAAGTTATGGTTTTTCCAAGTCATGTATGGATGTGAGAGTTGGACCATAAAGAAGGGTGAGTGTTAAAGAATTGATGTTTTTGAACTGTGGTGTTGGAGAAGACTCTTGAGAGTCCCTTGGACTGCAAGGAGACCCAACCAGTCCATCCTAAATGAAATCAATCCTGAATATTCATTGGAGGGACTGAGGCTGAACCTGAAGCTACAATACTTTGGCTACCTAATGCCAAGAGTCAACTCACTGAAAAAGACCCTGATGCTGGGAAGGATTTCAGGCAGAGGGAAAGGGGATGACAAAGGATGAGATGGTTGGATAGCATCACCAACTCAACAGACATGAGTTTGAGCAAGCTCCAGGAGATGGTGAAGGACAGGGAAGCTTGGCGAGTTGAAATCCATAGGGTCGCAAAGAGTCAGACATGACTGAGTGACTGAACAACAGCAACAATGTTGAGCTAAACGAGCAAGTTACAGAAGAATATAAACAGTGTTAATTGGATATTTATAGTTCAAAAGATGTAAAACTAAACCATGAATTTCAGCAATATGAAATATTAAATTGGTGCAAATGTAACTGCAGTTTTAGACCATGAATTTTAAATCATTACAACTAAGTTCAAACATATTTTTTAATCAAAATAGGAACCATTACAATCAACACATTTTTGCAACCAACAAAAAATAAGTTTATTTATTCCTATAGCATAAAAATCCATGCTTCAAGATTCTACAAACTCTTAGAAACCATTTTCTGCCTCCTGTTGTTTGTACAAGCTTTTTCCCTGCAAAAAGTTGTTGAGATGCTTGAAGAAGTGCGGGTCAGTTGGCAAAAGATCAGGTGAATATGGCAGATAAGGCAAAATTTCGTAGCCCAATTCATTCAACTTTTGAAGCATTGGTTGTGTGACGTGAGGTCAGGAGTTGTCATAAAAAAGAGCTGGGCCCTTTCTGTTGACCAATGCCAGCTTCAGGCATTACAGTGTTCTGTGCATGCCATCAATTTGCTGAGAATACTTCTCAGATGTGATGGTTTCACCGGGATTCAGAAAACTGTAGTGGATCAAACCAGCGACAGACCACCAAACAGTGACCATGACTTTTTTTTTTGGTGCAAGCTTGGCTTCGTGAAATGCTTTGGAGCTTCTTCTCAGTCCAACCACTGAGCTGGTCATCGTTGGTTGTTGCATAAAATTCACTTTTCATTGCACATCACAATCCGATGAAGAAATTGTTCATTGTTGTTGCCAGAAGAGAAGACGACACTTCAAAATGACCATTTTTTTGATTTGCAGTCAGCTCATGAAGCACCCACTTATGGCAGCTTCACATGTAGTTTTATGAGAATCAGTTTCAATGATGCTCTCAATTAGCTGTTGTCAACTTCCGATGGCCAATCACTGTGCTTCGCATCTTCAAGGCTCTCGTCTCCTTTGCAAAACTTGTTGAGCCACCACTGCACTGTATGTTCATTAGCAGTTCCTGGGCCAAATGTGCTGTTGATGTTGCAAGGTGTCTACACAGATTAACAACACACTTTGAACTCGAATAAGAAAATCGCTTGTATTAGCTTTCTGTCTAACACCGTTTCCATAGTCTAAAATATAAAATACACAGCAAGTAATGTCATCAGCAAAAAAACATAAAGCAATAAATGTGCATTAAAATCATGTTTAACATAACCACATTTATTTAAGAATATATTCCAATATCAAACAGCAAAGTACAACAATACGAAACTGCGATTACTTTTGTACCAACCTAATAACTAGGAAGGGAGAAGGCAACGGCACCCCACTCCAGTACTCTTACCTGGAGAATCCCAGGGATGGGGGAGCCTCGTGGGCTGCCGTCTATGGGGTCGCACAGAGTCGGACACAACTAAAGCGACTTAGCAGCAGCAGCAATAACTAGGAAGAAACCCTAAGATATGCAAAATTTTAAATTTAGGCTGGTGGAAAGAGGGGGAGTGGTATCCCACTGGGAAGGGAATAAGTGGGCTTCAATATTATTTGGCAACATTCTATTTCCTAATTTAAGTGGGAGATACACTCTTTGGTGTGTATGATATATTTTACAATGAAAAAATATTAAATTTCCAATGGTTGCACTTCTCACCACCTAAGAATAAAATTTAGAATCCTAACTTTGATGCACAAAATCCAACATGATGTAGCCCTTGACTCCCAGTTCATTCTCAACTTTGAATTGTCTCCTTCCTCTGCTTTTAATTATTTCGTCCTGATTTTTGTAGAATTAGCTCCTTTGCACCATTCAAGTCTCAGTTCAGATGTCATCTTTCTAGAGAGACAAAATCAGAAACATATCTACTCTTCATGATATTAATAGATTTTTGATAAAACGTTTTTTGGTATATATCTTTTGTCAATTGATATCCCAATACAACAGAAAATAAAGATAGGAAAATTGGAGACTACATTGCTTTGTTGGATTAACCTTTGTCAAATATAACTAAAAGAGCTTGCAGTGGAATGGAGAATGAATCCATTAGAAGTAACTTGCATTTTTATTTTAAAAGCTGACTATAATACATCTTAACTTATAGATAATTTGCTTGATTTCATGTTCCTGAATGATTATAGCTTGTTAATGTAAACATTCTATTTATAGTGCTTAATTCAGGGACTTGCTATTCTTTTTCTGAACTTTCACCCCAATCAGGTCCACCGCATGATCATTAACACTCCTCCACTTCCCCAATTTCAATTCCAGGGTTTTCTTAAATTGACTCCAGTCATTCACAATTAACAACTGAATATACTGGGGTGGGGGGGAGGGGAGCTTGACTAATTTCAAGTTCAGATTAATTCATCAGATATAAATAGCTTGCATATTTACTTTTGGAGATGAAAAAGAATACCACTCACTACTTCAAAGGAACACAAGCAATTATCTGTATTTCTGTATTCTATCTTTATACTACTTATTAGCCCATTTGTTACTTAGGCCAGTTAGTTTGGGTTGCTAAAGATATTATTCAATATGTAGGGAAGTAGTTGCTTTGTTGTAACCTTATTATTTCTTTTTTCTAATTTTTACTGAAACCAGTTTTGCACATTTTAATATGTTCATTTTATTTCAAACATTAATTCCCTGTCTCCTTGTTAGCCCGGTATATCTCAAAAGAATTTGGTTTAATTTAAGTCATTATTTCTAGTTTCTGGAAACATGATGCATTTACCAAATGTCCTTACAAAGTTCAGTTGCTTAAAACTGAAACCTATAAATAATACCTACTATATTTCTGATAATGGCTTTGGTGTCATTTCAACATAATGCAAGAAGTGAGTGATACAGTTTTTCTTAAAATCTTTGACTTTATTTTGACCAAGATGATTCTAAATATGTTTGCAGTTGCTTCTATATTACCTTTTAACAAAAATATTTAACTGTAATAATGTATCACAGAGAACTTTACTAATGCTTCCCAGGTGGCTCAGCAGTGAAGAATCTGCCTGCCAATTCAGGAGACTCGGGTTTGATCTCTGGGTAGGGAAGAATCCCTGGAGAAGAAAATGGTAAACCACTTCAATGTTCTGGCCTGGGAAATCCCATGGACAGAGAAACCTGGCGGGCTATGGGGGTCGCCAAAAGTCAGACGTGAAATAGCAACTAAATAACAAAATGTATCAAAGTAAAGTTCTGATTCAGGTTCTGTACAATGCTGCATAGTGAAAACATACACAACCATCAGATATAATCAATATCTAAATCTCTGCAAAAGAAAAAATGAACCACATTCTATAACATCCATTATAAAAAGTGTTTAAAGTAAAAATTTCAACATTTTCCATTCTTATCAGGGTGTAAGCACTTCTCAAACACTTGAGAATTTACTTGGGTTGAATTACCAAATGTCCCTCCATGTACTATTCCTTTTTTGTATCACCATTGATAAAGGATGTTTCTTCTATTGCTTACAAAAATTGAACTATAAAATTTGAAAATTAAGTAAATCTAAAATCTTTTGTAAAATCATGTCAGCTTAAGTGTAAATGCTGATTAAAAATTAGAAGCATTCACATCAAAATTATAATCTGCACCACAGTGAGTTGCAAGCTCAGTCGGGTCCAACTCTTTGTGATCCCACAGACTGTAGCCCACCAGGCTGCTCTGTCCATGGGATTTTCCCAGCAAGAATACTGTAGTGGGTTGCCATTTCCTCCTTCAGGGAATCTTCTGACCCAGGGATTGAACCTGCATCTCCTGCATTGGCAGGTGAATTCTTTACCACTGCACCACCTGGGAAGCCTCCTGCACTACAGTAGAGGCCACTAAATGCAAGAGAATTTGCATTTACAGTAGAACTACATCTAGAATTTATCTGAATTGCTATTTTAATCCATCCTAGGAATGAGAGAAGGACAGCACCAAAGTGAGAGGTGTGAAGACTTTAAACTCATTGTATTTTATGGGTCCAATATTGTAATGAGAGGTAATAACCTACCCAGACTGACAAGAGTTCATACCTCAGTTCCCTGTCCCTCAAAAGTCTAATTTTTTTTCTTTCTTAACACATTAGAAATACACATAGGATATAAAGTACTTCTATCCTATTACATGATTATTTCTAAAGGGTCCACATACACCTGTGTAGATTTGAATTTTTATACTGTCTTCCTTGAAGTCTCTTCCCATTAACCTACCAGGTCCAGAAACTGGTAGAATACAAAATCAGAATTTTTATTTATCTGTTTGTAATTTTTGATCTTTACCATTTTAAAATAATTCTAGTTTAAAAAATCAAGCTTTCCATTCGATGCTCTTCAAAGAATAAAGGACAAAAATGATAAAGGTATCATGTTTCCATGACTAATCTACTTTACAATCATTATTTTTTAAAAAACCAAAAATTAATATCACTTAGGAAGAAGGTGAGAAGAACATAAAATTTCTGTGGTATATAGTCTAACAATAAGAATTTCCCCCACGTTTCTCATCATAATATTCCATAAAATTGTAGATTCCATTTTTTAATAACTCTGCAAGACAATATACCATTTATTTTACTAATTTTGCTCTTCAAATATAATTACCAAACACTTTATTTAAAAGTGCAAATCTTACTTCAATAAACACTAACTCCTATTGTGTGATTTACTGGTGTTGACAAATGTGGTTCACAGCATTTTATACACCTCTACATGCAGAAACAATTTCACCATCCTTAAGCAACAACAAGAGCTAAGATATAGCTATCTGCTGCTCCAAATTTAATTCACAAGATCAGAAACATACCTACCATGAGCAATGCTAGTTATTATCAGAAAATATTCCTTTGAATTGCTCAGGCACAATAACGCAAAGAGAGGAGAAACAAGATTATTAGCTACTTGATATACTTGTCTTCAGTATTTGCATTAGTAAAAGTCAGGATCAAAACATAAGACAGCAGCCCCCTGGTTTGCGTCAAGGAGGAGCCCCCAAGCCCGCCACAGAGCCCCTGGGCAGAGGATGCCAGCCCTGGCCGACCATCCTCCATGGTGGAGACGCCCCTGTCCCCGACCACCCTCATTGACTCCATCGTCCGGGAGAGTGAGCCCACGCCCGCCACCTCCACCACCCCCCTCTCGGACACCGGGGGCCATCCCCCCTCGCCCCTGCCCGCCTCAGCCCCCGAGAAGTGCCTCAGCGTCGCCTTCCTGGACAAGACTGAGCTCAGCGACCACCAGGACACCATGGACTCCAACCTGGACAACCTGCAGACCATGCTGACGAGCCACGGCTTCAGCGTGGACACCAGCACTCTGCTGGACCTGTTCAGCCCCTCGGTGACGGTGCCCGACATGAGCCTGCCCGACCTTGACAGCAGCCTGGCCAGCATTCAGGAGCTCCTCTCTCCCCAAGAGCCCCCCCGACCTCTGGAGGCAGACAAAGGCAGCCCAGACTCAGCTGGTTCACCACACCGCCCAGCCCTTGCTGCTGCTGGACCCGGGCCCCGTGGACGTGGGGAGCAGCGACCTGCCGGTGCTCTTCGAGCTGGGGGAGGGCTCCTACTTCTCCGAGGGAGACGACTACTCGGATGACCCCACCATCTCCCTGCTGACGGGCTCAGAGCCCCCCAAAGCCAAGGACCCCACTGTCTCCTAGAAGCCCCAGGAGGAGAGCCGGCCTTGGGCAGGGCTCGTGTTGGGGAGCCTAGACCCCTGGCTGTCAGGGTGGCATGGACCCTGGCCAGCACCGAGGGCATAGCCCTGAGAGCCGCAGCTTGCCTGGGATTCACGGCCACACTCAGACTGACCAGGACGCAGGTGTTCACAGAATTGTATTTTGGATTTTTACACGAGAGTCCCCCTTTCCCCTTCCATAGAGATATACAGATATATACATGGACGGACAGACCGATGAGCCAGGCAGAGATTTATAAACAACGAGCTCTGTGAAAACAAACAAACAAACAAAAAACATAAGACACCCAGTGGTAGATAGGGCTCTGAGATTGCCCCCAAGATTCCTGCTCCTGGTGAGCACACTCTATATGATCCCTCTCCCTTCAGCATGGGTAGAACTTGAGCTCGAGAGAGTCGCTCTTTTGATTAGGCTACAGAAGACTTCATCTTACGAGACGGAAGTCAGAATTTTCCTGCTGTCCATGAAGAAACAAGTTTCCATGAGATCTACAACTTCAAAGATTGAATTCTGTCAATAATCTGAATGAGCTTGGAAGATGACCTCAAGTTCCAGATGAGAACTCCAGTTCCAGCCAAACCTTGATTTAAGCCTTGTAAGACCAAGAGCAGAGAGCACAGTGAAACCATGCTGGCCTCCTGACCCACACAAATTGTGAGATAGTAAATCTGAAATGTATATATTTATATATGAAGATTTGTATTTGACAGTCAATTTGAAGACACAATCCTTGGAATGTGTCATTATTTCCCTAAAATTTGATTTGTTTTCTATCCTTACCAACATTTTGTTGATAAATATGAAAAAATTAAGATTGCATTAAAAGTGAATGTGGTAAACTGTTATTTGAATAGCACTTATCTGAAATACCTAATATCTCTATTTTTGGATCTAATTATTTTGCCCCAGAAAAATACATGTTAAAGAGAAAATTCATGACATAAATTTTATGATCTACTTCAGAAGAATTGGTTGAAGAGAAAACTAACATCTCTATCATGCACATGTAATTTATACTAAACAAAATATTATTTCACCTTAAATTTCTGAACGAAAAGACAGAAGAAACATTAATGCATTCATAGAGTTACAATTCACAGGTTAACATCAGCCTATATAATATATAAGCTATGAATTGTTTAAGTACTTCTCATATTTCAATTTTATCTGCTACAATATCCTTCAAAGCATTTACCTTTTTCCTATGTTCAACATTTCTGATGCCTGGTCAATAAATAATTATAGATTATATTATAATTGAAAGATAGATAACAGGGCAATGCTATAATTTCCTTAAAGCTGCTATCATATGATGTATATGTATTTGTTCTATTTTTTAAAAGTTGATTATTTTAAAGCTACAGTTTTTACCTTTTTCACCTTTGGCCTTAATTATATCTCACTGGTTAAAAAGAATTACCCAGTTATAGAAACAATAAAATTATTATTCTTATTCACAAAGCAATCTCACATTGGTACATTCTTTGTTATTTTAAATGTTTCAAACATATAGAAAAAATGCAAATAATACAATGAAAAAATTATCATAGCTTGAACTATAATTTGTATTAGATTATATCAGTTCAAAATGCTAGAATAAATAATATTAACTTGGTTGAAATGATTTGTATGCTTCTCCACATAAACTTTTGCATCTAACTATCTCAGAGCTAACCAATCTCTAGAATTTGATATCACAAAGATATTCACTTATTGTTGTTGTTATTTAGCCGGTAAGTTGTGTCTGACTCTTTGCAGCCCCAGGGACTACAGCACACCAGGATTCCCTATCCTTCACCATCTCCCAGAGTTTGCTCAAATTCATGTCCATTGAGTCAATGATGTCATCCAACCATCTCATCCTCTGCTGTCCGCTTTTCCTCCTGCCCTCAATCTTTCCCAGCATCTGGGTCTTTTCCAGTGAGTTGGTTCTTCACATCAGGTGGCCAAAGTATTAGGGCTTCAGCTTCAGCATCAAACCTTCCAATGAATATTCAAGGTTGGTTTCCTTTAGAATGGACTGGTTTGATCTCCTTGTTGTCCAAGGGACTCTCAAGATATTTTCTTTTAAATTTTTGAAGAAAAAAAATTCACATTGAAAGCTTTAATCCACTTGGAAAATTTCTTTGCTTTAGCTTGAGATAATTGTGTCTTTTTTTAAAACATAAATGATCAATTATCCAAGCACCACATAATGACTAGATGTTCTTTCCTCTTATCTGTAGTTCCACTGATGTGTTTACATTCACATCTCTGTTCAGTTCAGTTCAGTCACTCAGTCGTGTCCGACTCTTCGAGACCCCAAGGACTGCAGCACGCCAGGCTTCCCTATCCATCACCAAATCCCGGAGCTTACCCAAACTCATGTCCATCAAGTCAGTGATGCCATCCATCTCTGTGTTAACAGAGATATTAACAGATCTCTGTTAATATCACTTTATATATATTTGTGCATAATACTGATTCTGGTCTCTATTAGATTTTTAGGCCTGTTCTTGTAACAACAAGATACAATTGTATTTCCATAGACTTAAATATTATGACAATTAGTAGGGAAAGATTCTTGACTTCAGTCATCTCCAGAATTATTTGCCTAGTCTTGACTCTTTTCTCTTCTATGTTAATAAGGAACAGCTTGACACCCTTCCTGGAGAAATTTTTTCATTGTAATCATATTTGATTATAACCTGAGGAGGGATGAATTACTTAACATAGTGGGTAAACACTGCTTATTTTTTTTTCACCCTTCAGTGTGATTTTATGTTTCTCCATATACGTCTTGCACACTGTTAGGTTTGGTCCTAGATATCTTATAAATTTTATGTTATTTTTAAAATAATTTTCTTAATATTTATTTTGAAATAGTATGTTACAACTTTTGTGGGCATGTATTTTTTTATTTTATTTATCTTTTTATTTTTATTTTTGGCTGTGCTGGGTCTTCGATGCTATGTGGGCTTTACTCTAGTTGCAGGGAGCAGGGGCTACTCTTGATTTCCGTGGGAGGACTTCACATTGCAGGGTCTTCTCTTGTTGTGGAGCACAGACTCTAGGGTGCAGGGGCTTCAGTAGTTGCAGCGCACAGGCTTAGTAGTTTTGTCTCCCAGGATTCTTTACCACTGAGCCACCAGGGAAGCCCCTATGTTATTTTAAATAGAATTTTTTTGCATATTATATATTCTGGTTAGCAATTTTTGGTATATAGAGGTTTTTTTGATATATATAATATATATAAAGAATGGTGTATACCATTCATTTTTATGTTGCCTTGTCTTCAGGAAATTACTAAGTCCATAGTTTTAATAGATTCTTTATGATTTTCTACAGAAATAGTTGTAGCATCTGAAAATAAAACAAGTGGACCCATTTTTGCTTCAAAATTGTATCTCATTTGCTTCATTACTGCATTGGTTAAGACTTCTATTACAAGGATGAAAAAAAGATAGCATTTTGTCTTGTTTTTGACTTTACTGAGAACTCTTCTGCAATTTCACCATCATTATGCTTAATATTAAAACATTTTAGAATAATATTAAAGGGCAGTAAAGTTAATTTCCCTTCTTAATTTTCTAGTGGCTTTTCTCCTGAAGAATGTTAAATTTCTCAGTTCATTTTCCTGCATCACAGAAGTGATCCCTTACCCTCCTCAACTCTATGATGTTGAAAATTTCTTGCATTTCCGTTCTGTTTCATTGGATTGAGACATAATGATTTTTACATAATGCTGAATGAATTTGAACTGTGAGCAGATAGTTAGAATCTATTTCAGTTCAGAAATGAGATTGATCTATAATTTTATTACCTAGTACTACAGTTATTCGGTTTTCATATCAAAGTAATAGTAACCTCATAAAATCACTTTAGTTTTTGCCCTGTTTCTACTCTGAAAAGAATATATATATAACACATATCGATATGTATTCATAAGTAAAATATTAGAAATATCTTTTTCAAATTTGCTGTTAGATGATGAATAAATTCTGGGGATCTAATGCACAGTATTATGATTATAGCTGATAATATTATTTTGTATACTTGAAAATTACTAAGAGACTAAATCTTAAATATTTTCTCCAAAAAAAGAAATGATAATTGTGTGTTGTGATAGAGGTGCTAGCTATGTCTACAGTGGTAATCATATTGCATTACATAAATATTAAATAAACACATTTTACATCTTAACTTACATGATGTTATATGCCAATCAGATCAACATATACATATGTGTGTATATATGTGAAATATCTTTTTTAAAGAAGTTTGATAAAATTTATCTGTAAGACCATCCAGTTATATGGCATCCTTTGTTGAGTGAGATTTTGATTACTTATTTATTTAATTTTTATTGATTGATTTACTTGAATTTCTATTTTTTGTTCAAACTTCTTAATTTACCTTTACTATAAAATTTTCTATTTCATCCAAGTTCTGATATGTATTGGCATAAACTTGTTCATAGACTTCTAAGATTTATTTTATTAATCTGAAAATATCTCAATCATGTTGCCTTTTTGTAGTGCAACTATTATTTATCTGTGCTTTTTCTCTTCATTCCTTGATCATTCTTGATAAAGATTTATACACAATTATATTTTCCAATAACCATCTTCCAGGTTTTTTTAACCTATTATTTCTAACATTACTTTTTAATTTTTCTACTCATTTTTATTTTGCTTTGTTCCTACTTTTGTTCTTTTCTTGATTCCTGACTTAAGATGTAACTTTCTTCTTTCTTTAGTCTAAGCAATTGAGGTTGTAAATTAACCTCTAAGTACTATTTTAACATTATCCCATAAATACCAACAGGTAATACATTCATTGTCATTCAATTATAAATATTTTTAAGTTTCCCTTCCGGTGATGATATTTTGAGACTATTATCTTGACAATATTTAGCTGTATCTACATAGACTAAGGCAAAATCTACCATGGAAACCGAAGTTCTCAGTCTCATTAAGTGTGAGCTGCCACAGGCTCATATGGCGACAACATTTGTGCTTCTGAGGGAACAGAATGAAATGTCAGTGCTGAAGTGAGCATCTTGGGCCAAAATAGTTGAAGCTGTTTGGTGAATTTGGAGGCTTGCATTTTAAAAAGTCATTTTTCCTTTCATTTTTTCCAGAAGACTGTGGTGATAAGAACAATGTAGTTTCTGGCTAACAGATAAGCCTCTGCAGCATTCTTTAATGACTGTGACAGTAACATGAGCTCCCACAGCCACTGGAGAGGTAGGTAGGCATTCTTCCAATGGGAAACATAAGGTCAAGCAACTTTTTAAATTTTTTTTACTGTTAACGTTGTGGCTTAAAAACAAGGGAAAGCTTTGACCCATCTTGATAATAAACATACAGTAAGCAAAACATGGTTATACGTCATTGCCAAGGGCAGTTGAATAAAATGTGCTTGGAGGTGCTCAAAAGGGCCTCCCTGAGGTTTTGGTTAAAGTCCTACCTCAGCTTTATGGTTCTGCAGGACTAATTGTAGGCAGGAAAAGAAACAGCCTTTGAAGTTTTCTTCAAAGTTTTCTCATCAGTGCTGATTTTTTAATGTAGTCAATTTATCCCTATTATGGTTATAACACTAACAGCTCTGGCTAATGCATTGTGTTAATCGGCACTCACAGAATTGAAGAGTAGAATCCTCTCTCAAGTTACAACACACAGTCAATTTACAAGAATGAAGTCAACAATTGCCCTGGGAGTAAGAACTTATTCTGAATATGCCAACCTTGAAAAACTGGTAGGACTTTTGGTTTGTATTATGTAAGTGCTATGATTATGCCTGACTGATGAAACCTAGAAAGAAAATCACTTTAGAGATATATATGGTCCCAGTATTTATGCATGAACATGACTATGTCTCCTTTAACTTAAACATACAATCACTGAAGTACATTCACATCAATATTTTTCCTTATACATAATTAAAAGGCTATTTTTATTGTGATTCACCAGTCTTTCTTCTATGTCAAATTTGGTAATCACAAATGTTTCAAATAAATTACATTGGAAGAAGGCCAAAGCAAACCCAATTATTTCTATTATCCTTCTTCTTTATAGAGTGAGAGAGCAAATCTTTGTGTTCCATGGTGGCCACTCATGAAAACATGTAGAGAATTCAAGCAGGAAAGACACCTTAACAGTTTTATTATTAAGAACTTAGGATCTGATAAGGGAAAGAAAAAAGTAAAGTGAATTTTCAGGTGAGACAAGACATAAATATGCTTTTTAAACACAAGATACAATTACTAGTATACATAATATTTAAAAGCACAGAAATATTTAAAAGCATAGCAATTGCTAATAAAAGTAATATTTAAAAGCACAGCAATTTTTAGGATTTTTAGGAACAACATAAAATGTAAGGACTAATTTATCAAAATGTCTTAAACAGTTGCCATAAGAACAGAGTCAACAAAACGTTTTGACAATCAAAAGGAACTTTTGTTATCTAGCTATAAAATAATTTAATCATTTCACAACAGGAAACCTAAAATTTAGTTGTGCTCCTCTAATATTTTGTAATTAAAGATGTAACAATTCATAACAAAGAATATCCAAGTTCACTGTCATGCTGTACAGAATTCTTTTTAATGGCATTAAGAATTGCTATATATCAATACTTCACAACAGCCACCCTTTAAGCAAGTAGACAACCTAGACAAAGAACAGAAGAAAAAAAAAAGCAATGTTGTCAAGAATGCAGAGAAAAATGAACATTTTTGTGCTGTTGGTGGGAAAACACCTTGGTGCAGCCACTACAGAAACAGTATGGAGTTTCCTCAAAAAATTAAAAATAGAGCAACCATATTATCCAGAAATTTCAATTCTGGGTATATATCCAAAGGAAACAAAGTCACTAACTCATAAGGATATCTGATATCTGCACCCCCATGCATTATTTACAATAGCCAAGACATGAAAACAACCTAAGTTCACTGACAGATAAATATATAAAGAAACTGTGAATGATGAATAGATACATGTGTACAGGTACACAATGGAATATTATTCAGCCATAAAAAGAAAGAAATCCTGCCACTTGCTACAACGTGGATGGACCCTGAGGACATTATGCTAAGTGAAATAAATCAGACTGAGAAAGGCAAATACGGGATGATCTCTTTTACATGTGGAATCTGAAAACAAAAATCATAGATACAAAGAACAGATTGGTGGTTGTCAGAGAGAAGATGTGTGAAATGAGTGAAGGTGGTCAAAAGGTATAAACTCCAGTTATAAGGAATAAGTCCTGGGGATGCAATGTGTACTACAGTAACTATAGTTAACAGCACTGTAATGTATATTTGAAAGTTGCTAAGAGAGTAAATCTTAGAAGTTCTCATCACAAGAAAAGCATTTATAACTATGTGTGGTGATAGATGTTAACCACTAGATTTATTGTGGTTCATATATCACATATATATATATATACTCACATACAAACAGGCATACCTTGGAGATATTGTAGGGGTTTTGTTCCAGACCACTACACTAAAGGAAGTCACACAAGTTTTTTTTGGTTTCCCAGTGCATATAAAAGGTATGTTTACACTATATTGTAATCTATTAAGTGTACAACAGTGTTGTCTTAAAAATGTACATACCCTAAATAAAAAATAATGCTTTAGAAAAATGGTACCTATAGACTTGTTTAAGGCAGAGTTGTAATAAACCTTCAATATGTAAAAAATGCAGTATCTTTGCAATAAAGCAAAAGCAAAGTGCAATAAAATGAGGCATGCATATATATATATATATATATATATATATATATATATATATATATATACATATACCCGCACATATATCAAATTGCCAATATCTGTTGAATCATAGAACAAGCATCCAGAAAAATATCTACTTCTGCTTTATAGAAGTAGATGTTGACTACTACTATGGCATACTAAGGTATGCCAAGTTGAAGGGCATACCTTGAATGAAAGGATAAACACGCGTTAGTATTCCCAAGACCTATTAAAAAATGTACAGGATTCTGCAAATATAGCCATGTTGACAAATAACAGTCAAATTTGAGGGCATCACACCTTTTTGTGATTCAGGTGGTGAGGTTATTCATTGTCTAGAATGTGACTTAGTCTGTTTAGGTTACTATAGAAAAATAGGAGACTGCTGCTACTGCTGCTAAGTCGCTTCAGTCGTGTCCGACTCTGCGCGACCCCATAGACGGCAGCCCACCAAGCTCCCCTGTCCCTGGGATTCTCCAGGCAAGAACACTGGAGTGTGTTCCCATTTCCTTCTGCAATGCATGAAAGATAAAAGTGAAAGTGAAGTCACTCAGTCGTGTCTGACTCTTAGTGATCCCATGAACTGCAGCTTATCAGGCTCCTCCGCCCATGGAATTTTCCAGGTAAGAGTACTGGAGTGTGTTGCCATTGCCTTCTCAATAGGAGACTAGGTCTCTTATAGCAACAGAAATTTATTGCTTGTATTGTGGAGAAGTCTGAGATCAAGTCACCAGTATGATCACATTTTGGCATCCATGGGGATGCAAAACAGTTGGACACATCTTAGCAACTAAACGACAACAAATGGTCACGTTCGATATGAGCCCTTTCCTGGTTCAGAGCTGGCACCTTTTCACTGCGTCCTCACATGGTGGAAGGATGTAGGGATCTCTCCAGAGCTCCCCCTACAAAGCATGAGTCTGATTCACAAAAGCTCCAC
Source organism: Okapia johnstoni (assembly GCA_024291935.2). NCBI lineage: Eukaryota > Metazoa > Chordata > Mammalia > Artiodactyla > Giraffidae > Okapia > Okapia johnstoni. Next base: position 139,871,105 of record CM044308.1, read on the forward strand.
CCTCATGACCTAAGCACCTCCCAAATGCTCACCACCCAATATCATCATCTTAGGAGTTTAGGGGAGAAGGCAATGGCACCCCACTCCAGTACTCTTGCCTGGAAAATCCCATGGACAGAGGAGCCTGGTAGGCTGCAGTCCATGGGGTCGCACAGAGTCGGACACGACCGAAGCAACTTAGCAGCAGCAGCAGCAGGAGTGTAGGATTTCACCATATGAATTTGGGGAAATGATAAGGTATGAATCTCAGATTGAGGAGGACACAGGACATATTATTATATGAGAACAGATAAAGGGGATTGAAAGTTCAAATGAAGCTGAACTTGTAGAGGACCAATCCATCAACATGTAATTTTCTTTGCTACACTGAGCACTCAGGCATAGGAGTAGAGAATTGTGTAAAATGTGAAGTAATTTATAAGAAGGACAAGGAGATGAGAAGCTTATGGATACAGGCAAGAGAGTAACTGAAGTAAACTTGAAAGGTCAGAATCTGAAGACCAAAAAAACAGGGAAAATGCAGAAGGGAATGTTCATTCAGTGTCTACCCTGAGCCAGCCACTCTGCCACACACTTTGCCTTTGTGATGTTATTCAGTTTTCACAATAACCCTTTGTAACAATGTTTATTTTACTGATGGACAAACTGAAGTTCAAAGAATTAAAGTGAGTTTGACCTAGATTATTAACCTAGAAGGAAAGGAGATGATGATGAAAGAGTGAGATATTCAAGTTTAAGATTTCAGAAACAGAACTGAAGAACCTGAGCATATCTGAACATAATTTAGTGTTGTAATCAAATAAAATCTATAGTAATAATTTGACAGGTATTAATGACATTCATCATAGTTGTTACACATAAGGTAATTATCCATGGATGATATGCAGTTTTCATCATTCTTATTGATGACTATCATTAGTATTAATTTTATACACCGAAGTCAAATGGTTATTTTTTTCTCTTATTAGTTCTCTGATAGCTATAAAAATTCTCTATGGTGACGTATTCCTGGTACTAAGAAGAGTAAAATCATTATTATATAGTGTTAGAAAACTGCTTCTGAGCTCACTTATTTACTTTACAGTGTTTCCTTTTATTTCTCCCCAGTTCACTCAATACTAGCAAACACTAAAAAGGAGGAAAAGCCTATTAGTTGTGTATTGTGAATAAAGGGAATAAAAAAGAGAAATCAATTACACTTTACCCCAATCTCTACTGCCAGTTTTAGGGCAGATATTCTTCCATAGGATTGACATGCTAGCAAAAGACTGATGTCAAGTGACCACTCTTAGACCAAGACACAGTCCCTGAAAGGCTATCATTTTTAATTGCTCTGTTGTGCTTCTTGAAAAAGAATAAGCAGCAGGGTGTACTAAGAGAGTGGGAAATGGAATCACTCCCCTGGCTCCTAATCTCAGCCCTAGCTTTACAAGCAGGATAAATTAGTGAATGGGGCCACAGACAGGTAATCTGGACAGAAAAAAAATGCACTAGTAACAGTTTTTAATATTTCAAACTTCTTATAATCAAACAAGTTAATGTCACACAGCAAATCCAACCCCTGAATTAAGCTTTGCCCCTTCCCTTACTACAAGACCAGCAGAAAGAGCCTAATTGCTCACCGGTACCGGACTATTTATACTGTATTGTCTAAGAAGCTGCAGACTTTTTCATTGCCTAAGCTCTAAATCCAGTATGCAGATCAATGCAAAATTTACTTGCTAAATTTTACATTTTAAACCAAAACATGCTTATTATATGAACACTTAACATTAATATAAGATGTGTTAATATGGAATATACAATATTTCAATATGGAATACAACATTTCAAGAACAGAAAATTATAACCATATCCTGCACTGGGGAAAAAACCCAAATACAGGCTGACCCCTGCTATTATCTTAGCCTCCAAGATAAGTTAACCATAAACAGAACTTTATGAACTAACTTTATGCACTAATAACACACATTTATTGGAAAGCACGTGTTTTTGGTCCAGTGCAGAAGCCAGAAGTTCTGACATCTCTCTCATCTCCTGCTGCAAGTCTCAGAACTCTCCTCCCCACACTGAAAGGCTTTAGAGCTACACACCTAGATAGTCTGTCTGCTGCTCAAGCTTCCTTTTCAGGGGCAACCTCTTTTGTGACTGCAAGAGATCTTATATGTCTCAGGTTGCTCATCAGAGTGAGATTTCTTTCTCCTGAATTATTATTCTTTTCCTAGGGTCATTCTTTTCTATATGTTTATCTCAAGTCCTGTGGATTAGCCTTTTCTCTACATCTACAGATACTTGATTGAATGTTAATATTTAAGAATCAATCCCAGAATATACATTTCTCCTAAGAGGATATAAAAGTGTCTAATAAGCATATGAAAGGACTCTCAAAATCATTAGTCATTCAGTTCAGTTCAGTCGCTCAGTCGTGTCCGACTCTTTGTGACCCCATGAATTGCAGCACGCCAGGCCTCTCTGTCCATCACCAACTCCCAGAGTCTACCCAAACCCATGTCCATCAAGTCGGTGATGCCATCCAACCATCTCATCCTCTGTTGTCCCCTTCTCCTCCTGCCCCCAATCCTACACAGCATTAGGGTCTTTTCCATTAGTCATTAGAGAAACAAAAATCACAAAGAGATACTAAAATGTGTATTTTTTCATACAGTATAATACTCATTATTTAGTTAATGGACTTCTCTCCTCTACTTTCCAACCTCCTCAAGAATTTTGCTACATAGTCTACATAAAATGTTTTATATTTTAATAAAATTAGCAAAATTAGAATGTTTTATTTATAACATTGCACTGAATAAAGGTTAAATTTTAATATTGCATTTTCCTCAATAATAACATAAAAATACATTTTATACAACTGTCTGTGGGAAGAGAAATTAATAGAAGTGAAGCTTAAATAGTTTAAATTTATTCCATCCCATAACCAAGGTTCACTTACATAGTTATAGGATGAAACTGAAATTGCATGGACATTCAATTACTACCAAAAATTTAGAATCTATTTAAGTTTCCTGTCGAAAGTTTTTGAGGCAGTGGAAAACAACTTTTCTTCTTGACTAATAGAGAACTGAAATTCCCTTCACCCTGACCTGGATTTATATGTCGTTTCTCTTTTGATCATACAAGCAAAGGCAATGAGTATTCTCAACTCTCTTTTGCATCATGTAGCATGTTTTACTTTTAATAATGATAATAAAAATACTCAAATTCATGATCTACATCTTCTACGAGAAGAAAATCTTATCAGAATTGAATATGGCAAGCATTCTTTTTTATTTTATTTCTTGTTGAATTATGTAACAGGATAGTTTTTCTGAATTTCATGTGACATTGAAAGTATAACTAAGATTCTTCTTTGTTAAAAAAATTTTAATAATTGTCATGATTGCAATGTATTCATAGTCTTATATCATTTATGTCTGCATACGTGAAAATTACATTAAAAAATATAAGAAATGGGAAGTATACATGATTTTTGAAGAACCTGTATAATCATAAATTTTCCCCTTGTCCTTTGAACCAAAATAGAACTCTAGTCTGTATAACAAGTGCTCAAGTTTTAATTTGTGCTATGAACTGTCACGAATGCTATTTGATAGAACATCCTAAACAGTACAGGGCTTCCCTAGTGGTTCAGCTGGTAAAGAGTCCGCTTGCAATGCAGGAGACTTAGGTTCAGTCTCTGCATAGAGAAGATTCTCTGGAGAAGGCAAACGACAATCCACTCCAATAATCTTGCCTGAAAATTTCATGAACAGAGGAGCCTATCAGGAGTCCCAATGAGTCAGACACAACTTAGTAACTAAACCACCACCTCCTTAACAGTACAAATGAGAAACGTGAAAAACAGAGAGGTTGAGTAACTTAATCAGAGTCACCAAGGCAACATCTTGCAAAGGCAGAACTCATGCCTCAATCATGTGCCTGCAAGTCCAGCTCTCTTCACAAAAGAAAGCATGCTATTTACTTTTCAATAAATGTGGAAAGTATGAGAGAAGAATTAGAAATTAACTTTTAAAACACTTTATTGATACATTATTAAAGAAGCAAAATACTGAGCAGGTTAATATGAAAAATTAATTCAATATTCTTCAGGGTCTTTTACCTCTCAGCTTTCTGAAGGCAAAATTTGGAACCAGAAACTCATAATGCCAGTGGCATAACCAGTAGGTAGCTGTTTTCTCTAAAGGATTCAAAGTTATTATGAAATAATTTTTTAACTGAATTAATATTTCCAGCAAAGCAATAAAGTGAAAGGGGCCAAAAATTCAAGTCTCAACATGAACTTCTCTGTAGACTAATACTCTGAAGATCAATAATTTATATAGCTAACTTTTGAATTATTGTTTTTAAAAATCCAGCTAAATACGTGAAAATGAAATTGCACCCAGACAAAGAACATTTTCCAATAAAAGAAAATACTGAGAGCTGGAAGGGAGTCAGGCTGGAGAAGCAGCAACAGTTACCATGGAGGCAAATTGGAACAGATAGAAAAGACCACAATATATCAAACTTAACACCTCAACTTGCTTCTCAGTAATTGCTTCATACAAACATCCCATTGCTTTAAAGGCATCTGTGCTGGTTTGTTATAAAAGCATGCTGACATATCATTAGGCTTCAGGTTTTCATGGCTCCTATACAGGTTTTCAGTGTGATTCTTCTTGTTAATCGTCCTTATTTTTTCTCACTGACCTTGGCAATCATAACTAGAGACTGCTGAATTTTTAAACTATAACATTTATGATATTTTCTCAAAATTAATGAAGAATATCCTAGTTTCTAACCCAGTATGTTCATAAGAAAAATGTTCTGAGTCCAAAATTTAAACTATACATGATCATTTTTAGGAAAGGTATATTTGCTCTTTTACAGTAATAATACTTCAAAAGATCTATTAAGTAGGATATGAAATGATTTTTTTAAGTTGCTTTTATTCCTCATTGATTGATTTCCAGCATGAACAAAGGCTTCACTCCAGCAACTTCTATCTAAATGTTTTAGATATAATCACAAATTGAAGAACTGTTCTACAGGCCTAATATGTTTAGGGTGTGTATTATAGGCACAATAGATCTATCTCATTTACATATTTCCCAATTTTTTAGTTAAACATACATACTTTCACAGTAAAGTTAATAATTATTTAATTCCCCTACTCTGCAGGAATCACTATCAATATCCAAAAGAAGCCAACTACATGACAAATACTAAAAAATGTTGAAATGAATACAGATCACAAAATTACAAGTAAAGATAGCTTTATTTCCCCCAGTTGCATTATATTAACTGAAACTTATACATTCTGGCACAATGATTTATTTGAACACATATTCTTCATAGGACTAACTGGCTTAATACATTCAACACTTCATTATATTATACCACCTCCTTTACAGTGCCAGAAGTTGTAAGCGATATAACTAAAGTAATATACAGAAGTAACAACTTTTTTACTACAGGTATTTGCATACATTTCCTTGTATAAATGTTCACTTCAGTCGCTCAGTCGTGTCCGACTCTTTGCGACCCCATGGACTGCAGCAAGCCAGGCCTCCCTGTCCATCACCAACTCCCAGAGTTTACTCAAATTCATGTCCATTGAGTTGATGATGCCATCCAACCATCTCATCCCCTGTCGCCCCCTTCTCCTTCTGCCCTCAACCTTTCCCAGCATCAGGGTCTTTTCAAATGAGTCAGCTCTTTGCATCAGGTTAAAGTATTGGAATTCCAGCTTCAACATCAGTCCTTCCAATGAACACTCAACTGAGGTGGTCTGATATTCCCATCACTTTCAGAATTTTCCACAGTTTATAGTGATCCACACAGTCAAAGGCTTTGGCATAGTCAATAAAGCAGAAATAGATGTTTTTCTGGAACTCTCTTGCTTTTTTGATGATCCAGCAGATGTTGGCAATTTGATCTCTGGTTCCTCTGCCTTTTCTAAAACCAGTTTCAACATCTGGAAGTTCACAGTTCACATATTTCTGAAGCCTGACTTGGAGAATTTTGAGCATTACTTTGCTAGCATGTGAGATGAGTGCAATTGTGTGGTAGTTTGTGCATTCTTTGGCATTGCCTTTCTTTGGGATTGGAATGAAAACTGTCCTTTTCCAGTCCTGTGGCCACTGCTGAGTTTTCCAGATTTGCTGGCATATTGAGTGCAGCACTTTCACAGCATCATCTTTCAGGATTTGAAATAGCTCAACTGGAATTCCATCACCTCCACTAGCTTTGTTCGTAGTGATGCTTCCTAAGGCCCACTTGACTTCACATTCCAGGATGTCTGGCTCTAGGTGAGTGATCACACCATCGTGATTAACTGGGTCGTGAAGATCTTTTTTGTACAATTCTTCTGTGTATTCTCGTCACCTCTTCTTAATATCTTCTGCTTCTGTTAGGTCCCTACCATTTCTATCCTTTATTGAGCCCATCTTTGCATGAAATGTTCCCTTGGTATCTCTAATTTTCTTGAAGAGATCTCTAGTCATTCCCATTCTATTGTTTTCCTCTATTTGTTTGCAGTGATCACTGAGGAAGGCTTTTTTATCTCTCCTTGCTATTCTTTGGAACTCTGCATTCAAATGGGTATATCTTTCTTTTTCTCCTTTGCTTTTGGCTTCTCTTCTTTTCACAGCTATTTGTAAGGCCTCCTCAGACAGCCATTTTTCTTTTTTGCATTTCTTTTTCTTGCATTTCTTAAGCCAAATTCAAACTTAAATTGAAGAAAGTAGGGAAAACAACTAGACCATTCAGGTATGAACTAAGTCAAATCCCTAATCATTATACAGTGTATAAATGTTCAGTTCTCATCAAAAACGCAAAACTAGTTTTCTTACCATTTTCATTGTTCCAGTCTTGTGATGTCAATCATTAACCTGTCATAAAGTTGCACAATGGCAATATCTTAGAGATGAAGGTATCGGTACTGGCAGGTACAGGGATAACACACTGTAACCCATTCAACTTTCTCTATCGCCTCTACCACGGAAAAGTACCTACACGCAAAACAGAAATGAATATCAATTTTGCCTTCTCTCTCACTCCCTCACCACAATCAGTCTTCAGATTCTTCTTTCTGCATTGGTCTAAATCTGCCCTTTCTTTAATAGGCGCACTGCCATGGCTTTAATCCAGATTTATAAGGCTTTTATCCAGATTTATAAGACTTTTCATTTGGATTATTATGTCTCTCAACTGATGTCACTCCCTGCTTCCTCTGCCATCCCCCTCGCCTCTGTTCTCCACTTGCTTGCCAGAGTAACCTTCCTGAAACTCAAAAATATTCAGTTAGCCCCCTTATTAAACCCCCCAAAGGTTCTCATTTGCTTTACAGGATAAAATCTAAACTTTTCAGCAATCCTTCATGGCTTTGGTCCTTGCCTGTCAATCAGCCTCAACTCCTATCATCTCATAAACCCTAATAATATAGAACCACTTGAAACTTCCCAGGAGCAACCTTCTCTGATGGAAGACAGTTCCAACTCACAGACCCTCCCATCTTCCTTCCCTTCCAGGCTTAGTGAGTTATGTCTCCTATGTGCCTACCATCTTTGTACAGCATCACACTGCTTGTATGCTTATCTTCTCCTCCAGACCCTGCTTTCTGACCGTGAGCTCCCAAAGAGTGAAACGATTTTTAACTTCAACATATACCCATATGGACACTGTCTATACAACCTGAATTTTTGAGGACAGTCCTGACTTTATCATATAGATTATCTCATTGCTGCCACAAGTACAGAATAATATTAAGGGATGTGCTGTGCTGTGCTGTGCTGTGCTTAGTCACATCCAAATCTCTGTGACCTCGTGGACTGTAGCCTGCCAGGCTCCTCTATCCATGGGGATTCTCCAGGCAAGAATACTGGAGTGGGTTGCTATGCCCTCCTCCAGGATCTTCCCAATGCAGGATTGAATCCAGGTCTCCCGCATTGCAGGCATATTCTTTACCATCAGAGCCACTAGGAAAGCCCAGGAATACTGGAGTGGGTAGCCTATCCCTTCTCCAGGGGATCTTCCTAACCCAGGAAAAGAACAAGGGTCTCCCGGACTGCAGGCGGATTCTTTCCCAGCTGAGCTACCAGGGAAGCCCCATTTAAGGGATACTACTCCTTTAAATATTAGTCCCTAAATATTATTATTCCTTAAATATTACTCCCTTAAATATTATTCTCCTCACTTTCGGTAAAACTATGGTGATAAACATAGATTTATTGAGAATTGGGTCTAAGAAAGAAAATTAAATCATATGCTGTAGTACTTTACATAAATAAATATAACTTTCTCAGATCTTAAAAAGTAACGGAAATTTAGGTATTTCTTACTGTTAGAAGTATTCTGGCAATAGGCCAGAATTTGCACAGTCTTCTGTCTCAATTTATACTAAAAATATTCTATATTCTTTTTACTATAATTGCCAATTAGGATTATTAGGGGGGGAAAGACATTAGCTTGTTTCTTTTGCACTCCCAATTAGCCTGAAGGAACTCAATTCTCAATTGCACAGTTTCCTACCTCTTCTTTTCAGTGATAACAGAGAAACACTAGAACACAGTAGTGATAGCACGGTCCCCAGTTAGTAACTTCAATTTCCCCAATTTCGAAAGAAATTCCTAGGCTCTTAATTAGTAGGTATCTCACTTTCAGCTCTCTCATGTTCCAATAAGTCACATCAATATTAAACGGGTTAGTTAACTGAGTTCTGTGAGCATTTTCCAACATGCATTGCATTATGTCGTCTATAATATATATGTATATTTATCCCCTTCCCTCTTCTCTAACCTTTCTTATGAATTTAGAGATAGAAGAAACAGAGATAGTGAATATAATATGAAAGTTTCCCAAATGGCATGCCTCCAACAGGTTACTTGTGGTTCACAATACAGTATTCTCTATCTCAATGGCTTGCATCATCACAAAGTCACTCAGGTTAGAAATATGAATTATATATGACCTGACCCTCTCTCTCATCACCATCCTAATCACTGTCAAGTTTAACTTCTAGATATTTCTACAATTAGTCTGCTCTCCTCCATCTGTATTTTCACTCTCATAGCCCAATTCATCACCATCTGTCATATGGAATATGGCCTCCTAAACAGTCACCTGGTTTTCAGTTTTGTCAACTTCAAAATTATCCTCCACAGAGCCACCCTTAAATCTGACCACAGTGCTCCTTTATGAAACTGCCACAGTGGTTTCCCAGCATCACTAGAATAAAGGCCATGCTTCTCAAAACTGGGCCACAAAGAACTCCATGATACAGCCAATAATGTGTTTCTTTGGTCTCATATTTAGCAACTTCCAGCTTAAGATCCAAAAGTATCACACTTCTTGCATTCCACTATGTACAACCAAACTCTTTTTCATCCTTAAGCAGTGACGTGGTAAAACTGGCTTGGGGCTGGCAGGAAACCCTAACTTTTAACACTGGCCAATTTCTATGTTGTAAATACACCCACTACATTCAATTTCAAACTACTAAAATGCCAATACTGAACATGGAATTTGGACGAGAGACACAGTAGTATATAATTACACAGCACTTCTACCACCTAGATAAAATAGACATAAATAACCTTAAGCACATATATAATAAAGAGAAGTGAAATAATTAGGAAGTGATGTTTTCCACGTTTATTACTTTTGCTTTTAATATAGCTTACTTACTTGTAAGTTCATATAATTTAATTTAATAATGACTGTGTTTGACAAGCAGCTCACAAAATTTCTGAAAACTCAACAACCAACTTTTGCAAGCCAAAATGAACTGGCTCCAGCACACCCACTGCCTTTACGTCGTTGCTCGAGGTGTTCTTATGCCATATCTTATTCAGTTCTCCAGCCTCCTTCCTGCCTAGCTGAGGGCTACCCATCCTTAAAAAGCAGGGTTTCAAAAACTTGTTAACATGAACCACCTGCTTGAAAACCACTGGAGTGTTTGTTAAAATTCAGGTTCCTGGGATTCACCTCCCACACTTGCTGAATCTGAAATCCCCTAGAGGCATAGGAACGTGTAGTTAAGCAAGCTAGCTTGCTGGGAGAGTCTGAAACACACTAAAGTTTGAGAACCATTCATTTCAACTACTTTTCTGCTAAGGTCTTCTAACACTTGGGAAACCTTTCCTGACTCACTCCCAGGAGAGCTGGCTGTGGAACGAAGAAGCAAAATCACAGGAGCCTGAAACAGCGTGGCCCAGAGGACTGCAGGAGGTTAGGCAAGGCTTTAGGATGAAGGATGGGAAGCTTAAATTGGGACACACAGGTGTATAGACATTGCTTAGGATTATAACACAGAAGGCCTTTTTTAAACTCTGGGGAAACTTTGGACTTTATTGTAAAGGCACTGAAAAATAACTGAAATGTCTGAAGCTAAAGAGTAATGAGCAATATTTTAATGAGACAACTCAATCTTCTTTGTACAAACTTGAAGAACTCATTGAACAGAATAAAACCATTTTAAATAAAAGCATATAGCTTTTTTTTCTCAGAATGTGCATATTTTATCCATATGATAAATGATTGCCTACATTTAAAAAAAAAAGAAACAAGAAGAAAAAACAGAAGTTCTGATTATTTTATTTCTAGGTGAATCATCTCTCTCTGAGCAAGAGATTCCTGTTTCTTCCATTAGATCTTCTCCTTTGGATTCCTTCTTCCTAATTTGAACCACCAATGCCATTTACTCCCCACTCTGCTCACTCTTACACCTTTTACAGCTTTGACCCATCAGTAGCCTCAGAAATACTCTTCAGTGGGCATTCCCTTGGGTTGCAAGGAGATCCAACCAGTCTATCCTAAAGGAAATCAGTCCTGAATGTTCATTGGAAGGACTGATTTGAAGCTGAAACTCCAATACTTAGGCCACCTGATGGGAAGAGCTGACTCATTTGAAAAGACCCTGATGCTGGGAAAGATTGAGGGCAGGAGAAGAAGGGGACGACAGAGGATGAGATGGTTGGATGGCATCACTGGCTCAATGGACATGAGTTTGGTTAGGCTCCAGGAGTTGGTTTTGGACAGGCAGGCCTGGTGTGCTGTGGTTCATGGGGTCTCAAAGACTCGGACTTGACTGAGCGACTGAACTGAACTGAAAGAAACAGATTTTGTGAGATTTTAAAATAATTTCTGGTGAAATGTAATAATGTTATCACTAATTCACATTGACTGAAGATGCTTTTAGTCGATGAAGCTGTTTGAGAGCGAGGGGAGAAAGCGCTTGCATGCATGCTCAGTCATGTCTCACTCTTTGCAACCCCACGGACTGTAGCCCATGAGGCTCCTCTGTTCATGTGATCTTCCTGGCAAGAATACTGGAGTGGGTTGCCCTTTCCTCCTCCAGGGGACCATTCCAACCCAGGAATCGAACCCACACCTCCTGTGTCTCCTGCATTGACAAGCAGATTCTTTATCTCTGAGCCTTCAGGGAATCCCCAACGGGGAAATATGTGACCCCAAAAAGTGTCATTTTGACATATGGACAATTTTGAGCTGAAGGCAATCAAGACCTGGCAGACTCAAGAAAAGTTTTTCTTTCTTTTAACTACCTAAAAGAATTTATATAGGAGGCCTATCAGAAATAAAGCTATTACCAGAGTTAATTTTTTACCTGAAAGACCTATCTGTATGGCACGGCAAGAATTTAACTACCAAACATCTACTTTTCTTATTGTCATGGAAATAATTCTTCTCCCCTTGGAAGCCCAAGCCCCTCTCTGATTCCATAACTCGGGTTGGCACATCAGCCTCAACTGCCCAGCTTGCCCTTAGGTCTCATAACTTTGGGGCTCCCAGACACATAAAATTAAATCTTTTTCTCTATTAGTATGTCTTATCTCAATTTAGTAATTAGACCAGTCAGAGAACCTAGAAGGGTAAAATTGTTCTTCCCCAATAAGAGTTAAAAAAAAAAAAAAACATTGTATAGATTGTAAGGATGAACACAAACTTAAGAAATTTAAATTAAAAATTTTCCATAGTATGAAACAACAAGTAGAATTTCCTCACCCTTTTCTTACCTTTCCTTCAGAACATCTGAAACCATAAAGGCTTTCTCTATCTCTTTGAGGTGTATGTGAATCCTTTTAAAAGCTTAATGAGCCTCTTGCCAGTTGTACATCCCCAGGAAGGTCTTTCTTGGGGACCTGAAAGCCATTCCTTTGTAATGTGAACACTGGGGAGGATGATGCTCTGCTGCCCTCCATCCGTGGGAATTTAGCTGAGGTACCAGGCTCCAAGTTGTAACTTCCTGCTTGTCAATAAGATAATTGAATTTTTCTTTTTCCTTGGATAAAGACAGTTAACATATACATAATGGATTATGTCTGCCTGACTACATTAAAAGAGTATGATTTCTTTTTGTCTTCTTAATTTCTTTAGCATATTGCCTATAATGAACGTCACAGTCTGACTTAATGGTTTTACAATTAAAAAAAAAACCTGTCTCATTCTTTTTATATTTAAGGGAGAGGATTCACTGGGTTGGCAGGAGATTTTATTTTTAATTATATTTCCTCAGAATCAGATACACTCATTTTTGAAATAGTTTTTGTTATAAACATAGAGTGGAAGAGAAAGACTAAGCTGTGTTAAAACAAGAAGACTGAATAAAATAAAACAACCAGACTAAGGCATCGAATATGTTCTTTCTCTATTAAAAATGAAGTAAATGACATGTATTTGTACTGGGGCAAGGACGAAGTCTATAGAACCAATGTGCTATAAACTGGATGTTGGGAAGCAGAGCTTGAAAAAGCTCAGAAAATTCAGAGCTTTTGGTTTTAGCTAAATCCACCTCTGCAGGTTAGTAAAAGGAAACTCAATAGTTTCCACATCAAAGCAATCTATTATTTCACTGACAACTAAAAAGGAATTAAACTACATGCTAATAAAAATATTTAATTGATGAAGATTGGGGGAAATTCTCAAAAACTTAAAGAGGCAGAGGAAATACACACATCAATTAATACATTAAAACCTCACTATAGGAATGGTCTAAAAAAAAATCATTGCGAAAAAGCTCATCTAAAGTGATCCTCTATTATCTGTATTATCAGTAATTATCACTTGATTATATTTTTACATCATTAGTCTAGCACAAGAATAAAACTTATTGAAGATCAAAACACCATTCATATGCTTCTTCAATATCAAAAAACTGCCTGTATAATTAGAAACTTCGGGTTTATAAGCAAAGAATTCTAATTAAACAACTAACCAAGAGATTCTTAACAACACCCTCACTCTGGCTAAATTTAAGACAGGCTTCTTCCTGACTCTGGGCCCTAGCCTCTCATAAAGTGCTTGCTTTAGAAAAATTATAAGTTCTTCCTTTGCCTCTTTGCGATGTAGATTTTTTTAAAGGCCTCTTCAGTTCAGTTCAGTCACTCAGTCGTATCTGACTCTTTGGAACCCCATGAACCACAACAAGCCCAGGCCTCCCTGTCCATCACTAACTCCCAGAGTTTACTCAAACTCACGTCCATTGAGTCAGTGATGCCATCCAACCATCTCATCCTCTGTCATCCCCTTCTCCTACTGCCCACAATCTTTCCCAGCATCAGGGTCTTTTCAAATGAGTCAGCTCTTCCCATCAGGTAGCCAAAGTGTTGGAGTTTCAGCTTCATCATCAGCCCTTCCAATGAACACCCAGGATTGATCTCCTTTAGGATGGACTGGTTGGATCTCCTTGTAGTCCAAGGGACTCTCAAGAGTCTTCTCCAACACTACACTTCAAAAGCATCAATGCTTTGGCACACAGCTTTCTTTACAGTCCAACTCTCACATCCATACATGAGTACTGGAAAAACCATAGCCTTGACTAGATGGATCTTTGTTGGCAAAGTAATGTCTTTGCTTTTTAATATGGTGTCTAGGTTGGTCATAACTTTCCTTCCAAGGAGTAAGTGTCTTTTAATTTCATGGCTGCAGTCACCATCTGCAGTGATTTTGGAGCCCCTCAAAAATAAATTCAGTCATTGTTTCCACTGTTTCCCCATCTATGCCATGAAGTGATAGGACCAGATGCCATGATCTTTGTTTTCTGAATGTTGAGCTTTAAGCCAACTTTTTCACTCTCCTTTCTCACCTTCATCAAGATGCTCTTTAGTTCCTCTTCACCTTCGGCCATAAGGGTGGTGTCCTCTGCATATCTGAGATTATTGATATTTCTCCTGGAAATCTTGATTCCAGCTTGTGCTTCCTCCAGCCCAGCGTTTCTCATGATGTACCCTGCATAGAAGTTAAATAAGCAGGATGACGATATGCAGCCTTGACGTACTACTTTTCCTATTTGGCACCAGTCTGTTGTTCCATGTCCAGTTCTAACTGTTGCTTCCTGACCTGCATATAGGTTTCTCAAGAGGCAGGTCAGGTGGTCTAGTTTTCCCATCTCTTTCAGAAGTTTCCACAGTTTATTGTGATCCACAGAGTCAAAGCTGCTTTATAACCCAGGAACACCTTTTTCAAGGAACTCAAAATGTAATCAGCAAGGAAGACAGCGCCCCCATCTCCCAGTCTTGAAGAGGGTAGAAGCCTAACTTCATTGATAAATGCCAATTAGAAAACACGGATGGGGGGATAGTCCTAAGATAGCGGAGTAATATGATGGGGAGACCACTTCCTCCCCCACAAATTCATCGAAAGAACATTTGAACACTGAGCAAATTCCACAAAACAACTTCTAAACGCTGGCAGAGGACACCAAGCACTGAGAAACGCAGCCCATTGTCTTTGAAAGGAGGTAGGACAAAATATAAAAGGTAAAAAGAGAGACAAAAGAGTTAGGGATGGAGACCCATCCCAGGAGGGAGTTGTAAAAGAAAAGTTTTCCAACACGAGGAAACCCTCTCACCGGCGGGTCTTCAGGGAGTTTTGGAATCTCAGAAGGAACATAACCAGGAGGAAACATAAATAAAAACTAAATAAATAAAACCCACAGATTACGTGCCAAATGGCAAGTCCCAGCATAGAAGTAGCCCAGACGCTCGCGTTCGCCACCAGCAAGCGGGGGCTAAATAGGGAGGCTCAGGCTGCATTGCACAGGGTAAGAACCGAGCCTGAATGCCCTCATGGCAATCTGAGCGAGCTAACATGAGATAGCAACCCAAACAGTGGGATAGCCAGAGAGAGAGAGAAAAAAAGAGAGAGAGAAATTTCTCATGAAAACCCCTAACCTAAGGCACTGCCAGGCCACTCACAGAACAAAGGACTGAGCAAATACCAGAGAAGAGCTAGCCCTCAGTGGACTGGCCCATCCCCTGCCAGAGGGCTGGAGGCATGCAGGCAACAACCAGAGCCGGAAAGGGGCAATCTCGGCCCCAGAGACGGCATCTTCTACCAAACTGTGACAAGGCTCCCAGTTGCTAATCAAGTCTTCCTGGGATCCTGGACGATTGACATCCATCAGGAAGGTTGCAGCCAGAGATCAGCTCCCCAGAAGAGACACATGGCAGTGCTCCCACTGCACACCCAGGAAACCAAACGGCTGGGACCAGGAAGGCGATAAGACGCACCACACCTGGGAAGTGTGCGTTGACCAAGCAACTGGTCAACTGAGCTGCTCGGACTTGGGAACGGCACAAAACGCAGGCCCAGACGAGTTTGCGCCTTTTGGAGTACCTGAGAACATGAACCTGAGAGGTTTAGATCTGGGAAGTGCACAAAACTCAGGGCCCGCTTTAGACAGTTCCCCTGCAGAGCAACCTGGAGCCTGAGCAGTGTAGACTGGGAAAGCACACATGCTGTGAGCGGGGGCAAACCCAGTGTGGCTGAGACACTGCAAACACTCCCCACACACACCAGTGATATTTGTTTGCAGTATTCCTCCCTCCCCACAGCACGACTGAACAAATGAGCCTAAATAAGTGACCACATTCACCCACCTTGTGTCAGGGAGGAAATTAGACACTGAAGAGACTTGCAAACAGAAAAAGCCAAAATAAACAGAGGGAACCATTTTGGAAGTGACAGGTGAAACAGACTAAAACCCTGTAGTTAGCACTGAACTACTTTGGAAGGGGCCTATAGATCTTGAAAAGTATAAGCTGGAACAAGGAACTATCTGAAACTGAACTGATCTCACACTGCCTGCAACACCTCCAGATAAATTCCTAGGTATATTTTTACAATTATCATTGTTTCATTTTAAATTTTTTTTTTATTTTTAAGTGCTCTATTACTCCTTTAATTTCGCTTTTATAACCTGTTACCTTGCCAAAAAAAAAAAAAAAAAAAGACTCTATTTTTAAAGCAAACTTCATATATATTTTTTATAATTTTTGTGATTTTGTTTTGTTTTTTTAATATTGCATTTTTGAGAGTCTAACCTCTGCTCTAGATTTTTAATCTTTGATTTTTGGTATTTGCTATTAAATTTGAACCTTTAAGAATCCAATCTTCAGTGCCCATTTTTACTTAGGAGTTGATTACTGGCTTGACTGCCCTGTCCCACTTTTGACTCTCCTTTTTCTCCCCTAGGTCACCTCTATCTGCTCCCTCCCCCTTCTATTCTCTACCCAACTCTGTGAATCTCTTTGAGTATTCCAGGCTGTGGAAAACACTTAGGGAACTGATTACTGGTTAGATCTGTCTCTCTCTTTTTGACCCTTCCTCTTCTCCTCCTGGCCACCTCTATCTCCCTCCACACACTTCTCTACTCCATGTAACTCAGCGAACCTTGCTGGGTGTCCCTCATTGTGGAGAATCTTTCCTCCATTAATCTAGATGTTTTATCATTGGTGCTATATGGATGGAGAAGTCTTGAGGCTACTGTAAGAATAAGACTGAAAACCAGAGGCAGGGGGCTTGAGTCCAAAACCTGAGAACATCAGAGAACTCCTGACTCCAGGGAACATTAATCGATAAGAGCTCATCCAAAAGCCTCCAAACCTACACTGAAACCAAGCTCCACCCAAGAGCCAATAAGTTCCAGAGCAGTCATACCAGCAATGCAGGAACATAGCCCTGAACTTTAATATACAGGCTGCCAAAAGTCACACCAAACCCATAGACATCTCAAAACTCACTACTGGACACTTCATTGTACTCCAGAGAGAAGGAATCCAGCTCCACCCACCAGAACACCAAAGCAAGCTTCCCTAACCAGGAAACCTTGACAACACACTCGTCCAACCCCACCCACAGGGAGGAACCTCCACAATAAAGAGGAATCACAAACTGCCAGAATACAGAAAGGCCACCCCAAACACAGCCATCTAAACAAGATGGAAAGGCAGGGAAATACTCAGCACGTAAAGGAAGATGATAAATGCCCACCAAACCAAACAAAAGAGGAGGAGAAAAGGAGTCTACCTGAAAAAGAATTCAGAATAATGATAGTAAAAATGATCCAAAATCTGGAAAACAAAATGGAGTTAGAGATGAATAGCCTGGAGACAAGGATTGAGAAGATGCAAGAAATGTGTAACAAGGACCTAGGAGAAATAAAAAAGAGTCAGTCAATAATGAATAATGCAATAAATGAGATCAAAAACACTCCGGAGGGAACCAAAGTAGAATATCAGAGGCAGAAGATAGGATAAGTGAGGTAGAAGATAGAATGGTGGAAATAAATGAAGCAGAGAGGAAAAAAGAAAAAAGAATTAAAAGAAATGAGGATAACCCTCGAGACCTCTGGAACAATGTCAAACGCCCCCATTTTCGAATCATTGGAGTCCCAGAAGAAGAAGACAAAAAAGAAAGGCCATGAGAACATACTTAAGGAGATAATAGCTGAAAACTTCCCTAAAATGGGGAAGGAAATATTCACCCAAGTCCAAGAAACCCAGAGAGTCCCAAACAGGATAAACCCAAGGCAAAACACACCAAGACACATATTAATCAAATTAACAAAGATCAAACACAAAGAACAAATATTAAAAGCAGCAAGGGAAAAACAACAAATAACACACAAAGGGATTCCCATAAGGATAACAGCTGATTTTTCAATAGAAACTCTTCGGGCCAGAAGGGAATGGCAGGACATACTTACAGTGATGAAAGAGAAAAACCTACAACCCTGATTACTGTACCCAGCAAGGATCTCATTCAAATATGAAAGAGAAATCAAAAGCTTTACAGACAAGCAAAAGCTGAGAGAATTCAGCACCACCAAACCAGCTCTTCAGTAAATGCTAAAGGATCTTCTCTAGACAGGAAACACAGAAAAGGTGTATATACTCGAACCCAAAACAACAAAGTAAATGGCAACGGGATCGTTCTTATCAATAATTACCTTAAATGTAAATGAGTTGAATGCTCCAACCAAAAGACAAAGACTGGCTGAATGGATACAAAAACAAGACCCCTATATATGCTGTCTACAAGAGACCCACCTCAAAACAAGGGAAACATACAGACTGAAAGTGAAGGGCAGGAAAAAAATATTTCATGCAGATGGAGACCAAAAGAAAGCAGGAATAGCAATACTCATATCAGATAAAATAGACTTTGAAATAAAGTCTGTGAAAGGAGACAAAGATGACACTACATAATGATCAAAGGTTCAATCCAAGAAGACTATATAACAATTATAAATATATATGCACCCAACATAGGAGCACTGCAATATGTAAAGCAAATGCTAACAAGTGTAAAAGGAAAATTAACAATAACACAATAATAGTGGAAGACTTTAATACCCCACTCACACCTATGGATAAATCAGCTAAACAGAAAATTAGAAAGGAAACACTAACTTTAAATGATACAATGGACCATAAGACCTAATTGATATCTATAGGACATTTCACCCCAAAACAATGAATTTCACCTTTTTCTCAAGTGCACATGGAACCTTCTCCAGGATAGATTACATTCTGGGCCATAAATCTAGCCTTGGTAAATTCAAAAAAATTGAAATCATTCCTAGCATCTTTTCTGATCACAATGCAGTAAGATTAGATGTCAACTACAGAAAAAAAAAAAACCATTAAAAATTCCAACATATGGAGGCTAAACAACACACTTCTGAATAACCAACAAATCACAGAAGAAATTAAAAAAAATATCAAAATATGCATAGAAACGAATGAAAATGAGAACACAACAACCCAAAACCTATGGGACACTGTAAAAACAGTGCTAAAGGGAAGGTTCACAGCAATTCAGGCTTACCTCATGAAACAAGAAAAAAAAAGTCAAATAAATAACCTAACACTATACCTAAAGCAACTAGAAAAGAAAAAAAAATGAAGAGCCCCAGGGTTAGCAGAAGGAAAGAAACCATAAAAATTAGGGCAGAAATAAATGCAAAAGAAACAAAAGAGACCATAGCAAAAATCAACTGAGCTAAAAGCTGGTTCTTTGAGAAGATAAAAAAATAGACAACCATTAGCCAGACTCATCAAAATTGGAACAGTACTCAGAAATCTTCCAGCAAACAAAAGCCCAGGACCAGACAGCTTCACAGCTGAATTCTACCAAAAATTTAGAGAAGAGCTAACACCTATCCTACTCAAACTCTTCCAGAAAATTGCAGAGGAAAGTAAACTTCCAAACTCATTCTAGAAGGCTACTATCACCCTAATATACAAGCAGCTCATGCAGCTCAATTCCAGAAAAATAAGCGACCCAATTAAAAAATGGACCAAAGAACTAAACAGACATTTCTCCAAAGAAGACATACAGAAGAATAACAAACACATGAAAAGATGCTCAACATCACTCATTATCAGAGAAATGCAAATCAAACCCACAATGAGGTACCATCTCACGCCAGTCAGAATGGCTGCTATCCAAAAGTCTACAAGCAATAAATGCTGGAGAGGGTGTGGAGAAAAGGGAACTCTCTTACACTGTTGGTGGGAATGCAAACTAGTACAGCCACTATGGAGAACAGTGTGGAGATTCCTTAAAAAACTGGGAATAGAACTGCCATATGACCCAGCAATCCCACTGCTGGGTGTACCCACCGAGGAAACGAGAATTGAAAGAGACACGTGTACCCCAGTGTTCATTGCAGCACTGCTTATAATAGCGAGGACATGGAAGCAACCTAGATATCCATCGACAGACTAATGGATAAGAAAGCTGTGGTATATAGACACAATGGAATATTACTCAGCCATTTAAAAGAATGCATTTGAATCAGTTCTAATGAGGTGGATAAAACTGGAGCCTATTATACAGAGTGAAGTAAGTCAGAAAGAAAAACACCAATACAGTATACTAACGCATATATATGGAATTTAGAAAGGTGGTAACGATGACCCTATATGTGAGACAGCAAAAGAGACATAGATGTATACAGCAGTCTTTGGACTCTGTGGGAGAAGGCAAGGGTGGGATGATTTGAGAGAATAACATTGAAACATGTTTATTGTCATATGTGAAACAGATCGCCACTCCAGGTTCAATGCATGAGACAGGGTGATCGGGACTGCTGCAATGGGATGACCCAGAGGGATGGGATGGAGAAGGAGGTGGAAAGGGGGTTCAGGATGGGGCACACATGTACACGCATGACTGATTCATGTCAATGTATGGCAAAAACCACTACAACATTGTAAAGTAATTAGCCTCCAAATAAAATAAAAAGAAAAAAAGAAAAAGAAAACACAGATGGCCTAATCATAGAGCAAAAATATATGCAAACTCAGGAAATAACTGAATGTGTTCAACATATTATATTGATCAATCTCCCCTTCAGTATTTTTCCTCTAGTTTATCTCAGTGCTTACAAATCCTCCTGCCAGTTGTTTCAGTGGAGATGAGACTTAGTTTAGCTTTTACTTTCATATTGCAACAGTGTTGAATAAAGTCCTCTTTGCTGTTTATCTTTATTAAGTGCAATTTTTGCTTTGAAAAAACCTAACCAAGAATTTTAAAAATCTCTACCCCCTCGGGGTGGGAGGAGGGAGGAAATCTTGAAGAGGATAAGAACTATTTAATCATTTATTTGCTTTATGTTTCAAAATTAATTTTGTTGATTGTTGATAGCATAGAGGCATATTACAGATTATAGCATATTATACATATTACAGATTTATGTATCTATACTTTATATATGTAAATAATTATATATTTACATAAATATATTGAAGAGAAGAAAAATATGCCACCTCGAATATGCCTCTTTGACATTATTTTGAGTTGAAGGCAATTGAAGAAGACCAGGTGGTGCTAGTGGTAAAGAACCCACCGGCCAATGCAGAAGACATAAGAGACGTGGGTTCAACTCCTGGTCAGGAAGGTCCCTTGGAGGAAAACATGGCAACCCACTCCAGTATTCTTGCCTGGAGAATCCCATGGACAGAAGAGCCTGGCGGGCTACAGTCTATGGGGTTGAAAAGAGTCAATCAAACACGACTGAAGTGACTTAATGCTTACGACTGCACAGATGCAGGAAAATCTCTAAAAATAGAATATAAATTTCCCTTTTGTAAAGGAACTTTAAATTTACAAAGGACATTTCCAACTGTAGTGGTGTCTTCCTCTTCTGTACCAAGAAGAGGACAACTCTCAATTTAAGAGCATCATTTTTATCTTGTCAAAATCACTTAGCTAATTATGTACTTAATAATTTTAGTGAGACAGGGGAAATGAATAGAGAGAGTATATTTACCCAAAGTATAGTTAGCTGAAGCAAAATTTTAGTTAGTTCTGCTCTCTTCCTATAAAAAGAGACAAGGTGTGAGTATCTTGAGCAAACTAAGCTACTAAAGGAAGAGTTTTACTAACTTAAACATCTTAAGTGTTTTCCTAAAGGAAGAAACAGACCAACAATGTGATTTTAAAATTTTCACTTAACCCATGAAAAAAGGGGTGAGGTATAGTGTTACCTATCTTCTAAAGGTTTTTGACATGTAAACTTCTGTTTGTTTGCTGGTTTGCTTGTGTTAGGTACTGAGCATTTGGTTACTATATCTGATGAGTAAAAACTGAGAAATGCTGGAGTAGGTTATTTAATATTTTAATACCTCAAGAAATCAAAAATGAGCAAAAACTTCAAAAAAGAAACCTATCATAGTACCCTCATTCTTTCTACTCCCAAAATCCAAAAGGGGTAGAGAAAACTTGCCAAGATGTTGTCTTTTCATTTTTTCTCTCTGACACTTGGGGCACTAAATCATTTTTTTCTTTTGTGGATAAAACAATACTCTAAATCCTTTGTCCCATAGATTTATTCAGATAACTGAAAGACCTCTCCTTCTTTCAAAGCTCAGTCAAAGCCAGAAGACTTTCATTCCAAAATCAAACCAGAGCTTAAGCTTCTTCTTGGGGAGCTTTATCCTGGAAAGGTTTTCAATGAAAGCATCAAGCATGCATGCAAGCCAGCTAAGTCGCTTCAGTCGTGTCCAACTCTGTGCGACCCCATGGACAGCAGCCCACCAGGCTCCTCCATCCACAGGATTCTCTAGGCAAGAATACTGGAATGGGTTGTCATTTCCTTCTCCAGAAAGCATCATAACTCCATCCAAATTACACACTTATCTTTCATTTTAAATATGGATTCTGGACCTAAGTCCCACGTGGAAACTCTCTCCTGTTGTCTCCTAAATGTCCATCTTTTAAATTCCTAGAATAGATGGAAAGTTGATATCAAGGCATAAAAGACAATACCAGATTCCTAATTATTTAATGTATCAGTAAAGATAAAAATAGAACTGAATCCAAGACTCAAATGAACATTATAGTATTTTACAAATCATGTACAATTCTCTAATACAAAAACAGATTTTTTTCATTGACTAATCAGGCTCCATTTAATTGTCAAAAATATAATAAAAAACAGAAAAGCATTATGGCTTCATATTTTTAAGGGTCTTGAAACAATCCTTTTCAATTCAGTTTTTTGGAGTTCCTCGTTGTAAAACTTGATTAGATACTGTCATTGAAAGACCACGTACATTGAAAATATTTAGATTTTTGTAACAATGCTAACAACAAATCCCGGGTCTCCTTCTTACAACATCACATTTCAATGCTTTTGAGAGCCTCTCCACATCCTCCTTTATTCCTACATTCTTGTACTTCCATTCTGAATTGCATGGACTCAGTCAAGAGACACAGCCTCTGTTCTTGTTCGGAGAAAGATTCTTCACAATAATTGGCAACCATTTGAAAACCATTCACAGGATCTCCCCACACACACACTTCCCACTGCCTCCTCTTATTTTCAGGTGCACATATTTATTTTCTATTTCTGTCATTATGGCTTGCTTGGGAATTCCTTGCGCCTCTAGCTCCTTTTTCCAACACAAGTGTCTTTCTAGGTTCTTACGCTTGCACACCACTTTAGCTTCTAGGTTGTTGAATTAGACTCACTCTTAAAATGTTTTATAAGATCTGCCTTAAAAGTCTTGGCCTCCCTTTCCATTTTTCAAAGTCTCTTTCCAGTTCTTGCTTTTCCCTGACCTTAGGTATCTTCTCTACTTTCAAGGTTCCCTGAATAGCCTTTGCAATCATCACATAAGACCTAGACCTCCTTTCTTCAAGTTTTGCCATGCTTCCTGAACT
The DNA here is from genome assembly GCA_024291935.2 of Okapia johnstoni. NCBI lineage: Eukaryota > Metazoa > Chordata > Mammalia > Artiodactyla > Giraffidae > Okapia > Okapia johnstoni. The sequence continues at coordinate 139,894,580 of CM044308.1, forward strand.
TTATATAAGTTCAGTTGGGTTTATAAATTATTAAATGTGTTCCAATTTGGCCTCACTATGTTATTACTAATTCTTGTTATTCCTATAGTTTTAGTCTACCTCTACTTCTATTTTCACAGTTTCTTTCTTAAAAACAAGATTTTTAAAACTAGATTTTTTTTTACAAGTTCAGTTTGACCTTTACTTTTATCTTTTTAAATTTACTTATCATTTTAATTGAAGGATAATTGCTTTACAGACATTTGTTGTTTTCTGTCAAACCTCAACATGAATCAGCCATAGGTACACATATATACCCTCCCTTTTGAACCTCCCTCCAATCTCCTTCCCCATCCAACCCCTCTAGGTTGATACAGAGCCCCTGTTTGAGTTTCCTGAGCCATAAAGAAAATTCCCATTGCTGTCTATTTTACATATGATAATGTAGGTTTCCATGTTACTCTTTCCATACATCTCACCCTCTCCTCATGTCCATAAGTCTATTCTCTATTCTCTAAGTCTATTCTCTATTCTCTATGTTTATTTCACCATTGCTGACCTGTAAATAAATTCTTTAGTACTATTTTTCTAGATTCTGTATATGTGCATTAGAATACAATATTTATCTTTCTCTTTCTGACTCACTTCACTCTAGGTTCATCCATCTCATCAGAACTGACTCAAATGTGTTCCTTTTTATGGTTGGGTAATATTCCACTATGTATATGTACCACAGCTTCTTTATCCATTCATCTGTCAATGGACACCTAGGTTGCTTCCATGTTCTAGCTATTGTAAATAGTGCTGGAATGAATAACAGGATACATGAGTCTTTTTCAATTTTTATTTCCTCAGGGTATATGCCTAGGAGTGGGATTGCTGGGTCATATGGTGGTTTTATTCCTAGTTTTTTAAGGAATCTCCATGGAGAAGGAAATGGCAACCCACTCCAGTATTCTCACCTGGAGAATCCCAGGGACGGTGGAGCCTGGTGGGCTGCCGTCTATGGGGTCACACAGAGTCGGACACCACTGAAGCGACTTAGCAGTAGCAGCAGCATACCATCTTCCATAGCAGCTGTATCAATTTACATTCCCACCAACAATGCAAGAGTGTTCCCTTTTCTCTATACCCTCTCCAGCATTTATTGTTTGTAGACTTTTGGATAATGGCCGTTCTGACTGGTGTGAGGTGATATCTCATTGTAGTTTTGATTTGCATTTCTCAAATAATAGTGATATTGAGCATCTTTTCATGTGTTTGTTAGGCATCTGTATGTTTTATTTGGAGAAATGTCTGTTTAGGTCTTTTTTTCCCACTTTTTGATTGGGTTGTTTGTTTTTCTGGCATTGAGTTGTATGAGCTGCTTTTTTATTTTGGAAATTAATACTTTGTCAGTTGTTTCATTTGCTATTATTTTCTCCTATTCTGAGGGTTGTTTTTCACCTTGCTTATAGTTTCCTTTGCTGTGCAAAAGCTTTTAAGTTTAATCAGGACCCACTTGTTTACTTTGACTTTTATTTCCATTATTCTAGGAGGTGGGTCATAGAGGATCTTACTTTGATTTATGTCGAGTGTTCTGCCTATACATTTATGTCTTTAATCCATATTGAGTTTATCTTTGTGTATGGTGTTAGGAAGTGTTCTAATTTCATTCTTTTACATGTAGCTGTCCAGTTTTCCCAGCACCATTTATTGAAGAGGCTGTCTTTGTCCCATGGTATATTCTTTCCTCCTTTGTCGAAAATAAGGTACCCATAGGAACATGGGTGTATTTCTGTGCTTTCTATCTTGTTCCCATTGGTCTATATTTCTGTTTTTGTGCCAGTACCATACTGTCTTGATGACTGTAGCTTTGTAGTATAATCTGAAGTCAGGAAAGCTGATTCCTCCAGCTCCATTCTTCTTTCTCAAGACTGCTTTGGCTATTCGGGGTCTCTTGTGTTTCCACATGAATTGTAAAAATTTTTGTTCTAGTTCTGTGAAAAATGCCATTGGTAATTTGATAGGGATCACACTGAATCTGTAGATAACATTTGATAGTATAACCATTTTCACAATATTGATTCTTCCTACCCAGGAACATGCAATATCTCTCCATCTGTTTATGCCACCTTTGATTTCTTTCATCAGAGTCTTATAATTTTCTGTGTACAGTTTTTTTGTCTCCTTAGGTAAGTTTATTCCTAGATATTTTATTCTTTTTGTTGCAATGGTGAATGGGATTGATTCCTTAATTTCTCTTTCTGATTTTTCATTGTTAGTATATAGAAATTGCAAGTGATTTCTGTGTATTGGTTTTGTATCCTGCAATTTGTTAAATTCACTGATTAACTCTAGTAATTTTCTAATACTATCTTTAAGGATTTCTACATACAGTATCATATCATCTGCAAACAGTGAGAGCTTTACTTCTTCTGCTCTGATCTAGATTCCTTTTATTTCTTTTTATTTTCTGATTGTTGAAGCTAGGATTTTCAGAACTATCTTGAATAATAGTGGTGAAAGTGGACACCCCTGTCTTGTTCCTGAACTTAGGGGGAATGCTTTCAGTTTCTCACCATTGAGAATAATGTTTGCTGTAGGCTTATCATATATGGCCTTTACTATGTTGAGGTAGGTTCCTTCTATGCCCATTTTTTGAAGAGTTTTAATCATAAATGGGTGCTGCTGTTTATAATAGCCAGGACATGGAAGCGACCTAGATGTCCATCAGCAGGCAAATGGATAAGAAAGCTGTGGTACATATACACAATGGAATATTACTCAGCCATTAAAAAGAATACATTTGAATCCATTCTAATGAGGTGGATGAAACTGGAGCCTATTATACAGAGTGAAGTAAGTCAGAAGGAAAAACACCAATACAATATACTAACGCATATATATGGAATTTAGAAAGATGGTAAGGATGACCCTATATGCAAGACAGCAAAAGAGACACAGATGTATAGAACAGTCTTTTGGACTCTGTGGGAGAAGGCGAGGGTAAGATGATTTGAGAGAATAGCGTTGAAACATGTATATGATCATATGTGAAACAGATAGCCAGTCTAGGTTCGATGCATGAGACAGAGTGCTCAGGGTTGGTGCACTGGGATGATCCTGAGGGATGGGATGGGGAGGGAGGTGGGAGGGGGATTCAGGATGGGGAACACATGTAAACCTATGGCTGATTCATATCAAAGTATGGTAAAAACCACTACAATATTGTAAAGTAATTATCCTCCACTTAAAATAAATAAATTTAAAAAAATAAAATAAAAAACAAGACCATTTAAAAAATAAATAAATACATAAAAGTTCTTTATACATTGAAAAAATAATGGGTGCTGAATTTTTTCAAAGGCTTTTTCTGCATCTATTGAGATTATCATATGGTTTTTATCTTACAATTTGTTAATATGGTGTATCACCATGATTGATTTGCATATCTTGAAGAATCCTTGCATCTCAGGAATCAACCCAGCTTGATCATGGTGTATGAGCTTTTTGATGTGTTGCTGAATTCTGTTTGCTAAAATTTTGTTGAGGATTTTTGCATCTACATTCATCAGGGATATTGGCCTGTAGTTTTTTTGTGTGTGTTTTCTTTGCCTGGTTTGGATATCAGGGTGATGGTGGCCTTGTAGAACGAGTTTGGAAGTGTTCCTTTCTCTGTAATTTTCTGAAAGAGTTTTCAAAGAATAGGCATTAGTTCTTCTCTAAATGTTTGATAGAATTCTCCTGCGAAGCCATCTGGCCCTGGGCTTTTGTTTGAGGGGAGATTTTTGATCACAGCTTCAATTTCAATGCCTGTAATTGGGTTGTTAATAATTTCTATTTCTTCCTGGCTCAGTCATGGAAGATTAAACTTTTCTAAGAATCTGTCCATTTCTTCCAGGTTATTTTATAATCCTTTGTATTTCTGCATTGTCTGTTGTAACCTCTCCTTTTTCATTTCTAATTTTGTTGATTTGATTCTTCTCTTTTTTCCTTGATGAGTCTGCCTAAAGGCTTGCCAATTTTGTTTATCTTCTCAAAGAACCAACTTTTAGCTTTATTAATCTTTACTATTGTTTCTTTTCTTTTTCATTTATTTCTGCTTGGATCTTTATGATTTATTTCCTTCTACTAATTTTGGGGGTTTTGGGTTCTTCTTTTTCCAGTTGTTTTAGGTATAAAGTCAGTTTGTCTATTCAATGTTTTTCTTGTTTCTTGAGGTAAGATTGTATTGCTATAAATTTCCCTCTTAGAACTGTTTTTGCTGCATCTCAAGAGTTTTGAGTTGTGTTTTCATTGTCACTTGTTTCTAGAAATTTGATTTCTCTTTTGATTTCTTCAGTAACCTGTTGGTTATTTAGAAATGTGTTGTTTAATCTCCATGTGTTTGTGTTTCTTACAGTTTTTTTCTTGTAATTGTTATCTAGTCTCATAGCTTTGTGGTTGGAGAAGATACTTGATATGATTTTAACTTTTTTAAATTTACTGAGGTTTGATTTGTGACCCAAGATGTGGTCTATCCTAGAAAATGTTCCATGGGCACTTGAGAAGGTGTATTCTTCTGCATTTGGATGGAATGTCCTGAAGATATCAATGAGATCCATCTCATCTAATGTATCATTTAAGATTTGTGTTTCCTTGTTAATTTTCTCCTTTGATGATCTGTCCATTGGTATGAGTGGGGTGTTAAAGTCTCCTACTATTACTGTGTTACTGTCAATTTCTCCTTTTATATCTGTTAGTGTTTGTCTTATGTATTGAGGTGCTCCTATGTTGGGTGAATAGATATTTACATTTGTATGTCTTCCTCTTGGATTGATCATTATGTAGTGTCCATCCTTATCCTTTGCAATAATCTTTAAGTCTATTTCATCTAATATGAGGATTGATACTCCAGCTTTCTTTTGCTTCCCATTTGTATGGAAAATATTTTTCCATCCTCTCATTTTCAGTCTATATGTGTCTTGAGGTCTCAAGTGGGTTTCTTATAGACAATATATATATGGGTCTTGTTTTTGTATCCATTCAGCCAGTCTGTGTCTTTTGGTTGGAGCATTTAATCTGTTTACATTTAAAGTAATTATTGATATATATGTTCCTATTACCATTTTCTTAATTGTTTGGGGTTGATTTTGTAGATCTTTCTCTTCTCTTGTATTTCCTGACCATTTAAGTCCATTTAACATTTGTTGTAAAGCTGGTTCGGTGGTACTGAATTCTCTTAACTTTCACTTGTCTAAAAAGCTTCTGATTTCTCCATCAATTTTAAATGAGATCCTTGCCAGGTATAGCAATCTTGGTTGTAGATTTTCCTCCTTCAGTACTTTAAATATATCCTGCCATTCCCTTCTAGGCTGCAGAGTTTCTGCTGAAGCATCTGCTGTTAGGTGAATGGGGTTTCCCTTGTATGTTACTTGTTGCTTTTCCCTTGCTGCTTTTAATATTATTTCTTTGTGTTTAGTCTTTGTTAGTTTGATTAGTATGTGTCTTGGCATCTTTCTCCTTGGGTTTATCCTGTATGGGACTCTGCACCTCTTGGACTTGATTATTTCCTTTTCCATGTTGGGGAAATTTTCAACTATAACCTCTTCAAAAATTTTCTCATACCCTTTCTTTACCTCTTCTTTTTCTGGGATCCCTATAATTCGAATGTTGGTTGTTTGATATTGTCCCAGAGGTCTCTGAGACTATCCTCAGTTCTTTTCATTCCTTTTACTTTATTCTGCTCTTCAGAGTTATTTCCATCATTTTATCTTCCAGCTAACTGATTCATTCTTCTACTTCAGATATTCTGCTATTAATTCTTTCTAGAGTATTTTTAATTTTAGTAATTGTGTTGTTTGTCTCTGTATGTTTATTCTTTAATTCTTCTAGGTTTCTGTTAATTGATTCTTGCATTTTCTCCACTCTGTTTTCAAGGTTTTTTATCATCTTTACTATCATTATTCAGAATTCTTTTTCAGGTATTTTGCCTATTTCTTCTTCATTTATTTGGATTTCTGTGTTTCTAGTTTGTTCCTTCATTTGTGTTGTATTTCTCTGCCTTTTCATTATTTTTTTTTTTAACTTACTATGTTTGAGGTCTCCTTTTCCCGGGCTTCAAGGTTGAATTCTTTCTTCCTTTTGGTTTCTGCCCTCCTAAGGTTGGTCCAGTGGTTTGTGTAAGCTTCATATAGGGTGAGATTTGTGCTGAGTTTTTTTTTGTTTGTTTGATTTTTCCTCTGATGCTCAAGGCTGAGTGAGGTGGTCATCCTGTCTGCTGATGACTGGGTTTGTATTTTTGTTTTGTTTGTTGTTTAGATGAGGCGTCCTGCACAGGGTGCTACTGGTGGGTGGGTGATGCTTGGTCTTATATTCAAGTGGTTTTCTTGTGTGAGTTCTCACTATTTGATACTCCCTAGGGTTAGTTCTCTGGTAGTCTAGGGTCTTGGAGTCAGTGCTCCCACTCAAAGGCTCAGGGCTTGATCTCTGGTCAGGAACGAAGATTCCACAAGTGGTTTGTTCTGTCATTGAGTGAGATTAAAACAAATACCCCAAAACAAGAAACCAAAGATGAACCCCAGGCAAATGGCAGTTACAAAATCAGGCAAATAATAATTAAAATAATGGAATATACACATATACATACACACCCATAAGAAAAATCAAAACAGTCCAACAAAAGTAAAGTACAGTAGATTGACCTGGTGAACAAAGGAAATCAAAAATTATATCTACCAATTAAGAACAAAACTAACGAAAGCACAAACTGGAAAAAAAACTAAAGCAAGGTGCCAAGTAGGGAACAAAGCAATGAAAACTAAACTAACAAGTATATTGAGAGGAATGGAAAGAAAGGAAAGAAAGAAAGAATAGATATTCAAAGTTAAATAGAGGTAGATAAAGAATATTTATATATATTAAATTTTAACTGCAAGGAGACATGAACAGTAGGAAAAGCAAACAAAGGAGTAAATGTAGAAAAAATAATAATAGGTTTAAGGAATTAAAAATTAAGATTAAAAAAGAGAAAAAAAAAAGGAAGAAGAAAGTTAAAAAAAAAAAAAAAAAAAGTAAATCTCCACAGAACTGCAAAAGCCCAAAGTAGTGGCAGAAGTTTATAACAACAATAAATAATGTGATTGAGAGCAAAAATATAAAAGCTCAAAAACTTAATTAGATTTCATATTGCCAATAAAATTGACAACTACAGTGGGGTGGGGGAAGAGGGGGAAGTAAAAAAAAAAAAAAAAAGAAAGTCAAAACATAAAAATAATAAATGTTTTTCTTGAGTCACTGCTGTCACAGATCAGACAGAACTAGTGTGTTTTCTTTTGTAGGGGCTCTCACTGTCCTTTTATATATTGCGTAGACACAGAGCCTGGCTAGTTGATCATGTGGATTTAATCTGCAGCTTGTACAGCTAGTGGGAAGGTTTTGGGTCTTCTTCCTTAGCCACACTGCTCCTGGGATTCAACTGTGGTTTTATTTCCACCTCTGAATATGGGTTGTCCACTGGGGTTTGCTCCTGAGGCTGCCATGGAGGACTTAGGTCTGCCCCAGTGAGGGTCAGGTGTGGAGGTGGTGAAGCTGCTTGGGGTGCAGGGGTTCTGGTAGCACCAGGTACTCAGGGGAGTTGACGGCTAGGGCAGCAGGAAATATAGTGCTCTAGAAGGGTATGGCCACCAGTACTGACCAATACACTCTAGTATTCTTGCCTGGAGCACTCCCCTGACAGAGAAGACTGGCAGGCCAGTCCACAGGATCACGAAGAGTTGAACACAACTTAAGTGACACCGGGTGCATAGATGCAAGACTTTTTTTGCCTTTGACAGCTTTGAAGGTGGCACAGCTGCTTGGCTTGTGGAGACCCTGGCGGCGCCAAGTGTGCAGGGACAAGGACTGCCCCCACCACAGGAGTTATGACCCTATCAGAGTCTTTTTTCGAGCTTCTTGTGGGTGGCCATCAGAAGGTCTCTTTGGCCAGTCTTTCTCCGTAGCTCTACCCATTCAGGCACTTAGAGGGTTCCCTTGCCTGGGGTCCTTCTTTGTTGTTCAGAGCGTCAGGCACATAGGGGGCCCCTGGCTGGGGTCCTACTTTGTAGATCTGCACATCAGGTACTTAAAGGGGCACCTTTGGCGGGGTCCTACTCTGTAGTTTAGCACATCAGTCACCTAAAGGAGTACCCTGGGTGGAGTCCTACTCTGTAATTCACTGCGTCAGGCGTTTGATGGTCCAGCCTCTCTATTGTTCAGCTGCTGATGCTGGGTGTGGGGAAAGAGGCTGTGGTGATGGCTCCACCCCCTACGTTTGACTCAGCAGTATTGCCTCGCTTCTTTGGCTGCCTGGCTTTCCTCCACAGGCATTTCCTACCACAATCTCCTCCCTCCCATCCCCTCCATCCATCTCTCCGCAGTCAACAGCAGCCCTCGCCCTGGGATTGCTCCACAATCCCTAAACTCTAGCTCCCAGCCACTGCACCTTCTAGGGAACCTGTGTCCCTGTCCGGGCTATGTATGGCTTTGGCAAGGACTTTCTGATTCTCATTCCATTTAGGCTTCCACGGATCAGCTGTTTCCCTCTCAGCCTTAAATGTTTCTCCTCTGACTCAGACAGTTGCCCCAATGTGGGGATCGGACCCCTGCTTCAGTTCACCCACCCACGAAGGGCAGGTCCAGTCCTACTAACACCCTTGTTTTAATCCTCCCAAGTTTTCATGGTTCTATATATTCTTTTCCACTGGTCAGATACTCCTCTCTGCTCTCAGCTGGTGTTCTGCATGCACTGACCTTCACTTTTAAATCTGGCCTTCCATGCTACAAGACTTTTCTTTAAACACACTATAGATTCTGAAGATATCCAGTATAACCAATGTTTTCCTAATATGTCTGAGAAAATATGGCTTTCACATCTATAAAGTTCCAAGCAAAGACTTTAAACAGTCCTTCCTGATTCAGTAAATTTTCCTATATCTCAAGCTAAGTTGGTTTCTTTTTTAACTGTCCTCATAGCAAAATGACTAAGTGAAAGTCGCTCAGTTGTGTCTGATTCTTTGAGACCCCGTGGACTACACAGTCCATGGAATTCTCCAGGCCAGAATGCTGGAGTGGGTAGCCTTTCCCTTCTCCAAGGGATCTTCCCAACACAGGGATCGAACCCAAGTCTCCCACATTGTAGGTGGATTCTTTACCAGCTGAGCCACAAGGGAAGCCTTGAAGGACTTTATCTTCCAACTCATTCAGCTGCAGATAGCTATGCCCATGATAAAGTTTTAAGTCCACTAGAGGTCTAAAGATTCCAAAGCAAAGGATAAAAGAACAGGAGAATCCATGGACCCCCAGCAATCAAGCCATGAAAGTAATCATGAATTAATATCTTTCAGTGTGTATATACATATCCATGCACTTTATTATATCCACTCCCCAAACTCTAGTTTCTCTCAAACATTTGGCACTGAAAAACAGAACAGATGAATTAAAGTAAATTACAGAGAGACTAAAGCCTATTCATGCAAATGATTCTGCCACCGCTCCCTCCTTGCCCCTAAAGACAGTGAGGAAGGACATTAGAAGAAAATAAGGTGCTTGGTGCTACTCAAACCTTCCTGAGGAACAGGGAGAACAGGATAAATCTGAAGCCAATAGTATGCAATGGCATAAACAAACTGATGATGATGATGATGATGATATAGGAAGAAGATATATATGGGAAAAAATTCCCAGAGCTACAAAAATTATTTTTGCTACCAGAGATGAATGGAGAAGTGTCAGAGAGCAGGACATCTGTAACAGGCTTCTCCTGAGACCCACAAATTGTAACAGCGGCTGAAAAATTATTCATTCCAAATATTTAACATACCATGAACTTTACAGTCTTAAATTAAAATATATGAATCTATGCTATTTTTCAGTCAATAAATTTTTTGTGGATCTGATCTAAGTTGTTCAATATTTTAGTACTTTATGAATTATTAAGACTAAACATATTTGTACATTATTGCCTGAAACTAAATCATTACAAAGTCTATGCTGTAAAAAGAACCCAATGCCTGCAAGAGATAGATTACAAGTGATTAATGATTCTCTCAGTTGAGTATTATCATTTGCTATAATTGAATTACTTTAAGAATTTGGCCCAGTATGTACTATTATTAAATATATAAAGAACAGTACAAGTAAAACATGCCAAGGAAACAATGTCTTCGACCTTCAAAAATTCACAGTTTAATTACTTAACCAATCCAATTTATGATCAACAATGCAGAAAAGCCTCTTGGTGTGGGATTCAAATATGTGCCCTATGTACTGTACACATCTGAATACTCCAGACCGTTTCTTCAACCTGTTGTATATTATGACACAGCAAATATCTCCCATTGCTATCATTTGAATTTTGGGTGCTATTTATACCTATTATAGTTTTTCTCAAAATGACTTACTTTCACAGTTAGAAAACTGTTATATCTTCGTCATTTGTTATTTGGGGTAGGGAGGGCAATTTTCACTTAATGTACTTTCAATTTTATATAGCTCTTGTCAACTAATTAAAGAAAATTATTCATACTATAAAAGTATAGACTATATAATAATATAATTGGATAAGTCACTTTAAGATAAAGCTGTTGATTTATAAGATTGATAGCTTGAATTGCCCTTACTAAATATGTTCTCCTCAGATACACTTTTCCTCCCAAACCTGACAGGTTTTTATATCTTTGTAACAAGGATTTTACTTTCAGCTTTCACTTTTTTAGTAAGTTTATTGAGCTATATTTTACATACGGTAAAACTCACCCAGTTCGAATCTACAATTCAGTGTTCTTAGTAATTTTACCAAGTGGTAAAACCACCATCACAAATTATTTTTATTGCATTTTCATTCCACCAATAAGATCTCTTACGTTCATGGATAGTTCATTCCTTTCCCACCTCCAGTCCTGGTAAACCACTAATTTACTTTCTGTTTTACAAACCTGTCTTTTCTGGATATTTGAGATAAAATACAAGTCTAATACCTAATCAGCTGGGGAGAGAAGAGTTAAAGCAACTGGATGGGATTTATTTCTCTCCTCATTTTGTGGGGAAGGGGTGACTGCCGGAGTCCAGCTCCAGCAGGTCAGGGTTCCCTCAGGATGGACGGCGTCGGCGATACGAATGAGAAGACACAGCGAGTAGTGGTGTTTCCAAGTGTCTTCTGACTTTATTGTTTTTTAAGACAGCTTTTATATTTTTAGTGGTACATAGAAACAGATGTAAAGTATAGAGTCATGCCAGATCAGCTCGATGGATCAGCAGTTTTTGATCCATATCGGAACCAGAACACTGTTTGTGTTTCTAAGTTATAAAAGGTTTAAAATTGTTTACATCATCTTCTGGCCCAGAGGCCTGCTAACATCTTGTGACTCTTTTATTGATAAGGGTTGATCAGCCAGGACACTTTTGTATCAGGCACAGCAGGAAAGAATTCATTAATAGAAAGTTTCAAGGTAAAACCTGTTTTCGGTAATTTACTCTATGCCTTGAGCTTAACAGAAAAGAATGTGGTTCCATAAAGTCATAGTACAGCAAGCTGAAACAATATAGCACAAAGGTCAGTTCTTAGCAAAATCACCAGCTGAATTAACAATTGTCTTATTATTTGTATTAAAACTAAACTTTTATTTATATAAATCCCTAACTATTATGCTTTCATTATATAGGCTAAATACGTTAAGAGTAAAAACATAATGAGTAACTATAGATTAAGTAACAATTTCACAAAGCAATATTTTTTGTATTTCCTAACAAGCTTTTCTTTCCTACAAAGGGCTCTGTGCCCATTGGGGCTTTCTGTGTGGAGGCTCTCAATGCTGTTCTGTTGTTAAGGGGCAGTCAAGCACATTAGCTCCAAAGGCACAGGTATATTTATTAAACAAACCAATATGTTAGCAAAAGGAATTTAGATCAGCATACTCTATATTTCAGATAATTTTATTTAGGGTGCTACTGTTCAGGGGCCTTGTCGATTGAGATTTCAGATTGATCTATTTTAGAAGAGAATCAGGAAAGGCCTTTTGCCTAAGTCACAGAAAATAAGAAGAGGTTTATTATAGCAAGCGTCAGAAAGAGAGATCTCATTTTTAAGGTGAGCGCTGAGGCAGCCTCTCGAGAATCCCTGAGGCCTGAGTTGCTCTGCTCGTAAGTCCTTCTCCTCATGACTCTGTCATGGGTGGGATCTCGTGAGCTGGCTCCCTGCAGGTGACTCTCCTGGGGAAAGAAAGAAGGCCTATGTCGTGGTCTAATTTCCTTAAAAAATGTTGATAACTGTATTATCTGGTAAATAAAATATTGATATTTGATAAAAGGAGAGCCCTTATCTCTGAAATACTATGAGGAAGATGTATATGATTCAAGGTCGTTTACGGTAATCAAACATAGGATCTATAAATTTATTGGGAAGAACATCACACACACAAAGTGGCCATCAGGGTATTAAATGGATATATTTCATGTTCATAGTCTTTAGATTATTCTTTACCCACAAAGCCCTCAGCCAAAGATTGAGCACTGTAGAGTCTACCCATTTCTTCCCATTACAGGATCCTAATGGGCAAGTACAGCATTTGCTCCAAAATCTCCACTAAATTTGCCAAACTCTGCATTACTGGCTAAGGTTTTTCCCTATCCATTTCTGCTTCCTTCCTTCATTCATTTCATGGGTGTTAGATTTGCATCATGGTCTGAAAGGTTTCCTTGCCTAATTAATGGTTCTTGCCCTTTTTGTCTTCTACAGGTATTACCTATTAATATAAGGCTTATGAAAGTGAAAAGTGAAGTCACTCAGTTGTGCCAGAATACTGGAGTGGGTAGCCATTCCCTTCTCCAGGGGATCTTCCCAACCTAGGAACTGAACCAGGGTCTCCTGGATTGCAAGTGGATTCTTTACCAGCTGAGCTACCAAGAAAGCAGAATAAGGCTTATAATGGACTGAATTATGTCTCTATGTCTCCCTCAAATTCATGCATTGAAGCTCCAACCCTCAGTGTGACTGTGTTTGGAGATAGGATCTTTAAGGAGGTAAAGTTAAAGGGGGTAATAAGGGTGGGGTCCTAATTCAATATGACAGGTGTCCTTTTAGAAGAAGAAAAGACACAGAAAAAGAGCCATGTGAGGACACAGGGAGAAGACAGCCATCTGCAAGCCAACAGCAGGGCCTCTGGAGAAAACAAACCTGCCAACACCTAGATCTTTGACTTCCAGCCTCCAGAACTGTGAGAAAATTGATTTCGTTAATTAGTTTGTCACCCAATCCCTGTCATTTTGTTACGGCAGCCCTAACTGAGTGATACAAGCCTTCCACAGTCCTAACTCACTCTCAGCAATGCTTCCCAAATAATCCAAAAGATATATTCTCCAAGAGTAGATTATAACATATTAATCTAGTTAAGGATTGATTCCCCAGTTCATGAGATCATGCTAAGAGAGATTCCTTTTCATTGCAATAAATTTGCCTTTCCAGAGACACACAAATTATGGCTATAATATAAGCTACACTTAATGTTGCCTCTCATCCCCTTGAGAACCAGTGGGAAAGAAATTCTAGCCAAGGAAGTAATTAAAAAGCAGCTGTTTCTCACTGCTAAAGTCAACGTTCCAAGCATGCCAACAGTGAGGTTGTACAGGTGCATCCATTCTAATAGTCTGCAGGTCCCCAAGATACTGGGGTTTTCTTTGTCTAATTGGAAGAATAGCTTTCACCTGCCTTTCTCATCAACTGCAACAGTAGTTACACAAGGTATTAATAATTAACATACTTATCATGTTGACTCAGATACACTGTCCCAGAGAGAAGACAATCAGGAAATCACTTTGGTAATGTCACTCAGCTCCTAACGGGCGACATATCCAAAAGTCAAGAAATCTAGGCATATTAAGATTATCTCTGAAAGTAGGGGTTGTAATGGCCAAGGGGGGAAAAAATGTGCATTCTATATCCACCAGAGTGGCTAAAATTAAAAAGACTGACAACATAAAATTCTGGCAAAAATGTAGAGCACCTAGAACTCTCGTGCTTTGCTGGTTGGGTGTATAAAGTGATACAACCTCTTTTGAAAAAGATCTGGCAGTTTCTTGTAGAACTAAATGTATGTATACCTACCCTACAACCCAGAAATTCTGTTTCTTAGTATTTAGAGTAATGAAAAGATATATTCATTATAGCTTCATAAATAATAGCCAAAGACTGGAAACAACCCAAGTGTACATAAGAAGGAGAATTAATAAGCAAACTGTGCTGTATTCATAGAATGTATACTCAGAAGTGAAAAGGAACAAACTAACAATACCCACAGCAACACAAGTGAATTTCAAACCCATTATGTTGGCTGAAAAAGCCTTATCTAAAAGTGCATGTAATGTATGATCTTATTTATGTGGAGTTCTAGAAAAGAGAAAGCTATAACTTTTTAAAACTGTAAAATGATTGTCTCTTTGGTGGGAAGCAGGACAGAGATTGGCTACAAACAGATCCAAGGATAATTTCCAAGTATCATAATGAACCACATCTTAATAGAGATTCAGTTTATGCAGGTAAATGCATTTGACAAAGTCAGAAAGCATAATTTAAGCTTTATGAATTTTATTACATGTACATTTTACCTCTAGAGAAAAAAACTCTAAAAATACATTCAACTATAGTTAAAGATATGCATTGTTAAAATATTTAGTGAGAAACGTACTGACATCTGCAGTATACATCAAAATGAATCAAAAAAGACAGATTGGTGACAGAGATGAATGTGATATACAATACAGTAATACAATGAAAACCTAATGGTAGAAGCTAAATTTACTAAATTTTATATATTGAAATGTTGGAAATATATATGTGCATGTGTAAAAGCCAACTATATTCTTTTTCAAACACAGTATTGGAACCTAGTTTAAATTACTGTATTATACATAGTAGCATCTGCTAGCTTTCTATCTGCGTGCATGCTAACTTGCTTCAGCCATGTCTGATTCTTTGCGACCTATGGACTGTACCCCACCAGGCTGCTCTGTCCGTGGGATTCTTCGGCTCCTGCATTGCAGGTAGATTCTTTATCACTGCGCCACCAGGGAAGCCCAGCTTTATACCTACTACCTTCTTATCTGGGATTTCCTGGTGGCTCAGAGGTAAAGAATCCACCTGCCAATGCTGGAGACACAGGTTCAATTCCTGAGTCAGGAAGATCCCCTGGAAAAGGAAATAGCAACCCACT
The DNA here is from genome assembly GCA_024291935.2 of Okapia johnstoni. Taxonomy (NCBI): domain Eukaryota; kingdom Metazoa; phylum Chordata; class Mammalia; order Artiodactyla; family Giraffidae; genus Okapia; species Okapia johnstoni. Next base: position 139,909,762 of record CM044308.1, read on the forward strand.
CCAGTATTCTTGCCTGAGAAATTCCATGAACAGAGACTTAGTGACTACACAACAACAAATTAAAATTCTATATAACATAAAAATTTAACCTTGTTTTAGTATTTTTAAAATTTTCATTAAAAAGAAAAAGATGAAACAATGACATTTAGACAGTAGCTCTAAATTCCCTTCAACACAATCCCGTTTAATTTCTATTGAGGCTTTCCCTCCCCACAAATGCTTCTTAAAAAATATTTTTTTTTTTTCAAAATGCTGATAGGCTGTTTCACTTACTACCACCACCACCACCTCCCACTCCCCACCCCACCCCCCACACTGTGCATGTCTTTGTCTTTTGTCTAAATTACCCGGCCATTGAAATAATTCTCTCTTTCTCTCTCTTTCTAAATCTTTCTTTACCTTCCTCTTCCTACCTCCCTCTCTCTCACCTCTTCACTCTTTCTCTGCATATGCTCTCCAGGCTGATCAGTATAGTACGTGGGCTACATTGGCTCACTCAGCACGTATTCAAAATAATGAGATTCAGGCCCACCATGCACCTAGGTGTGACCACATGGCTTAGCTGTGAACTTAGCTTCTGAAGTATAATCAGGGAGTGCTTACTTTCCTGAATAAAGTCAAGAAAGAATCTTAAAGAACTTCCAATTTTCAATCAACCAAAAAAACTCAATTATTTCATGCAGCCAATATTGTCTGTCAAAAAAATTTTTCAAAAAGATAATAAAATTTTTAAAAATTTTAAGACATTTCCTGTTTAACAAAAACAAACTTTATGTTATCCAAGTGCCTTGTTTTATAGTTTTATTAGTTTATTCACATATAATAAACAGAAAAAAAGTTGGTCATATATTTTTTAAGTTCTTTTTCATATTTTTTTCCACTATAGACTAATAGAAGTTATTAAATATAGCTCCCTGTGCTATACAGTAGGTGTGTATTGTTTATCTATTAATACTTTATATACATTAGTGTGCATATGTTAAATCCCAAACTCCTAATTTATATCCCCTCCTGTTGCTATCCCCTTTGGTAACCATAAGTTTATTTTCTGTATCTATGAGTCTATTTCTGTTTTGCAAGTAGGTTCATTTGTATCAATTTTTTAGATTCCATTTATAAGTGATATCATATGATATTTGTCTTTTTATTTCTGACTTACTTCACTTAGTATAATAATTTCTAGGTCCATTCAAGTTGTTGCAAATGGCATTATGTCATTCTTTATCATGGTTGAGTAATATTCCATTTATTCACTGGAAGGACTGAAGCTCCAATACTTTGGCCACCTGATCAGAAGAGCTGACTCATTGAAAAAGACCCTGATGCTGGGAAAGATTGAAGGCAAAAGGAGAAGGGGGCAGCAGAGGTTGAGATGGTTAGATACATCACTGACTCAATGGACACGAAATTGAGCAAACACTGGGAGATGGTGAAGGACAGTGGAGCCTGGCATGCTGCAGTCCATGGGTCCCAAAGAGTCGGACATGACTTAGCAATTGAATAACAACAAATATTCCACTGTGTGTGTGCATGTGTGTATGTACCCCACATCGTCTTTATACATTCATCTATCAGTGGACATTTAGGTTGCTTCCATGTCTTATATATTGTAAATAGTGCTGCTATGAACACTGAGTGTAGGTGTAATTTTGAATTTGAGTTTTTGTCTTTTCCAGATATATGCCCCGGAGTGAGCCTGCTGGATTATATGGTAATTCTAATTTTAGTTTTTTAAGGTACCTCGATACTGTTCTCCACAGTGGTTGCACCAATTTATACTCCCACCAACAGTGTAGGGGGGTACCCTTTCCTCTGCACTGTCTCCAGGATTTATTATTTATAGACTTTTTGATGGGGGCCATTCTGACTGGTGTGAAATGATACCTCATTTTAGTTTTGATTTGCATTTCTCTAAGTTAGCAATGTTGGGCATCTTTTCACGTGCCTGTTTGACCATACACTTTTAGTAGATACTACACTCTAAGGACTATCCAGTACTTACATCCAGTACTATACAAAGAAATATGTGAGATATCAAAATAGATATCTCATTCCAGTGATGTATTCTTATTCTTTGAAAGTAAGTCATTTTAAGCATTATATGCATATTAAAACAATACAGATATAATATGGAATAGAATTTTTCTGACTTGTATGAATATGTATCTTAAAACAAGAAAAATATTATGTTTTGAATAATGTCATGAAGGAGAATATTAAAAATTAAATTTCTAGACACAGATGACCTTTTACTTTCTCCATTGACTCTGTACTAGTCAGTGTGAATAATCATGTAATTTATATCTATGCTTTCTCATCTATAACCCCAAAGGAAATAAAGCTGTAGAGATCAGGAACTCACTGGTGCCCACCGTAAAGATTCAAAACAGTCTCAGAAATCTTCTTTGAGGATTTCTCTCCTGTCTTTACCACCAGCCAGGAAAGGGAGCAAAACAAATTGTAAAACAGTCGCCCCGAACTTTGATGTTTGCAGTGGGGTCTTCCTGTCACGGGAATCAGCAGCAGGGCAAAGCACAAACTCTGCCCTCAGGGAAACTTCACAGGCAGTTCTTCCAGCCAGACCCCACAGCCCCACACACAACTGCCTTGAGGCATGCTCTTTTTTCAAGATTTGTTCTTCTTCTGCTGCTGCTGCTGCTGCTGCTGCTGCTGCTAAGGTTCTTCTGCCTCCCATCAATTCTCTGAGCTTGGGAAAGATTTTGAATGGCTCTCTCTTTTTTTTGTTTAATCACAACTGATTACTGTTTCTAAGCAACAAAGACAGATCCTGTGACTCAAACCACAGGAATGCCAAGACACCTCTAACAGAATGTCATCAAAGACAAGCCATCACCACAATAAGGATTTAATAATAAGTGAGAGATGGTACCAAACTCCAAATGGATATTATTGCACAGTAATGATTAACACTTGGTTAAGAGGTACAGCCCTATTTTTAAAACATTACAAAGCTCTGGCAGGATGCAGTGGAGGAATTGACAACCAGCCACATCTACATCTTACATTTTAAATGCAGCTTCTGGAGCCCACTCCAGGAGAGAGTCAGAACCTTAAGATTCTGCACCTGAGCATCTGAATTTCAAACAGTCTTGCATGATATATATGCAAACCGAAGTTTGAGAGCAATTGTCCTAGCTGAATTTTTTAAGATGTACTGAAACAGGCCTTACACGTGTTTTACTAACAGCAGTTAAAAGTTTCCTTCTCGATCCTTGCTTAAAACAACATCCTTAGCAAAGTCACAGTGCTGTGACATAAAGAGTGAATGCCTAAATAACCTCTTCTAGCTCCACAAATAACAAATTTTTGTCCTCTGAAATCAATAAAATACAAAGCTTTCCTTCCTTTTTCTCTCCTCTCTATATCCTCCTCTTCATACTCTCTGCCCCAGTGACTTACTCTGCTAAAACTAAAAATAAATAAGCAAAAAGAGGGCAATAGCATATCATTCACAAACTCTTACTTACCTGTTGTGGCATGTAGCATTTATGTGATGAACTGCCTATGCCTGTTAGTGGCGCAACAACCTGGTTATTTAGTTATTTTAGAGCTCTCAGTCAGCCTCCTTGATTTATTGCACTGGGAAATAACGATACATTCCAAGGCCAGAGAAATATCTCTGTATGTATCTAAAACAGAAGATAAGTCTTATTCTGCAATCTAGGGCACAAGAGAAATCATGAGAGATTAACATGAACAATGCAGGATCTCCTCATTTTTATAACACCAAGAAATAAGTACATAAGTGAATGAATCTATAGTATTTGAAAGAGGATAAATGATTACTCTTTCCCCTTTTTTTCATAAAATGATTCATCTTTAATAATAAAATCTCTAAAAGTTCACTTTTATATGTCAAAGCCGTAATAATAAACGTATGATATCAAATATACCATCAAACTTTTGAAAGAGCATTTGGATAGAAAATCTCTAGAGTTACAAAAGAATACATAAAAAGATGTCAGAGGCTTACTGATCTCAAAAAGGATCTTAGGAACCTCCTTTTGCCCCTTTCCTTCCTTGGTCCTCCCTGCAGGAAGTCAGTGTGAACAGCAAGTACAATTTGAAGGATCTCAGTACCAGAGGTGGTGATATCTAGAGTCACAAGTATAGAAGTTGAAGATCTGACTGAATGTTCTACTCCCAGCTCCCTTTTGGAGCCTCTGAGGATCTGTTCCAGTGCCTGCAGAAGAAATAACTGCCCCTCAGGGGCTAAACCACTCTGAAAAGATCTCTAGAGAGGTACCTAAGCCTATTCTGCTCCAAGTCTGAGATGAACCAACAGCTCTACTTCTTCTACCTGGTCATAACATCCTGGTGAGCTTAGGCTTTTCTCACCATATACGGATAAATGAGAGTGACAACAGAGTGCTTGGATTTAGGATAAACATAACAGAGATACTTTGATTCTAGGACTTAGGTATAAAGAATTCTCAACACGGTCCCACCTAGCTTACTTAGGGACGGAATCAAGGGTTGGGGGATCCTATAGAAAGGAAAAAGTGCTCTTCTGCCTGCCTGAATCTCTTAAACCTATAAAATCCTTTCAAAGAAAAGAAAACAAGGATGAGTTGGAGGGCAGAGATGGGGACTGGGGGTGGGGGGGGTACTCATTAAGTATAAGACTGTGGATTCACAGTCCTGACTTCATCTGAATTCTTTCTAGGTTTATCCCTCTCAAATCTCCTGTTACAGATTTCCTCCCCACGAAAAAAAAAGTTTGAGTTATATAAAATATTACATATATAAATATGCAAGTTCCCTTGCATGTGTTTCTGTGTATATGCATAGATAATGTACCTTTAAAACAATAGTATTTTAAACTATATCTATCAGTTTCAGTGCTATGATATATTATAATGACAGTACATACAACATTCTGTGATTAAGACTGAGAATCGAAAAAGTGGATAATGACACTGAAATTTTAAAAGTCAAAATTCTCATTTTTATAATGTTATATATACATACATGCACACTGTGAAAAAATTTAACCATCTTTCCTTAGCCAAAAAACATTTAAATTACTGCATTGATATGACAACAAGAGAAATTATTCTGACAAACATTCCTTCCAAAACAGATTGTACCATTTTCCTTTTAAAAAATCTATTAGGCTATGAAATATACAGGCAATAGTATGTGTTAGTTACCTATATCACTAGTTACTGCTGTATATATTCCATGGAAAAATATTTGCTTTAAATAACTGAAATCACCCATCACCTCATGGAAAAGTTTTCCCTTAAACTACATTAATTTTCTAGAAAAAGCATAAAAATGCCCTATCTACTATATTATAGCTGCTCACAGATCTGTACTAATAATGAAATGACTATCATATAGCCTTTGCAATTAGAAAAAAACATAGAACCTGTTAAATATCCCAGACAAAAGGCCCACTGCAGAATATTATTAAACATCTTCCTTCATCAGAATAAGAACTAATTGGATATTCCTTAGTTAAGAAATACTGGCTTTAGACAGCAACCTGGTGTGCAGTTAGAAATAAAAAGGACAATCTAATTTGAGAAAGATCATGTAGAATCCAGTGATGTGGAAAAGCAGAACAGGCTAAAGATGAGCGATCTCCACCATAATTTAACACCTGAATAGTTGTCCTACCAACAATATCTTCTCTTAAGTCATTAGATAATAGATACACAGAGAAGAGACTAACTATAATTAATGCTTAATAACACACCTACTGAGTCTTCTGCATGCTCAATAATAACAGTTTGAGTGCTTTCTATATGTGTCTGCATTGCATTTAGTAAGAGTTAACAATAACATCCAATGGTTAATACATATGTATTTATGCCAGGTACTGTGCTAAATGTGCTACACGGGTTATCTGATCTAATGATCAGAACAAGCCCATTAGTACTATTAACCCCATTTTTACCACTGAAATAACTGAGTCTTAGACTAAGCAGACCAAGCAAAATCACATAGTTCTTAAGTGAAAGTCAAAGTCGCTCAGTCGTGTCCGACTCTTTGCGACCACATGGACCATACAGTTCATGGAATTCTCCAGGCCAGAATACTGTAGCGGGTAGCCTTTCCCTTCTCCAGGAGTCCTTCCCAACTCAGGGGTTGAACTCAGGTCTCCCACAATGTAGGCGGATTCTTTACCAGCTGAACCATAAGGGAAGAACAAGAATACTTGAGTGGGTAGCTTATCCCTTCCCCAGGGGATCTTCCTGACCCAGGAATCAAACCGGGGTCTCCTGCAGTGCAGGTAGATTCTTCACCAATTGAGCTATCGGGGAAGCCCCTTTTTAAAATAGTTCTTAAGAGTTGGAGCCAAAATTCAAAATCAGTGGGCCTAATCTAAGAACCCTTCCTCATAAATTCTATGCCATCTTCCAAAAATATGACATATATTACAAAGCTTCACGAAGGGAAAAGGTGAGTCCCAGGGTTTTTTTAAAAAAATTTTTTTTCAAAAAATTCAATAGGTAGAGTTTTACAGTGAACTCAAGTGGCTTATGCTCTTTGACTTAGCCACATGCCACTGTTCCTTCAAGAAAAAAAAAGAATCTGGGGGAAAAATTAAGCTTCTGGAACAAAGATTGGGTTTGAAAAAGTAATCCTTAAAATGAGATGCAGATTTCATCATTGTCATTAATCCCTCTTTTCTTTACAGTGCTCTTCATAAGCAATGCAGCAGCAGTAAGCAACATACCCAAGTTTCATTACTCACTACTCAGGAAAGAACAACAGTTTCCAGACTAAACATTATTTTGAAATCACTTTGTACTAAGATTCTCAGAAGAAGCTGTCACAGTTTTTCAGTGAAGAAACACACACATGAATCCTGTTGGGCCCAGTTTAATGATAAGCATTGAATTACAGGATTCAAATTCCAAGCTAGACACAGTAACTATGGCTGCTAAACTCAGATGATGAATGAAACTTTTAAAGTCTGTTTTTCTAATGATGACTTAACCACATGTAACTTTCAATCATTTTAAATGCTTATATCTAATTGTTTGTATCAATCTACCTAACATCTCTAAAGTAATCTTAAAGTAGTTACTAGCATGTACCACGTATATCCAGCAGTTTGGGTACACTCAGTGGCATTGAGTGGTAATGAGTGGCATTACCCCTAAATGAGAAATTCTCTGAGCCTAAGTTAAAGAAATACAGTACTTTTGGAGTTAAAGCATTCTAAAGATGACCAAGTCTGACATTTTCTACCTAGTGATAGAAAGTAAAACTCATAGAACAATTTTCTAATTAAGATCAGTTCAGTTCAGTTCAGTCACTCAGTTGTGTCCAACTCTTTGCAACCCCATGGACTGCAGCAGGCGAGGCTTCCCTGTCCATCACCACCTCTGGAGGCTTACTCAAACTCATGTCCATTGAGTCAGTGATGCCATCCAACCATCTCATCCTGTCATCCCCTTCTCCTACCTTCAATCTTTCCCAGCATCAGGGTCTTTTCTAGTGAGTCACTTCTTCGCATCAAGTGGCCATAGTATTGGGGTTTCAGCTTCAACATCAATCCTTCCAATGAATACTCAGGACTGATTTCCTTTAGAATTGACTGGTTGGATCTCCTTGCAGTCCAAAGAACTCTCAAGAGTCTTCTCCAACATCACAGTTCAAAAGCATCAGTTCTTCGGCACTTACCTTTCTTTATAGTCAAATTCTCACATCCATACATGACCACTGGAAAAACCATAGCTTTGACCAGATGGACCTCGTTGGCAAAGTAATGTTTTTGCTTTTTAATATATTGTCTAAGTTGGTGATAGCTTTTCTCCCAAGGAGCAAGCATCTTTTAATTTCATGGCTGCAGTCACCCTCTGCAATGATTTTGGAGCTCAAAAAATTAAAGTCTGTCACTGTTTCCATTGTTTCCCCATCTATTTGCCATGAAGTGATGGGACTGGATGCCATGACCTTAGTTTTCTGAATGTTGAGTTTTAAGCCAACTTTTCCACTCTCCTCTTTCACTTTCATCAAGATGCTCTTTAGTTCTTCTTCACTTTCTGCCATAAGGGTGGTGTTATCTGCATATCTGAGGTTATTGATATTTCTCCCGGCAATCTTGATTGCAGCTTGTGCTTCATCCACAAGCTAATTAAGATAATATCTAATTTTAAAAGTCTAATATGAATTTCTCCAGAGCAAATATCTAATTAGAAGACTGTAACACAATATTCTCACTGAAATACTTATGAAGACACAGAATATTATGAAAACTCAACACCATAAAACTTATATTTAACCTATTGACAGATCTATAAAGAAATTTCATAAACTACAAAATATATGGTACTCAATTAGTAATCATAATCAAAACTTGACACATGCTTTATCACTGCTAACAAAGTTAGCAACAACAGAACACATTCTACTAAAAATTAGTCAAAGACACTTGGGTTCATTTGTTGTGCACTCTGGCTGAAATTCCCAGGATTTGTACTCAGCACAGAATGGGCAGGCAGATAGTTACTGTATTATGAGATGATCAGATTGCCTCATTTACCACAGTTAGTCTTTTACCTTCTCCAAATATTCAAAGATGGCAACCATAGTGGAAACTGAAAAATATTAGCCATCAGTGCAATAGACTGAAGTCCTAAAGGGCATCAGAGATGCAATGTGGTGCTGATCACAGAAATATGATCAGTGATGGCCCTCAGTGCTGAGACTGGACACTCAATTACAATAGTTTTATTTCACAAAACCACTTAAAGTTTAAATTGTTTAAACACCAAGTCAGTATATTTTTGTTTCAAGAATGTTTTGAAGTTGTTGTAATGCAACTTGACACAAGGAACACCCAAAAGGCACTCATATTTTCAACATAGCTCATTTAAGAAGAAAAATTTTACAAAAAGAATGCATTTAAAAGACTACTTGTTCACCTCCATCATTTTTTCAGCTGAAACTGAGGCTCAAAGGACTAAGAAACTGGTTCAAGTTCAAGGCTACTTATGACAGAGCCACTGTGTCTAATTTCAGTATTAATATCCAACACTGCTCAACTGTACAAGATCAGAAATGGTTAATTTTGTGATTTCTTAACACTAGGAAAGAAAGATCATAAGAAGAAAATAAAACAGCTGCAGGAGAATTGCACACTGGGCAATTATCTCTACTGTGGAGGGGAAACAAAAATGTTTTCTTTTTTTTCCTAAACAGTAAAAGGGTTGTATTTACATGAAGTTTGCTTACATTCATCATTAACTTTTCTACTAAAATTCTATGAGTGATTAGAGTGGGCCAATTTTTCTTCTGTTAATGAGCCAATGTGAAAGTATACCTCTACTTAATTAATCTTAACAAGCAAGCCAGTGTTTCAACCTAAATTTTGATATATGAAAAATAACTCACTTTTAGGACCTGATTCTGGCATGTCTTACTTAACAATCTACAATTTAAAAAACAGTAAGCCAGGAGTCACTCACTTCATGGCCTTCCTATACTAGAACACAAAATTTCAACACCAAAGCAAAGCAATTTTGTCCTACTGCATGTAAACGCTATATTGAAGACACAACAATTTAGAAGAGACTTATTAGTGAATAGGTGAATATTGATTTAAAAAGAGACACTTTGCATTGTTCTAACCTGTCTCTTTAGTAACTAACATATAATTTAGAGGCAATCTTTACACATACTATTGAACACAGAAAAATTACTAGTAAATCATGATTCAGGATTATAAACATTTTGCAAAACTTTATTTGTGAGTTATTTATATTCTGCCTTGTTCCTATTGTGTACTAAGAGTGACTTGAAAAAAACATATAAAATATAACTAGATAGCAGGAATGTAAAGTTTTTAAGAGAAATGGGACAAAAGTAAAATTAACTCAAGAATTTCTGAAGGAACCAGGTAAAAGGAATGAAGAGAAGGAAGAAAGTCTAAGTATGCTGATGTCTCTATTCATAGCTGCAAATCTGTAGCTATTATAATGGTGAAAAAACACTGTTGAAAAATGCAATGACTCAACCTCTTAAATTTTTTAGAATTTTTTTTAATTCTAGAGAGATTAAGTCCAAGCCCTCATATAGTTCTGTGATTAAAAACAAATATTTAGTGTAAAGTTAAACAATTACTTCAGCTTCAGGTTTTTATTAAATGCATGTTAGGAGTTATATTTTAATTTAAAATTGCATATAGAGTAATATCCCATCTGCTCCAAAATTATTTCTATCTACCTATATTTCTATGTATGTTTTCCCACTCCAATATTCTTGCCTAGAGAATCCCATGAACAGCGGAGCCAGGCAGGCTATAGTCCATAAGGTCACAAAGAGTCAGACACAACTGAGTGACTAACACTTTCACTTTCATACACACAAACAGATACCTTAAATACTATTCAGCAAATATTTAAAGTCACGTAGATTCTGTCACAAAAATTTTGGCTGATTTATTTCTTTCTTCTTCATAAGATTCCATTACTAGTTCTTTATATGTAATGAAACTGTCCAATTCTTATGAAAATAATATATACATCATTCTTCTAAAACAACTTCGAATTGTGATTTTTAAAATATTTTAATGCAGATGTTGTACATCTGGATGTGTGCAATGCAATTTTACCTGCTAGTAAACTTATTCCCAAGTTATACTATATTGGGGGACAATAAAGAGACAAGGTGCAATTACAACCTTAATTATCAGTTCAGTTCAGTTTAGTTACTCTTTGCAACCCCATGGACTACAGCACACCAGGCTTCCCTGTCCATCACCAACTCCCAGAGCTTGCTAAAACTCATGGCATTGAGTCGGTGATGCCATCCAACCATCTCATCTTCGGCCGTGCCCTTCTCCTCCCGCCCGCAATCCTTTCCAGCATCAGGGTCATTTCAAATGAGTTAGTTCTTTGCATCAGGTGGCCAAAGTATTGGAGTTTCAGCTTCAGCATCAGTCCTTCCAATGAATATTCAGGACTGATTTGCTTTAGGATGGACTGGTTGGATCTCCTTACAGTCCAAGGGACTCTCAAGAGTCTTCTCCAACACCACAGTTCAAAAGCATCAATTCTTTGGTGCTCAGCTTTCTTTATATTAAGCTTTCACATCCATACATGACTACTGGAAAAATCATAGATTTGACTAGACGGACCTTTGTTGGAAAAATAATGTCTCTGCTTTTTAATATGCTGTCTAGGTTGGTGATAGCTTTCCTTCCAAGCAGCAAGCGTGTTTTAATTTCATGGCTGTGGTCACCCTCTGCAGTGATTTTGGAGCCCAACAAAATAAAGTCTGTTACTGTTTCTATTGTTTCCCCATCTGCTTGCCATGAAGTAATGGGACCTAATGCCATGAACTTAGTTTTCTGAATGTTGAGTTTAAAGCCAGCTTTTAAACTCTTCTTTTCACATTCATCAAGAGGTTCTTTAGTTCTTTGCTTTCTGCCATAAGGATGGTGTCTTCTGCATATCTGAGGTTATTGATATTTCTCCTGGTAATCTTGATTCCAGCTTACCCTTCGTCCAGCCTGGCATTTTGCATGATGCACTCTGCATATAAGTTAAATAAGCAGGGTGACAATATACAACCTTGACGTACTCCTTTTCCGATTTGGAACAAGTCTGTCATTCCATGTCTGGTTCTAACTGTTGCTTCTTGGCCTGCATACAGATTTCTCAGGAGGCAGATAAGGTGGTCTAGTATTCCCATATCTTGAAGAATTTTCGGCAATGTTTTGTGATCCACACAGTCAAAAGCTTTGGCATAGTCAATAAAGCATCTGGAACTCTCTTGCTTTTTCTATGTTCCAGCGGATGTTGGCAACTCGATCTCTGGTTCCTCTGCCTTTTCTACATCCAGTTTGAACATCTGGAAGTTCACAGTTCACGTACTGTTGAAGCCTGGCTTTGAGAATTTTGAGCATTACTTTACTAGCGTGTGAGATGAATGCAATTGTGCGGTAGTTTGAACATTCTTAGGCATTGCCTTTCTTTGGGATTGGAATGAAAATTGACTTTTCCAGTCCTGTGTCCACTGCTGAGTTTTCCAAATTTGCTGGCATATTGAGTGCAGCACTTTCACAACATCATCTTTTAGGATTTGAAATAGCTCAACTGGAATTCCATCACCTCCACTATCACCTCCACTAGCTTTGTTCGTAGTGATGCTTCCTAAGGCCCACTCAATTTGCATTCCAGGATGTCTGGCTCTTAATTATATAGGGCTCCAAGTTCCAGCCCAGTTTTATGAATGGAACCACTACCCTACCGCAGCTACACACACACACACACACACACACACAAACATACCTTCTTCTGCACTTGGGGACTGATTTCTACTCCATTGACAGGTGTGATTTCTGCAGCCAAAGAGGGAAAATCATCACTCCTTCATTTCTAATAGGTCCTGCATTATTGTAATTCCTATTATTTCAGTTTTCTCTCTCTTCTGGCCCTGCTTAGAGAAGAATTTCCTCCCTTCCTTCAGATAACATCCAGTAATCAGACATTCAGGGCTTATCAGCTGGCCTCATTTTTTTAAGGGCCTGCGCTAAGGGATCCACTGAAGTTCACAAGAGCAGGCACTCCCAGGCCATTTGAACCAACCTAGTGAGGACTGAATTTTCAAGGGAGTCCTTACCAGCCATGTACTTGCATCCTGAGAATCATTTAATGAGTTTTTCCTCCTGCAGCAGGAAAAGATACTAGATCTGGGTTTGAATTTTAGTCCTGATACTTACTAACCAGGTGTTTGGGGCACATTTCATCACCTATAAATGGAATGTGTTCTGAAGTTGTGAGGATTAACTAGGTGAAATTTTCTAGCACAGTACCTTAATCTAATAGGTGGGAGTTCAAAAAACCTTTCCAGGCCTAACTTTCCTGCCTTACATTCTTGGTTCTTTTCTTACTTGCCTTTTTTCCCTTGGTTCCTCTGTTCGACTGCTTCCTTCCCTTTCTTTCTCCCTCCCCTTCTTTGTCCACTCCCAGACCATCAGGCAGCCTTCATAACACATTTTCTTCCTGGCAAGTTCTAACCCAGAGCTCCTAAGAACCTGGCCATCTGTTAAAAACTCCTACTAAAAACTTTCCCAGGACATAAGGGAAATTCAATGGAAATATAAAAACTGGATTCTGGACTTGACCTTCCATGGGCCCTGAAGTGGGTAACTACACTACTAGGCACAGTAAATCACAATTATCTGTGAAGAGATGAAGGAAAAACTGACATACTGATTTTATTTTTTCAAGAGCTAACATATGGAAAATAATACTTGTGAACTCTTGGTTCATGATATAAAATTAATACCAATTATGAACTATTTGAATGGGCCTCCCTTGTGGCTCAGCTGGTAAAAAAATTCTCCTGCAATGAGGGAGACCTGGGTTCAATCCCTGGGTTGGGAAAGGAAGATCCCCTGGAGAAGGGAATGGCTGCCCACTCCAATATTCTGGCCTGGAGAATTTCATGGACTGTATAGTCAGTGGAGTTGCAAACAGTTGGACACGATTGAGTGACTTCCACTTTCACTTTCCTTTTCATGAGCTACTTGACACATAAATATTAACCATTTAAGCAATAAATACATGCATATAATTAATGACTGATTAATGTGCCTGTTTAAAAGGAATGTGATAGCAATCTCAGGCTCACATGGTGCACAGAGTATGAGCTTCTGTCAAAACTTAAAACGGTTGGAAGAAATTTTTAGTTAGAATATCTAATTTCTGTCCTATCTCTACTTTGTCACCTCAACTTGATACTCTAACGTCTTTAACTCTTTATTCCCTCATTTATTGAAAAAAAAAAAGAAAAAAACAGTTGGGGTTATACAATCCAAACTGCCCTCCTTGCTCATGAATTCAATAGTTCATTCTTGTTTCTTATTTGTAAGAACAAGATAATGACTGTGTGCTCCACAGCATTTCATTAAAGAATCACTGATCTGCATGGCCCTTGCTTGTAACTATTGGGCATGAAATGATAGTTTAGTGCCTCTTTTTTAAAATAATATCCACATGATTGCACAAAACATCAACATCAATTACTCCCTGTAAACACTGCCTGCTTTCATAGTGTTCATTATCCACACCAAATGAAAAGCAATGATATCTGTGAGTAAACATCTTTTTGGTTTATTGCTAATTTCTTTCAAAATACATATGATAAATACAAAAGAGAGGCAAAGAAGATAGCTATTTGATATTCAACCTTCTGTCAGAAATTATTCACACCAATTAACTAGAATTCTAAGGTGATTCACTCATCTTAAAACACTCATTTTCTAGCCCAGTAGGTTTAGAATTTCAGGAAACAGTATTTGTGTTCTACTAATCTCAAGGAAAATTATGTTTTTCCAAATCTCCCTAAGAAATATTATTAACATTTTGCTCAAAGTAACCATTTCATTCATTTATTCAACATGTAATGATTATCTATGACTGTGTCAAGAGCTAATGACACCTAAATGAATAAGATAAATTTCTTTCCCTCTGGAAGCACAAGGCTCAGTAAAAGAGGCATAAAAATATGCAGATCTTGACAATTCAATTTGATAATAGAGATGTGCACATGGCATAATAAGAAGTACCTGGGGCTCAAGGAATTATTCACAGAGAATTGACAAGCACAGTGCCTGGCACATGGTTAATGCTTAGCAAGAATTTCTGAATATTAAATAACTTGAGAGGAGGCGGTCCTAAGATGGCAGAGGAATAGGACGGGTAGACCACTTTCTCCCCCACAAATTCATCAAAAGAACATTTGAACTCTAAGCAAATTCCACAAAACAACTTTTGAACGCTGGCAGAGTACACCAGGCACCCAGAAAGGCAGCCCATTGTCATTGAAAGGAGGTAAAACAAAATATAAAAGATAAAAAGAGAGACAAAAGAGTTAGGGATGGAGACCTGTTCCGGGGAAGGAGTTATAAAAGAGGAGAAGTTTCCAAACACCAGAAAACCCTCTCACCAGCGGGTCTGTGGAGAGTTTGGGAATCTCAGAGGGCAACATAACCAGGAGGAAAAATAAATAAATAAATAATAAAACCCACAGATTACGTGCCTAATGGTAACTCCCAGCAGAGAAGTAGCCCAGACACTCGCATCCACCACCAGAAAGCTGAGGCTGAACAGGGAGGCGCGGGCTGCATTGCTTAGGGTAAGAACAGAGCCTGAACGCCCTGAGGGCAATCTGAGGGAGCTAACATGAGATAGCAAGCCAAACAGTGGGATAGCCAGAGAGAGAGGGGAAAAAAACAGAGAGAGAGAGAACTTTCCCGCAAAAAGCTCTAACCTAAGGCAATGCTGGCCCGCTCACAGAACAAAGGACTGAGCAAATACCAGAGGAGAGCTAGCCAGCTGCGAACCGGCCCCTTCACCAGCAGAGACAGGGAGGCAGTCGGGCAGCAGCTAGAGCCGGAAAGAGGCAAACTCGGCCCCAGAGATAGCATGCACTAACAAACTGCGACAAAGCTCCCAGTTGCTAACCAAGTTTTCCTAGGATCCTGGATGGCTGACATCCAGCAGGAGGGTCACAGCCGGAAATCAACTCCCCAGAAGAGACACATGGCACACCTGAGACGGCGCTCCCACTGCACACCCAGGAAACCGAGTGGCTGGGATGAGGGAGGCGATAAGACACACCACACAACTGGGGAGAGTGCGCTCACCAAACATCTGGTCACCTGAGCTGCTCAGACTTGGGAAGGGCACAAAATGCAGGCCCAACTGAGTCTGCGCCTTTTTGGAGTGCCCGAGAAACTGATCCTGAGCGGCTTAGACCTGGGAAGTGCACAACACCCAGGCTCTACTTTAGACAGTTCCCCTGCAGAGCAACATGGAGCCTGAGAAGTGTAGACTGGGAAAGCACACACGCCATGAGTAGGGGCAAAGCCAGTGTGGCCAAGACAGTGCGAGCTCTCCCCACACACATCAGTGATATTTGTTGGCAGTATTTCTCCCTCCCCACAGCACGACTGAACAAGTGAGCCTAAATAAGTGAACACCTTCTCCCCCCTTGCTTCAGGGCATAAATTAGACACTGAAGAGATCTGCAAAAAGAAGAAGCCAAAATAAACAGAGGGAATTGCTTTGGAAGTGATAGGTGCAACAGATTAAAACCCTGTAGTTAGCACCAACTACACTGGAAGGGGCCTATAGATCTTGAGAATTATAAGCTGGAACAAGGAACTATCTGAAACTGAACTGACCCCACACTGCCTGCAACAGCTCCAGAAAAATTTCTGTGTATACTTACAAATTCCTGGATATTATAATTCTTAAAATTTTTTAATTTTTTTTTAAGTCCTCTATTACTCCTTTAACTTTCATTTTTACAACCTACCAAAAAAACACCTATTTTTAAAGCAAACTTCATATATATATTTTTTATAATTTTTGTGATTTTGTTTTGTTTTTCTAATAGAGTATTTCCAGAAAAACATCTATTTCTGCTTTATTGACTATGCAAAAGCTTGTGACTGTGTGGATCACAATAAACTGTGGAAAATTCTGAAAGAGATAGGAATACCAGACCTCCTGACCTGCCTCTTAAAAACCTATATGCAGGTCAGGATGCAACAGTTAGAACTGGACATGGAACAACAGACGGGTTCCAAATAGGAAAACGATTACAACAGGGCTGTATATTGTCACCCTGCTTATTTAATTGTATGCAGAGTACATCATGAGAAATGCTGGGCTGGAGGAAGGACAAGCTGGAATCAAGATTGCTGGGAGAAATATCAATAACCTCAGATGTGCAGATGACACCATCCTTTTGGAAGAAAGTGAAGAGGAACTAAAGAGCCTCTTAATGAAAGTGAAAGAGGAGAGTGAAAAAGTTGGCTTAAAACTCAACATTCAGAAAACTAAAATCATGTTATCTGGTCCCATCACTTCATAGCAAATAGATGGGGAAATAGTGGAAACAGTGAGAGACTTTATTTTGAGGGGATCCAAAATCACTGAAGATGGTAATTGCAGCCATGAAATAAAAGACACTTACTCCTTGGAAAGAAAGTTATGACCAACCTAGACAGCATATTATAAAGCAGAGACATTACTTTGCCGACAAAGGTCCATCTAGTCAAGGCTATGGTTTTTCCAGTAGTCATGTATGGATGTGAGAGTTGGATTATAAAGAGAGCTGAGCACAGAACAATTGATGCTTTTGAACTGTGGTGTTGGAGAAGACTCTTGAGAGCCCCTTGGACTGCAAGGAGATCCAACAAGTCCATCCTAAAGGAGATCAGTCCAGGGTATTCATTAGAAGGTCTGATGTTGAAGCTGAAACTCCAAAACTTTGGCCACCTGATGCGAAGAGCTGATTCATTTGAAAAGACCCTGATGCTGGGTAAGAGTGAGGGCAGGAGATGAAGGGAATGACAGAGGATGAGATGGTTGGATGGCATCACCAACTCAATGGACATGAGTTTAGGTGGGCTCCAGGAGTTGGTGTTGGACAGGGAGGCCTGGTGTGCTGCAACTTATGGAGTCACAAAGAGTCAAATACGACTAAGCAACTGAACTGAATTGAACTGAACTGCTACTCTAGATTTTTAATCTTTGCCTTTTGGTATTTGTTACCAATTTTGCACCTTTAAGAATCCAATCTTCAGTACCCATTTTTTCTTAGGAGTGTGATTACTGGCTTGACTGCACTCTCCCCCTTTTCTCCCCTGGGTCACCTCTATCTCCTCCCTCCCCCTTCTATTCTCTACCTAACTCTATGAATCTCTTTGGGTATTCCAGGCTGTGGAGAATACTTAGGGAACTGATTACTGGTTCGATCTGTCTCTCTCCCTTTGACACCTCCTCTTCTCCTCCGGGTCACCTCTATCTCCTTCCTCCCTCTTCTCTTCTCTATGTAACTCTGTGAACCTCTCTGGGTGTTCCAGGCTGTGGAGAGCACATAGGGATTTGATTACTGGCTAGATTGCGCTCGCCTCTTTTGATTCCCCCTCTTCACCTCCTGGCCACCTCTATCTCTCTCCTCCCTCTTCTATTCTCCATGTAACTAAGCGAACTTTTCTGGGTGTCCCTCATTGTGGAGAATCTTTTCTCCATTAACCTAGATGTTTTATCATCAGTACTGTGTGGATGGAGAAGTCTTGAGGCTACTGCAAGAACAAGACTGAAAACCAGAGGCAGGAGGCTTAAGTCCAAAACCTAAGAACATCAGAGAACTCCTGACTCCAGGGAACATTAATCGATAAGAGCTCATCCAAAAGCCTCCATACCTACACTGAAACCAAGCTCCACCCAAGAGTTAACAAGTTCCAGAGCAGTCATACCAGCAACACAGGAACATAGCCCTGAACTTTAATATATAGGCTGCCCAAAGACACACCAAACCCATAGACATCTCAAAACTCACTACTGGACACTTCATTGCACTCCAGAGAGAAGAAATCCAGCTCCACCCACCAGAACACCAAAGCAAGCTTCCCTAACCAGGAAACCTTGACAACACACTCGTCCAACCCCACCCACAGGGAGGAACCTCCACAATAAAGAGGAATCACAAACTGCCAGAATACAGAAAGGCCACCCCAAACACAGCCATCTAAACAAGATGGAAAGGCAGGGAAATACTCAGCACGTAAAGGAAGATGATAAATGCCCACCAAACCAAACAAAAGAGGAGAAAAGGAGTCTACCTGAAAAAGAATTCAGAATAATGATAGTAAAAATGATCCAAAATCTGGAAAACAAAATGGAGTTAGAGATGAATAGCCTGGAGACAAGGATTGAGAAGATGCAAGAAATGTGTAACAAGGACCTAGGAGAAATAAAAAAGAGTCAGTCAATAATGAATAATGCAATAAATGAGATCAAAAACACTCCGGAGGGAACCAAAGTAGAATATCAGAGGCAGAAGATAGGATAAGTGAGGTAGAAGATAGAATGGTGGAAATAAATGAAGCAGAGAGGAAAAAAGAAAAAAGAATTAAAAGAAATGAGGATAACCCTCGAGACCTCTGGAACAATGTCAAACGCCCCCATTTTCAAATCATTGGAGTCCCAGAAGAAGAAGACAAAAAAGAAAGGCCATGAGAACATACTTAAGGAGATAATAGCTGAAAACTTCCCTAAAATGGGGAAGGAAATATTCACCCAAGTCCAAGAAACCCAGAGAGTCCCAAACAGGATAAACCCAAGGCAAAACACACCAAGACACATATTAATCAAATTAACAAAGATCAATCACAAAGAACAAATATTAAAAGCAGCAAGGGAAAAACAACAAATAACACACAAGGGGATTCCCATAAGGATAACAGCTGATTTTTCAATAGAAATTCTTCGGGCCAGAAGGGAATGGCAGGACATACTTACAGTGATGAAAGAGAAAAACCTACAACCCTGATTACTGTACCCAGCAAGGATCTCATTCAAATTTGAAAGAGAAATCAAAAGCTTTACAGACAAGCAAAAGCTGAGAGAATTCAGCACCACCAAACCAGCTCTTCAACAAATCCTAAAGGATCTTCTCTAGACAGGAAACGCAGAAAAGGTGTATAAACTCGAACTCAAAACAACAAAGTAAATGGCAATGGGATCATACTTATCAATAATTACCTTACATGTAAATGGGTTGAATCCCCCAACCAAAAGACAAACACTGGCTAAATGAATACAAAAACAAGACCCCTATATATGCTGTCTAGAGACCCACCTCAAAACAAGGGACACATACAGACTGAAAGTGAAGGACTGGAAAAAGATGTTTAATGCAAATAGAGACCAAAGGAAAGCAGGAAAAGCAATACTCATATCAGATAAAATAGACTTTGAAATAAAGGCTGTGAAAAGAGACAAAGATGACCCTACATAATGGTCAACGGATCAATCCAAGAAGAAGATACAACCATTATAAATATATATGCACCTAACATAGGAGCACCACAATATGTAAGGCAAATGTTAACAACTATGAAAGGGGAAATTAACAATAACACACTAATAGTGGGAGATTTTCATACCCCACTCACACCTATGGATAGATCAACTAAACAGAAATTTAACAAGGAAACACAACCTTTAAATGACACAATGGACCAGCTAAACATAATTGATATCTATAGGACATTTCACCCCAAAACAATGAATTTCACCTTTTTCTCAAGTGCACACGGAACCTTCTCCAGGATAGATCACATCCTGGGCCATAAATCTAGCCTTGGTAAATTCAAGAAAACTGAAATCATTCTAAGCATCTCTTTTGACCACAGCACAGTAAGATTAGATGTCATCTATAGGAAGAAAAAAAAACTATTAAAAATTCTAACATATTGAGGCTAAACAACACGCTTCTGAATAACCAACAAATCACAGACAAAATCAAAAAAGAAATCAAAATATGCATCAGTTCAGTTCAGTCACTCAGTCATGTCCAACTCTTTCAGACCCCCATGAACCACAGCACGCCAGGCTTCCCTGTCCATCACCAACTCCCTGAGTCCACTCAAACCCACGTCCATTGAGTTGGTGATGCCATCCAGCCATCTCATCCTCTGTCGTCCCTTTCTCCTCCTGCTCTCAATCTTCCCCAGCATCAAGGTCTTTTCCAGTCAGTCAGCTCTTTGCATCACATGGCCAAAGTATTGGCGCTTCAGCTTCAACATCAGTCCTTCCAATGAACACCCATAGAAACAAACGAAAATGAAAACACAACAACCCAAAACCTATGGGACACTGTCAAAGCAGTGCTAATGGGAAGGTTCATAGCAATTCAGGCTTACCTCAAGAAACAAGAAAAAAGTCAAGTAAATAACCTAACTCTACACCTAAAGCAACTAGAAAAGGAAGAAATGAAGAACCCAAGGGTCAGTAGAAGGAAAGAAATCTTAAAAATTAGGGCAGAAATAAATGCAAAAGAAACAAAAGAGGCCATAGCAAAAATCAACAAAGCCAAAAGCTGGTTCTTTGAGAAGATAAATAAAATTGACAAGCCATTAGCCAGACTCATCAAGAAACAAAGGGAGAAGAATCAAATCAACAAAATTAGAAATGAAAACAGAGAGATCACAACAGACAACACAGAAATACAAAGGATCATAAGACACTATTATCAGCAACTATATGAAAAAATATTGGACAACTTGGAAGAAATGGATAAATTCTTAGAAAAGCACGACTTTCCAAAACTGAATCAGGAAGAAATAGAAAATCTCAACAGACCCTCACAAGCACAGAAATTGAAACTGTAAACAGAAATCTTCCAGCAAACAAAAGCCCAGGACCAGATGGTTCCACAGCTGAATTCTACCAAAAATTTAGAGAAGAGATAACACTTTTCCTACTCAAACACTTCCAGAAAATTGCAGAGGAAGGTAAACTCCAAAACTCATTCTAGGAGGCCACCATCCCCCTAATACAAAAACCTGACAAAGATGCTACAAAAAAGAGAAAACTACAGGCCAGTATCACTGATGAACATAGATGCAAAAATCCTTAACAAAATCCTAGCAAACAGAGTCCAAGAACATATTAAAAAGATCATACATCATGACCAAGTGGGCTTTATCCCAGGGATGCAAGGATTCTTCAATATCCACAAATCAATCAATGTAATACACCACATAAACAAATTGAAAAATAAAAACCATATGATTATTTCAATAGATGCAGAGAAAGCCTTTGACAAAATTCAACATCCATTTATGATAAAAACCCTCCAAAAAGCAGGAATAGAAGGAACATACCTCAACATAATAAAAGCTATATATGACAAACCCACAGCAAACATTATTCTAAATGGTGAAAAACTGAAAGCATTTCCCCTAAAATCAGGAACAAGACAAGGGTGCCCACTCTCACCACTACTATTCAACATAGTTTTGGAAGTTTTGGCCATAGCAATCAGAGCAGAAAAAGAAATAAAAGGAATCCAGATTGGAAAAGAAGAAGTAAAACTCTCACTGTTTGCAGATGACATGATCCTCTACATGGAAAACCCTAAAGACTCCACCAGAAAATTACTGAAGCTAATCAACGAATATACTAAAGTTGCAGGATATAAAATTAACACACAGAAATCCTTTGCATGCCTATACACTAACAACAAGAAAACAGAAAGAGAAATTAAGGAAACAATTCCATTCACCATCGCAACAAAAAGAATACAATACTTAGGAATATATCTACCAAAGAAACAAAAGACCTATATATAGAAAACTATAAAACACTAATGAAAGAAATCAAACAGGACAAAAATAGATGGAGAAATATACCGTGTTCCTGTATCGGGAGAGTCAATATAGTGAAAATGAGTATACTCCCCAAAGCAATCTATAGATTCAGTGCAATCCCTATCAAGCTTCCAACAGTATTCTTCAGAGAACTATAGCAAATAATTTCTCAATTTGTATGGAAATACAAAAAACCTCGAATAGCCAAAGCAATCTTGAGAAAGAAGAATGGAACTGGAGGAATCAACCTGCTTGACTTCAGGCTATATTACAAAGCCACAGTCATCAAGACAGTATGGTACTGGCACAAGGACAGAAATATAGATCAATGGAACAAAATAGAAACCCCAGAGATAAATCTACGCACCTATGGACACCTTATCTTTGACAAAGGAGGCAAGAATATACAATGGAGAAAAGACATTCTCTTTAACAAGTGGTGCTGGGAAAACTGGTCAACCACTTGTAAAAGAATGAAACTAGAACACTTTCTAACACCTTACACAAAAATAAACTCAAAATGGATTAAAGATCCAAATGTAAGACCAGAAACTATAAAAATCCTAGAGGAAAACATCGGCAAAACACTCTCCAACATAAACCACAGCAGGATCCTCTATGATCCACCTCCCAGAATATTGGAAATAAAAGCAAAAATAAACAAATGGGACCTAATTAAACTTAAAAGCTTTTGCACAACAAAGGAAACTATAAGCAAGGTGAAAAGACAGCCTTCAGAATGGGAGAAAATAATAGCAAAAGAAGCAACAGACAAACAATTAATCTCACAAATATACAAGCAACTCCTGTAGCTCAATTCCAGAAAAATAAACAACCCAATCAAAAAGTGAGCCAAAGAACTAAACAGACACTTCTCCAAAGAAGACATACAGATGGCTAACAAACACATGAAAAGATGCTCAACATCACTCATTATCAGAGAAATGCAAATCAAACCCACAATGAGGTACCATTTCACTCCCGTCAGAATGGCTGCTATCCAAAAGACTACAAGCAATAAATGCTGGAGCGGGTGTGGAGAAAAGGGAACCCTCTTACACTGCTGGTGGGAATGCAAACTAGGACAGCCACTACGGAGAACAGTGTGGAGATTCCTCAAAAAACTGGAAATAGAACTGCCATATGACCCAGCAATCCCACTGCTGGGCATACACACTGAGAAAACCAGACTTGAAAGAGACACGTGTATCCCAGTGTTCATCGCAACAGTGTTTATAATAGCCAGGACATGGAAGCAGCCTAGATGCCCATCAGCAGATGAATGGATAAGGAAGCTGTGGTACATATATGCAATGGAATATTACTCAGCCATTAAAAAGAATGCATTCAAATCAGTTCTAATGAGGTGGATGAAACTAGAGCCTATTATACAGAGTGAAGTAAGCCAGAAAGAAAAACACCAGTACAGTATACTAACACATATATATGGTATTTAGTCAATTGGTAAAGATAACCCTGTATGCGAGACATCAAAAGAGACACAGATAAATAGAACAGTATTATGGACTCTATGGGAGAGGGCGAGGGTGGGATGATATGGGAGAATGGCATGGAAGCACGTAAATTATCATATGTGAAACGAATCACCAGTCCAGGTTCAATGCATGATACAGGGTGCTTGGGGCTGGTGCACTTGGATGACCCGGAGGAATGGGATGGGGAGGGAGGTGGAAGGGGGGTTCTGGAAGGGGAAAACATGTACACCCATGGTGGATTCATGTCAATGTATGGCAAAACAAATACAATATTGTAAAGTTAAAAAACAGGAAATAAACTAATTTTAAAAAGTCAAAAGAATTCAATTACATAAACTATGTTCTCTGATCACAGAATTTAACTAGAAGTCATCAAGTAAAAACAGCTTCCCCCCAAGGGGAGGGGGCAGGTGGGACACATACATATATATATTCCATAGCAATCACAAAATATTAAGAATAAAACAATACCAGCATTACACATGGGATTCGGATGGAGTGATAACATAGTTTAATTTATAGCCATAAATACATACATCAATATTTCAAGCAAGAGTTTAAAAATAAATGAGCTGTGTTCAATTCAACATTCTAGAATAAGAAAGTAAATATGAAATATAAAGATAGGATAAAAATTTTAAAAGACAAAGACACTATATAGAAAAAGAAGAAAAAAGCAAAAAAAAAAAAAATTAACAAAAGCAATATATCTCAAACAAGACATAGAAAAGATAAAAAGCTGAAATTAAATAATACTGAGAATGGAAAATGAAACAAACCTGAGGGACATTAAAGACTGTCAACAAATCTGAAATATAATTTCTTAGAAAGATAGAGATTACCAAATTGTGTCAGGAAAAAGGAATTAAGCAATAAACATTAAATGAAATAATCAGCTACCAAAGTATCTTTTCTCAAGACACCATGGCCAGACAGCACTATTCTCTTAACTTTAACAAAACAGAAACAGCAAATCAAAGTTAGAGTAAAGAAAAATATAAATTCATAAGCTGCTAGTGTTCCAGTGTCAAAATCACCTCAGGGAGCAAACAGCAATTTTGTATGATATAATGAAACTGAAAAACTGAAAATGTCCATAAATAAGATACTATAATTCCAATTCTAGGTATTTACAATAGGGAAATGCTCAAATATGGTACAAGTGATACATGTGACTGTTTCTTGCAGCAACCTTTGCAAAAGCAAAATTTGGAAATATGTTAAATGATCTTCAACAGGAAAATATATACCTATATGCTGTGATATACTAATATTTTGTTGCTGTTGTTCAGTCGCTCAGTCAAGTCCAAATCTTTGCAACCCCATGGACTGCAGCACACCAGGCTTCCCTGTCCTTCACCACCTCCCAGAGCTTGCTCAAACTCATGCACATTGAGTCAGTGATGCCATCCAACCGTCTCATCCTCTGTCATCCCCTTCTCCTGCCTTCAATTTTTCCCAGAATCAGGGTTTTTTCTAATGAGTCAGCTCTTCACATCAGGTGGCCAAAGTATTGGAACTTCAGCTTCAGCATCAGTCCTTCCAATGAATATTCTTGACTGGTTTGATCTCCTTGCAGTCCAAGGGACTCACAAGAGTCTTCTCCAACACTACAATTCAAAAGCATCATTTCTTCGGTGCTCAGCCTTCTTTATGGTCCAACTCTCACATACATGCATGACTACTAGAAAAACCATAGTTTTAATTAGATGGACCTTTGTTGGCAAAGTAATGTCTCTGCTTTTTAATATGCTATCTAGGTCTGTCATAGCTTTTATTCCAAGGAGCAAGTGTCCTTTAATTTCATGGCTGCAGTCACCCTCTGCAGTGATTTTGGAGCCCAAGAAAATAGAGTCTTTCACCGTTTCCATCGTTTCCCCATCTCTTTGCCATGAAGTGATGGGACCGGATGCCATGATCTTAGTTTTTTGAATGTTGAGTTTTAAGCCATATTTTTCACTATCCTCTTTCACCTTCATCAAGAGGCTCTTTAGTTCCTCTTCGCTTTCTGCCATAAGGATGGTGTCATCTGCCTATCTGAGGTTATTGCTATTTCTCCTGGCAACCTTGATTCCAGCTTGCACTTTATCCAGCCCAGCATTTCACATGATGTATTCTGCATATAAGTTAAATAAGCAGGATGACAATATACAGCTTTGACATACTCCTTTCCTGATTTGGAACCAGTCTGTTGTTCCATGTTCAGCTCTAACTGCTGCTTCTTGACTTGCATACAGGTTTCTCAGGATATACGCATAATGATACACTAATCTGCAAGTAAAACAAATGGACTAAAGCACATATACAACATGGTTATTTCTCAGAAACTTAATACTTAATGAATAAAATACATGGCTTGGACTTCCATGGTGCTACAGTGGGTACAAATCCACCTGCCAATGCAGTGTACACAGGTTTGATCCTTGGTCCAGGAAGATTCCACATGTAGCGGAGCAACTTATCCCATGTGCCACAATTACTGAGCCCACACACCCTACAGCCCATGCTCCACAACAAGAAAAGTCACCACAATGAGAAGCCTGTGCACCTCAACAAAGAGGGAGCCCTCACTTACTGCAACTAGAGAAAGCCTGCATGCAACAACAAAGACCTAGAACAACCACAAATAAATAATTTTTTTAAAAAAAGAAAAGACATGGATCATAATGATATCTCAAATACCATATAAAAAAGCTTAAATATACACATAAAAAACAATCTGTGCTTCTTGTAGACATATATAAATATAAAAGCATGTGAAAATGAAAATGAAATTAGTTTTTAAAAGTGCTTTTCCCTAGCAAAAAAGAATATCTAGAGTGAAGAAAATCAAACCACATAATTTAGGCAATGCAGTATATTTATATTAGTTATTTTTAAAATATGCCTTGCTTTAAAATTATATTTTTACCTTGGTGTTTTAAAAAACCTCCAAGAGTTAAAAATCTCTCTTTGCTGTTAATGTCAAGGTTTCTTAAGGTTTGCCAAACTCTTTTTATGATAATCCATGAAATTACTACTCTATTTGCAACAAATATCCCCACTGTATTCCATGAAGTATTTTCTTTACTTCTTAACAATGAAAAATCCTTAACACTGAGAGTAAGAAAATAAAAGCCAAGAACTTGTATGAGTGTTGAGAACAGAGATGTGATCAAATTCCTCATCATTAGTTGTTACTCTCTTCTAATGTTCTGAGGAAATTAAAATCTATCTATAAGCAATAGCTGATGAAAGGGAATTATAATAAGTAATAGAAGGTAACTGTGTAAACCGTGAGGTACTTATTAATTATCTGGTGATTTCATAGCAATGCATATTAGTCTACTTGTGTTTAAAGGAAGCAAAGAAAATCAAACCTGCTGCCAACAGCAAAAAAAAGTATTCTTCATTATGAGCTTAATATCTTGCAAATTTATACCTGGAAATCTATTAAAATAACATATATAGATAAACATGCACATACAGACCTAAAAATACAGAGCAATATTAAAAATACTTAAGCAGTATGGCGTGGGCATTAGAAAATCAGAAAAACATACTGACCAGTCAGAACAGAAGCTGACTGTAAACAAAAGGCAAATCAGACACTACACTTAAGGGGAGAAGAAAAGTAAAAATAATGATCATTTCCTTACCCCGTATGGTCCTGTTTTTTTTCATTTGATAGCCATGCTTCTCAAACTTTAATGTGCATATTAATCCACTAGAGATTTTGATCAAATGCAGATTCTAATTCAAGAGGTATGCTGCTGCTGCTGCTAAGTCCCTTCAGTCGTGTCGGACTCTGTGCGACCCAATAGACGGCAGCCCACCAGGCTCCCCCATTCCTGGGATTCTCCAGGCAAGAACCCTGGAGTGGGTTGCCATTTCCTTCTCCAATGCACGAAAGTGAAAAGTGAAAGTGCAGTCACTCAGTCGTGTCCGACTCTTCGCGACCCCATGGACTGCAGCCTACCAGGCTCCTCCGTCCATGGGATTTTCCAAGCATGAGTACTGGAGTGGGGTGCCATTGCCTTCTCCGAATTCAAGAGGTCTAGACAGGCTATAAATCCATGATATTTAAAGTGTGGTCCTCAGTGCATCAAAATACACATCATCTGAGAGCTTGTTAAAAGTGCAAAATCTCAGGGCTGAAAAAGAGTCATCTTGACGAGACCTCTGGACAATTCATATCTCAAATGTCAGAGTTGAGAAGCACTAGTCTATATGACATATTTATCATCTGAAACCTCCAAGAGATCAAAGACAAAAAGGGGGTGGGGAAGATTTTACAGAATAAAAAAGGACTCAATAAATATAACAACTAAATACAACATGTGGAAGTTGGTATATGGTATCAACACAGTGTAGTTTTGGTGTTAGGTGTTTAGGTCAAAGGAACTGTAGAAAGAATCCAAAAAAGATCCACTCATATAAAGCAGTTGTACAAGCTGAAACTGTGGTAAGTGATCCTAATAATCAATTTGGAAAAAAAAAACAATTATTTTGTGATCATTACATATGTTTGTTAAAACGTTGAAAATTTTCTTGTGTGTGTGCATGCTAAGTCACTTCAGTCGTGTGCAACTCTTTGCGAGCCCATGGACTATAGCCTTCCAGGCTCCTTTGTCCATAGGATTCTCCAGGCAAGAATACTGGAGTAAGTAGCCATGCCCTCCTCCAGGGATCTTCCCGATCCAGGGATCAAACCTGCATCTCTTATGTCTCCTGCATTGGCAGGCGGGTTCTTTACCACTAGCACCACGTGGGAAGCCCAAATACTCTTTACTGTTGGTTATAAACATATAGGGAAATGTTTTTAAGTAAAACTGATATTTATTCAACATATTGTCATTTATAAATTAGTTTTGGAGGAGGTAATCTTAAGAACAAGACCATCAGTTGACCTGTGAGCTACCCCCAGGCAAACTTAGAGTTCTTTGATACCCTCTCTTGCCCATGGGCTGTGCATTCCACTGCTTCTCCATGCTGGAAGCTGTCCAAGGACACAGCCTTGAGTTAGTAAGATGGTGCTGAAACCATATGGATGGTATATATGACCGAGTCTAATTAAAGCTTCTATATAAACTATTAAGGTTCTGGCAGACAAGTGTGGAAATCCACTTATATTGCAGCCACCCAAGACAAACTTCATATCCAAGTTTTCTTGCTTATTAAACCAGCCACCTACAAATCTAGAGTCGTCTGCCTCTTTCTTCAGTCTCTCCCTACCCTCTGCTTGTGAGGGCCCTCCCTACCTTCTGCTTATGAGGGCCTGTTTATGAAGGTCCAGAAACTCCCAAGGATGTGTTTTCTTTATTAAAAAAAACACATATGGCCTCCAACTTATGATCATTGGAATTGCAATTTTTCAACTTTACAATGGTACAGAAACAATATACATTCAGTAGAAACTCTGTTTTGAATTTTGACCTTTCCCTGGGCTAGAAGGAAATGGCAACCCACTCCAGTATTTTTGCCTGGAAAATCCCATGGACAGAGGGCAGGCTACAGTCCATGAAGTCGCAAAGAGTCGGACATGACTAAAGCGACTAAGCTTGCTGGGCCAGTAACATGTGGTATGTTCTTCTGTCCTGATGTGGGCAATGGCGGAGAGCCACAGCTCCCAGTCAGCCACACAATCACCAGTATAAACAATAAATACACTAACAATCATTCTGTTTCTCACTTTCAGTACTGTATTCAATAAATTACATGAGATATTCAACACTTTATTATAAAATAGGCTTTGTGTTAGATGATTTTTACCTAACTGTAGGCTAATTTAAGTGTTCTGAGCAGGTTTAAGGTAGGCTAGGTTAAACTGTGATGTTTGGTAGGTTAGGTATATCAGATGTATTTTTGACTAAACAATATTTTCAACTTATGATGGGATTATGAGAATATAACCCTGACATAAAGCAAAGGAGGAATATCTGTACTATCAACAGTAGTGAGAGTAGAACATCCTTCTACTTCTTGCCATATAATACAGAGCAGGCATCTTTTCTGTACCTGTCTATGTTTGGATTGGCTTCCACCATTTTATCTTTGCATTTCCTTTTCGTTTTTTCCAGGAGGAATGGTGGTTGCTCCTACTACTTTCCCATGTAATTAAAGAGAAGAAGGAGTCAAAGATGAAGTAGAGCTCTCAACAGAAAAGTTCATGTGTAATAGCTGCTCCTGTTAATTCTGTTCACCATTTTTCTTGTTATTTTTCACTCTTTTAGAACTATCTTAGCTCCATGAATGTGGTCAAGGCTCTTCTTTTATAAAGGTTATTAGTCAATTTAAGGTTTCACAATCATTGGTGAAGGAACAAGAACACTGGTCTTAGAGTTCTGGACTCAAGAGTCAGCTCTACCACTCCATGACTCTGAACAAGCCAATTAACCTCTCTGGGCCTGTTTTCCGAATGATCAGCTATTTAATGGGCAGAATAATACCCAGGCTACCTTATTAAACGGAGAAGGCAATGGCACCCCACTCCAGTATTCTTGCCTGGAAAATCCCATGGATGGGAGGAGCCTGGTAGGCTGCAGTCCATGAGGTAGCTAAGAGTCGGATATGACTGAGCGGCTTCACTTTCACTTTTCACTTTCATGCATTGGAGAAGGAAATGGCAACACACTCCAGTGTTCTTGCCTGGAGAATCCCAGGGACGGGGGAGCCTGGTGGGCTGCCATCTATGGGGTCGCACAGAGTCGGACACGACTGAGGTGACTTAGCAGTAGCACCTTATTAAAAGGAGTAGTATGAGGGGCAAATGAAATGATGCATGTCTCAAAAGTACTTTGTAAAACATGAGACTATATGATTCTTATTCAATACGAATTTAGAAAAGAATTCAAAAAGCATTCCTAGATATTTTTCCTGGACAAAACAAAACAAAATTAAAAGGAAAAAACAAAGGAAATGAGAAAACTGGGTTGGCTTCACTTTCAAAATGGAGATATGGCTTAGCTTCCCATACGCACCCCTGATCTCCAACTTTTTATGTTTGTATTTGCAAAGTAATAAAATATTTCTAAATGTTCCAAAAATGTTAAGTTTTATGCCAATTTTATTTATTTTCTCTGGGACATCTCCTTTTCATCACAACTACTTTCTTCATTTATGTTAATAACTTGACCTTTACCAAGTTCCTCTGGCTGCATAACTAGAGTGTCTCCAGTGCACCACTGTTAACACTCCCACAGTCAGCTATTACTTCTATGATGACATTTACATTCCATCGAAATCTTGTGTCTAACACTATCACCTTCTGTTTCTTTGGTCTGCTTCTATCTTGATTTCCTCCTTCAGATATCTATTTGTGTAAGCTGTCACACTGATTTAACAATAGGTTACAGTGAGGCTACACAACTTCATACTCTTCAAAACATGCATACTGACCAATCACCAAGAGACTCTGAGAGAAGTGACATGATTGGTCACTTTATCATAATGTGCATCTATTATTTATGTAGCAATCTAGGGACTAAAAAGCTAGCAGTGAAATCTATATTTTATGCACAGCTAATATACTATACTAACTGAAATTTGAGCTGAGTTGTTGGGAAACTGGTATCACGGTAATTAAAGATCATGTATATTGGAATTATGTAAAATAAGAACTGTCTTATTGAAATAAATGTTAAATTTAAATTATTTTGAATACTTCTTTGTGGCTACTTGAATAATAGAAAAGTTTCACTTGCATTTACAAAGTTTTTTACTTTTGAAAGTGTTTTCCATGTATTTACTCACCAATGATTTTTGGCAAATCACAAAATTTAAAACTAGAAGGAAACTTGTCTATTGTATTAGTGAGTTAGGCTAACTGCTTAACAATAACTTCAAATCTTTAGTGGCTTAATACAATAAAATTTAATTTCTTATTCAGACAATAGACAAATGTGAGACAGAAAGAGCAGTTCTGGTCCAGGCAGTCATTCAGGAGTACAGGATTATTCTGGCATGTGACTCTACTCTTGTACAGTCCATTATAGTTGTCTCCATTTAGTAGACAGATAGACACATTTGTCTATGGGCATTTTTATGGACCAGGGTTGGAAATTATATCAGTTCAGTTCAGTCTCTCAGTCATGTTCACCTCTTTGCAACCCCATGGACTGTAGCACACCAAGCTTCCCTGTACATCACCAACTCCAAAGCGTACTCAAACTCATGTCCATTTAGTCGTTGATGCCACCCAACCAACTCATCTTCAGCCGACCCCTTCTCCTCCTGCCTTCAATCTTTCCCAGCATCGGGGTCTTTTCAAATAAGTCAGTTCTTCACATCAAGTGGCAAAGTATTGGAGTTTCAGCTTCAGCATCAGTCCTTCCAATGGATATGCAGGACTGATTCCCTTTAGGATGGACTGGTTATATCTCCTTGCAGTCCAAGGGACTCTCAATAGTCTTCTTCAACACCACAGTTCAAAAGCATCAATTTTTTGGCCCTCAGCTTTCTTGATAGTCAAACTCTCACATTCATACATGACTACTGGAAAAACCATAGCCTTGACTAGACAGACCTTTGTTGGTTGGCAAAGTAATGTCTCTGCTTTTTAATATGCTGTCTAGGTTGGTCAAAACTTCACTTCCAAGGAGCAAGTGTCATTTAATTTAATGGATGTAGTCACCCTCTACAAGGATTTTAAAGCCCAAAAAGATAAAATCTGTCACTGTTTCCATCATTTCCCCATCTATTTGCCATGAAGTGATGGGACCAGATGCAATCTTCTTAGGGTCCTGAATGTTGAGTTTTAAGCCAACTTTTTCACTCTCATCTTTCACTTTCATTAAGAGGCTCTTTAGTTCTTCTTTGATTTCTGCCATAAGGGTAGTGTCATCTGCATATCTGTGGTTATTGATATTTCTCCTGGCAATCTTGATTCAAGCTTGTGCTTTATCCAGTCCAGGATTTCGCATGATGTACACTGCATATAAGTTAAATAAACAGGGTGACGATATACAGCCTTGACGTACCCCTTTCCCTATTTGGAACCAGTCTGTTGTTCCATGTCCAGTTCTAACTGTTGCTTCCTGACCTGCATACAGGTTTCTCAAGAGACAGGTCAGATGGCCTGGTATTCCCATCTCTTTCAGAGTTTTCCACAGTTTGTTGTGATCCACACAGTCAAAGGCTTTGGAGTAGTCAATAAAGCAGAAGTAGATGTTTTTCTGGAATTCTCTTGCTTTTTCTATGGTTCAATGGATATTGGCAATTTGATCCCTGGTTCTTCTTCCTTTTCTAAATCTAGCTTGAACATCTGGGAGTTCTTGGTTCACGTACTATTGAAACCTGGCTTGGGGAATTTTGAGCATTACTTTGCTAGCATGTGAGATGAGTGCAACTGTTTGGGAGTTTGAGCATTCTTTGGCATTGCCTTTCTTCGAGATAAGAAGGAAAATTGACCTTTTCCAGTCCTGTGGCCACTGCTGAGTTTTCCAAATTTGCTCGCATATTGAGCGCAGTACTTTCACAGCATCATCTTTTAGGATTTGAAATAGCTCAACTGGAATTCCATCACCTCCATTAGCTTTGTTTGTAATGATGCTTCCTAAGGCCCACTTGACTTCACGTTTCAGGATGTCTGGCTCTAGGTGAATGATCACACCATCATGGCTATCTAGGTCATTAAGATCTCTTCTGTATAGTTCTTCCATGTATTCTTGCCACCTCGTCTTAATATCTTCTGCTTCTGTTAGGTCCATACCATTTCTTTCCTTTATTGTGCCCATCTTTGCATGAAATGTTCCCTTGGTATCTGTAATTTTCTTAAAGAGATCTCTAGTCTTTCTCATTCTATCAGTTTCCTCTATTTCTTTGCATGGATCATTAGGAAGGTTTTCTTATCTCTCCTTGCTATTCTTTGGAACTCTGCAACCAAATGGGTAGATCTTTCCTTTTCTCCTTTGCCTCTGTGTCTTTTCTTTTCTCAACAATTTGTAAGGCCTCCTCAACCATTTTGTCCTTTTGCATTTCTTTTCCTTGGGGATGGTCTTGATCACTTCCTCCTGTATAATGTCACGAACCTCCTTCCATAGTTCTTTAGGCACTCTGTCTATCAAATCTAATCCCTTGAATCTATTTCTCACTTCTACTGTATAATAATAAGGGATTTGATTTAGCTCATAGCTGAATTGTCTAGTGGTTTTCCCTATTTTCTTCAATTTAAGTCTGAATTTGGCAATAAGGAGTTCATGATCTGAGTCACAGTCTTGTTTTTGCTGACTGTATAGAGCTTCTCCATCTTCGGCTGCAAAGAATATAATCAATTTTATTTCAGTATTGACAGTCTGGTCATTTCCATGTGTAGAGTCTTCTCTTGTGTTGTTGGAAAAGGGTGTGTGCTATGACCAGTGCATTCTCTTGGCAAAACTCTATTAGCCTTTGCTGTGCTTCGTTTTATACTCCAAGGCCAAATTTGCCTGTTACTCCAGGTATCTCTTGACTTCCTACTTTTGCATTCCAGTCCCCTATAATGAAAAGGACATCTTTTTGGGGTGTTAGTTCTAGAAAGTCTTGTAGGTCTTCATAGAACCATTCAACTTCAGCTTCTTCAGCATTATGGGTCAGGCATAGACTTGGATTACCGTGATATTGAATGATTTGCCTTGGAAACGAACAGAGATCATTCTGTCATTTTTGAGATTGCATCCAAGTACTGCATTTCAGACTTTTTTGTTGACTATCATGGCTACTCCATTTCTTCTAAGGGATTTTTGCCCACAGTAGTAGATAAAATGGCCACCTAAGTTAAGTTCACCCATTCCAGTCCATTTTAGTTCGCTGATTCCTAAAATGTCAATGTTCACTCTTGCCATCTCCTGTTTGACCACTTCCAATTTGCCTTGATTCATGGAACTAACATTCCAGGTTCCTAATGCACTATTGTTCTTTACAGCATCAGATATTGCTTCCATCATCAGTCACATCCACAACTGGGTGTTGTTTTTGCTTTGGTTCCAGCTCTTCATTCTTTCTGGAGTTATTTTTCCACTGATCTTCAGTAGCAGATCATATGGAAATTATATACATCACATATCAGATTTCACTGACCACAGTCCAGTCACATGGTCACGTCTAAAGGCAAAAGAGGCTCTGTGTCCAGTAGGAAAAAGGGATCTATTTGTTAAACAACTATCCAATTTATCCCCCAGGAATTTTCTAATCTGTGTGTTTTAATTTATACAGATGGCTTTTGGAGTCCAGGGAAATAAAGGTCATATCGTGAGTGAGAGTGAACCTGGGACCAGAATTTACATAATCTGGCTGCTATTTTAGTTCTCTTGTCTTTCTATCAAATAGCAACAATTTGCTCTCACATCTATTCTATTTTAATCATTGCTTGTTTGCCCTTCAATTGAATTCATTTTAAATTCAACTGTTAAAATGGATTCAAAGTCCAAAAAATTAAGTTGTTGATAAATTATGCAACTGAAAATTAATTCAAAGTCACTTTTATCACGGGTTCAAATGAATAGCATATAAACTATAAGTTCATAAACATATAAATTGTTTTAAACCATCTCCCTTAAATAAGACATGATAGATGAATTGTATTTAATTGTATATGCAAAGATAACTCAGTCGTGAAAAACTTAGCTCTCGGTGCCGACTCTTATATGCCACTGCTACACATTTTCTTATTTCCTCCTGAACATCAGACTTTCTTAATTAAACAAATATATCATCTATACCTTGTGATTACAATTCAACAATTAAAATCTTGGAATTAAAAGAAACATCATTTATTTCAGAGCATGCAGAGTTTTTCATCTTTCCAAATAACTAGAGAAAACAGGCTCCCCACAGTTCACATGCTGTTTATGAAGGTAATATTGTGTAACCCATCACTGGCTAAAACATGACAGTCAAGTTCAAAGAAAGCAATGGCATTTTAACTTTTGTGCCTGATGAAGCGTATATAAACAGCAAAACATTCTGCCTGGTACTATTTCATGGTATTAGAGAATGAACTTTTCCTCACCTCAGGCCCAAGTAAAATTTACTATTAATAATTTTAGTATTATCTATGAGCTGTTTTAGTTTATATTCATATGTGCATAGGTGTGTGCTAAGTTACTTCAGTTGTGTCCAACTCTTTGCAACCCTATGGACTATAGACTGCCAGGCTCCTCTATCCATGGGATTTGCCAGGCAAGAACACTGGAACGGGTTGCTGTGCCCTCCTCCAGGGGAACTTTCCAACTCAGGGATCGAACTTGTGTCTTTTACATCTCCTACAATGGCAGGCAAGTTCTTTACCACTAGTGCCACTTGGGAAGCCCTATCTTCAAATATAACCTATATAAATAAATCTACCCTATATTTTCTTCTACTACCTTTGTTTAAATAGTCATCATTATTTACTATTATTTTCTTTCTGTTTGCAATTTATTTTCTCATTCTTAGACCTCATAACATATGGTAGGTATGGCCTATGCTCTGCTTAAGGAGGACTAGGTCCTTCTGTCACACTGAAAATTTGTCTAGTCTTCATTAAATAGATATGTTTATACCTCAGTGAAGTTAAATGCTCATAATACAAATTATCTACACTGTGCTCCCAATTTACCAAATATACAGTGTCCCTATTCACAACACAGATCATCCATGAAGGTAACTAAAGATGAAATAACCCTAATCACCAGGAAGTTAGAATTTGATAGAAAAAGTTCACCCTGAATACATCCTCCTGGAGGATCTGACAAGGATTTTTAATATAAACCTTCATATTTTCTCATTATTTGCCATTATTTCAAGCCCAATCCAGGATAATATATGGCTTTATTTCACCAACACCTTACATATCAAAAAGGGCACAAATAGCTGAAATGACCTTGAATTCTAGAGAAGTCCAGAAACATAAACTATAAGATAGAGACTATTTAGAAAACTTCAAAGCAGTATCATGATTGTAAAAATGTATTACATAGTTGGATTTCCCAGGTGACACAGTGGTAAAGAATCCGCCTGTCAATTCAGGAGATGCAAGAGAGGCAGGTTGATCCCTGGGTCGGGAAGATCCCCTGGAGAAGGAAATGACAACCTGCTGCAGTATTTTTGCCAGGAAAATTCCAAGGTCAGAAGAGCTTGGTGGGCTACAGTCCGCTGGGTTGCGCAGAGTCAGATACAACTGAGAATACACACACACACATATTATATAGATAAGTTCAACTTCAAATAGCATTTTAGATATAGGTAGGTTGAATCATCAGAGGAAGAATTACTTTGTACCAAAGCCAGAACCAAAAAACAAAGACTCTGGAATAAAAGAGATTGGTCAATTTAATGCTAATTGATGTCTGTAGGATAAATTTAAATAACATGGACTTTGTTTTGCGCCATTAAGATTACAGAAGCATAACAGTGTTTCCATGTACTGGGAATTAAACCAACCAGAATTAGAAAATACTACATAGTTAAACAAGCAAGCTAGCCTAGGACCACTTCCCATAGTATACTGACATGATAGTATAATAAAGTAGATGTCTGAGCATAATAATGGCATAAAATAAGTAGCACTTTGAAGACTATCCAAGAAGTGGCATATATTGTTCCTAGGGCAGAAATGGGGAAAAACTTTGTAGAAACAAAAGAAGGAACAATGAAGAGGGGGATAGATTTGTATTTGTAAAAGTATGCAAATCCATGCACCTCACACTTGTTTAGAACATCTCATGCTACAGACCTTTCAGGGCTACCACTGACTCAGAAGACAGCCAGAGTGAATAAATCAGTATTATCTGATTTTCTGTGCTTCTCTTCCTCTACTCTTCTGTCTATTGGCACCTCTGTAAATTCTCAGACTGAGAATCAGAGGAAGTAACTTTCTAAGTACTTGGGAATCAGACTGCATTTGTAGAAATCCTGAGTATAATTAAACTTATCCTGTGTCTCTCTCTTGCCAAAGAAAGGTGAGGTTAACCAGATTAAGAAGAAGAGATGGGGCCGTTCAATGAAAGAGTATAAAGATAGGACACAAGTCATAATGACATTGAGTGTTAGCTAAGAATTAGAGTAGACATTGGGAGGAAGTAACGGCCAGCATAAACTTCATCAGGAAAACTGTAAATTAAATAAACTGTAAATTAGAGAAGGAAATGGAAACCCAATACAGTATTCTTGCCTGGAGAACCCCATGGATAATATGAAAAGGCAAAAGGACATGACACTGGAAGATGAACGTCCCCCCCTCTCCAGGTATGAAGCTATCCAAGATGCTACTAGGGGAGAACAGAAGGCAATCACTAATAGCTCCAAAAAGAATGAACTGGCTGGGCAAAAGAAGGTATGACACTCAGCTGTAGATGTGTCTGGTGGTGAAAGCAAAGTCTGATGCTGTAAAGAACAACATTGCATAGGGAATCAAGGTATATTGGATGGAGTCGAGCAGGAGATGGCAAGACTGAACATCAACATTTCAGGAATTAGTGAACTAAAATGGATGGGGATGGGGGAATTTAATTCAGATGACCATTATATCTACTGGGCAAGAATCTCTTAGAAGAAATGGAGTAGCCCTCATAGTCAACAAAAGAGTCTGAAATACAGTACTAAGATGCAACCTCAAAAATGACAGATAAAACTCAGTTAATTTCCAAGGCAAACCATTCAGCATCACAGTAATCCAAGTCTATGCCCTAACCACTGATGCCAAAGAAGCTAAAGCTGACAGGTTCTATAAAGACCTACAACATCTTCTAGAACTTACAGAAAAATAAGATTCCCTATTCATCACAGGGGATTGGAATGCAAAAGTAGAAAGTCAAGAGATAGCCAGTATAACAAGCAAGTTTGGCCTTGGAGTACAAAATGGAGCAGGGTAAAAGCTAACTAGGTTTGGCAAGAGAACATGCTAGTCATAGCAAACACCCTCTTCCAGCAACACACAAGACAAATTTACATATAGACATCACCAGTAGTCAATACCAAAATCAGACTGATAATGTTTTTGCAGCCAAAGATGGAGAAGCTCTATACAGTCAGCAAAAACAAGACCAAGAGCTGACTATGACTCAGATCATGAGCTCCTTACTGCAAAATTCAGACTTAAACTGAAGAAAGTAGGGAAAATCTCTGGGTCATTCAAGTATGACCTAAATCAAATCCCTTACAATGGAGATGATGAATAGATTCAAGGGATTAGATCTGATAGACAGAGTGCCTAAAGAACTATGGACAGAGGTTTGTGACATTGTACAGGAGGCAGTGATCAAGACCATCCCCAAGGAAAAGAAATGCAAAAGGACAAAATGGTTGAGGAGGCCTTACAAATTGTTGAGAAAAGAAAAGACACAGAAGGCATAGGAGAAAAGGAAAGCTCTACCCATTTGGTTGCAGAGTTCCAAAGAATAGCAAGGAGAGATAAGAAAACCTTCCTAATGATCCATGCAAAGAAACAGAGGAAAACAATTGAATGGGAAAGACGAGATCTCTTCAAGAAAATTAGAGCTATCAAGGGAACATTTCATGGCATGATAAAGGACAGAAACTGTAAGGACATAATAGAAGCAGAAGAGATTAAGTACAGGTGGCACAAATACACAGAACAACTATACAAGAAAGGTATTCATGACCTGGATAACCATGATAGTGTGGTCACACTCCTAAAGTCAGACATCTTAGAGCATGAAGTCAATTGGGCTTCAGGAAACATTACTACAAACAGCACTAGTGAAGGTAACAGAATTTCAGCAGAGCTATTTAAAATCCTAAAAGATGACGCTGTTAAAGTGTTGCACTTAATATGTCACCAAATTTAGAAAACTCAACAGTGGCCATAGGAATAGAAAAGGTCAGTTTTCATTCCAATCTCAAAGAAGGGCAATGCCAAAGAGTGTTCAAACTACCATACAATTGCACTCACTTCACATCCTAGCAAGGTTATGCTCAAAATCCTTCAAGATACACTTCAACAGTACGTGAATTGAGAACTTCCAGATGTAAATGCTGGGTTTCAAAGAGGCAAAGGAACCAAAGATCAAATTTCCAATATTTGGTGGATCATGGAAAAAGCAAGGGAATTCCAGAAAAATATGTGCTCCATTGACTATGCTAAAGCCTTTGACTGTGTGGATCACAACAAACTGTGGAAAATTCTTAAAGAGATGGGAATACCAGACCACCTGACCTGCCTCCTGAGAAACCTGTGTGGTAGTTCTAAGCAACAATTAGAAACAGACAGGGTACAACAAACTGGTTCCAAATTGGGAAAAGAGTACATCAAGGCTGTATATTGTCTCCCTGTTTATTTAACTTCTGTGCAGAGTACATCAGGTGAATGCTGCTGGGCTGGATGAATCACAAGCTGGAATCAGCTTGTCAGGAGAAATATCAATAACCTCAGATATGCAGATGAAACCACTCTAATGGCAGAAATTGAAGACAAACTAAAAAGCCTCTTGATAAGGGTAAAAGAAGAGAGTGAAAAATCTGGCTGGAAACTCAACATTTAAAAAACTAAGATCGTGGCATCCTGTCCCATCACTTCATGTCAAATAGAAGGGGTAAAAGTGGAAACAGTGACAGATTTTACTTTCTTGGGTTCAAAAATCACTGTGGATGGTGACTGCAGCCATGAAATTGAAAGACACTTGCTCCTTGGAAGAAAAGCTATGACAAACCTAGACAGCATATTAAAAAGGAGAGACATCACTTTGCTGACGAAAGTCTGTCTAGTCAAAGCTATGGCTTTTCCAGTAGTCATGTACAGATGTGAGGGTTGGACCATAAAGAAGGCTGAGCATAGAAGAATTGATGCTTTCAAATTGTGGTTCTGGAGAATACTCCTGAGAGTCCTTTGGACAGCAAGATCAAACCAGTTAATGCTAAAGGAAATCAACCCTGAATATTCATTGGAAGGAATGTTACTGCAACTGAAGCTTCAATATTTGGCCACCTGATGCTAACAGCTGATTCATTGGAAAAGACCCTGATGCTGGAAAGTTTGAAGGTGAAAGGAGAATGTGGCAACAGAGGATGAAATAGTTAGATAGCATCACCAACTCAACAGACATGAATTTAAGCAAACTCCAGGAGACAGTGGAGGACAAATAAGCCTGGCATGCTATAGTCCATGGGGTCACAAAGAGTCTGACATGACTTAGCAACTGAATAACAACAAATTAGCTTATCTCAAATATTATGCATTAGAAGGCACTGGCACCCCACTCCAGTACTCTTGCCTGGAAAATCCCATGGACGGAGGAGGCTGGTAGGCTCCAAAGAGTGTCCGAAGAGTCGGACACGACTGAGTGACTTCACTTTCACTTTTCACTTTCATTCACTGGAGAAGGAAATGGCAACCCACTCCAGTGTTCTTGCCTGGAGAATCCCAGGGACGGGGGAACCTGGTGGGCTGCCATCTCTGGGGTTGCACAGAGTCGGACACGACTGAAGCAACTTAGCAGCAGCATTATTATTATTATTATGCCTATTAATTAGTCAGGTAAGAATCAGGGAAGAATCCAATTTTCAGTGCCTGAATTTGTAGTAAGTACTTGGAGACCAGTTTTTTAACCAAGAATTTGTCTCCAGATAGTAGTGAAAATAGTCACAAAATAGAGTAAAACAGTCATTCTGGATCTCAATTTTCTTATCTTGAAAACTGTCATTTTTATTAGACTATCACTTCTAACATGAAAATTTTATAGCTAAAATAAATTGAGTATGTTAATATTTCACCAGCAAAAGAAAATTGGGGTTAAGTTCACAAGTCTTCCATTTTTAGTCCTTGACTTTGGCTACGACATTAGGCACTCTAATGTCACAAACCATTATGACATTACATGCTGCATTTTTTGGCCTTCTTTTCCCATGTTTCTTCCTTCTTAATTGTTTTCTTGCCAAGGTGTCCAGCATCACATCGGTTTAACACCTGGAAGTCATTGAAGATTAATATACTGGTCAGCATATGGATTGCTAGGTAGCCTATGAATCTTTTCCAAATCTGGGCTGAATCCCAGACTTTTGGAAATGGCAGAGGGCCAAAAGTCTAACATATTAAAAGCTATGGAATACAGAAAAAGTGATCTTTTCTCAAGATTAAAAAGAGAAAATCGATTCATCTTGGATAGCAATTTCAGGAAGTTATATCAAATAATTTTAAATATTTGCCCTTTTCCATGCATACAAACATACACACACACTCACATTCACACTTAATCAGAGTCTTCTGCCTATTCTATATTTTCTAGCAAATCCAAACACAATCTTCCCTCCAGAATCTTTTCAATCTAAGACAAAAATATTACATGGAAGAAAAAGCCTGCAAAGGCAGTTAACAAAAGCTAATTTGTAATCCCCACATAACCTCTTATACATTCCATAGAAATAAATCCATACAAATA
Source organism: Okapia johnstoni (assembly GCA_024291935.2). Taxonomy (NCBI): domain Eukaryota; kingdom Metazoa; phylum Chordata; class Mammalia; order Artiodactyla; family Giraffidae; genus Okapia; species Okapia johnstoni. The sequence goes on from CM044308.1 coordinate 139,951,749, forward strand.
TATTCAGTAATTCTAGAAAACACCATCCATCTCCACCCTTAATTTTCCTACACTTTAATAACAAGATTCTGAAGTTTAAACTACAATTTAAAACAAAAAGACAGACACATGAAATAGCAGGATCCAGTAGACCAGTTTTCCATATCTCTGCTGTCAGGCATATGTATTCCCCTGAAACCATACAGAAAGCATTTCTAATTAAAACATACATGAAAAAAGGAACATAATGCCAGAAGACAAAAGCGGCTTTAGTAGTTACTGAGAGTAACTTGTTCAATAGATGAAGCATTTCATTCTAGTCGTATAAGGCTTCTCAGGTTAACTTAACTGATATACTCAAATACATTCTAGCTAAGGTGTGTGCATGCTAAGTCGCTTCAGTCGTGTCTGACTCTTTGCGACCCTGTGGATCGTAGCCCACCAGACTCTTCTGTCCATGAATATTCCAGGCAAGAATACTGGAGTGGATGACCATGCCCTCCTTCAGGAGATCTTTTTGACCCAGGGATCGAACCCACGCCTCTATGTCTCCTGTATTGGCAGGTGGGTTCTTTACCGCTAGCACCACCTGGGAAGCCCCATAGTTAAAGTATTAACTTCCAAAATATCTTGTTTGAAGAATAAACAGATAATGAAATGAAATGTTTTCCAAATGAAAACAAGTTACATTACTATATCATCTGCTTTCTTTCTTCTAGACAATTTCAGAACTCAAGCATTGACTGAAGAACTGTGATTGACTTGTTTCTATTCAAGAAAGCAATTTTCCCCTTTTTCCAACCCTGATCCCACTGGTGTGGGATCCCCAAGTGATCCTTAAACATACACTCTTATATATGTACACACACAAAACCATATTCAAAACCTCAGAAAAAATATTTACTCAAGTGTATACCTTTAGCTATTCTCTACATAGGAAATTATCTCTAAAGAAAAAACTGAATAAAGGTAGTGAGCCAGACATTGGCCTTCCAACAAATTTGATACTTTTCAAGCATAAAATAAACTCAACTGGACCTCTGCTACTGACGACAGAATAAGATACTACCAGACTAACACAGAGAACATATATATATATATTTGGGTAAACTCCAGGAGTTGGTGATGGACAGGGAGGCCTGGTGTGCTGCAGTCCATGGGGTCACAAAGTCGGACACGACTGAGCTACTGAACTGAACTGAACTGATATCTATATATGACCTGAACATAATACAAAAATAGCTACCTGAAGATATTTTTGCATCGACAGATATATGTCCCCAATATAATATGGTAAGCTCCTTGAAGGCACAATAGTTAATCATCTTCTGAATTACTGAATCACTTTACTATAGTATTCACCCCATAGTTACTGTGCAATATATATTTGTTGATCTGGACACTCCGTGCTCATTAAACACAGGAGTGATTAACCGTAACCTATACTAGCAGAGCTATAGAAATGCCCTTTCCCTAGTCAGACCTTACACTCTGATTATTGTGTGCAGATTTTCTTCAAGAGGCACAGGCCAATGGGTGTGATTTGATGCCTTACACTGGCCAAAAGCATAGCAGAATCATATTTTTCAGGCTTTTCACTTACATCACAAATATGACAACACTTACCACAAAGTGCACTATCTCCTTACAGTGTTCAGGATTCTTCCTAGCTAACCCTCCCAGATTTGAGGGGAAATAAGGAAAATGTTAACAGCATAGGGAAAAAAACCTGAAAATTACCCCAGAATCATCTCAATCCTTAAAGAACAAAAAATTCTGATGAATAGAAAAAATAATTAAAGATATGTTTATCCTCTTCTTTTTCTTAAGGGACCAAGTACAAGATAGCAGGTCAGTCCTTAGAAGAGCTGACACAGCAGAAATGCTTTGAGAGCATTCTTTACAACATCAATGAGCATAGGTGTTTGAGCTCTATGGGTGCAACTGCTCTTAGGTTTCAACATAAGAAATAACAAAAACTGCATCATGAAGCTGTCTTGAATCTCAAAAGAGGTACTATACATTAAAGTACTCAGCACACTGTCCAGCACATAAACTCTATCCATGCGCTCCTCCCAGGAAGAAATGGCAACCCACTCCCATATTCTTGCCTGTGAAGTTCCATGGACATAGGAGCCTGGCGGGCTACAGTCCATGGAGTCTCAAAGAGTCAGACATGACTGAGCACGCGGCACACACACAGGCAATAACCAGGTAAAAATTCAAAACAGGCAGAGTGGGTGCCAACACTCAGGGAGCTATCAAACAGCAAATACCAAAAGGACACTGTCCAGAACATTAGGGCTCTTTAAGTGGTACTATTAGTACAATTATTACTATATTCAAAAATAACTTCTTCATTCATAGTCATAAACACATAACTCATATGATTTGTTCATAGCTTCTACAAAATGAAAAATCTAGAATTTAACCCAGACACTAATCAACCTCCTACTATGTCCCAACTCCTCTTCTTTCCATGAAGGAATTCTAAGAATATATGGTCAATACTTTTTTGATCACAAGACAGAAAACATTTCAAGTGATCTTGTCGCTACACAATGAAGAAGTTTAAAGCCTTTGGAGAGCAACATCTCAATAGCAATAATCACCCTCCATGAACATGCATCAGTGCTAATAAGTTTATGTTTTTTGTGTCACTATTTTGTTTGTGTTTTCCCTTTGGTTCTTGGTTGGTGCATGGCTCTGTAGTTAGAATATCATGAGGTAGGAGGAGATTTGGTGAAAGCACAGGGGCTTCCCCTTTGGCTCAGCAGTAAAGAATCTTCCTGCAATGCAGGTGATGAGGGTTCGATCCCTGGGTCAGGAAGATCCCCTGGAGAAGGAAATGGCAGCCAGTTTTCTTGCCTGGGAAATCCCATAGACAGAGAAGCCTGGGGGGCTACAGTCCATGGGGTCACAAAAAGCTGGACACGACTGAGTGACTGAACAACAACAGTGAAGGCACAAAGGACTTATATCCAACAGTAGTCAACACACAGAAGCAAACCAGTTCAGGCAGGTTAGTATCTTCTTTTGGTTTGTTACTGTAAGATCAGCAAATTGCGTAAAGGAGTGAATTGGGAAAAAAGCTCCCCTGTTCCTACCACTAACATCTAGAGTGTGAAGGATAAAAACAAAATTGTTGCGGTAAGGAGCAAACAATACCAAATTTAAAAAGCATGTGCTAATAAAAGTAATGAACAAATAAAGTGGAAGCACCATGGGATCTAAAAGCTGCAGTGCATGATATAGTAAGCCACTGGGGAGCAAACATTGCCCCAAGAAAGAAGATGACTTTAAGATCATACAGCAGGGACATAAAGGATTTAATTTATTTCAATAAACAAATATTGTGACTGTGGTGATGAGAATGCCTCTATGGAGAAAAGAAAAAGGTTCTTTTCTGTGATTATTGCTTTGCCATGTAGTAAAAAATCATTAATGAATGTTTATGGATAAATCCCTTTAATAAGTAGAGTGACAAATACAGAGAGCAGAAAAGATACGCCTACCCAAACTACCACTGCTATTGATGTCGAAGCACAGTAACTATATGTTATTAACAAAAATATCCTTTTTCCCTTGTAGATACTGAATATAGGGCTTTGGCAGGGGCTCAGTGGTAAAGAATCCACCTGCAATACAGGAGACATAGGTAGACATGGGTTCCATCCCTGGGTTGCGAAGATCCCCTGGAGGAGGAAATGGCAACCCACTCTAGCATTCTTGCCTGGAGAATCCCATGGACAGAGGAGCCTGGCAGGCTACAGTCCATGGGGTCACAAAGTCAGACACAACTGAAGTGACTGAGCATGCACACATACGGAATATAACATTCTGTGTGTGGGTAAAATTACCAAGTCACTCAAGACAATGAAGTTAACCTGGTTCTGGAAAGCATCTGAGGCAGTTGATGCTCAGATGAGCATCAGTAGAAATTGTATCACTCACAAAACTTAACCACATCAGGTATATGAAAATATGCTCAAATTACGAATCATCAGGGTAATGCAAACCAAAACCACAATGATATATCACCTCATTCCTGTTAGATTGGCTATTATCAGAAAGACAACAGATAACAAGTATTGGCATGAATGTAGAGAAAAGGGAACCGTGTACATTACTAGAGGGAATGTAAATTGGTGCAGCCACTATAGAAAACAGTATGGTGTTAAATGTTAGCCACTCAATCATGTTCAACTCTTTGTGACCCCATGGACTATAGCTTGCCAGTCTCCTCTGTCCGTAATTCTTCAGACAAGAATACTGGAGTGGGTAGCCATATCCTTCTTCAGATTTCCCTGACCCAGGGTTTGAACCCTGGTCTCCTGCATCACAGGCAGATTCTTTACCATCTGAGCCACCAAGGAACCCCAAGAAAACAGAATGGAGATTCCTAAAAAAAAATTTAAGATAGAATTATGACTTTGGGGATATTGCCAAAGGAAATAAAATCAGGATCCTGAAGAGATTAATGCACTTCCATGTTCACTGGAGCATTATTTACAATACACAAGATACAATATGGAAACAATCTAAATGTTTCCACACACACAATAGACTATATATATATATATATATATATATATATATATATATATGTACACACACATACACAACAGAATATTATTCAGCTTTTAAAAAAAGAAGTAAATCCTGCCATTTGTGATAACATGGATGAACCTAGAGGACATTATGTTAAGTGACATAAGCTAGACTCAGAAAGACAAATACTGAATAGTCTCACATATAAATAATTTTAAAAAGTTGAATTCATAAAAGCAGAAAGTAGAACGGTGGGTGCCAAGGTCTGGGGCAGTGAGGAAAATGGGGAATAGTTGGTTGAAGAGTACAAATTTTCAGTTACCCAGGATGAATAAGTTCTAGAGAGCTAATGTACAACATGGTAACTGTAGCCAATAATACTATATTGTAGACTTGAAATTTTCTAGGAGAGCAGACCTTGTGTTCTCACAAAAAAAAAAAGTATGTGAGTATTTGAGGTCATGGATATGTTAATTAACTTAATTATGGTAATCATTTCACAACACATGCTTATGTCAAAACATCATATTGTATATTTTAAATACATACAATTTTATGTGTCAGTCATAAAACTTGACATGTTTTATATTTTAAAAGAGACAGTATTTTGAAATTGAAAGGCTTTACTATCAGAATAACAATGCAGAATAACAGGATGAAAGTTAATCAAGAAACTCAGAGTTTTCCTTCTTTTTTATTTATAAGGAAATAATATACTTCTCCAGCTTTTGGATATATTATCACTACTACACTAAGAGCCTTAGTATGAATTTTTAAAGCAGTAATGCATCTTCTCATGCTCTCATAATCTAGAATAGAAACAAATATTTTAGCAAAAGAACCTTATTTATATATTTCTAGCAGTAATGGTATATCATTATTAACATAGTTAGAAACTTGTAATCTGCTTTTGTTTAGAACTGTCTCTGCGATAATTGTTAATGCTTAGATCCCACCAGACTCCCAATTATGCTTCTATCATATTGTGGTTACACAGCAGAGTATCTGTCTAAATTCAGGAAGCTCTTTTAAAATAAAGAATCATAATATTTTCAAGTTTCAAGTTGTTAACTTGCCAAATTTTATTTACAACTAATATCTGAATGGCAATGGATATAGTAGATCCATATGGGGGATCTAGTTTCTCACTGCAAACTCCCATTAATGTGAACTTAAACACACCATTGTGCTTTCCTGGTCTTCGGTTTTCTTATTGGTAAAATGAGGTGATTTGAATTGAATTCTAGGATCACTTCCAGGTAGAAAATGCTTTGAAATCAAAGAGCTACAGTCTAGAATGTTCTCCAATTTGAAGGTGAAATAATGACTCTAACTGAGACAAATTAAATGAGAGGCAATGACACTAACTGCAGGAGAAATAGGACCACAAGATGTGGCATGTTTATTGCTTTTATCTGGGGCCAATTTAGCATGTAATCATTATTGCCATAGACAGATGCTGAAAGGCAATTTGTCCAAGCTGCATAACAGGTAATTTCTTGGGGCAGTGAGTTTTTCGTAGTGATATATCTGAATTTTTTTCTGCATGCCAAAATCTGAAATGACCTTTCTTTTTTCCCTCAAATGTAGCTGAAAACTAGGAAGATCAAAGTTTAAATGTCTACTGTTATCACCAGGACCAAACCAAACCTGGACCTCCACAGACATTTATCTTCCACTTTTGGGGTCCAATTATAACACTGCTTTAAAAATTAAATGCAAGAAATGCATAGTTAGTATATATATGTATGTATATATACATCACTGTTCAGATTACATCTAATTCTAAAAATAAATATTTATATCTTATGGGTGTATTCATTTATAAGAGAAATCAGAAGAACTTGAAATATATCCATTTAGAATGATAAATGATTAGCAAAAATTGCTCCTCAAATAAATATTAGAGTTTTTAATAATTCTTTGCATGATAGGATTCTGAAACTTATTGTGGTTTGAGAGGTGATAGCCTAGAACAAGTGGGCTTCCCAGCAGCTCAGTGGTAAAGAATCCTCCTGTTATGCAGGAGATGCATAGATGTGGGTTCAATCCCTGGGTAGGGAAGATCCCTTGGAGAAGGAAGTGGCAACCCACTCCAGTATTCTTGCCTGGAAAATACCATGGACAGGAGGAGCCTGGCAGGTCACAGCCCATAGTGTTGCAAAGAGTCAGGCATGACCGAACAACTAAACAACAACAAGCTGAGCACAAAAATGAGGGAACCATGAGGTTATATGCATGGCAATCATTTCTACTAAGTATCTATACTCAAACAACCTGACAGATGTAAAATCATTTTTCAATAAAATACAGTCTTGAGCAGTGATGTTTAATCTATTGTTTCAGTGAAAACTGTGCTACAAAAATAAAGATATTTGTCCTTCTATTCTAATTCTTAATTATTTTGAAAGCTGAATTTAAAAACATCATGATTTTCATAATGTAATTGAGATATAGTTACTATCACTTTCTCCAATTCTACTGCTGTCATAGTTCTTGGTGATTCAATATTTATACAGTTCCCTGACCTCTGCTCTTTCATTAATGTTGATTTCCACCACACACTGCCCTAAACAGCATTTCCTTCATAATCTCAAGTTTAAACATTATTTACTTTTATGACCATTCCCTATTACATGTTTCCTCATTCCCTCTGGTAGCACATTTTCAATATTTCTTTTACCCACTGAAAACTACAATCTTTTGATTCTTTTTCACAGTTTACTGTGCCCATTATATTCTAACCCTTTCCTTACACACCTCAGATTCTACAGTCCATCTTCACAATATCACCTCAACCATCTTGCCCATGTGATTAAATTCAACCCCACACTTTGCACCTATATTCACACAAGTACAAGTAGCTGAAGAAAAACACACAACCATGCTGAGTGGTCTCACTTTAAATTCAAGAGCATTAGTATCAAGTAGACCCTTCATTTTTTCCAAGTCATCAGAGAATATTTCCCTACTTTATTAACTTTCCTTGTGAGTATTTCACAGCTTTTTCACTTTCCTCAAAACTTTAACACCTCCACCCTTAAATTATGACCTGGCTTTCATTTCACTGAGATATCTGAAGCAAATAGAAGAGAACTCCCACAAGCTCCCATCACCATGCTGATGCACTTACTTGCATCCCTGCCAAAATAGTCCACTATCAATTCCAATGTTTACTTGTGCCCTCGATTCCATGACCCTCCACCCACCTACTTAAGAGCATTGTTCTAGCAACACTCCTCTAAGGCATCATCCCCTTCATTTGTACACAAATATGCAGTGATACACTGCATCTTACAAATAACTTCTTTTTACCACACATGACCTTTACTCTGTTCACCTTTATAGCAAAACTCATCAAAAAATTTACTATACTCCCTAATGCTTTTTCTTCTATTGAATACAATCACTGAAACCAAGGTCTCAGTCACCATTACTTTACTCAAGTGAGGACTTTCTTGGTCGCCCTATATGAAGTAAAAATATAGCCCCCACCCCAGAAGCCCCCACCTCTCATGTATTTATCTTTCTTTATAGTATTATTAATGGCCACCTGATGTGAAGAGCCGACTCACTGGAAAAGACCCTGATGCTGGGAAAGGTTGAGGACAAGAGAAGAGAGTGACAGAGGATAAGATGATTGGATTGTGTCACCAACTCAAAGGACATGAGTTTGAGCAAACTCTGGGAGACAGTGAAGGACAGGGAAGCCTGGTGTGCTGCATGGCAGTTCACGGGGTCTCAAAGGGTCGGACATGACTTAGCAACTAAACAACAACAATAGTACTTATCATCTCTTACATGGCATACTTATTCTTTTCTTCTGTTTTGTCATTCCTCATTAAGTATAGGCTCTGTGAGTATAAGTATGTTTGTCTGCTTCTTTGTTCATTTACCTAACACCTAAACAATACCTGATATATAGTAGTAGCTCAAATAAATATTGTTAAATGAAGAGATCATTTTACGTAATTCAAAATCAAAATCTGATCCAAAGAGTCTGTCATTATTAAAAAAGCACAGAATCTCAAAGCATTACAGCTAGAAAGAACTTCAGAAACTATCTGCCAAAAATAAAATATTTCCATTGTTTTCCATGGATATCCCTCATAGGCAAAGAGAACATGAGTTAGGACCAAGGAACTGTAAGGGCTCAGTTACTACTCTGCCACAAACAGAAAACAAAGCAGCCCTATTTTTAAATTTTCTTTCTATTTTAGGCGTAGATATAATGCTTTAATAAATATTTTGAAGAAACATCTGAAACCTAACTACTTGAACTATTGATCTGGGATAATCTCCATTCATAGACAAGGAGATTGAGTCCTGAAAAATGAAGTGAGTTAACCCAGGTCAAATCACAAGAGTCTGAGAAAACTAGGGCTGCAGTTCAGGATCCCTCAATCTTTTCCTTAACCTCTCCCTACTCCAGGTGAAGGTTTTCTCCATGTAGAGTTCTTCATTAGTGGCATAATTGAATCATATTTGCATTGCCTTTCCAAAAGATCCAAATATTATTTCAGATTTAAGTGATTACCATATTCTCGATTTCTTATAAAATTTTTAAAATTTCAGATTCAGCAATTATTCTTTCAGATCACTAAAAATAATATAGTCAAAGTTTCCATAACTTTTCATAAAGAAAACTAATATATATTCATATTGCTAGAACAGTCCACAGGGCGTGATTACAATTTGCTATATTTAAGTATTTCCCCAATTAGGTGATACAGTCTGAATTTCCTGCATGGTATTTCTCAATTTCTCTTCAGTCCACAGTCCACAGAGCTGAAGTGATTTGTGATTGGAACAAATAAGAAGAAAATGTATGACCCATGTGTATTCTACTAAAGCTAACACAATGCATGTGCTTCTCTGCTAGGTTCAGATTAACCACTGATTTGATGCACCAACTGGCCAATTTCTTGTAAATGGGTTCTCTTCTGTTCAATGGTTAGTAAGCGCCTTGTCAACAAGATAATGCCCTAGCTGAATAAAAGTCCCTTTTGACGCTGACAGCCTTGGAGGATCATCTGCTCACTAGTGATATTTAGAGGCCTCTGACAACTTCATTTCTATATGTTTTCCCAGAAAGTATATAACTAAATACCTTAAACATTTACACTTTTAAAGTCTTAATGCTCAGAGAATAATAGAAATCCTACCAGGATTTTTGATGGCTATCTAGAAGATGGGATAGCTAATTCATTTCTTCTTTTATTACAAAGTAGGTAAATTCAAGGCAGCAATAATTCACTTGATCTAAAGAAGTTTTCAGCCCCAAAGGGCTGTCCATGGTTCCTATGACTGGTCCTGTGAGGAAAAAATAGTGGGCTGAGGGCAAAATGTTGTCCTAGCATGGATTCATGTACCATCTATCCTTCTAAGATTCTATTTGTTGCTGGTTTAATGTAGAAAACTAAAATAAAACTAAAATAAAATAAAAAAAGACCATGTGTACAGCTTGCAATTATATTCCATAAAATATTATTTATAACACAATAGAATTTATTGCTTCCTTAGTTTAAGCAGTGATCTTTGTGTACTCAGAAGTATTTGCTACAAGATCCTCTTTGACCTACCTCCTAGAGTAATGGAAATAAAAACAAAAATTAACAAGTGGGGCCTAATTAAACTTAAAAGCTTCTGCACAGCAAAGGAAACTAAATGAGATGAAGACAGCCTTCAGAATGGAAGAAAATAATTGCAAATGAAACAACTGAAAAAGGATTAATCTCCAAAATATACAAGCAGCTCATGCAGCTCAATACCAGAAAAACAAACAACCCAATTTAAGAATGAGCAGACCTAAAAAAACATTTTTCCAAAGAAGACATACAGATGGCCAACACATGAAAAGATCCTCAGCACGGCTCGTTATTGTCTGTGTTAGTCTCTCAGTCATATCCAACTCTTTGCAATGCCAAGGGCTGTAGCTCCCTCAGGCTCCTCTGTCCACGGGATTTCCCAGGCAAGAAGACTGGAGTGGATAGACATTCCCTTCTCCAGGGGATCTTCCTGACTAGGAATCAAACCCAGATCTCCTATGTTGCAGGCAGATTCTTTACCATCTGAGCCACCAGGGAAGCCCAGGGAAGTTCATTATTAGAGAAATGCAAATCAATACTACAGTGAGGTATCACCTCACACCAGTCAGAATGGCCATCATCAAAAATCTACAAACAAATGCTGGAGACAATATGCAGAAAAGGAAATCCTCTTGCACTGCTGGTGGGAACGTAAATTGATACAGCCACTATGGAGAATGGTATGGAGATTCTTTTAAAAAACTAGGAATAAAATACCATATGACCCAGCAATTCCACTACTGTGCATATATCCTGAGAAAACCATAACTGAAAATAACACATGTACCCCAAAGTTCATTGCAGCACTATTTACAATAGCCAGGACATGGAAGCAATCTAGATATCTGTCAACAGCTGAATGGATAAAGAAGTTGTACATATATACAAAGGAATATCACTCAGCCATGAAAAGAATGAATTTGAGTCAGTCCTAGTGAGGTGGATGAACCTAAAGCCTGTTATACAGAGTGAAGAAGGTCAGAAAGAGAAAAACAAATATTATATATTAACACATATATATGGAATCTAGAAAAATGGTACTGATGAACCTATTTGCAGGGCCAGAATAGAGACACAGACATAGAGAACAGACTTGTGGACACAGTGGGGGAAGGAAAGAATGGGACAAATTGAGACAGTAGCATTGAAACGTCCATTACAATATGTAAAACAGATAGCTAATGGGAAGTTGCTCTATAAGACAGGAAACTCAACTGGTACTGTGTGACAACCTAGAGGGGTGGGATGGAGTATGGGAGGAAGGGAGGTTCAAGAAGGAGGGGACATATGTATACTTATGGCTGATTCGAGTGGTTATATGGCAAAAAACAATACAACATTGTAAAGCAATTATCCTCCAATTAAAAATAAATTTTAAAAAAGAAAGAAAATATATGTTTGCTATATAAATTCAGTATACTCAGACTCTGAAATCGCTCTGTCACTAATTAGCAGTATGACTTTGATCTTGGCCTTACAGGTATACGAAGGTTAAATGGGATAATATCTTCAAGGTTCCCTCTTCTTGGGCTCTGAATCACTGCAGATGGTGTTAGCATTATGACTCTGATCTTGGCCTCACAGGTACACGAAGATTAAATGGGATAATATCTTCAAGGTTCCTCTTCTTGGGTTCTAAAATCACTGCAGATGGTAACTGCAGCCATGAAATCAGAAGACAATTGCTTCTTGGCAGGAAAACTATGACAAACCTAGACAGTGTGCAGAAAAACAGAGACATTACTCTGCCAACAAAGGTCTGTATAGTCAAGGCTATGGTCTTCCCAGTGGTCATGTACAGTTGTGAGAGCTGGACCATAAGGAAGGCAGAATGCCAAAGAATTGATGCCTTCAAACTGTAGTGCTGGAGAAGAATCCTGAAAGTCCCATGAACATCAAGGAGATCAAACCAGCCAAACTTAAAGGAAATCAACCCTAAATACTCATTGGAAGGATTGATGCAGAAGCTGAAGCTCCAGTATTTTGGTCATCTGATGAGAACTGCTGACTCATTGGAAAAGTCTCTGATGCTGGGAAAGATTGAAGGCAGAAGGAGAAGAGGGCATCAGAGAATGAGATGACTGGATGGCATCACCAATGCAATGGACATGAACTTTGGCAAACTGGGAGATGGTAAGGGACAGGGAGGCCTGGAGTGCTGCAGTCCATGGAGTTGCAGAGTCAGACATGACTGAGCAACTGAACAACAACAACCCCACTACAATGAATGGTGCATAATAGTTTGTCAACCAATGTTAATTTCCTGTCTTCATCCTTTCTGCCTTTTCAAGCACATACAACTTTATTATATTTACAGCCGTAATTTCAGTCATTCATTTTCTATTTATTGAGTATATACTATGAATCAGTTTCTCTGCATTGCACTGGGTAACAGGTGCATAGACACTAAACAATGTCCCTGTCTCATGGAATTTACACTTTGGTAGGAGATACAGTAGCATATTATCTTTAATGGGTCAGTCAGGAAAGGCTTCTCTAGAGCCATGAAACAAAAAGTCATGTGAAGTTTTGGAAAAGATTTTTCCAAAGAGAACGGCTAATGCATGAGTTTGAAGAGCACATGGATGCATTAGAACTTAACACTAAGTGGAGTAGTATAGCCAAAATTCCTGATGGAAGGCAGAGACTTAGAGATTCTCTTATTCATAAAATAAAGCTGAAAATAGCTGCTTCCAAACACTGGCTGATCCTATGGCTTCTGTGACACCATGATATTAGGAGGAAGATGATGAGAATAGCCTGTTGACTACTGATGATGAATCAAGCCACCTATAGGTTGAGTGACTAACCTGAAGTATCCTCAATGTGACCAAAAAATGAGCTTCCACCTGATAATATAATAGTTCTTGAGATCAAGGAGCCAGGGAGAAGCATTTGCAAACTGCTCTATGTTAAGGAAAAAAACACATAGGAATAAAGACAAAAATGTTTTTAAAACCTTTCATCACCTCTCTCTCACTTGCTCACTTGCTTGCTCTGGGGAAGGAATGTTACCCTTTTGTGAGAAGCTCTTGTGGAAAGGCCATGTGGTGAGGAACTAAGGCCATATAATGGACAACAGCCATATGAGGAAGCCTCCTTGGAAGCAGATCTACCAACTCCAGCCAAGCTTTCAGAGACGACAGTCCCTACCACCGTCTTTAATACAGCTTCGTGAAATGCTGCAAGCAAGAACCACCCAGATTGGCTCTTCCAGGACCACTCACCCTAAGAAAATATGAATAAAACTCCACCAGTCTTTCCAGGCTGTCACAGGACATCTTCTGCTAAAAATGTTTCCTCAGGGTTCAAAAGCTCACAAGTGAAGTATGTTTACCATTTAGTGCAAAGGCCAGAGAAGGAAACTGCTAGTGCACTGGTAGAACAGTGAGCTTCTGAGAGGGAACAGTCTGGACTCTGGGGCAGGAGAAGACACCAGCACAATTTCCCCACTTTCAAAGTCACATCTTTATTGCAGACACACAATGTTGGCTGAATTATAAACACTTACCTTCATCCTCAAAAATCTTCAATGGCCCAGACTAATGAGATTGACCTTCAGCATCCTATATGACCTGCTTCAAGGCCCACTTTTGGCCTCACCTGACATTTCCTTCTTCCCCACATGTTCACTCCATCCAACCATTTCAAAGCCTGGCCCAAAAGGCTCAGTGATGAAAAGTAAGGTCAAGAACCATATTCACTGCCACACAGGGGTTGATAGAGTTGGCTTCAGTGAAATGATCATGCCTATCAAACCAGGCATTTCTCCTCCATCAGCAACCGTATCGCCCCCCTCCCTTGCCTGCATCCTTGAGGGGCTTCCAGTTCAGAAACACATACTCATGTCTTTCAGCTCCTCACAGCTATGTCACAGTTATAAACTTTGTAAGGAAGAAACCTGAGCAAGTTTCTCTGTCGCTCTGGGTTGTATTGTTTCATCTGCAAAATGAGAACAACTTTTAGATAGCTAAACAATTCTTTCTCTTCCCTTTGATTAATAATCACTCAAGTTAAATAGAACTTTCCCTGGGAGCTATTATATACTGAGAGCCATGTGCCACAGATAATGTTACTTCCATCTCGTTACAGCTCCCTAAGGTAGCTTCCTCTTCTCCATTTAAAAAAATTTCCTTTTAAATTTAGCCTCAGAGAGGTTAACTGGCCCCAGATCACACAACTGCTAAAGGACAGGTAGTATTTCAATCCACAACTCTCTGTCCTTGTAACATCATCAAGATGGACCGGACATATCAATGTTCCGACTTCAGTTCATCTCATAAGACCAGGGAACAACCATCCATAGGCAAGACATCATTATGAAAATCTCAGAAAGGTCAGGGGGAAACTGCAGCATCCCCGTGGACCGCAGAGACCAAGAGGAATATTGGAAGGGTAAGAAGAGCAGCTACGCGTTGCCCACATTGTTGATGCACAGACCTGCCTGATTGCAGAGTGCAGTCTCCGCGTTCCACCCCGGGACAAACCTGAAAGATGTGGAGCACATCCTGCCACCTGGCCAGGGACTAAGCCGGCAGCCACGCCCAGCTATTGAGCAGAGCCGCGGCCCCACTTTACCAGGACACCAGAACAGTGACCCTGAGCAGCCTCGGAGCCCAGCCTACCCGCGCGACCAGCATCTGGCCCCTGCCAGACTGCTGAATGCAGCCTGCGGCCTCGCCCAGTTAGGGAACCCAGCTTTTGCCCCCGTGCAGTCACCGAACCAAGTCGACGATCACACCTGAATAGGACGCCAGAACTAAGACCCAGCCTGCGGCCTGAGCAGCACAGCCTCTAAGCCTGCCCAGCCACAGAGGCGCCACAGCGTCCCCGCCCATCAAACCCAACGGCCTACCTGCCTGTGAGGCCCCGCCTGTGGTTCTGCACAACTCTGGGCACCGTGCGCATTTCCCCCTGATCTCAGAACACAGCTCCCGTGTGCGCCTCCAACTGTGAAACCGCGCGTGACCCTGCCTGAACTCAGCGCCCAGCCCTCCGCATCATCCAGTCGAGGAGAACGCCAGACACCTCATCCAACCCGGAGTGCAAGGAGCACAGCCCGGAACCCTGCCCAAAGGCACAATCCAACCCCTGGCGCCGCCCTGCCAGGGAACACCACCCTGAAGCCTCTTCTGAGCTGGGAGAGGTGCCAGCTTGACCCCAACCTGACCAGGGAGCCCACCCGGTTCCTTCACTTACATAGAGGCCCACTCGGGACCCAGCCAGTGGCATCCTTAGAGCACAGGCAGTGTCCTCCCCACACACTAAGAAACCAGAGAGCAAAACCCCACACCTCCAGATGCTGCCAACTGACTCAGTCAGTACCCTGAAATGAGCTGACTTGTAGACCATCTTTCCCTCTGGAAGAAGAGACCACTTATTCAAATGCAGATTTCAAAGCAAGAATGCAAAGGTACAAGGATCACCAAGAATGAGGTAACACTCCAATAACTAACTGTAAAGAAATAGAGATCTATGAGGCTCCTCAAATATTAAAAAAAAAAAAAAAGGAACTACCGTATAATTCAACAGATTCACTTCTGAGTATGTATCTGAAAGAGATGAAGTCAGTTTTGAAGAGAAATCTGCACCCCTATGTACATTGCAGCATATTTACAATAGCCAAGACATGGACACAGCTTAAGTGTTCATCATTCATATAAAATATAAATTCATATAAATATTGCATTATATATAAGCATAATTAAATGTATATAATTGATTTATATATAATTTATATGTATAATCCATTATATATACATATAATGAAATATTATTCAACCATAAAAAAGGGAGGAAATCCTGCTATTTATCTAACAAATGATCTTGGAGGACATATGCTAAGTAAGTAAAATAAACCAGTCACAGAAGAAGAAATACTGAATGATCCTCACATTATACAAAATCTAAAATTGCCATACACATAGGAGCAGGTGGTTACCAGGGACTGAGGGAAGGGAGAAATGGGAAATTTTGAGTCAAAGGGTGCATTGCTAAATTGCTTCAGTCATGTCTGAGTCTTTGCGGCTCCACAGACTGTAGCCCACCAGCCTCCTCTGTCCATGGGATTCTCCAGGCAAGAATACTGGAGTGGCTATGCCCTCCTCCAGGGGAATCTTCCCCACCCAAGGATTGAACTGGCATCTCCTGTGTCTCCTACACTGCAGGCAGATTCTTTACTGCTGAGCCACCCAGGAAGCCCCGAGTCAAAGGGTACAAAGTTTCAATTATGCAGGGTGAATAAAGTCTAGAAATCTACTGTACAAAGCAGAATTTATACTTAACACTACTGAATTGTAGTATACTTAGTATACTTGTATACTTAAAATTTTTCTAAGAAGGTAGATCTTAGGTGCTCTTATCGCAAAAGAAAAAATAATTTTTAATAAAAGGGGTTGAGAGGAAACCTTTGGAGGATGGATGATTTTATGACCTTGATTGTGGTGATGGTTCCACAGGTGTATATCTATCTCCAAACTGATCAAGTTGTATACATTAAATGTGTTCACTTTTTGTATGCCAAGCATACCTCAATAAAATGTTTTTTTAAGAAACAGAGAAACAATGAGTCAAAAATCAAAAAAGACCGTGAAATCCCAACAAGTTTCATTGAAGATGAAATCTTGCTCCATCCAACCCCCAGTCCTGCCAGCAAGAGACCCAGATGTGAAGCCTGGCCAGTGAGGTGTCCAACACCTGGCACAGCTCTACAGGGCGAGTTCACAGCAAGCCAGGTCCAGCAGGGGCCAGGAGTAGGGTCCTGGAGGTGGGGTTCCAGAGAGAGCATTGGCAGTGGTCCCTTAATATGAGGAAAGGGACGGGATAGGCAGATAATGATAGAAAGAAGGAAGGTAAATAAGTACAGGTAGCCACTTCTGGACTTTCAGGAAAAAAAAAAAAGGTAAAGTGGCTAATAAAGACAGTTTCATAAAACACAATAAGATAATATGAATTAGAAGAAAGTGGAGAGGAGAGAAATGAAGCTACAGACAGAGGATAGAGAAGGAAGTCAGATTAATGTTAAAATGTATAAATTTCTGAACAATTTTTGCAAGGCCACAAATGTAGCTCTAAGTTTTCTGGAAACCAAAGCAAAGAAGATCTGATTCATGCCACAATTCACAATTTCTCAGATAAAAATAAATACAGTGCATGGGAACAAATTGACTAATGGAATAAAGTAACAATTGGATTATCACACAAAGTCTGAAATAAATATTGAGTCCATTTATTTATTAAACTGGTTGAATAATTAAATAAATGAAGAAGAGACTAAACTTCCATAGAGAATTATTCCAAATAATTTGTGTACATATGCCACCATCAAGAAGACAGAGCAAACCTTCAGTTTTAAGAGAATCTTAATGCACAGAAATTCCCTGGCTGTCCAGTGCTTAGGACACTGTGCTTTCATGGCCAAGGGCTCGGGTTCAATCCCTAGTCAGGAAACTAAGATCCCACAAACCAAGGCATGGCTGAAAAAAACAACAATAATAAATAAATAATTTTTAAAAGAAAATCTTAATGTATAACATGGTGAGTATAGTTGATAACACTATTCGTATAATTAAAATTTGCTAAGGGAGTAGAACTTGTGTTCTCACCAAAGCAAAAATGTTTTAAATAAAAAGCAAATACATGAGGTGATGGATGTTTTCATTAACTTGATGGGGGGAATCCTTTCACAATGTGTACATATATCAAGTCATCGCCATGTACACTTTAAATATCTTACAAGTTTATTTGTCAACTTTATCTCAACAAAGTTAAAAAAAAAAATTTCAAGAACTAAAAACCAGAACTCTCAGAGCAAAAGTTAAATTCAAATACTAGATTCTTTTTTAAATTCTAGACATATTGTAGTGTAATTTCAGAATGTCTGATAAAGAAGAATCTTGGGAGAAGCTGTAAAGAAAAGGCAAATTACCTACAAGGGAATGGTTGTTGAATTAAGAGCTAACCTGTCATAACCTGCAATTATAGACACCATAAGTTAGTGAAGTAATATCAGAAAATGCTGCAGAAAAATAACTTAATACTATACCTAGCTATCATTCAAGGGTGACAGACAAAATAAAGACATTTTCAGGCATAGAAGAGTCTAATGGGGCTTACTATCTACAGACGTTCACCTAAAAAAAAAAAAAATTATGAAAGCAGTATATGTACCTCATCAAGATGAATGGTGAGCCCAAAGGGAAAAGCCTCTTGTGTAAAAACAGCACTGAAGACAGAAAATGTTTCTTTAAAAATAGACTAGCAAATTGTATGAGCTACTGACTATAATATCACTTATAATTAACTGTGGTTCTTTCGTTAAAATTGAAACTAAATGGCTTGATAACAATAAAATCATAGAAATAAGTCTAAATCTATTAGTAATCCCAATAGTATAAGTGGATTAAACTACCTAACAGAAGAAAAAGAACTATGAGATCTGATTTTAAAATATACCCAGTTATCTTACAAGAGACATGCATTAAATAAAACAAAGGTTTGAAAATGGGATGATCAGAAGTATAGAGGAACATACTAGTCAAAAGTAAGTTGGTATAACAATATCAGTGTTACATAGAGTGTAAGACAAAGAGCTTAATAAGGATAAGCTATAAAAAGGAACACAATATGAGAATAAAATACATGAACTTGTATGGTTCTGTATCAGACAGAGTAGTTTAGGCTACGTATGCCACAATAATAAATTATACTGGCTTTACACAGTAAAGTTTTATTTCTTACTCACAAAAAGTCCTATGCAATTTTCATAAGTTGCAGACCAGCAATCATCCATATGCTGACTCAGATATCCAGGCTGTTCCCATCCTAGGTTCAATCATCTTAACAGGCAGCTTCCTTGGTTGCTAAGACAGGGAACAGATAAGCTGAATGTCCTGCAGAAGTTCTTCAGTACTTTAGCCCGGCAATGACACAGTCGACTTTCACTAACAGGCCATGGGCCAGAATTTATCACATGGCATGGTCCAACTGCTGGAGCCTGGCAGGTGTGGTGGAGTACACGCTTGTTCAGTAAGCATTAAGTATTTCTGTCATAGCAACTAACCAAATATTTGCTAGTTTGTCCACAATGTAAAATTGGACAATATTAAAAAGGAAAACTAACATAAAAAATCATTTTGAGTTTTAATTCATTTCTTTTAGACAAAAGATCAAGCAAACAGAAACAATAGTATATTATTTTCGGACATATATATAGTGAAATGAAGTTTTCTAAAATGCACAGAAATGCTGAACACTATCTTCAGGGCAGTGTGAGTTCTCAAGAGGAAGTAATGGAAACAGAATTAGGAAGGGCTACACAGACAATTTCAACATTATTCATAATTTTATGAATTTTATGTTCAAGCTTCATACTGCATACATGATACTAGTTACATTATTCTCTAACATTTTGGTGTATTGAAATATTTTGTAATTTTTAAAAGAATATGTACATGTCTGTAATAGTTTTCTATGCTGTATAAGAAAATATCACAAGCTTAAGAACTTAAAACAACATATATTTATTATCCCACAGCTTCCTTGAGTCAGGAGTCAGGCTGTAGCTTAGCTGGGTAATCAAATTCTCACGTGGCCTTAGTCAAGTTGTTGGTGAAGTCTGGAGTCTCATCTGAGGCACAGAATCTTCTTCCAAAGTCACTTGATTGTTAGTGGAATTCATTTCCTTGCATTTGTAGAATTCATAGTACCCTGCTTCTTCAAGTTTCAGCAGGGGAATCTCTGTCAACAGTCAGCTAAAACAGAGTTCTTTACAATCGAAGGTAACTATCATCTCACCTTATAATGTAATCTAATCAAAGGAGTGACTACCTCCTCATATTCACAGGTTCTGCCCACTGCTCAAGATGAGGGGATTATTTAGAGCAAGTACACAAGGAGACACGAATCTTGGGAGCCATCTTAAAATTCTACTTACCTTGAGCATTATCTCAAGGGCTTCCCTGGTGGCTCAGGTGGTAAAGTATCCACCTGCAATGTGGGAGACCGGGGTTCAACCCCTGGGTTGAGGAGATCCCCTGGAGAAAGGCATGGAAACCTACTCCAGTATTCTTGCCTGTAGAATTTCTATGGACAGAAGAGCCTGGTGGGTTATAACCCATATAGTCCATGTATTGGACAAAGTGTTGGACATGACTGAGCGACTAAGCATAGCACATAGAATCTAAAGTTCCTAGAATCTGGTAGAAGACAAAGACATAAGACCAATCATATAAAGCAATGTGAGATGAGCTACAGCTATCCAGTTTGCACAGTGGTGAAGAATCCACTTGCCAGTGCAGGAAACACAGAATGTGCCTGTTTGATCCTTGACTCAGGAATATTTCCTGGAGGAGGAAATGGCAATTCACTCCAGTATTTTTGCCTAAATAATCCCATGAACAGAGGATCCTGGTGGGCTATAGCAAAGAGTCAGACACTTATGATCAACTGAGCATGCACAAATGAGGTGGGCTATATTAGATGTGTGTCTTTGTTTCAGTCTCCCAAAGGTAACCCAGGTAGAAGATCTTTCAGTTCAGTTCAGTTCTCAGTCATGTCTGGCGCTTTGAAACCCCATGGACTGCAGTACACTAGGCTTCCCTGTCCATCACCAACTCCAAGAGCTTACTCAAA
Organism: Okapia johnstoni; assembly: GCA_024291935.2. Taxonomy (NCBI): domain Eukaryota; kingdom Metazoa; phylum Chordata; class Mammalia; order Artiodactyla; family Giraffidae; genus Okapia; species Okapia johnstoni. Next base: position 139,972,499 of record CM044308.1, read on the forward strand.
CTCATGTCCATTGAGTTGGTGATGACATCCAACCATCTCATCCTCTGTTGTCCCCTTCTTCTCTTGCCTTCAATCTTTCCCAGCATCAGGTCTTTTCCAATGAGTCAATTCTTCGCATCAGTGGCCAAAGTATTGGAGCTTCAGCTTCAGCATCAGTCCTTCCAAGGAATATTCGGGACTGATTTCCTTTAGGATTTACTGGTATGATGTCCTTGCAATCCAAGGGGCTCTCAAGAGTCTTCTCCAACACCACAGTTCAAAAGCATCAATGCTTTGGCACTCAGCTTTCTTTATAGTCCAACTCTCACAACCATGCATGACTACTGGAAAACCATAGCTTTGACCAGAAGGACCTTTGTTGGCAAAGTAATGTCTCTGCTTTTTAATATGCTGTCTAGGTTGGTCATAGCTTTTCTTCCAAGGAGGAAGCATCTTTTAATTTCATGGCTGAAGTCACCAACCTCATTGATTTTGGAGCCCAAGAAAATAAAGACTGTCACTGCTTCCATTGTTTCCTCATCTATTTGCCATGAAGTGATGAGACAGGATGCCATGATCTTCATTTTTGACATTGAGTTTTAAGTCAACTTTTTGACTCTCCTCTTTCACTTTCATCAAGAGGTTCCTTAGTTCCTCATCACTTTCTGCCATAGGGTGGTGTCATCTGCATATCTGAGGTTATTGATATTTCTCCTGGCAATCTTGATTCCAGTTTGTGATTCATCCACCCCAGCATTTCACATGATGTATACTGCATATAATTTAAATAATCAGGGTGACAATATACAGCCTTGACATACTCCTTTCCCAATTTGGAACCAGTCTGTTGTTCCATGTCCAGTTCTAACTGTTGCTTCTTGACCTGCATACAGGTTTCTCAGGAAGCACATAAGATGGTCTGGTATTCCCATCTCTTAAATAATTTTCCACAGTTTGTTGAGATCCATACAGTCAAAGGCTTTAGTGTTGTCAATGAAGCAGAAGCAGATGTTTTTCTGGAATTCCCTTGCTGTTTCTATGATGGTTTAATCCAATAAAATTTTATTTTATTCCATTGATAGGACAGTGGGGCAGAGATAGGATGGAGGACTGGCAGATGTATTCTTTAGTCATTCAGGAACCCAGCTTACAGTCTCTGGCATTTCAACATATTGTTTTTAAAGATAACTTGTCTGTACAATAGTTCCTTTTTGGTTATCCACTTTAAATATAGTAGTGTATACATGTCAATTCCACACTCCCTAACCATCCCTCCCCCCATATACCCTGTATGGCACAAGGAACTGTACTCAACAATATGTAACAACCTAATGGGGAAATAATTTGAAAAAGAATACATACATGTATATGTATCACTGAATCACTTTGCTATGCACCTGAAACTAATACAACATTGCTAATCAACTATACTCCAATACAAAATTAAAAGTTTTAGAAAAGGATAACTTGTCTATATAAGCAAACAATTAACAAGACAAGAGAAGAAAGAACAGATTGTGTGGGAGAAATTTAGCTGTAAGGCTACATGGCCACACCAAAGGACAAAGGAGTTTGGGTAATGTAGTCTGAATATGTGCCCAGCAGGAAAAGAAAATAGATTGGTTGAACAGCTAAACATCTCTGACACAGGTACTATAGAAAGCAATTAACTAAGCCTATAATGCTCAGGCTTCTTTTTTAGCTGAAGATGGAGACGCTCTATACAGTCAGAAAAAAACAAGATCAGGAGGTGACTGTGGCTTAGATCATGAACTTCCTATTACAAAATTCAGACTTAAATTGAAAAAAGTAGGGAAAACCACTAGAGCATTCAAATATGTCCTAAATCAAATCCTTTATGATTATACAGTGGAAGTGACAAATAGATTTAAGGGATTAGATCTGATGGACAGGCTGCCTGAAGAACTATGGACAAAGGTTCATAACACTGTACAGGAGGCAGTGATCAAAACCATCCCCAAGAAACAGAAATGCAAAAGGGCAAAATGGTTGTCTGAGGAGGCCTTACAAATAGCTGAGAAAAGAAGAGATGCAAAAGGCAAAGAAGAAAGGTAAGATATACCCATTTGAATGCAGAGTTCCAAAGAATAGCAAAGAGAGATAAGAAAGCTTTCCTAAGGGATCAATGCAAAGAAATAGAGGAAAACAAAATGGGACAACCTAGAGACCTTTTCAAGAAATTTAGAGATACCAAGGGAACATTTCATGCAAAGATGGGCACAATAAAGAACAGAAATAGTATGGACCTAACAGAAGCAGAAGATATTAAGAAGAGGTGGCAAGAATAACAGAAGAACTATACAAAACTGATCTTAATGACCCAGATAACCATGATGGTCTGATCACTCACCTAGAGCCAAACATCCTGGAGTGTGAAGTCAAGTGGCCCTTAGGAATCATCACTATGAAAAAAACTAGTGGAGGTGATGGAATTCCAGCTGAGCTATTTCAAGTCCTAAAAGATGATGCTGTGAAAGTGCTGCAATCAATATGTCAGCAAATTTGGCAGTGGCCACAGGACTAAAAAAGGTCAATTTTCATTCCAATACCAAAGAAGGGAAATCCCAAAGAATGTTCAAACTACTGCACAGTTGCACTCATTTCACATGCTAGAAAGATAATGCTCAAAATCCTTCAAGCTAGGCTTCAACAGTACATAAACCAAGAACTCCCAAATGTTCAAGGTGGATTTAGAAAGAGCAGAGAAACCAGAGATCAAATTGCCAATGTCTGTTGGATCTAAGGAAAAACAAGGAAATTCCAGAAAAGCATCTACTTCTGCTTCATTGACAACACTAAAGCCCTTGACTGTGTGGATCACAAAAAACTGTGGACAATTCTTAAAGAGATGGAAATACCAGACCACCTTACCTGCCTCTTGAGAAATCTATACGCAGGTCAGGAAGCAACAGTTAGAACTCGACATGGAACAACTGACTGGTTCAAAATTGGGAAAGGAGTACATCAAGGATGTGTATTGTCACCCCGCTTATTTAACCTATATGCAGAGTACATCATGTGAAATGCCAGGCTCAATAAATCACAAACTGGAATCAAGATTTCCAGGAGAAAATCAATAACCTTAGGTTTGCAGATAATACCACCCTTATGGCACATCAAGAGGAATTAAAGAGCCTCTTGATGAAAGTGAAAGAGGAAAGTGAAGAAACCAGCTAAAATTCACCATTCAAAAAATTAAGATCATGCCATCCTGTCCCATCACTTCATGGCAAAAATGGGGAAAAAAAGTAAACAGTGAGAGACTTTATTTTCTTGGGCTCCAAAATCACTGTGGATGGTGACTACAGCCATGAAATTAAAAGACACTTGCTCTTTGGAAGAAAAGCTATTACAAATATAGACAGCATATTAAAAAGCAGAGACATTACTTTGCTGATAAAGGTCCATATTGTCAAAGCTGTGGTTTTTCTAGTAATCATGTACAGGTGTGAGAGTTGGACTATAAAGAAAGCTGGGCACAGAAGAATTGGTGCTTTTAAACTGTGTTGTTGGAGAAGACTCTTGAGAGTCCCTTAGACTGCAAGGAGATCCAACCAGTCCATCCTAAAGGAAATCAGTCATGAATATTCATTGAAAGGACTGATGTTGAAGCTGAAACTCCAATACTTTGGCCACTTGATACAAAGAACTGACTCATCGGAAAAGACCCTGATGCTGGGAAAGATTGAAGGCGGGAGGAGAAGGGGACGGCAGAGGATGAGATGGTTGGATGGCATCACTGACTCAATGGACACGAGTTTGAGTAAGCTCCGGGAATTGGTGATGGACAGGGAAGCCTGGTGTGCTGCAGTCCATGGGGTCACAGAGTCAGACACAATTGAGTGACTGAATTGAACTGATAGTTGGAAGATTAAAGAAATACATGTAACTTAAACTTCATTCCATGATTTTCCTAGCTATATATTATTGGATTTTTACAAAAATCTTCTTATTATGATAGTCTAGAAATTAGCCATTCTGTCTAGAAACTAACACGTAACTGGTATTATATACTCATTTTAAGTAATAACTAGAAACATACAGACTGGAAAAAATTATCCAAAATTGTTGACAAATATTACTTCATCTTAGTATAATCATTTCCTACCTTAGTATAAAACATTTCCTACCTTTGTGGTTATCCAAAATCCATAACAAAAAAATATTAATAATTTGGGTGTTCAAACCTTCAGACTCAGACTGCACATCTGCTTTCCCAAGTTTCCAGCTTTCCAACTGCAGATCTTGAGAGTTCTCAGCCTCCATAGTCTCCTAAGCCAATTCTTTACAATAGATTTCATGTGTGTGTGTGCACGCGCACACGCACATGTGTGCACATTCGGTCATGTCCGACTCTTTGCAACACATGAACTAAAGCCCTTCAGGCTCCTCTATCCATCGAAATTTTTCCAGGCAAGAATGCTAGAGTGGGTTGCCATTTCCTTCTCCAGGGGATCTTCCTGACCCAGGGATCGAACCCACATGTCCTACATCTCCTGCATTGGCAGGCAGATGCTTTACCACTGAGCCACCTGGGAAGCCCATATTACACATATATATATTATATATACATATAGATATACACCCTATTGGTTTTGTTTCTCTGGCGAACCCTAACTAATACACTGAACCATAGGTATAAATTTTTAGTCACTCAAGATGAAAAAGTTCTAGAGATCTGCTGTATAATATTGTGTTTATATCTGACAATACTATACACTCAAAAAGTTAAATAGATTTCATGTGTTTTATATCACAATTTTAAAAAGAAAAGAGGATTTCTTTAGTTAGGACTAATATATTTTGAATAATGGTAGAGTCATTGAAATAAGTATACAAATTGCTAACAGAACAACCTTGAAGAAAATAATACTCACCAGAATATAGAAATTCTGATGTTTCTAAATTCTCTCATTACTTTGTCAGTATTTAAACTGAATTATACTTTACTATTTGTGGGTTTCATCAGTAGAAAATAAAGAGCTTTGCATAGGCATTAATATGTTTTAAGATTGGATTTTCTAACGGATATCAACTATTAAATTATAGGAAGTGTTTTTATAAGCAGAAAGCTACCATTTCCTATGTAGTTATTAGTTTTAGATCCATGTAAATGTCATGAGAGTTGCAGTGTTAATATTTAAAGTCATCACCAGAATCACAAACACATCACAAGTAGTTATACCTGTAAAACCTTGAAAGTGCAACCTGAGAGTCTTTCCAGCCTAAAATGAATTACAAGAAATGAAGTAAATTACAAATATGTCCCCAGCCTGAGGTTGGAAAGCTCATGAATTACAATACTAAAAAAAGCCCCCAAGCCCTCGATCTTATTGTGAACCTCATCTACTTTGTTGTTATGCATAGAACTATTTATAATATCAAAATAATATCATATGTGGGATTTCCCCTATAATTCCAATATGCATAATAGTTATGGTTTGTATCTCAAACTACCCTTGAGAAAAAACACACATTAACTTGATCATAATGAAGTCACTGGAGGACTACTGTTGCTTAGGAACATAAAATTCTAGTGTGGATTGAGGATTTATTATCATATGAGCCTTTGAATTCAGCAATTGGGTGCTTTTCTTTTGATTAAATGCTATATATCAATGTGGCACCTCTAATACTTCCCAGTTAAGCTGATGAATGAAATCAATTTTGTATTACATTACTCAGTGTCTCCTGTTTAATTTGGAAATAAAACCATACCCTTTATAAATCTGAAAATACAAACTAGAAATGTAAACATAAGTCATCATTTTTCTGTTGTAAGTATTTTTACTACTTTCTAAGTGTTACTAGCTTTCATGCTTTTAGTTCTTGTCAGCTTTTCTCTTTATCAGGGAAAACACAGAAATAAGACATTTCTCAAAGGCAATTGATGCATGAGTACTTACTCAAAGGGCCATTTCTGATTACTGACACGTTATGTGCCATGGCAATTTATGTTTACAATTGTAGAAATAAATGACTCGCATTTTAGATTTTCATGAAAAAGATAAGCCACTGAACTAAGAATTTTATTATGTACAGCATTAATTTTAAAAGTGACATCTTAATGTGAAAAATAAAAATCATTTCAACCATCTGCTTTGTCAGCTAACCTTTACAGTGAGTGCCAAGTCATTTTTCTCAGATTAGTTCAATGTATTAGTCAGTTTCAGAGGAACGCAGCTCATCTTGTGTTCCACTTAAAGCCTATCCATTGATGTAGAACATAGAATGTATCACTGGAGTCTAACTAATTGCTCCCACCCTCTTCTTCATATTTTATGTGTCATTATAATGATGAAAGTGACAGTGAAAGTCATTCAGTCATGTCTGACTCTTTGCGACCCCATGGACTGTATAGTGCATGGAATTGTCCAGGCCAGAATACTGGAGTGGGTAGCCTTTTCCTTCACCAGGGGATCTTTCCAACACAGGGATTGAACCCAGGTCTCCTGCATTGCAGGCGGATTCTTTACCAGCTGAGCCACAAGGGAAGCTTATTATGATGAAAGGGTAATTAAAAAAAAAATTGGGAGGAGAAAGACTGTTAATATATCACAAAGTCAGACTCTGAGAAAACAAAGGAAAATTAATGTTTCCTATTTTACTTCAAATACCAGATTAATTGTTAGGATAAGAGTAAGAACAATTTACTACATTGCTTAGAAATTCACTTAAGAGGGCATATCAAGATAAGTCTAGGTACAAGCCTAAAAATAATGACTTTTTCATATAATAATTTAAAATCTTCCTAGGAATAGGAAATTATATGAGATTAGTCTGACACAAGATGATTAATTCTTATCTAAGGAGAATCTACTTTTATTAATAGGTAGTTAATTCATTGGATTAATCAGTTAACAAATATTTACTGAGCTCCTTATTTTGTGTTATTCTAGATGCTAAAAATAAAGGTGGAAACAACACAGAAAAAATCCCTGACCTCTTAGAGCTTTCTGTTTAGTATGAAAGACAGGCAACCAGTTAATAAACAAGTAACAGGATGTCAGAAGACAGTGGTATCTTCTTCAGAGAAAAATAAGAATTGAATAGAGAATTATAAAGGAAAACTTTCTCTTTTAGAGTGAACAAGAAAAGCTTTGCTGAAGAGATATTTGAGCAAAGACATGAATGATGAGAGTAAGCCTCATGAATATCTGGAGTAAAACATACTCCAGGGAATGGAACAGCAGGTGCAAAAGCCCTGAGGTGGGAGTGTGCCTGGCATGCTTAAAAACAGCAAGATCAGTATGGCCAGTACAGTGAGTCAAGAGTAAGAGTAGCAGAAAGCACAGGTCAAAGAACTAGCCAAGAGTAAATCATACATGCGTGTGTATTAAGTCCCTTCAGTCATGTTCAACTGTTTGCAACATAGGTACTGTAACCTGCCAGGCTCCTCTGTTCATGGGAATTCTCCAGGCAATAATACTGGAGTGGGTTGCATTGCCCTCCTCCAGGGATCTTCTCAAACCAGTGATTGTGCTAAGTCACTTTGGTCGTGTCCGACTCTTTGCAACACTGTAGACTGTAGCCTGCCAGGCTCCTCTGTCCATGGGGATTCTCCAGGCAAGAATACTGGAGTGGGTTACCATGCCCTCCTCCAGGGGATCTTTCCAACCCAGGGATCAAATCCACATCTCTTATGTCTCCTGCATTGGCAGGTGGGTTCTTTATCACCAGTGCCACCTGGGAAGCCTGTAAATCATACAAGTTTTATCAATTATTGTAAGAATTATGATTCAACTGTTAAGGTAGGAGAACACTGGGGAAGAAATAAGACTTAATAAAGGATTTATGTTTGAGGCATAAGATATATACTTGAACTCCAAGTAGCAATTTTAGAAACAACACTTTGACCATTGAGTCTAGAACTCATAGAAGAGGCTGGATATATAAATATGAGTCAACGTATTGATGGAAATAAAAGCCATACCACTGGACCAGATGAACTGGGGAATGGATGCAGCTAGGGAAGGAAGAAAGAGCAATAGAAAAGTTAAGAATAGGAAATAAATGCAAGGGAGACTGAGAACATGTGACCACTGAGGTATGGGTAAAACCAAAAGGGAATAGCATCCTAATTCAAAGGAAGACAGTGGTTAGGGTATTAGGACTAACTGCTGCCAAATGATGCAAATAAAGTCAGGTAAGATTAGAACTGAAATTTGGCCATTGATTTTGGCAATTTGAAAGCCATTAATGACCTTAACAAGAGTGATTCTAGAGAATAGAGAAAGTGAAAATCCTGTTGGAGTGTGTTCAGAAGAAAATTGAGGTAAAGGAGATAGAGTGAAGAGAGGTAACCCTTCTGAAAGGGTTAAGAAACACAGAGATAATAAATAGGTTAAGATAATAAGGCTAAGAAAAATAAGAGCGGTACACGGAGGGAATGTAAAGTCAGGGGGGTTATTTTAAAGACAGAAAACATGTTGGTATATTGTTGGCAATGGCCTAGCAGGAAGAAGAAAACTGTTAATAAATAAGAAAAGGGAATAATTGCAGAACCAAAATATTTTCACATGGTGTGATCCAGTATGCATGTGGAAGTGTTGTCGCTAACAGAAGCAGAGAAAGTGGATCCATAGTAACACGTGGTAAGGTAGGGTGTGTGATTACAAATGTCCAAAGGTCCTAAATTTGCTGGTACAACCAGAAGTTTTCAACTCCAGGATATTAGAGTAAACATTAAATACCAACCTCACAATCTGCTCTTCAGCCCAGGTCTCTGATTCTCCATGCCTGAAATAACTGAATCCTAATAGCTCTAGCCAGGTAACAGAGAACATGGACCACCTTACCTGGTTCCCTCTACTACCTCCAGTCCTACGCACTGTCCCCCATGATCTATAAGTCCACTGGAGGTAACAGTTGTGTAGAAACATTTAAGTCTGACACCGACACTGAATACCAAAACTTTCCTATATTAATCAAAACTTCTTTCCTCATGACTCTACCAGCCCCTCTGCTTTTGACCATTTGAGTTACTAGCTCTTTTCCATCCTGGTTTGTTCCTTTCTTCCTAACAGCCATCCACTCCTAGTCTTGCATCTTTATTCTTCTACTTCATTCTAAGCTCGCTCCTCTTATCCTATGCCACTTTATCACTGTGATGATCATTTCTACCGGAAATAAGTAGGTCAAAGTTCTTTATAATTAGTTTTCTACCTACCTACTCCTCAAATTTTAGGGCATTCCATTCTCTATCTTTCCTTCTGCTGCACTGAATAACCTGTGAATTGCCTAAAACTTCATGCTATTTCATAATCCTTTGCCTCTTCAAAAGGCACTTTCTTCCAATTATGACATCCCCATTTCTTCATATATCTAAGTAAAATGTCAACTCAAGTCTCAACTCTTCTGGGACTTCATCTGCAAATATCTAGACCTGTGATTCTCAAAGTTGGCTTCACATTTAGAATCTCTTAGAAAGCTTCAAGATAAAACTGAGGCCTGGAAGCCACCCTCAGAGGTTCTGATTTAATTGACCTGGGCTGCCATCTGGGCATAGGAATTTTTTGCACCTCTCCAGACAGTTCTAACATGCACCTAAAGTTAAGAACTATGGCCCTAGATGATATGAATATCATCTAGCTACAACTCCTTATCACTTGACTCATCATGATCAGAACTTCTCATCTTGTATATCTAATTATCTGTGGATCATATTTTATTAGATTTTGTATCCCCAGTGCCAGATTCAGAAAATAGAGGAATGTTTAACATATAGGTTTTGAGTCAATGAAGGAATAAAATTATTTCATGTTTGTATACAAATGTTATTACTACCTAATGAGAAAATTATTGCCAAACTCAGACTTAAACTGAAGAAAGTAGGGAAAACCACTAGACCATTCAGGTATGACCCAAATAAAATCCCTTACAATTACACAGTGGAAGTGACAGATCCAAGGGATTAGATCTGATAGAGTGCCTGAAGAACTACGGACTGAAGTTCGTGACACTGTACAGGAGGCAGTGATCAAGACGATCCCCAAGAACAAGAAATGCAAACAGGCAAAATGGTTGTCTGAGGAGGCCTTACAAATAGCTGAGAAAAGAAGAAGCAAAAGGCAAAGGAGAAAAGGACAGATATACCCAATTGAAGACAGAGTTCCAAAGAATAACAAGGAGAGATAAGAAAGCCTTCCTCAGCGATCGGTGCAAAGAAATAGAGGAAAACAATAGAATGGGAAAGACTCTAGACTCTTCAAGAAAATTAGAGATACCAAGGGAATATTTCATGCAAAGATGGGCACAATAAAGGACAGAAATGGTATGGACCTAACAGAAGCAGAAGATATTAAGATGAGGTGGCAAGAATACACAGAAGAACTATACAAAAAAAAATATCTTCATCACCCAGATAATCACGATGGTGTGATCACTCACCTAGAGCCAGACATCCTGGAATGTGAAGTCAAGTGGGCCTTAGGAAGCATCACTACGAACACAAAGCTAGTGGAGGTGATGGAATTCCAGTTGAACTATTTCAAATCCTAAAAGATGATGCTGTGAAAGGGCTGCACTCAATATACCAGCAAATCTGAAAAACTCAGCAGTGGCCACAGGACCGGAAAAGGTCAGTGTTCATCCCAATCCCAAAGAAAGGCAATGCCAAAGAATGCTCGAACTACCACACAACTGCACTCATCTCACACACTAGCAAAGTAATGCTCAAAATTCTCCAAGCCAGGCTTCAGCAATACGTGAACTGTGAACTTCCAGATGTTCAAGCTGGTTTTAGAAAAGGCAAAGGAACCAGAGATCAAATTGCCAACATCCATTGGATCATCAAAAAAGCAAAAGCATTCAAGAAAAACATCTACTTCTACTTTATTGATTATGTCAAAGCCTTTGACTGTGTGGATCACAACAAACTGTGGAAAATTCTGAAAGAGATGGGAATATCAGATCATCTGACCTGACTCCTGAGAAATCTGTATGCAGGTCAGGAAGCAACAGTTAGAATCAGACATGGAACAACGGACTATTTCCAAATTGGGAAAGGAGTACGTCCAGGCTGTATATTGTCACCCTGCTTATTTAACTTATATGCAGAGTACATCACGAGAAATTTTGGATTAGGTAAAACACAAGCTGGAATCAAGACTGCTGGGAGAAATATCAATAACCACAGATATGCAGATGACACTACCCTTATGGCAGAAAGCAAAGGAGAACTAAAGAGCCTTTTAATGAAAGTGAAAGAGGAGAGTGAAAAAGTTGGCTTAAAACTCAACATTCAGAAAACTAAGATCATGGCATCTGGTCCCATCACTTCATGGCAAATAGACAGGGAAACAGTGACAGACTTTATTTTGGGGGGCTCCAAAATCACTGCAGATGGTGACTGCAGCCATGAAATTAAAAGATGCTTGCTCCTTGGAAGCAAAGCTATCACCAACCTAAACAGCTTATTAAAAAGCAGAGACATTACTTTGCCAACAAAGGTCTGTTTAGTCAAGGCTGTGGTTTTTCCAGTAGTCATGTATGGATTGAGAGTTTGACTATAAAGAAAGCTGAGTGCCGAAGCATTGATGCTTTTGAACTGCTGTGTTGGTAAAGACTCTTGAGAGTCCCTTGGACTGCAAGGAAATCCAACCAGTCCATCCTAAAGGAAATCAATACTGAATATTCATTGGAAGGATGGATGCTTAAGCTGAAACTCCAGTACTTTGGCCACCTGATGTGAAGAACTGACTCATTTGAAAAGACCCTGATGCTGGGAAAGATTGAAGGCAGGAGGAGAAGGGGATGACAGAGGATAAGATGGTTGGATGGCATCACTGACTCGTTGGACATGAGTTTGAGTAAACTCTGGGAGTTGGTGATGGACAGGGAGGTCTGGAGTGCTGCAGTCATGGGGTCGCAAAGAATCAGACAAGATTGAGCTACTGAACTGAACTGAACTGAATGAGATAAGAGAAGCTGAAATATCTTGGGGAAAATCGCATAAAAGAAGAATAAAGGAAATCATATAGTCAGAGTAGGTTGCACGACACCAGGGTGATGTTTCGAGCCAATAAAAATTTATAGTGTGATTCTTGAGTCACACAGAAAAAAAAACCTGCAGATCTTTTGCAAAAGTAACAAAATGAGATTGCTGACAGTCACATTTTCTCCCAGTACCCTAAAACTGTCAACATATATGAATCTTTAGAACTGCTCTGGTACCTGCTCTTTTCATAATTCTGATGTTTAGATATATATCACTACTTTTAAACTTTATTCTACCTATTTGATTCCAAATCATGAAGTTGTTTTTAAGTTAGTGGAATCTAATCCCCTTTAGATTACTGAAACATCTAGATTCCCCTTACTTTATTATGCACACTCCATCTACTTACATATTTGAAGGCAAAAGAAGATAAAAAAAGACCCCAAAAAACACCACTTATAGTAAAATCAGCATGAAACTAAATGCCAGTGAGCACTAGGAGACTAAATGTAATGCCTAATAGTATTTTTTTTTTTTTGCCTAATAGTATTTTATTGGAAGTGAAATGAAAGTTTCTCAGTCCTGTCTGACTTTTTGCAACCCCACGGGCTTAGTCCATGGAATTCTCCAGGCTAGAATACTGGAGTGGGTAGTCTTTCCCTTCTCCAGGGGATCTTCCCAACCCAGGGATTGAACCCACGTCTCCCACATTGCAGGCAGATTCTTTACCAGCTGAGCCACAAGGGAAGCCCAAGAATACTGTGGAGTGGGTAGCCTATCCCTTCTCCAGCGGATCTTCCCGACCCAGGAATAGAACCGGGGTCTCCTGCATCACAGGCTGGTTCTTTACCAACTGAATTGTAAGGAAGCAGTATTTTATTGGAACATCATCCAATTACGATATGTTTAATCTTGGGTAAATATTAACTATAAATCCAATGATCAGAGTGTAAGGTAATATAAGCCAATTCTGCAAAGCAAATAAAACCTGAATTTTAGGTTCATGCTTAGGCATATATTATGATAACATTTACTTTTTGTTCAGTTCAGTTCAGTTCAGTTGCTCAATCGTGTCCGACTCTTTGTGACCCCATGGACTGCAGCACGCCAGGCTTCCCTGTCCATCACCAGTTCCCGGAGCTTGCTCAAACTCATGTCCACCGAGTCAGTGATGCCATCCAACCATCTCATTCTCTCTCATCCCCTTCTCCTCCTGCCTTCAATCTTGCCTAGCATCAGGCTCTTTTCGAAGGAGTCGGTTCTTCACATCAGGTGGCCAAAATATTGGAGCTTCAGCTTCAGCATCTGTCCTTCCAATGAATACTCAGGATTGATTTCCGTTAGAATGGACTAGTTTGATCTCCTTGCTGTCCAAGGTATTCTCAAGAGTCTTCTCCAACACCACAGTTCAAAACCATCCTGGTAACAGCAATTGCAGTAAGAAATCAAAGCATTTGGAGCACACATTGCAGGCAAGAAAATATTTTTAAGAAAAGCTAGCCCTGCCATTGGGAAAGGTACAATCTCCAAAGCTAAAAGTAATAATTCAATAGAATTCTATCAGTCTTCAGAGGGCTAAGAACTGAAATTTTTGGTTTTTAAGATTACTAAAATTTCTGATTTATAAGCTTATAGATATATTACAAAATTTGCTGTAAATAGTGCTATTTGTGGAAGGGCTTTAAGTATGCTACCATTTTGAAGCTACAAAGACAGAAATGATTGTTTTTATTTATTTAGGTCAAAGTTAATTTGTTTTCTTTTTTCTGTTTGATATAATCAGGTATTATTTTTTGTTGTTGCTATTTCTTTGACTTTTGAAAACAGTAGGTAAACACAAGCATCTGAGTTTGCATTACTGTTGCTACCTCTCTAGTCAACAGTCTCCACATCCAACTCACAATTTGGCAAAGAGAAACTGTCTTGCCTAATAACGAGTCTTTATTTCAATGTTTGAAATCATGGACAGCAAACAAATAATATAGGTGTCAATCAGGTAATGTAAAGGAGGGAAGCTGGCCATCAAGACAACACAGAATGTTGAGAGCTAAAGAGAATTACAAATTTCATGTCCCATATAAGGGCATTGAGGTTTATGATGCTGCTGCTGCTGCTGTCTATCATCTGGTCTCTATGTTAAATTTAGTATTTTATATAATGGTTTTCCTTAAAATAAGAAATTCTTGTAATAAATTTGTCAAAAGTTTCCCACAATAAACTTTGGTTAAGAGATCCTCCTTAGTCTTAAGCAAACTACTTCCATCAGCAAAATTGCATGGCTTATCTTGCCACACAATTACCCCATATTTTTCTCCTGTTGTAACATATTTTCTTAGACTTACCCTTACCTAATATACTTTGAAGGAGTTTCCCTGGTGCCTCAGACAGTAAAGAATCTGCTTGCAATGCAGGAGAGCTGGGTTCGATCTCTGGGTTAAGAAGATCCCCTGGAGAAGGGAATGGAAATCCATTCCAATATTCTTGCCTGGAGAATTTCATGGACAGAGGAGTCTGGTGGGCTACATTCCATGGGGTTGCAAAGAGTCGGACACGACTGAGCGACTAACACACACACACACACACACACACACACACACACACACACAATATGCTTGGCAACTAGGAGGCATTTTTTTTTTTAATTTAGAAATAGAGATGAATATTTATTGAGTACCTAATGTTTCTCGGGGTTTCCCAGGTGGCACAGTGGTAAAGAATCCACCTGCCAATGCAAGAGACGCAAAAGATATGGGTTCAATCCCTGGATCAGGAAGATCTGCTGGAGCAGGAAACGTCAACCCACTCCAGTATTCTTGCCTGAAAATTCCATGGACAGAGGATCCTGGCGGGTTATAGTCCACGGGGTCGCAAAGAGTCAGACATGACTGAGCACGCATGCAGAATATTTCTAGACCTATATTAGAATTATTTCATGCATTAGCTTATTTAATCCTCACAACAAGATTAGAAAGTAGATTTTACTAACCCCAAGGTACACATGATAGAACTGAAAATAAAGACATGAGATGAGGGCTTCTCCTGTGGTCCAGTGGTTGAGAATCCACCTGCCAATGCAGGGAACATGGGTTTGATCCCTTCTTCAGGAGGATTCCACATGCCTCAGGACAACTAACCCCATGCACCACAACTACTGAAGCCCGCACACCCTAGGGCCCATGCTCTGCAACAAAGAAAGCCCACGCACCACAACTAGAGGGTAGCCCCTACTCATTGCAGCTAGAGAAAGCCAACGCACAGCAACGAAGACCCAGCACAGACAAAAATTAATTAATTAAGAAGATATGAGGTGATTTGCTCAAGATCACACTAACAGTGGGTTTAGGACTAGGTCTCATGTTTCTCTGTCTTAATCCAGTCTCTTTCCACAACATCATAAAAATCTCTCCTTAATAAACCATGTGATTATCATGATGACATTATGTTTACTGAAAAAGATGTATGGGTATTTTCTAAATCTCATTGCCCCAAATAGACTTCACTGACTTCACTGTTTTATTTGATAATTTCTCTTGTGAAAACACTGAACAGTTGAGGTATTTTTACAACATATCAATAAAGTTGATTTTTCCACTACATTGAATAAAGCAAACTAACTTTTATCAAAAATGTAAAACAATTTCACTGACGGAAACAGCATAGTTTTGGTCTCTTGTGGAAAATAACCAAGAGCAGAATTTGGCATCACAGAAGACTCTGTTATGTGAAATCTATGTTAAAATATTATTCTGGACAAGAGGCATTTATCCATCTCATCTAAATGTCGAACATAGAAATAAACTTCAGATCAGTTAAATGCTGCTGACTTAAAATAATTGCATCACATTACCAATTCAGAATAAGATCCCAACATGATCACAATTATGCCTGAAAGCATCTGTACAATGCACATTTCAGTGTGGCTAAAAGCCCATTAATACTTTTATTGCAGGATGGCATGACCTCAATTGTTCAGTTAGATTTGTACATAACTAGTACTCTTGCCTGGAAAATCCCATGGACGGAGGAGCCTGGTAGGCTGCAGTCCATGGGGTCGCTAAGAGTCGGATACGACTGAGAAACTTCACTTTCACTTTTCCCTTTCATGCACTGGAGAAGGAAATGGCAACCCACTCCAGTATTCTTGCCTGGAGAATCCCAGGGACGGCGGAGCCTGGTGGGCTGCCGTCTATGGGGTCGCACAGAGTCGGACACGACTGAAGCGACTTAGCAGCAGCAGCAGCATTAACCTCTAGAACATAGGATCTATTTTACACTTCAAAATTAATATTTCTTTAAATATGTTTCACCATTTCTCTCTTAGAATGACTTGGTGTCTAAGAGGGAATTTAGGAGTATATGGAGAGAATACATATATGTATATAGGGCTTCCCTGGTGGCTAAGCGGTAAAGAATCCACCTGCCAATGAGGGAGATGCAGGTTTGATCGCTAGGTCAGGGGAGATTCTCTGGAGAAAGAAATGGCACGTGTCTCTTTCAATTCTGGTTTCCTTGGTGTGTATGTCTAGCCGTGGGATTGCTAGGTTGTATGGAAGTTCTATTTCCAGTTTTTTAAGGAATCTCCACACTGTTCTCCATAGTGGCTGTACAAGTTTGCATTCCCATCAACAGTGTAAGAGGGTTCCCTTTTCTCCACATCCTCTCCAGCATTTATTGTTTGTAGACTTTTGAATGGAAGCCATTCTGACTGGCGTGAGATGGTACCTCATTGTGGTTTTGATTTGTTTGTTAACCATCAGTATGTCTTCTTTGGAGAAATGTCTGTTTAATTCTTTGGCCCATTTTTTCATTGGGTTGTTTATTTTTCTGGAATTAAGCTGCATGAGCTGATTATATATTTTTGAGATTGTCAGTTGCTTCATTTGCTATTATTTTCTCCCATTCTGAAAGCTATCTTTTCACCTTGCTTATAGTTTCCTTCGTTGTGCAAAAGCTTTTAAATTTAATTAGGTCCCATTTGTTTATTTTTGCTTTTATTTCCATTACTCTGGGAGGTGGGTCATAGAGGATCCTGCTGTGATTTATGTCAGAGAGTTTTTTGCCCATGTTTTCCTCTACCCCAATGTTCATCACAGAACTGCTTACAATAGCTCGCACATGAAAGCAACCTAGATGCCCATCAGCAGACGAATGGATAATAAAACTGTGGTGTGTATACACAATGGAATATTACTCAGCTATTAAAGAGGAAAGACTGAACACTATTGCACTTGTTTCCTAAATTTTCACCACTATCGTAATCAAAGAGGAAGTATCTTAAATACTTAAAACATGTACATAAGCATATACACATAATTTTAAGAGCCTAGAATGACACCTTCGCTCTTCCCTTTGCTGTAGGAAATTGGCCTTTCATCAGGCCAGATTTTAGCTCCAGATATGGAGAGGTATCTCATCAAAAGATCAGAGCAGCAAGTATTTTCCCCCATAGACACTCTTGTTACTTGGATGATAGTTAACGAGAACCTCTTTCCCACTTCCTCTGTTCTCTAGAGTTAGCAAACTTTGCTCAGTGATAGCAGCCAAGCCCCCTCTCCTCATTGTCTGAAGTCCTTTAATAGCTGACTTCACTGCACCATTCTCACTGGCAAGAGGCTACAGAGGCATGTATTATGTATGTGTGAATAGGCCAGTGCAGTGAAGTGTTGTTTCTCTCTTATGCAGAAATCCCTGCTTATTTGCAAGAACTATAAAACTGACCCATACAAAAAAACAGATTAGCATCTACATGATAAATATGTGGGAGAAATTCTCCCATGTATTTATTTACCTCTACCTCACCCTTTGAACTTGTGCATTTCCTTGCCACAGTAGATCGGAAGGAATTGTGATATCAATAGGATGTTGTAGAAATCACAGAGTGACTGGAGGTCACAAAAGTCTCCTTCCTCTTGGATCACTCACTCTGATGAAAGCAGTCATCAGGCATTGGGGAAGCTCTATGGAGTTCAGGGTAAACAACTCATGCCTTCTACCAGTTTCCACAGCCGTATGAGTGAATCACCTTCAGCCCCAGACAAGCCTTCAGATGACTGCAGCCCTGACTGGCATGTAACTGCAACCTCATGAGAAAACCCAAGCCAGAAATGACCAACTAATCTGCTCTAGAATTCCTGTACCATTAGAAGAATATGTGATAATAAAGGTGTGCTATTATTTTAAGCTACTATATTCGAGGTAATTACTTATGCAACAATAGAAAGCTAATAACAAAGTGCTCTAGATTCTTAGGTCACAGACTCAGTAGCAGAACTTTAACGTCTGATTTTTCTCTCTTGACTACACTGTAGGGATGAACCATCATTTGACAATGAGCAAACAGACAACGGCTTCCCTGGTGATTCAGATGGTCAAGAATCGGCCTGCAATGTGAGAGACCTGAGTTCAATCCCTGAGTCGGGAAGATCCCCTGGAGAAGAAAATGGCAACCTCCTCCAGTATTCTGGCCTGGCGAATTCCACGGACAGAGGAGCCTGGTGGGCTAAGTCCATGGGGGTCACAAAGAGTTGGACACAACTGAGCAACTAACATACACACACACACACACACACACACAAACAGACTAGAAGGCTGCTTTTTCAGAGTCCCTATTAGATATGGTGGGCTTCCATTATAGCACAGTTGGTAAAGAATCTGCCTGCAATTCAGGAGACCCCAGTTTTATTCCTGGATCAGGAAAATCTGCTGGATAAGGGATAGGCTACCCACTCCAGTATTCTTGGGCTTCCCTTGTAGCTGAGCTGGTAAAAAATCCACCTGCAATGCAGGAGACCTGGGTTTGATCCCTGGGCTGGGAAGATCCCCTGGAGAAGGGAAAGGCTACCCACTACAATATTCTGGCCTGGAGAATTCCATGGACTGTATAGTCCAAGGGGTCACAAAGAGTCAGACGTGACTGAGTGCTCTTGTAAAAAAATATTTGTCTAATTTTCTTGAACAATAAATTCCTTCTTGCTTCAGGACAAGTTGTTTGCATTGTTACTTTGACTTTCTGCAAACCTACAACATACAAAACCTGTTCCACATGGATTGGAGGTGGAATAGTGTGCAAGAATTTCATTTTAAAGATTTTACTTGCCACATATTCTGCCTTTAATAAACAATTCTTTTCCCTGTAGATAAGCATTATGTATGCTAGTTTGTAATTTCAACTTTAAAGAAAATTTTAACGTTTTAGTAACCACCTTTATCTCAGATAAATATGTGATTTTGCATAGCCCTGATGTTGAAAAGTAACTTAGATGTTTTCATTAACTACCTTGGACAATTTTTGAGAGTCTAGGATCCCAGCCCCCAGCTTGCATAGATCTCTTTGGAGATCCTTATTTCACTAATTTATTTTTCAGTAAAATAATTAAGAATAAAAGTTAGAAATTCTATGGTAAATTTTTTAAAAAGACCGAAATAATTTTCTTCTTCCAGACTCTCTCCTAAAGATGCCCTTAGCTATTGTCTGATTTTTCTCCCACCTCATTTTCTCACCTCCCATCCACCTACACAACATTCTAGAATACAGTTTGTACTGATCTTGTTACATTGTTCTTAAAAAGTCAAGAAAATCTTCTAACTCTGGAGTCTAATATTTTTCTAAGTTTCTCTCCCTACTTTTTACTTTTATTTTTTAACTAATTTTTACTGGAGTATAGTTGCTTTATAATGTTGTATTAGTTTCTACTGCACAGCAAAATGAATCAGCTATACATGTACATATATCCCCTCCCTTTTGGACTTCCTTCCAATTTGGGTCACCACAGTGCATTAAGTAGAGTTCTCTGTTGTATACAGTATGTTCTCAATAGTTATCTATTTCATACATAGTATCAGCAGTGTATATATGTCCATATCCCCTTCTTAAAATCTCTGAAGAATGCTGTGATATTGCTGTATATTCCTCTACTAATTTTCATTACACGAATCTTTCTCTATCTATTGCCTTTCTCAAATGACTCTCCATGTCTTCTGCTGACTCTTCTCCTCCTTCTAACTTTTTATTTGTTTTCTGAAGGTGTCACTCCTCAGGACTCTTCTCTTTCTCATTTAACTTCTCTCTCAAGCAACTTAGTTTTCTTCCTGACTTTCATTAACACCAATATTGATATGATTTTCAAACTTCTATTTTCAGCTCAGATCTCAATTTTGAGCTTCAAAACTGTGTTTCTGCTAGCCCACAAAAATTTCTACCCAAAGGCCTTCCAAACAAAATCAGACTCAATATGACCTCTACTTTTCCCCTCAAGCCTGCTCCACTTCCACATAACCCCTACTTAAATATCACTATCTATTCAATATCATTCTCTTATGTGCTCTTCCCCTACCTCTGAGCCAGACAGTTGAGTTATCAGGTCCTGCTGCTGCTGCTGCTGCTGCTGCTAAGTCGCTTCAGTCGTGTCCGACTCTGTGCGACCCCATAGACAGCAGCCCACCAGGCTCCCCTGTCCCTGGGATTCTCCAGGCAAGAACACTGGAGTGGGTTGCCATTTCCTTCTCCAATGCATGAAAGTGAAGTCGCTCAGTCGTGTCCGACTCTTAGCGACCCCATGGACTGCAGCCTATCAGGCTCCTCTGTCCATGGGACTTTCTAGGCAAGAGTACTGGAGTGGGTTGCCATTACCTTCTCCATATCAGGTCCTAGTTGCTCTATTTTCAAATTGTCTCTTAAATTTATGCCATGCCTCCCCTATTTTCCCATCATTTCTTACACTATCATCTTCAGTTCAGTTCAGTTCAGTTGATCAGTCATGTCCTGCTCTTTGCGACTCCATGGATCGCAGCATGCCAGGCTTCCCTGTCCATCACCAAAACCTGGAGCTTGCTCAGACTCATATCCATCAAGTCAGTGATGCCATACAACCATCTCATCCTCTGTCATCCCCTTTTCTTCCTGCCTTCCATCTTTAACAGCATCAGAGTCTTTTCCAATGAGTCAGTTCTTCACATCAGGTGGCCAAATTATTGGAGGTTCAGCTTCAACATCAGTCCTTCCAATGAATATTCAGGACTGCTTTCCTTTAGGATGGACTGGTTGGATCTCCTTGCAGTCCAAGGGACTCTCAAGAGTCTTCTCCAACACCAAAGTTCAAAAGCATCAATGCTTCGGTGCTCAGCTTTCTTTATGGTCCAACTCACATCCATTCATGACTACTGGAAAAACCATAGCTTTGACTAGAAGGCCATTTGTTGGCAAAGTAATGTCTCTGCTTTATAATATGCTGTCTAGGTTGGTGATAGCTTTTCTTCCAAGGAACAAGCATCTTTTAATTTCATGGCTGCAGTCACCATCTGCAGTGATTTTGGAGCCCAAGAATATAATGTCTGTCACTGTTTCCGTCATTTCCCCATCTATTTGCCATGAAGTAATGAGACCGGACGCCATGATCTTAGTTTTCTGAATGTTGAGCTAAGCCAACTTTTTCACTCTTCTCTTTCACTTTAATCAAGAGACTCTTCAGTTCCTCTTTGCTTTCTGTCATAAGGGTAGTGTCTTCTGTATATCTGAGGCTATTGATATTTCTCCCAGAAATCTTGATTCCAGCTTGTAATTCATCCAGCTGGCATTTCTCATATGTCCTCTGCATAGAGGTTAAATAAGCAGGGTGACAATATACAGCCTTGAATAATCCTTTCCCAATTTGGAACCAGTCCAGTTCCATGTCCAGTTCTAACTGTTGCTTCTTGATCTGCATACAGATTTCTCAGGAGGCAGGTAAGATGGTCTGGTATTCCATCTCTTTAAGAGTTTTCCACAGTTTGTTGTGATCCACACAGTCAAAGGCTTTGACATAATCAATAAAGCAGAAGTAGATGTTTTTCTGGAATTCTCTTGCTTTTTTGATGATCCAACAGATATTCACAATTTGATCTCTGCTTCCTCTGCCTTTTCTAAATCCAGCTTGAACATTTGAAAGTTCTCAGTTCATGTACTGTTGAAGCCTAACTGGAGAATTTTCAGCATTATCTTGCTAGCATGTGAAATGACTGCAATTGTGCAGTAGATCAAATACTCTTTGGCATTGCCTTTCTTTGGGATTAGAATGAAAACTGACCTTTTCCAGTCCTGTGGCCACTGCTGAGTTTTCCAGATTTGCTGGTATATTGAATGCAGCACTTTCACAGCATCATCTTTTAGGATTTGGAATAGCTCAACTGGAATTCCATCACCTCCACTAGCTTTGTTCGTAGTGATGCTTCCTAAGGCGCACTTGACTTCGCACTTCAGGATGTCTGGCTCTAGGTGAGTGATCAGACCATCATGGTTATCTAGGTCATGAAGATCTTTTTGCACAGTTCTTCTATGTATCTTCATGCCACCTCATCTTAATCTCTTCTGCTTCTGTTAGGTCCATACCGTTTCTGTCCTTTATTGTGCCCATCTTTTCATGAAATGTTCCCTTGGTATCTCTAATTTTCTTGAAGAGATATCTAATCTTTCCCATTTTATTGTTTTCCTCTATTTCTTTGCATTGATCATTAGGAAGGCTTTCTTATCTCTCCTTCTTGCTATTATTTGGAACTGTGCATTCAGTTAGATATATCTTTCTTTATCTCCCTTGCTTTTCACTTCTCTTCTTTTCTCAGCTATTTGTAAGGCCTCCTCAGACAACGATTTTGTCTTTTTGCATTTCTTTTTCTTCAGGATGGTTTTGATCACCACCTCCTGTACAATGTCACAAACTTCTGTCCATAGTTCTTCAGGTCCTCTGTCTAACAGATCTAATACCTTGGCTCTATTTATCACCTCCACTGTATAATTGTAAGGGATTTGATTTAGGACATACATGAATGGTCTAGTGGTTTTCCTACTTTCTTCAATTTAAGTCTGTATTTGGCAATAAGGAGTTCATGATCTGAGTCACAATCAGCTCCTAGTCTTGTTTTTTCTGACTGTATGGAGCTTCTCCATATTTGGCTTCAAAGAATATATTAATCAATCTGATTTTGGTATTGACCGTCTGGTGATGTCCCTGTGTAGCGCCATCTCTTGTGTTGTTGGAAGAGGGTGTTTGCTATGACCAATGCATTCTCTTGGCAAAACTCTGTTAGCCTTTTCCCTGCTTCATTTTGTACTCCAAGGCCAAACTTGCCTGTTATTCCAGGTATCTCTTGACTTCCTACTTTTGCATTCCAGTCCTCTATAATGAAAAGGACACCTTTTTTGGTGTTAGTTCTAGGTCTTGTCGGTCATCATAAAGCCATTCAACTTTAGCTTCTTCAGCCTTAGTGGTTGTGGCATAAATTGGATTACTGTGATATTGAATGGTTTGCCTTGGAATCAAACAGAGATCATCCCGGTTTTTTTTGAGATTGCACCCAACTACTGTATTTTGGACTCTTTTGTTGACTATGAGGGCTATTCTATTTTTTCTAAAGGACTCTTGCCCACAGTAGTAGATATAATGGTCATCTGAATTAAATTTGCCCATTCCAGTCCATTTTAGCTCACTGATTCCTAAAATGTCGATGCTCAATCTTGCCATCTCGTGTTTGACTATTTCCCATTTACCTTGATTCATGGACCTAGCATTCCAGGTTCCTATGCAGTACTGTTCTTTACAGCATCGGACCTTGCTTCCATCACCAGTCACATCCACAGTTGGGTATTGTTTTCGCTTTAGATCTGTCTCTTCATTCTTTCTGGAGTTAATTCTCCACTGATCTCCAGTTCCATATTGGGCACCTACTGACCTGGGGAGTTCATCTTTCAGTGTCCTATATTTTTGCCTTTTCATACTGTTCATGGGGTTCTCAAGGCAGGAATACTGAAGTGGTTTGCCATTCCCTTCTCTAGTGGACCACATTTTGTCTGAACTGGGTCCTGGTGCGCACAAGCTTTTGATTTTATCATCTTACCTTATACTATTGAATAATCCTCTCCAATCTACCCTACCTCGAGCTACCAAGCAGAAATATGAATTGTTCCTATCACTCCCCTCTTAAAAGTATCTGATTCTCATTAGCCTATAGGATAGAATTCAAAAAAACCTTACTTACAAAACTCATCGCAACCCAGTCACAATTAAGCTTTTCAGTCTCAACTCCCACTATTAACATGTTTTTTAAATTAACTCATACCAAACTGTTTCCTCTTTTCCAATCATGACTTGCATTCCACAACTCTTGCTTTTGTTTACTCCATTCCTCTGCCTTAATCCTCTTTGCCACACATCTTTCCCTGAAATGATCATTTTTTTTAATATTAAGGCTAAACATTGCCTCTTCTCTGCAGACTTCACTGATGCTTTCCCTAGTATAATTAGTTTTTCATTCATCTGTCTTCCCTCAGTACATTAAATATATCAGTAGTAGAATATTAAAACACAATGTATTACATTGTGCTGTAGTTCATTGGATGAGTTTTTACCTCATCTAATAGCCTGACCTTCCTAGAGAAAGAAATCTTGTCTTAGTCACCTTTTATTACCAGCACTTGGGCATGCTAAATGAGACATACTAAGAAGTTAGTCAGTGTTTGTTAATAAATGAATAAATAAATTAATTAAAATTTTAATGCACTCTCTTCTCTCTGTTTCTCATTCCTTCTTTCAACATTAAACTGGTCACAGATGCTATTCAGTTTACTTTCAAATTGTCTTCTCAACCCATTCTTCCTCTTTCCCCCATTTTCATTGCCTCACAGAAACTCTTGGACACAAAGGAATACAAAGTTGTATAAGCAAGTCATGTAAAAAAAAAACTTTCAAAATTTTTAATACTCTACAGGACTTCCCAGTTGGCACTAGTGGTAAAGAACTCCCTGCCAATGCAGGAGACATAGAGAGACAGGTTCGATCTCTCAGTCTGGAAGATCCCCTGGGAAAGGACATGGCAACCCACTCCAGTATTCTTGCCTGGATAATCCCGTGGACAGAGAAGTCTGGTGGGCTAAAGTCCATAGGGTCACGAAGAGTGGAACACAACGAAGCAACTTAGCATGCAAGCAAGCACTGCATAGGAGTTAGGGCAGGGAACAAAAGAGCTAATGTATCAACACTGACATTTGAGCAGATTCTATATTTGACTATCAAAACAAAGTGAACAATAAAATGATCATTAGAATCTCAGAATAGTATTTTTGTAGCCCATAGGAAGTTCTGTGTTATCTAATAACTGGATATACAATTATATTTTATGTTTAATTATTCTAACATATTGAATTTTCATCATTTCCTTAAATTGACTATACTATCATGTCTTTAGGAACAATCAAAGGACATTTGTAATCCATGAGAGAGAGGAAATCCATGAGGTGAGTCCCACAATTGCTCAGACTTTGGTCTGGAAGCACTTTCCAAACCACTGCACGAAAATGTGGAAGTCAGGTACAGCACATAGTCGTTCTCTAGAAATTGACAGAACTGTTTGTAAAATTTATATGAGATTGAAAAGGATGCAGAATAGCTAAAATAGTCTTAAAATACAAAAACAAAGTTGGAGGAGTCACAATACCTGATTTCAAAACTTATTATAAAAATTACAGTAATCAAGACATTGCGGTGTTGGCTTAAGGTAGACAAATAGATCAACTGACTAGAATAGAGAGTCCATAAATAGACACACAGTTATATGGTCAATTGATTTTTATACAGGTATCAAAGTAATTCATTGGGGAAAGGAAAGTCATTTCAACAAATGTATTGGAACAACTGGATATCTATATTAAAAAAACTAACTTCAAATGTGTCTTTCATGATGCTCAAAAATTAATTTCAGAAGGAAGATAGATTGAAACACAAAAACTATTATTATTGGGATTTAGGGATTCTTTATATATTCTGATAAAAATTGTTTTTAAAATTTTGTCCTGCATTTAGTTTCTCCAATCTATGAATGCTTATTCATTTTCTTGATGGTGCCTTTTTGATAAGCAGAGGTTTTAAATTTTTATGAAGTCTATATTTATTATTTTATCCTTTTATGGTTTGTGCTTTCTATGTCTTATCCAAGAAATCTTGAAGCCCAAGATTGCAAAGATACCCTCTATGTTTTATTTACCTTGTAGAGCTTCAGTTACAAAAGGTTGTGCATATTGAGTACTCAGATGTCTTCTTCAATGGGTATTTAAAATATAAAGGATTTATCAAAGACCGCTGCAAACATTCCTGGAGGAGGGCATGGCAACCCACTCCAGTATTCTTGCTTGGAGAATCCCTATTGACAGAGGAACCTGGCAGTCTCCAGTCCATGGGGTCGCAAAGAGTCAGACACAACCGAGCAGCTACAGCATAGCTGCAAATTTTAACTCCCACTTCTAGAGCAGACCACTTTGTGGGGGATACAAATGATAACTACAAATGTCAATTCTATCTTACTTTAAATATTGTGTCCTGAAGTTTGATCCAGACGGAAAACTAAGCTACTTGATATCTTGCTCAATTTTATGTGTACCATAACAACGGTTGATATTGAGCACTTAAAATTAAAAATATATATATATTGACCCACATGACAATCTAATGGTAAAGAAGAATTGTGTTAAGGCTCAATAGGACAGTCCAACTGATATCATATTTTCAGTCCAGACTGTGCTGAAATTATGATAGATCCTTATCTGTTTCTAAAGTGCCATGTGCCTAATTATTTAAACTACCAAAAAAAAAAAAAAAAAAACCACTATGCAATCTATTCAGTCACACAAACTGCACCTTGTATGAATTTTAAGGAAAACAAAACCTGATGTGCCATAGCTTAGCCTGACACAAAGAGAAATAAAACTTGGGCATGCATCAAGGATTTGCCTTAAAAGGCAGTAATAGATAGACCACTGAGTGCTGGTCTGGCCACTTCCCTGGCTGACATAGCCCCTCACCTACAGTTTCTTACCTGCATTCTTACACTTTGGGTATGATATTGATTATCAAACTAAGTGCTCATCTCCATGAAAAATTGGAAAGTTGAAGAAACTGTGCCCATTCATATATATCCTTTGCAATCTTGATTGGTGATTCAGCAGAAAATCAAAACAAATGATCCAAATCAGGTTCATAATGTTTACAAATCTATGAACTTCAACCAGCCTTTGAAACCTGACATAGTGAAGAAATGCTCAGACTTTTGCTAGGCTTTGGGAATACAAAGATGAATATGTGTGTGTGTGTGTGTGTGTGTGTGTGTGTGTGTGTGTGTGTGTGTGTGCTCAGTCATGTTCGACTCTGTGACACTATGGGCTGCAGCCTGCCAGGCTCCTCTGTCCATGGGATTATCCAGGCAAGAATACTGGAGTGGGTTGCCATGCCCTCCTCCAGGGGATCTTCCCAACCCAGGGACTGAACCCATGTCTCTTACTTCTCCTCATTGACAGGTGGGTTCTTTACCATTAGAACCACCTGGGAAGCACCTGGTGGCTCAGATGGTAAAGAATCTGCCTGCAATGAAAGAGACCCAGGTTTGATCCCTGGGGTTGAAAAATCCCCTGGAGAAGGGAATGACTACTGGCTCCAGTATTCTTGCCTGGAGAATTCCATTGACAGAGGAGCCTGGCAGGCTACATACAGTCCATGCGGTCACAAAGAGTCAGACACAACTGAGTGACTAACACTTTAAGCATTGTCTAAAAAATGGAGTGTTTCAGTTTAGTTTCAGTTTGCAAGATATCCTGATGAGATTGTGAGTAAGCTAGAAGAGAAGTTATCACCTATAAGAAATACTTTTAGGGGAGATAGTGAGTATATTTTTATATACAAGGGATAGTTTCATTATGCTGCATGATGTAGTTGCTATTGTCTAAATGTGTATAGTTCAAATTTGAATGATATGGACTGTGCTAGATAGTGTGTGGATACTCAATGGAATAATAAATAAGCTCAAGTGTCATGTGAATATAATGCATATTATATTTTGAACATAAATTCATAGCATCATGAACATGTGACCAAAGGTGTTCAACATCATACTTGCCTTCAATATTCTCCAGTACCACAAGGACTAAAAATCTAATAAAACATATTTCTCAGAAAATTTTGCAGGAATTTTCTGGTTTAAAATCTTCAAAAAGAAGCACTTTCAGAGAATGTGGGACTTCCCTGGTGGCATAGTGGATATGAATCGGCCTGCCAACGCAGCAGGCACGGGTTTGATCCCTGGTCCAGGAAGATCCTACATGCCACAGAGCAACTAAGCCTGTGGGCCATAACTACTGAGCCCTCGACCTAGATGCTGCCACCTGTAACTACTGAGCCTGAGTGCCAAAACTACTGAAGCCCATGCACCCTAGAGCTTGTGCTCTGCAGCAAGAGAAGCCACCACAAGGAGAAGCCCGTGCACTGCAACAGTAAGTAGTCTCACTTGCCACAACTAAAGAAAAGTCTGTGTAGCAATCAAGACACAATGCAGCCAGAAATAAAATTAATTAATTTTGAAAAAAGAGAAAATGGGGAAGACTGAAGAGAAGAAAGGATTGTTCTCCTCTGGAGGCAGTGTAAAAACATACATGTCTTAGACCCTGAGCAAGACTTCGAATGAAAATAGCCTGTTTTGGAGCTGCTCCCGAAGCAGAAAAGAGTGCAGAAGTAAAATAGGAAAGGGAAAAAAGGTGATAAAAGAACATTGACGTGGATTACAACTATAGCCAACTAGGGCTCAGTCCTGCTGGAAATCTTCTACCGGACTATGTAGAATGTATTTCAAGGTTATCCCACTTATGGCAAGGAAGCTGCTGTCCCTTGGGGGCTGAGGGTTGCTCCTGAGGCTTTCACTTCCTGGCACTTATGGCCTGTCCTTTATCCAGTATGCCCCCACAGCCACATAAAGCCCTCAGACAGAGAGACACAGCATCCAAATGCACAGAAATAGATCCTGCAAAGTTTCAGGGGACGTTCAGGATGAGCCACCTTCTGCAATGAGGACAGAGTTCTCAGGAATTGCTTCAGCACTGCAGTCACAGCTTCCCTGTGATTCCTACATTTTTGGATTTCCCAACTACCAGAAACACTTTCTTCTGATCTTCCCCCTCTTAGTCTTCCAACAGTGTTGTGTCCAATTTTTTCTATCAAGTACCTTCCACCTATATTGCTTTCCTGATCACACTACCTGATATAGACAATATAGGAATAAAAATATGGAGATATTCAAGAAATGGTTAATATCTAGGAAAACTTGCCTTGGTCAATAATCAGATTGAGGGAGGAGGTGAAAAGGGGAAAATCTATAGCAAGAAAAGTAAGATATACATATGTAGCAGGTTAGCTCAAACTGGAGTGAGGGACAAGGAGAGGAAGATAATTCTTTTTCAGACATGTAGAGTTTGATGAGACTCTCAGGCACCTAGGTGGAATTATATTTAAGAGGTAGTTTGATAGATGTATGCTGCTGCTGCTACACTTAAGAAAAGGGGTTGGAACTAATGACATAGATTTAGTAATATGAGTTCCAGAAATATTTTAAGCTGGATGAGATTTTCCATGAAGACTATTTACACTAGAGTAGGAAAAACACAGAAGGTGTGAATGGGAAGAACCTGGAAAGAAAATTGAGGAGCAGCTAATAAAGTGTAGATGGAAAACTAGAAAAAAAAAATGATGTCAAAGAAGCCAAGGAAGAAGAAAAATTCAAGACTGACTAAAGTATTAGACTGAGCAGATTTGGCAGAAAAATAATGTTCTAAAGTGTCCTGTGAAATGGACAATGATGAGATCATTGGTAATTAAAGCAAAAGCATTTTCAGTGGTATAACTTGTACAAGGCATAACTGAAGCAGTTTAAATTTAGAAATTTAGCTGTGAAAGTGACAAAATACGTAAAGTAAATGTAAATGTCTGTCTTATGAATTTCATAATAGATTCTTGTCTTATTCATTTATCTGGGTGTAATCAGCTTCATAAAAGCACTACGAATACAAATACAAATACTTTTAATGTTTGTAAATATTTGTAAATCGGACACGACTAACAATAAATATTTATTTACTGTTTCATCAGATTTTTTTAAGATTGTATTATTCATATTTAAAAAGGATAATTTTCTCTTGATTTATTATTTTATCCCTGGCTAGTCGTTTTAAATGTACAATCTTTCCCACATTTAAGCAATATTAAATAAAAATTTGAGCTCCCTTATATACTCTAATCATTTAGCTTTTATTGCTCTTTCAATGTTGAAAATGATAAAGCTTTTAATACACCAGAGCTGCCTGCTAGAAGCTCAGAAATGCTTGTATTAATTGAGAATTTGTCAGTATGTTACCCCTGGATGCACGTGGATAGGTCACACTGGTATTAGCAGAATCACAAAAATGCAGTGCAGTAAGGATTTTCAGCTTTTTATTTTTAACACAATTCATGGCTCATGGCATGTGCTATTTCCTAAAATGTGAATTTAGAAAATCCTATGCTGAGCACAGCAGAAGCAATATTTTTCCTACAGTATTATAGAATTTACATAGCAGCACGATCTAAAATAATTCTGTGGGTTTTCATTCAATCAATAGTGCCAGCTCCTATGCTAAATACCAGAGATACAAGCATCAGGAAGACATGCCTTGGAATAATATTTTTTCCAAACCACAGTTTGAGACCAATTAGAAACTTGTTAAATGAATGTATTGAGTTGTAGTAATGTTTTTAAAGAAATGGAAAGGAAAATATCAGATTAGTTCCCATAGTAAATATATTATTTCATGAAATTTAATTTCAGTTTTATGCATTACTCTCATAAAATGTATTTCTCACTACAGTTGAAAGCAAAAAGATTTGAAAGCTACTGTTCTAGAATATCTCATAGTCCAGGGTGGTGGTTAAGGTCAGAGGGGGATATTGGGTGACAGACATGTAAAGAGAGCATTTCTATGTAATAATGTAAGTGCTATGATAAAATTATATTCTGGGTTGTATGGAATCTAAATGGCATTTATTTAAGCCAGCCTATAAAGAAACAGAATCTTTACAAAGGAAATAAATGCAAATATTTCCAGTTATACTATTCAACAATGTAAGCTCATTTGTTATGTAAAATTCTAATATATTATGTAAAAAAGAAGTTGAAGTACTGTTCTTGGAAATACTTCTACAATTTTTATATTTTTTATATACATCTAAAATATTAAGACTTCACAAATTACACTAACATGTCTTTTAATCAAATTAAGAAAATAAAGTTATATGATAACTGTTATCCACAAATTTTTTGTTTTGGAGTTCATTTTTCAATATATAGTTATAAAATATGTCTTAAAGCAATATTATATTATTCATCCTTAAGTGGTCTTCCCTAATGGCTGAGCAGGTAAAGAATCCTCCTGCAATGCAGCACACACAGGAGACATGAGCTTGATCCCTGTGTCAGGAAGATCTTCTAGAGAGGGAAATGGCAACACACTCCAATATTCTTGCCTGGGAAATCCCAGGGACAGAGGAACCTGGTAGGCTACAGTCCATGGGGTCACAAAGAGCTGGACACAACCGAGCAACTAAGAACACACACGCTTGGATATTTTTTCAAATTGACTTTACTACTTAACATAAGTAATTTTATATTAAAGAAAAAGAGACATATCCAAAATGCAGTATACCTATTTTAAACATTTTAGACTTTAGAATATTATTACCAAACAAATGGACACACTCAGCTTGCTTCTAGCTTGATTTTTATCCCATTCTACAGCATCTCTATGGATTGATATGGTGATGACCCCCAAGTCTATATTCAGCTCCAGACCTGTATTTTCCAGTATGAACAACTCCTTCTGAATTTCCCACAACTACATCAAATTAAATATTTTTAAAATAAATTTCTTATTTTTTTCCAAAGATAGTATTCTGTTTTATGTACCCTACCTGGTTAGCATCACCATTTAACTAGTAACTTAATCCAAGAACCTAGTGGTTATCTTATACTCTTTCCTCTCCATCATATATAGTTTCCAGTTAGTTAATAAAACCAGTGGATTTTCCAAACTCAATTTACCCCTTCCTCTTCACCTTCCACTATGTTAGTTTAACTCATCTTTTATAAATATTCCATGGACTGTATAGCCCATGGGGTCGCAAAGTGTTGGGCACGACTGAGCGACACTCATTTTCACTCCTACTTTCCTTCTTGGCCTCCTCTAATCCAACCTCTTCTCTGCAGTCAGAATGAAGTTTCTATAAAAGAAACCAAATGATGATTTTTCTCTACTTAATATTCAATGTCAGACATTCGCTACTGGTTAGCACCAGCTTTCCTACCACAATTCCCACCACCCTTTCCTCTTCATAATTCAGTTGTTCAGTCTCTTAAGTCCTGTCCCAACTCTACTACCCCATGGACTGCAGCACACCAGGCTTCTCTGTCTTTCACTATCTCCCGGGGTTTGCTCAAACTCATGTTCATTGAGTTGGTGATGCCACCCAGCCATCTCATCCTCTGTCACCCCCTTCTCCTCCTGCCCTCAGTCTTCCCCAGCATCAGGTTCTTTTCCAATGAGTTGGCTCTTCGCATCAGGTAGCCAAAGTATTGCCGCTTCAGCCTAAACATCAGTCCTTCCAATGAATATTCAGGGTTGATTTCCTTTAGGATTCACTAGTTTGATATTCTTGCTGTCCAAGGGACTCTCAAGAGTCTTCTCCAGCACACAGTTTGAAAGCATCAGTTCTTTGGTGCTCAGCCTTCTTAACGGTCCACATCTCACATCTGTACATGACTACTGGAAAACCATACCTTTGACAAGATGGACCTTTGTCAGGAAAGTGATGTCTCTGTTTTTTAATATGCTATCTAGGTTTTTCATAGCTTTTCTTCCAAATAGCAAGCATCTTTTAATTTCTTGACTGCAGTCACAGTCCACAGTGATTTTGGAGCCTAAGAAAATAAAACCTGTCACTGTTTCCACTTTTTCCCCCATCTATTTGCCGTGAAGTGATGGGATCGGATGCCGTGATCTTAGTTCTTAGTTTTTTGAATGTTGAAATTTTTTCTTTCTTTTTTATTGGAGAATAATTGCTTTACAATACTGTATTGGCCTCTGCCATTCATCAACATAAATCAGCCACAGGTATACATATGTCCTCTCTTCTCTCTCTTTCCCCACCCATCTCCCATCCCATCCCACCTCTCTACGTTGTTAGAGAGCACCAGATTGAGCTCCCTGTGTTTGAGAGAATAGTATATGGAAACATACACATTACCATACGTAAAATAGATAGCAAGTGGGAAGTTGCTGTGTGACAAAGATAATGTTGAGTTTTAAGCCAGCTTTTTCACTCTCCTCTTTCACTCTCATCAAAAGATTCCTTAGTTTCTCCTCACTTTCTGCCAGTAGAGTGGCATCATCTGCATATCTGAGGTTGTTGATATTTTTCCCAGCAATCTTGATTGCAGCTTGTGATTCATCAAGCCCAGCATTTTGCTTGATGTACTCTGCATGGAAGTTAAATAAGCAGGGTGACAACACACAGTCTTGACGTACTCCTTTCCCAATTTGGAACCAGTCCATTGTTCCATGTCCGGTTCTAACTGTTGCTTCTTGACCTGCATACAGGTTTCTCAAGAGGCAGGTCAGATGGTCTGGTATTCCCATCTCTTTCAGAATTTTCCACAGTTTGTTGTGATCCACACAGTCAAAGGCTTTATCATAGTCAATGAAGCAGAAGTAGATGTTTTCCTGATCTCTGGTTCCTCTGCCTTTTCTAAATCCAGCTTGTACATCTGGAAGTCCTCAGTTCATGTACTGTCAAAGCCTAGCTTGAAGGATTTTGAGCATTACCTTGATTGCCTTCCCCTTCACATGCACATTATTTTCCAACAATACTAAGCCACTTGTAGGTGACTGATGACACAATTCTTTCTCAAGCTGTGGGTTTTCACAGCCTAGTCCTTTTTCCTGCGATTATAATTTTTGTTTTACAGTTCAAGACTCAATATAAATGTTCCCACCTGATTATATGGCTACCTTTTATTATGAACTTTTTGAAATTTTCTTTTCTATAATTGCCAGATTATAAGGCAAAATTAATTATTACTGCCTTTTCTGTATTCCCATGGTCCCTTATAATTTTATTGTACTTATTATATAAGTATTTGTTAACATAGTTTATTAATTATATTATTATATTTATTATAATATTTCCATAATTATGTCTTTATGCCCACCATTACCTATTGGACCATCGAGGTTTATGGCTCCATTCATCTTTGTATTCTGAGAATGTAGCATAATCTGGCACTTAAGAAGTGAATTTAATAAAGGTCTGTTGAGTAAATAAATCAACATAAGACAAAAACAGAAATATCATTAAAGTGATTGTTATTTTAAATACTTACCTCTGAAAAGAATCCATGGAAAGAATGTGTGATTGTAAGTTATATTCAAATTAAACTTGAAGATGATTATTGTTGTCATTTGTTTATGCACAATCAAAACCTTGCAGTTCTCATATTACTTCTGATTTTTCATTATTGGAGAGACTATTTTCTATGATGTCAGGGTTCTCATTCTCCTGCTCTTATCTCAAAATAGATTTTAATTCCATTTTTAATTATTTGTAGCATATTTCGAAAGCTTCATGAACCTTTGTTGTCCAGTTTACCACCACTGTTGCTGGCCCATTCCACTCTTTTGGTACTTATTTTCTTCCCATCTTCTGTATGTGGTCTTAAAAGTCTCCCTTCAGCCTTTTTTTCACATTGGCTTCGTCCATTGTAGCTCTATACATATTATCAGTAGAGTCCATGGTACATTCTACATTTATTTTCAAACTTCCTCACCATCTAGAACCACACTTCCACTTTAGTCTCCCCCCACAGGTTCATGCCTATCTTTTTTTCCTGAAGTTTTTGAAATTTTATTTTCTTAAATCCACTGTATATACTTGACTAAGTTCAGTGTCACACAGACTTTTCTCTCAAAATGCACATCAGTTCCACATCATCAATCAATACTTTATTTAGAATTAATCAAAGACTAGCAAGTCCCCTAATCTCTTTGGTTCTTTTGAGAGGGGAGATTGTAAGCAAAATGTGGCAAGAATTTGTCAGATCTGCTTTTACAGGATTTGATTTCTTATAGATGCAGAGATGGTTGTGATAAAGAATGATGTATTCAAAATAACTCTGATGTTAGACTCGGGGCTTTAGATAATGCTCTAACACTTCTTACCTGTGTGACTTTAAGAAAGTTACTTATCATCCCTGCTTCTGTCTCCTTATCTGTAAAATTAAGTTAAAAACATCTCCTACAGTTGTTATAAAGATCAAATGAAATGATTACATGAATTTGATTAATATATGGCAGGTAACATAATATAGATGATAAATACTTTAAAATTTTTCAACTAGATTATTATCAATATTACCTTCCTAAAACCACTGATAAAGCACAATATGACACTTAAAAGTATAAAACTACTTTAATATTAAATGAGAAAAAAGGTGAAGGGAGGAGTGCTATGAGTTAAATCTTCTTTAAACTTTATTGATGTATAATTGATAAGTATAACAAAATTGCAATATACATTGTGGAAGGGGCCCCATCATTGAATTAATTAACACTCTATCATTTCACTTTTTTTGTTGTTGTTGATAACACTTAGGTTCTATTTTCTTAGCAAATTTTTCAGTTATGAAGTTTATACATTTTCAGAAGCATCTCCCTATTTTCCACTTCAGATTCAATCATCATTCACCTATTTCTATGAATTCAACTTTGGGTTTTTAGATTCCACACACAAGTGATATTATGCAGTATTTGTCATGCTCCACTTGGTTTATTTCACTTAGCATAATGTCCTCTAGGTTCATCTGTGTTGTTGCAATGGCAGTATTTCCTTCTTTAGTAAAGCTGAATTTTATAAATAATATGTATTATATATATAAAATTATACCACATCTTTTTTCCATTCATCTATCAATGGGTAATTAGGTTGTTCCCATGTCTAAGCTGTTGAAACCAATGCTGCAATAAATGTTAGAGTGCAGATATCGCTTCAACATAGTAATTTTGTTTACTTTGGATATATACTCAGAAGTGGTATTGCTGAATCACATGGTGGTAGTGGTTTAGTCACTAAGTCGTGTTTGACTCTTGAGAACCCATGGACTGTAGCCCACTAGGCTCCTCTGTCCATGGGATTTTTTAGGCAAGAATACTGGGGTGGGTTGCCATTTCCTTCTTCAGGGGATCTTCCTGACCCAGGGGTTGAACCCACATCTCCTGCTTTACAGGCAGTCTCCTGCATTGTAGGCAAATTCTTTACAGCTGAGCCTCTAGGGAAGCCTAGATCATATGGTAGTTCTACTTCAAGTTTTTTAAGAAAACTCCACACTAAGTAAGAAAAACTCTACTTTAAGTTTTGTTTTGTATTTTTTAAGAGAACTTAAAAGTTTTCCACAGTGGCTGTACCAGTTTACAGTTCCACTAGCAGTGCACATGCTGTGCTGTGCTAAATCACTTCTGTCATGTCAGACTCTTTGCAGCCCTATGGACTGTACAGCCCGCCAGGCTCCTCTGTCCATGGAATTTTCCATGGCAAGAATACTGGAGTGAATTGCCACGCCTTCTCCAAGGGATCTTCCCAACCCAGGGGTTGAACCTGCATCTCTTCATCTCCTGCATTGGCAGGTAGGTTCTTTACCACTAGTGCCACCAGGGAAGCCCCTCAGCAGTATATAATTGTTACCTTTTCCCTACATCCTTGCCAGGTTCTGTTATCCATTATCATTTGGAAGATAGTCATTCCAACAGGTGTGATGTAATATCTCATTGTGGTTTGGATTTGCATTTGCCTGATAATTAGAGATGTTGAGCACATTTTCATATCAGTTGGCCATTTGGGAAAATGTTTATTTTGGTCCTCTGCCCATTTTTTAATTGGATTATTTGTTTTTCACTATGGATTTATACAAGTTCTTTGTATATTTTGGATATTAATATCTTATCAGATATGTGGCATATTTTGTCTATTATATGAGAACAACTTAAATTCGAACACATACAAAAGCTCTACATTTTACACTCCTGCCACATTTTATGTTTTTGATGTCACAATTTACATCTTTATATCTTGTGTATCCATTAACAAATTATGTAGATACAGTTTTATTTTAATACTTTTGTCTTTTAACCTTTATAACTCATTCATAAGTGATTTACCCACTACTATTATATTAGACTATTTTGAATTTACCTTTACCAATGAGTTTTATACTTTCATGTTTTCATGTTACTAATTTGTATCCTTTCATTTGAGCTGGAAGAACTCACTTTAACATTTCTGTAGGGTCCAGTGATGATGAACTTCTTCAGCTTTTTTTATCTGGAAACTCTTTATCCCTCCTTCAATTCTAAAGGACAGTTTTGCCCCAGGTAAAGAATTCTTGGTTAGCAGCTTTTTTCTTTTGAATATCAGTACTTTTGTTATGAAACACAAAGGTGTGCCTGACACATGGTGAGACAAAACAGTACCAAAACACCAGAGTTTGGAGCGGAGAAATGTTTCAATTCAGTTTAGTCGCTTAGTCATGTCCGACTCTTTGCGACCCCATGGTCTGCAGCATGCAAGTCTTCCCTGTCCATCACCAACTCCCAGAATTTACTCAAACTCGTGTCCATTGAGTCGATGATACCATCCAACCATCTCATTCTCTGTCGTCCCCTTCTTCTCCTGCCTTCAATCTTTCCCAGCATCAGGGTCGTTTCAAACGACTCAGGTCTTCCCACCAGATGGCCAAAGTATTGGAGTTTCAGCTTCAGCATTAGCCCTTCCAATGAACACTCAGGAGTGATTTCTTTAGGATGGACTGTTTGGATCTCCTTGCAGTCCAAGAGACTCTCAAGAGTCTTCTCCAACACCACAGTTCCAAAGTATCAATTCTTCAGCGCTCAGCTTTCTTTATAGTCAAACTCTCACATCCATACATGACTACTGGAAAAACCATAGCCTCGACTAAACAGATCTTTATTGGCAAAGTAATGTCTCTGCTTTTTAATATACTGTCTAGGTTGGTAACAACTTTCCTGTCAAGGAGTAAGCGTCTTTTAATTTCATGGCTGCAATCACCATCTGAAGTGATTTTGGAGCCCAGAAAAATAAAGTCTGCAACTGTTTCCCCATCTATTTGCCATGAAGTGATGGGACCAGATGCCATGATCTTAGTTTTCTGAATGTTGAGCTTTAAGCCAACTTTTTCACTCTCCTCTTTCACTTTCATCAAGAGGCTCTTTAGTTCTTCTTCTTTTTCTGCCATAAGGATGGTGTCATCTGCATATCTGAGGTTATTGATATTTCTCCCAACAATCTTGATTCCAGCTTGTGCTTCTTCCAGCCCGGCATTTCTCATGATGTACTCTGCATATAAGTTAAATAAGTATGGTGACAATATACAGCCTTGACGTACTCCTTTTCCTATTTGGAACCAGTCTGTTGTTCCATGTCCAGTTCTAACTGCTGCTTCGTGACCTGCATACAGATTTCTCAAGAGGCAGGTCAGGGGGTCTGGTATTCCCATCTCTTTCAGAATTTTCCTGTTTGTTGTGATCCACACAGTCAATGGCTTTGGCATAGTCAATCAAGCAGAAGTAGATGTTTTTCTGGAAGTCTCTTGCTTTTTCAGTAATCCAATGGATGTTGGCACTTTGATCTCTGGAAGGCCTTTTCTTTAGAAAAGGCTTCCTCTGCCTTTTCTAAATCCAGCTTGAACATCTGGAAGCTCACGGTTCACATACTATTGAAGTCTGGCTAGGAGAATTTTGAGCATTACTTTGCCAGGTTGTGAATGAGTGCAATTGTTCAGTAGTTTGAGCATTCTTTGGCATTGCCTTTCTTTGGGACAGGAATGAAAATAGATCTTTTCCAGTCCTGTGGCCACTGCTGAGTTTTCCAAATTTGCTGGCATACTGAGTGCAGCACTTTCACAGCATCATCTTTCAGGATTTGAAGTAGCTCAACTGGAATTCCATCACCTCCACTAGCTTTGTTCATAGTGATGCTTCCTAAGGCCCATTTGACTTCACATCCCAGGATCTCTGGCTCTACGTGAGTGATCACACCATCGTGATTATCTGGGTCTTGAAGATATTTTTTGCACAATTCTTCTGTGTATTCTTGCCACCTCTTCTTAATATCTTCTGCTTCTGTTAGGTCCATACCATTTCTTTCCTTTATCGAGCCCATCTTTGCATGAAATGTTCCCTTGGTATCTCTAATTTTCTTGAAGAGATCTCTAGTCTTTCCCATTTTATTGCTCTCCTCTATTTCTTTGCACTGATCACTAAGGAAGGCTTTCTTATCTCTCCTTGCTGTTTTTGGAACTCTGCATTCAAATGGGTATATCTTTCCTTTTCTCCTTTGCTTTTCACTTCTCTTCTTTTCACAGCTATTTGTAAGGCTTCCTCAGACAGCCATTTTGCTTTTTTGCATTTCTTTTTCTTGGAGATGGTCTTGATCCCTGTCTCCTCTATAGTGTCATAAACCTTCATCCATAGTTCACAGGCACTCTGTCTATCAGATCTAGTCCCTTAAATCTATTTCTCACTTCCACTGTATAATCATAAGGGATTTGATTTAGGTCATACCTGAATGGTTTAGTGGTTTTCCCCACTTTCTTCAATTTAAATCTGAATTTGGCAATAAGGAGCTCATGATCTGAACCACAGATAGCTCCAGGTCTTGTTCTAACTGATTGTATAGAGCTTCTCCATCTTTGGCTCCTAAGAATAAAATCAATCTGATTTAGGTACTGACCATCTGGTGATGTCCATGTGTAGAGTTTTCTCTTGTGTTGTTGGAAGAAGGTGTTTGCTATGTCCAGTGTGTTCTCTTGGCAGAACTCTATTAGCCTTTGCCCTGCTTCATTCTGTACTCCAAGGCCAAATTTGATTGTTACTCCAGGTGTTTCTTGACTTCCTACTTTTGCATTCCAGTCTCCTATAATGAAAAGGACATCTTTTGGGGGTGTTAGTTCTAGAAGGTCTTGTAGGTCTTCATAGAACTTTTCAACTTCAGCTTCCTCAGCATTACTGGTCGGTTCATAGGCGTGGATTACTGTGATATTGAACAGTTTGCCTTGGAAATGAATAGAGATCATTCTGTCATTTTTGAGATTGTCCAAGTACTGCATTTGAGACTCCTGTTGACTATTATGGCTACTCCATTTCTTCTAAGGGATTTTTGCCCACAGTAGTAAATATAATGGTCATCTGAGTTAAATTCACCCATTCCAGTCCATTTTAGTTCGCTGATTCCTAAAATGTCGATGTTCACTCTCGCCATCTCCTGTTTGACCACTTCCAATTTACCTTGATTCATGGACATAACATTCCAAGTTCTATGCAATATTCCTCTTACAGCATCAGACCTTGTTTCTATCACCAGTCAGATCCACAACTGGGTGTTGTTTTTGCTTTGGCTCCGTCTCTTCATTCTTTCTGTAGTTATTTCTCCACTGATCTCCAGCAGCATATTGGGCACCTACCGACCTAGGGAGTTCATCTTTCAGTGTCCTATACTTTTGCCTTTTCATAATGTTCATGGGGTTCTCAAGGCAGGAATACTGAAGTGGCTTGCCACTCCCTTCTCCAGTGGACAATTTGTCAGAACTCTCCACCATGACCTGTCCATCTTGAGTGGCCCTACACGGCATGGCTCATAGTTTCATTGAGTTAGACAAGGCTGTGGTCCATGTGATTAGATTGGTTAGTTTTCTGTGATTGTGGTTTTCAGTCTGTCTGCCCTCTGATGGAGAAGGATAAGAGGCTTATGGAAGCCTCCTGATGGGAGGGACTGACTGAGGGGGAAACTGGGTCTTGTTCTGATGGGCAGGGCCATGCTCAGTAAATCTTTAATCCAATTTTCTGTTGATGGGTGGAGCTGTGTTCCCTCCCTGCTACTTACCTGGGGCCAAATTATGGTGGAGGTAATGAAGATAATGGTGACCTCTTTCAAAAGATCCCATGCATGTACAGCTACATTCAGGGCCCCCAACCCTACAGCAAGCCACCACCAACCGACACCTCTGCTAGAGACTCCTCAACACTCACAGCCAAGTCTGGGTCAGTCTCTTACTGCAGACCTATACAAGGGTTTCTCAAGTGGCACTAGTGGTAAAGAACCCACCTGCCAATGCAAGAGACAGAAGAGACACTGGTTTGATCCCTGGATTGGGAAAATCCCCTGGAGGAGGGAATGGCAACCCACTCCAGTATTTTTACCTGGAGAATCCCATGGACCGAGGAACCTGGCAGGCTATGGTACATAGCGTCACAAAGAGTTGGACATGACTGAAGCGGCTTAGCATGCAGCATACATGTACGAGGAGACAGGTGATTCATGCCTCAAAAAGCCTAAATTGCTAGGAAGCTTTCAGCAAAGTGGAAAACTGAGGAAGGAGCATGGTTAGTTGTTACAGACTTCTTGGGGTCAGATCCTTTGGTCTTGAGGTCAGGTCCAAAACAAATGTTATTTTCTGTTGTGACAAGAAAGAGCAAGATCCCAAAGCTCAACTTTTGCCCTCTGGGGTCCAGGCCCTGGCTAAGAGGAGAGTGGTCCCTGCAGAAGCTGTTTAGCCTGTCCAGGAGCATTCATCCAGCACCTGATCCCAGTCCTCCCACCAGGGTCCAGACCCATCTGAAGAGGCAGATCTTAGTTGGTGGTGCCCTCAGGGCCAGGTCCCCAGACCCTGCCCAGTCATCAGAACTGAGGGACCAGGCACCCAGGACCCTGCCAGCCTTCAGGCTTTTCATTTAACTGGAGAGAAACATTTATATAGGGTCAATAAGAATATGTGTGTGCATTCATGCGAGCTAAGTCACTTCAGTCGTGTCTGACTCTTTGCGACTCTGTAGACTATAGCCCACCCATGGGGCTCCTCTGTTCATAGAATTCTCCAGGTAGGAATACTGGAGTGGGTTGCCACGCCCTCCTCCACAGGACCTTCCTGGTCCAGGGATTGAACCCACATCTCTTACATATCCTGCATTGGCAGGTGGGTTCTTTACCACTAACACCACCTTGGAAGCCCCAGTAGGAACATATGTTGTAGCAAATACCAATCAGGTTAACTCACAACTCACAACAACTGCCCTTTTTTGTTTTCTTGAGAATAGCCCCAATCACAGAGGTGGGCCTGCAGTAATTATATGCATTGCCTGTGCAACTTAACCCAGATTCTCTGGCCACCTGATCTAGTCAACTGATCTAAGAATACCAATTTTTGAAACTTGAAAGGAAAGAGTGAAGTTGATTGAAGCTGTTACCTTGATGGCAGTGTCAGTGTACTTCAGTTGCTGAGACCTCCAATAACTGCACCCCATGGCAGAGGTGGGGATGGGGGACAGGTTCACTGGTGCTTCAAGGCCTGGGCCTGGCCAGTGGGCTGCCATAGCAAGGGCTTGGGAGCCCTGCAGGATATAGCCCCCTAGCTCACCTACCATCCCCACAGTCAGAGGGCCTGGAGGGCCCTGAGGATAAGGCCACAAGTGGACTGTCACCATACTCTTTGTGCGAGGACCACTACGAGCTGACTGTTGGCTAAGCAGGACCTCTAACCGTAGCACACAGGATCTCGCGATAACAGTTGCAAGCTAACGGCTGCATGCCCTGCTCCACCCCTATTACACTTGAACTACATTTCCCTTCTGGCCTACTAGGTTTCTGCTAAGTAACCTGCTAACAGTCTTATGAGGGTTCCCTTGTGAGTAACAAGCTGCTCTTCTCTTGCTGTTTTTAATTATAATGTGTCTCAGTGTGGGTCTTTTAGATTTATCTTTTTTGGGATTTTCCTGGCTTCCTGGATATGGACGTATATTTCTTTCCCCAAATTAAGGAAATTTTCAGCCATTTTTTTTTGAATAAGCCTTCTGCCCCTCTTTCTCTTTTCCTTCTTAGGCCCCTCTACAGTAGATATTGGTGACCCTTAAGTCTCATAAGCTATCTTTACTCTTTTTTGTTATCTTTTTCATTTCTCTGATAGAATGAATTCCACTTCCTTTATTCAAGTTTGCTGTTCCTTTCTTCTAGTTTATCTATCCTTTTCTTGAACTCCTCTACTGAATTTTTCAGTTGTTATTGGTTCCTTCAACTTCATGATTTCAGGATGATACTTTTATTTATATATTTATATTTTTATTTATCTATCTCCTTATTTTGTCTAGTACTTATATTTCTCTTCATTGAAATTCTCGTTTTATTCATGCATTGTTGTCTTGACTTCAAGGAGGACATCTTTATGACCATTATTTTGAACTTCTAGGTAAATCATTCCTCTCTGTTTTATTGATATTGGTTTCAGGATATTTATCTTGATAATTTTTTTGAAATATATTCCTTTGTTTCTTCCTTTTCCATGACTCTCTGTGTTGGTTTCTGCATATTAGATAAAACAACCACCTCTCCCAGCCTTGACGGACTTCTGTACTTCTATAGGGATTGAATCTCATCAGTCAGCTTGATTGGAGCTCTGTTTTCCTCTCAGATCTTTGTAACTGTGCAAGTTGGCATCTTTGTTCTTAATAGTTCCCAATATTTAAGGATGTGCCAAGACTCAGCAGTGTCCTAAAGGGCAGGATGGCAGTCAGCACCTAGATGTAGGCTGCATAGAATCCAGACCCTCAAGAAACAGCTGGGGAAGTATGCAGTTAAACCCTTTCCAGGGAGAAACTGGGAGATGGGCATTTTGGCATGCTGCCCTTAGGCCGAATCCAGGTGTATTGCCAGGGTTTAAACAGAGTGCTTCTGTATCCACTTAAAAACTGCT
Organism: Okapia johnstoni; assembly: GCA_024291935.2. Classification (NCBI taxonomy): domain Eukaryota; kingdom Metazoa; phylum Chordata; class Mammalia; order Artiodactyla; family Giraffidae; genus Okapia; species Okapia johnstoni. Next base: position 140,016,111 of record CM044308.1, read on the forward strand.
TTTTTTGTTCGGTTGTAGTCTTGTGGGACTTGTAAATACAAACACTGTTGGCTATCAAAGCTATATGGTTTGGGGACTTATCCCTTAGGTAATGGCCATAAAATCTGGGACACCATATATGTGGACAAGGGACAAAACTATGCCATTCCTTTTCCTGTAGGCTCCCACAACAAAACAGCTTTAATATTATATAAGGTAATGTATTCAGAGATTAAAATAGCCCTTTAACACAAATGCAGCATCTTCACTGTATTGGTCTTCTTTTCTAGCTTTGTGCATTATGAATTATGAATTTAACCAAAAAAGTGTGGTTTCCAAAAAAACCTCAGTTATCAGTTCTGATATATTTCTTAAATAATATCATTAGTATTTTATGTGCTTAATTTTAACATTTCTGAAATATTCATTAATATTACAATTTATTCATTAATCCTACTGTTCTATAGGTAATTTTAGGTCAATATTCTGGCAGAAACCAATGCTCTGAAGGAAGGGAGAAAGATGAGAGAGAAATGTATTCAGTTTACCTTATAAAATACTCTGAAGAATCTCTTTAAAGCACACTTACACAATGAGATATCCATATTTAGAATTTCAACAGTTTTATACTTTTAGTGATTGCTTCAATGGTGATATTATTAAAATAGAGAAATCACATTAAAATTACCATAATAAAGCATCAGCATAATTCATTTATTTCACAAAAGATGTTGGCTGCCATCTCCTGGACTATGTCAGTATTATACTTTCAAAAACAGCAAACAAATTAGGTCTTCAGGCTTTTTTCATTGCTCAGTCACTCATTCAGTTCCAACTCTTTGTGACCACATGAACTGCAGCACGCCAGGCTTTCCTGTCCTTCACCATCTCCCGGAGCTTGCTCTAACTCATGTCCATTGAGTCAGTGATACCATCCAACCATCTGTCATCCCCTTCTCCTCCTGCCTTCAATCTTTCCCAGCATCAGGGTCTTTTCAGCTTCAGGCTTTACATGGCTAGTATTTCTTCAAGGAAATAAGAGGACTTCCCTGGTGGCACAGTGGATAAGAATCCACCTTGCAATACAGGGGACATGGGTTCGAGCCCTGGTCCAGGAAGGTTCCACACACCTCAGAGCAACAAAGCCCATGCGCCACAACTATTAAGCCTGTACTCTAGAGCCCTGGAGCTGCAACTACTGAGCCCATGTTCTGCAGGTACTAAAGCCAGCACACCTAAAGCCTGTGCTCCACAACAAGAGAAGCCACCAAAATGAGAAACAGCACACCACAATGAAGATTAGCCCCTGATCACCACAACTAGAGAAAGCTGGTGCAAAGCAATGAAGATTCAGTGCAGCTAAAAGTAAATTTTAAAAAAGAAGGAAATAAAAAAATTGTAAAAAGTTGACCAGCAAAAAATATTATTTGCATATACTTATTTCATTAAAAATCTGGCTTCTAAACTATTTATATGTAGTTAAATTTTCCTAGTTGCGTTAAAAGAGATTTATCCAAACAGGTGCACATGTGTGTGCACGCACACACACACACACACACACACACACAAAGTATACATGATCCTAACTTTAAGCTTTATGGTTTTGTTTTTTTTTTTAAATACTAGTCACATATTTTGGAGAAGGCAATGGCATCCCACTCCAGTACTCTTGCCTGGAGAATCCCAGGGACGGAGGAGCCTGGTAGGCTGCCATCTATGGGGTCACACAGAGTCGGACACGACTGAAGCGACTTAGCAGCAGCAGCAGTCACATATTTCCACTCAGTGATTCTTTTATATTCTCATATAGTTATAGCTACAACACTGGTCATTTCTCTCCTTAAAATATTGGTTATTAAGATGTCAAGGCTGATTAGTTGACAATTGAATTGTCAAGAGGTAATTATTGTTTCTCATTAGGATCAAGTTTATTTTTATTTTATGGACATCATATAGCTGGAATTAATAGGACAAAGAGTAGGATTAATTATTGGTATAAAACTAGAGTACATCTAAATTATACTCACCTTACGGAAGTTAGTGATAAAAACGCACACTTTAATCTTTTAGTTACTTAGTGCTTCTGTATGATATCTGTATTTTTAATATTTTATAGATTAATGATTTTCTAAAAGTTAAGGAGAAAATATTTGAGATGCTTCAATCTCTAAATATGTATATTTAGTTTTACCTAGGAAATACTTAAAAGTACAAGACTGAGAATTAAAACCACAGAATATTAAAACAAAAGCAATTTATCCTTAATTTTAAAAGAAATCCTAAAACAACCTGCAAATAAGTAAATAAATATTTTAAAATGATTCTGCCTTTCAAAGTAAAAGTGTTAATGAGCTCAAATACAATCTATTTAGTCTTACTGTGTGTGAGAAAAGTAAAAATTATGGCAATAAGTAAATTGCAGTAATAGGTATGAAAATTGAAGAACATTTTGTCACTTAAAAAATTTGGTTTTCTATTTTTAATGTGTTCTACTAAACAATTTGAAAAGGTAAAAAGAACACCATTTAATTGTGCCTGAGGTAGTGGAAATTGCCCAAGTATTTAAAATGATCTAACATGAAAATAATTTTTATTATGTTGAGTATTGCAAGTGCATGTAATTATGAATTATGCACCCTCTTACTGGGCAGATCATCTCAGGATTACAGAAAAAGTAAGGAATAATGCTTCTCACATGCACAGCATTTTGAATTCTGACTCATTTGTTTAAGTAGTAAAATCTACTTTGTTTGATTTCTTAATTAGGCAAAAAATTCAAGGGAAATTCTGAATACATGGGAAGTCAAAAATATATCAATAGAAATAGAATCCTAACAACTGATATCAAGAGAAGAAAGTTGTTGATGTCACTGTCTTAAAGTAATAAGCTCATTGTGACACCTGGTGGATATTGTTGAAAAGGCAATTAACAGCAGTTTGGTTCCAACACAGCAGCCACTTGCCTGTGGTCACTGAGCACTTGAAATGTTGCTAGCCCAAATTGAGATGTGGTGTTGAAAGACATGGCACCCCACTCCAGTACTCTTGCCTGGAAAATCCCATGGATGGAGGAGCCTGGTAGGCTACAGTCCATGGGGTCGCTAAGAGTCGGACACGACTGAGCGACTTCACTTTCACTTTTCACTTTCATGCATTGGAGAAGGAAATGGCAACCCACTCCAGTGTTCTTGCCTGGAGAATCCAAAGGATGGCGGAGCCTGGTGGGCTGCCATCAATGGGGTCGCACAGACTCGGACACGACTGAGGTGACTTAGCAGTAGCAGCAATTGAAAGACAATGTTTTTAAAATTCATGATATCTGCCCCATAGTGTTCCATATTGATTACATGTTGAAATGATAATATTCTGGGCATAGTGATTAAATAAAACATATCATTAAAATTTATAGCATTTGAAAGTTAACTGGTCTAGAAGCAAACTGCTGCCATGTTGTGGAGTCAGGGGAATGATGGCAGGCAGTCCCCAGGAGCTAATGGCCTTAGTCCCTCCACTCTAAGAAACTGAATTCTCAGCAACTTTGGCAAATTTGAAAGAAAAGCCAAGCCTCAGATGAGTGGCAGCTCCATCTGACAGCTTTATTGTAGCCTTCCAAGACCCTGAGACAGAGGACCCAGCTAAGCTGTGTCTGGACTCCTGACTCACGGAAAGTGCAAGATATAACTGTGTGTCACTTTAAACTACAAAGCTTATGATAATTTGTTGTGTAGCAATGGAAAACTAATACATTATGCCTTTGAGTTTTTTAGTTTATTTATTTGTGTACATTATTATAGTTCATATTTTTTGTTCTTTTTTCACCTGACATATTCATCACAAGAAGTCAAAATCAGCGGTGAAAACCATAACTGTATTATAACATACACTTTACTGTAACTTCATTCTAGCAAGTACTTTATCATAGTAAGCACAATTGAGACAGAAATAAATACAAGGAAATAATAGGAAGGCTAATATAAACTTCTCATTAGAGCTGTGCTGCCATATAAATCACGGTAACTCCAGCCCAGAGCTCCTTTAAATTTAAGCAGTGATGCATTTTTTTTCTTCATCATTTAGTGCTGTTTTGACATTTAAGGCCCCTTGACTTCTAATGCTGAAGAGACGAAGGGGTACTAGTACAGGAAAATTTGGATACGTAGAGAGGTGAAACCAATCCCCTAACCTAAGCTGGGACATTTAAACGGAACTCCTAGTATATAAAATTTCATCCATTATCAGAGACCTTTCACTCTGCTGCTTTGAATTCCTGAAATTTATAGCATACTCTTGACCCAAGTTCCTCAAGTTAAAGATTAGCTCAAAGAACAGTGGCACTCAAAGACTTGTGCCCTGTGACCTTGCCAATGATTCTAAAGGTGACACCTGTCACTAGCTCCTCCAATCAACTTCCTGTTCACCAAACTCACCATAATTTTTCTATGCTCTTGAGCCTTTGCACATACATTTTGCTTTTCCTGGAATAAATTTTCCATTGCTTCCATGTCTGGGAAAGAGCACTTTTCTTGAGAACTTTTCCCACTATCTTCTGTTGACTTTCTGGGTAGCTTTTGCTTTTTTTCCCAGCCAAAAGTTTCTTTTATTCAGTGAGTTCAACTGGGAGGACAAGAGTGGTAAGATTATGTGACCATTTTGTGATTTACTATGTACACTGATTTCATCAGAGTCAGTGAGTGAGGCTACTACAGGTTTGTAGTACTCAAAAAGTTCTCAGGCATACAAGCTTGAATATATATATATATTTATACAAAAAAAAAAAAAGAACCTCCTCCTCTTCCCTTTGTTTCCTCTCTTGACCACTCACCCAGGGATTTCATTATACCCCTGCCTCCTCCTATTTGCATATTATAATAATACAGGGAGCTACCTGTCCCCTTGTTATTTCTCCCTAAGGCCTGCTGATATTAAGCCAATGGGATCTGTTTCCTCACTATCCTTGTATTTTCACTTCCAATTTTTGAAAGAGGCCTTTTTTTCTTAATTTTTACTATGTCCACACATTTTCCAAAATACTATAAAACCTACCTTTACATCACCTTACATTTCTTGTCACCCCAAGATACAGCTCATTATTCTTGGCACTTTGATTTCAGAACACATTGCAGACTTCTGTTACAGAATTTACAATGTTGTATCATAACTACTTCATGTCTATATCCACCATTACTAACAATAGGGGCCATACCTTATTTAATCTGGCATCTTTAATCTCCAAAAGGCAACAAACAAAATAAAATCTTATTTATCTTTATTTTTTTATTATAAACCAAATTGAAATAAAACACTAACTTAGCTTAAATGAAACATTTAAGACAAACTTGTGCTATCACTGATAGTAATTTTCCTATCCCTCTGCTAAAGCAATAAGCTGATGTTTCAGCTAGCTGAACCAGTGGAGGTGGGGGAGGAAAATGGAGGAACAACCCTGAGACTGCAACTGCCTCCTTCCCCTCCAGCTCCCACAGTGACTAGACAATTGTCGTTATCTAAGATTTCAGAGCCAGAACTTCTTTGACAAGTGTTTTTTAACTTGCTTAAAATGTGACTTCCCTACAGGTGAAGTTGATGTTGTAGATTACAAAAGAAGAAGAAATAAGAAAAGATGGATAGCAGGACATACCTCCTAAGGGGGGGAAAAAAAATTAAAACTCTGCTCCACTTTTCCACACTGAAGGTCATGAGTACCCCTCAGGTGTTTTGGTTAGCTTCACATCTCATTACTGGTGATATTTATTTTGATAATTATAGTATAGAAAGTTTTTTTAAATGAACATTTTGTGACTTTATATTTATCTCAGTTATTATCTCTGTATGAACTGAGCTATTGTTTGAGCCTATCTCAGCCAACTTTATTGGCAATTGCAGTCTATTTGCCAACATCTTAGAAGCACTTATTTTAAACTAAAGTACAGCCCAATCTTTAAATGCAATCTTGCCTCAGGTTCATAAAGCCAAATCAATAGGATCATTCAAATCCAAGGTTAACTCTTATCTTGGAACCAAGCTCATTTCTATTGATTAAACTTTTATTTTTGTCTTATTATGAAGACCAAAAGGACCTTGGGATGGCTGTAAAAAGAAAGCACCAAAAGCAATCTATTTATGTCCCTTTGTAATTCTAACTAATTCATACAATTTTTATTTCCAACTTCATTCTAAATATATATATTTTCTCATATATGATTTCTTTCTGTTTGATGGAAGACTTTTCAAATATCAATTATTAGTAGTATTTCCTAAAAATATTAGGGAAACAGAGGAATGTGAATAAATCAGATGTATAGCACATGAAACAGTCACACAGATTTCTATAAAACCAGAAACAAAAGTATGATTTTGGATGCTTATTTCCTAGAATTAATGTTTTTAGGTATTTTAATTTACACTAGAACTGTAATTGACACTAGAAACATATTTGATATTTTTATTCTCTCTACTTTTTCCTTATGGGCATTTTGATATCCTTTTTATTTTGTCTATGATGACAAAAGCAAATATACAGGTAATTGTAAAGATAAAAGATTTATGAAACAAAACTAAAGTTTCCTAGAAAAGAAGGAATGCCACCTCAAGATAGTAACAAGATTGCAACACGGACATCTGCCTGAGTTTCCAGGCGCCAGCCTGCCCTACAAATTTTAGATGTGCTAGCTCCCAAAATTATATGAGCTAACCGCTTATAATAAATAAATACACATGTGTGTATGTGCACACACACACACACACATACACAAGTTCTCTGCAGAATTCTAACTGATATAGTGAGTATATGAGGTGATTCCCAGGTGACTCAAAAGTAAAGAATCCACCTGCCAACGCAGGAGATACAGGAGATGCGAGTTCGATCCCTGGGTTGGGAAGATCCCCTGGAGGAAGAAATGAAAACCCACTCCAGTATTCTTGCCAGGATAACCCCATGGACAGAGGAGCCTGGCGGGCTACAGTCTATAGGGCTGAAAAGCTGCACAGGATTGAGTGACTGAGTGTGCACACATACTTAGTGAGTATATACTGTATCTTCAACTACAAACAGGTGTGCAAGAAATGTCAAACTCCATTATTTCTTTAAAATCAAATTAATTCCAAGTTTCCATCCCACAGACTAGGAAAAAAATTCAACCTAGGTCCTTTAGAGTTCACAAACATCCTCTCAGCTTTATCGAATTCCCCTTTGATATCTTATTTTTCAAGACCACTTGGTTCCTGAAGGCAGATGGCTCTGCGTGTTCCATGTCAAACCTGAGCACTGGAAACTCTGTCAAAGCTGGGAGTCCCATTTCCCTGCCCAGTCTCTCTAAGAACACCACACAGTAAATCCACTCGGATGTCTTGCCAGGTCCTAAAGGTATTGCCAGGGAATGGAGTGAGGATCACCATTATTTTGGAAGTTCATAAACCTCCAGTCAGTTTTAGGGAAGTCCTCTTTCCTTGTTCACTTCCCTCAAAGGAATTCAACTCTCTTCTTTGCCCTAAATATCCTTCAGAAACTCGGGTCTCTCTATAAAACAAAAATGAAAAAAAAAAAAAAAAAAAAAAGCTCTCTGTAAGCAATATCTGCTTTCTAGCAGGTAATACAAATTCCTTATGAGATGAGGAATCTGCAGCTATATCAAAAAATTGTCATACTCTGTTACATTAATATGACCCATCTTGTACTTTGAATGGATCTTCTACACATTTCATTGTTAATTCATGCTTTGATCTTTAGAAAAATATCAGTTCAATGAGTTATATAGATTTACCAAATGTCTATTATGAAATGATTCTCTTAAAAAATCACGTCTGTTGATATCACCACCCTCATCATCAGAAAAGTCTTTAGATATTATGAAGCTGTCAAGTCCATAATGACCAAGTTTTTCAAAATTCTTAATTTTGCTTGAAAGATTAAATTTTATCATTGACAACAAATAATATCAACGGTTTTTCTTGAAGTGATAGTCTCACCCAGTTGTTTTTTCAAGAAACCATTTGCCAAATACCCAAGTCGAAATAATCATAGTTCATTCATTACTCTGTCAAGTAAAAATTCTGTTCTGTAAGAAAAGCAACTAATTCAGCTTCCAACCCAATTTCACAAATGCTTTTCTTTGAGATTGCCATTATATCTACATGTGCATCAAAAATAATGACTATAAATAATTCTGATTTTTGTCACAGAGAATGCTACAAAGATGTATTTAAGGGCCAAATTTTAACAAAATTAAGTTTATACTACTTTATCAGGGACATTCTTAAATGAAGCTTGCCTTTTTCTGCATGTTGTAGTGAAGAATACAATGACTGCTAGAACTCTTGGGTGCCATTGCTTTAAAAAAAAAAAAGAGTCAAAAAGTGCTTACCTATAGCATTTGACATAATTCCTCTTAAAAACTTTCTTCTCATGGCTGTTTCAACACTTCTCTTTCTACTTTTTTCCTTTCTATCTCTCTGACAACTTCTTTTTTCCTTCAATATCTTTGTATTAGTTATGTATTACTCTGTAAAAAAGTACCCTAAAACTCAGTGCATCTAAACAGCAAGCATTGCTTCTCAAAGTATCTGATGGTCAAGGAATTCAGGCACAGCTTGGGATGGGGAAACTGGGACATTCTGGATCAGGGTCTCTGATGAGGTTGCAGTGAAGGCATTGACTGGGGCTGCAATTATTTAAAGACAAATAGGGCAGGAGGATCCACTTCCAGGAAGATTCACTCACATGACTGTTGGCAAAAGGCCTCAGTTCCTAACTTGTTACATGTGTCTCAGTTCCTCACTGTATGGGTCTCTCCACGGGCTGCGTGTCTTCAACCGGCATGAAAGATAGGCACTCCCACCCACCCAATCAAGCAAAGAAAGACAGGCAGACAGACAGAAAAGTTGCAGTACCTTTTATGCCCTCATCTATGAAACTGTCGGAGAAGGAAATGGCAACCCACTCCAATATTCTTGCCTAGAGAATCCTGTGGACAGAGGAGCCTGGTGGGCTGCATTCCATGGGGTTGCACAGAGTCAGACATAACTGAAGCGACTTAGCATGCATCCATGCATTGAAGAAGGAAACAGCAACCCACTCCAGTGTTCTTGCCTGGAGAATCCCAGGGACGGGGGAGCCTGGTGGGCTGCCGTCTATGGGGTCGCACAGAGTCAGACACGACTGAAGCGACTTAGCAGCAGCAGCAGCTATGAAACTGTACACTGCTGAGAGTAAGCACTAAATTCATCCCAGCACTGGAGAAGAGAAGAATTAGGCTCTACCTCTTAAAGAGTATCATTTAAATTGTGGACATATTTCCTTACTACCACAGAATACTACACTTCATTCCTTGAATGTTACTGCTACTTAAGAGATCTTACCAGTAACTTTTACCATCTCACTTTATTCACTTACCCTGGGTGATCTCAACTACTCCCCTGGTTCCAAGTGCCATCTATATTGATGAATATATTCATCTATATTGAATCTCAAACCATTATTTCAGGTTCATTATTTTAGTCCTCATCTTTCTTCCAAAACCCATATTTATGTTTTCAACTGCCTGTTACACATCACCTAGAAAGCCATCTTAGCCTAACCAAAACCAAATATTTGTCTTCCTCTCTCTTTGTTCCCATTCAGCGCTTCCTTTTTTATCTTCAACCCAGTTATCCAAAATAGAAAACATAAAATTATCCTCAATACCTACCTCATATCTTTGATGTAGATTTATCCTCATTGTTTATGCCCCCTAAGTAACTCTCAATTTATTTCCTCTCTCCATCAGCACTATCTTTGTACAGGCTGTCACCACTTCTAAGACTACTGCACTAGCCTGATAATTGATCTTTATGTCTAGTCTCTCCTTTTTCTAATTTGTCTTCTGTCAGATTTATCGTGGCCAAAATATATATCTGAGATCATATATCTCTATAAAAACCTTGAATGACTCACTAATAACTTCAATTTAAAGCCCAAGTTGTTTAAAATGATATATAAGACCCTTTAAAATCTGATCCTAATATATTTTTAGCTTCATCTTTTGTCACTGTCTCAACACATCTTCCCCAAATCATTGTCACTCCCCCAAAATGTCATGTACTTTCAGATATTCATATATTTGCACATGCTGTCTTCTCTGCTTGGCATACCCACTAGCTCCACTCTGCTTGGTAAATTCCTATATTTCCAGTGCAAACAGCATCTCCTCCAAGCTTCTCTCTCTGACTTCTCTAGGCGAGAAGTCATTTTCATCTACTGTGGTTTCACATCATCCTGCATATACTGATGGCATATCTTTGTCACCTATATATTGTGGACATTTTTAGAACTGTTTTGGTTTCAAATGTTCTGTCTTTATGTCCATATAAGAACATGAGTAAATTTATCTGAGTATGCTTCCCAGTTTTGATGCAGAAAATACGATTACTAGTGACACTACTTGTCCCCTCTAGGAATTCCAGAATAACTTATTACAGGAAGAGGCTTACTTGTCTCTTACAGAATTTTTGAAATCTTTTCTGATTTTATGTTGCAAACCTGCATCATCGAATAAGGTAGAATGTCATTTAAAGCCCAGAGCACAAGTAAATATTTTACCAACATTTATATCCTTCTCCACATTGCCCATTCCCCATTCACCACAATCCCCAGAACACCATTACAAACCCACTTCCACAATAAGCAGCAGAGTCAGCAGAACCAAAAGAAAGGAAGCCTGCAAGTGTGTCTGTACATCTAATTAAAGATGTTTATCCTCAGAAGTCTCATCTATAATTTTTTCCTGTTCTTGTAGAATCTTGGCATTCAGTGACACACATCCTCATTATTGCTAGAAAATTCCCCAGATGGATCTGGATTCTCATATCTTGGCACAGAGGTTTTTATTAAACTCATCCTCAATAGATAAGATAAATACCAAAGCTAAATACACTCTTGCAGAGAAAATGGGAAAGAACCCTCAGCTCTCCCCTTAGTTATTGCCCATCACTTACTTCTTAACACATTGATTAAGATTCTTCTAAGAGGCAAGTTGTGTTAGGCACCATCAAATGGAGCAGTAAACAAGAGAGCCAGGGTCCCTATTCCCACGAAGCTTACATGCTGGGGTAAGAGACAGCCAGTTAAGAAATAAAGTCGCAGCTCTGTTTACAACAGCCAGGACATGGAAGCAACCTAGATGTCCATCAGCAGACGAATGGATAAGGAAGCTGTGGTACATATACACAATGGAATATTACTCAGCCATTAAAAAGAATCCATTTGAATCAGTTCTATTGAGATGGATGAAACCGGAGTCCATTATAGAGCGAAGTAAGCCAGAAAGAAAAACACCAATACAGTATACTAATGCATATATATGGAATTTGAAAGACGGTAACGATAACCCCATATGTGAGACAGAATAAGAGACACAGATGCATAGAACAGTCTCATGGACTCTGAGGGAGAAAGTGAGGGTGGGACGTTTTGAGAGAATAGCATTGAAACATGTATATTATCATATGTGAAACAGAACACCATTCCAGGTTGGATGCATGAGACAAATGCTCAGGGCTGGGGCAATGGGATGACCCAGAGGGATGGGATGGGGAGGGAGATGGGAGGGGGGTTCAGGATGGGGAACACATGTAAACCCATGGCTGATTCATGTCAATGTATGGCAAAAACTACTACAATATTGTAAAGTAACTAGCCCCCAACTAAAATAAATAAATTTATTTAAAAAATAAATAATAAAAAATAAAAATAAATAAATAAAAATAAAAATACATACTTTAAATATACGAAAAAAAAAGAAATAAAGAAACAACATCACAAAGTAGTTACAGATTGTGATAAATGCTATTAAGAAGTGAAGAGAGTGATGAGATAAACAGGGACTGAGGGAGGGAGGCCCTTTAGATATAATGGTCAGGGCTGGTCATTAGAGGAAATGCCACTTGAGCTGAGACCTCTAGGATGAAAGCAAGCCAGACATGTGGAGATTTGGGAGATTAATATATCCTATAGAGGGAACAAGGGTAACCATACCCTAAATATAGTATCCTAATCACCAAAAAATTAACAAAAATTCAGGTTATTAGCAGATGGCAATATCCATATATATAAGAAATACAGGCCAATACAGCTTGAAATATCTACTAATTTCAGATGTCTATGTCTTAAATTGGATGTCCAGTATGTCACCTTAATTCTGATCAAGTAGCGACATTTTTAAGCCAACTCCAAAGTCAAAACTACTCTGCCGACAACCTCCAGTTTGAAAAGCTCTTCTCCTTAAGCATCCCTATCATAGTTGCCTCTTCTCACTTTGCTTCCTGAGCTGCTTTTTCTATATTTGCTTTTTAAATTTTATCCCTCACATTCTCTTTTTTTTTTTTCATTCTGTGCAATTCTCCAAAGTTCTCCATTCCCACTGGCACCTATACATTCCAAAGCCTCTCCTGAGTTTCCACGTCAAATATCCACATTCCACTGGATTTCTACACATGAATGTCCCACTAGCTTCCTTAATTCAACAGAGCCAAAACTGGACACATTACCCCCTGCCCTCCCCAGACACTCCATTCACTCCCCACATAACCTTCTAGCACCATCAGTGATCATTTGCCCATGCTCGATATCTGAAAATCTTCTATTTTCTGGCTTCTACCCCCTCAGCTCCCATGCACAGTCACCCAATCTCCAAATTTCACAAACTTAACATTTCTTTGGTGTGAGTTCCCTCAGAAATTAACAGGTCAACAATAAATTCTTTACTTCTTTACACTACGACCTGGAGTTATAGTAATATAGACTAATGATGTTCTTACTAGGTGTCAGGCACTCTGAGTCATGCACTATGTCATTTCCTCCTACAAATAGCCCTGTGAGCTATGAACAGTATGATTATTTCTCTTGTATATGTAAAGAAAGCAACGCTTAGAAGCGTTCAGCAATTTGCCTTAAGTCCCCTATGGAAGTGGAAGGAATAAGATTTAACCTACACATTTCTGACTCTAAAATCTGATCTTTTAAACATTATGTCATAAAAGTAAAAAATTAGCTTTCATAGCAGGAAAATTAAGCATTTAACTTCACAGTTTTTCTAGGAACAAATTTACCACTTCAAAGATTTTTAAGATTCTGGGGTAACAGGCACTAAATCTAGCTATGAAGGTGACATGGTGTTCGATTAATTAAATCAGTTATTCTGAAATGTGTTCAGTAGCAGACATCTGAAAATTGTGGTGTTATTTGGGTAATAACCAAAAAAATGATATGATGAATATCACCAACAGACTAGATATGTTTCTAACAGAAAATAAGACTATATTTTACATAAATAGCTCCACATTATGTGGAATGTATATGAAACACTTCCAGTTACATGAAACATTTTATCCACCCATTACTACTTGTTTCTTCCTTGTTCATGTGTTTTATGACCCAATAACTAAGAATGCTAGCAGCCTACTAATTTTTAAGAACAAATGTGAAGGAGAAAGTTTGAAATTGAGAAAAAAGAGTTTCTTCAATAGCCCAAGCAAGAGATGTGGCCCCAGAGTAAAGTAGTGAGATAGGAAGAGCATAATTTAAAAGATTAAGAGGTAGAATCAGTAGGACTTGACTGGTTTGGATGTTGAAGGAATCAAAGATGACTCATCAAAGTTTCTATATATGATAGACGGAAGGTAGATAGTTTTTGCTTGAAGCTGTATACATAAAACCAGAGTAATTCCTATTTATCCAGTTTTGCTTTTCATGGTTTTAGTCAATTTGGTCCAAAAATATTAAATGGAAAATGCCAGAAATGAACCACAGTAAGTCCCCTACGTACAAATAAGTTTTGTTCCAAGAATGTGTCTGTAAGTCCAATTTGTTTGTAAGTCCAACAAAGTTAGCCTAGTCACCCAACTAACACTTGGCTATATAGTACTGTACTGAAATAGGCTTATAACACTTTTCACACAAATAATATATAAGAAACAAACACAAAAAATAAAAACACTTTTAATTTTACAATACAGCATCTTGTAAAGTACAGTAGTACAGTACAAGAGGGCTTCTCCGGTGGCTCAGTGGTGAAGAATCCACCTGCAAATGCAGGAGATGCAGGAGACTGTTTCGACCCATGGGTGGGGAAGACCCCCTGGAGTAGGAATTGGCAACCCACTCCCACTCCAGTATACTTGCCTGGAAAATCCTATGGACAAAGGAGCCTCGCTGTCTACAATCCATGGGGTCACAAACAGTTGGCCACGACTGAGCACACAGAACACAGCACAAGAGCTGGCACACAGGGGTTGGCGGCAGGTGAACAGGAAGAAGAGTTACTGACTGGAGGAGGGAAGCTGGAGATGGTAGAGCTGAAGGACTGTCAGCAATAGGAGACAGAGGGCAAGCCGCAATTTTACTCATGCCTGATGGTGATGGCACAGGTTCTGGTTCCTTGCTGGGTTCAGTTTTATCTACCCTCTTTAAAAAATGATCCAGTGATGTTTGGGTAGTAGCTCTTTTTTTCATAGATGACACATGGTAGCACTGGACTGCATTCTGAACCTCCATGTACCATTCTATGCTTGGGTCTTGTGCCTCAAAAGCTAACAGTGTCTCCTCGAATAAAGAAAAGCCCCCTGCCATCTGCCATTTCCTGCGTTATGAACCTCTGTTTTTCAGTTACTTCTTCTTCCTCTTGTCTCTCTTCATCCTTTCTATAGGCCTCCAATTCCTGGCGATTCTTAGCAGTACCAGCTACATCACAGCTGCTTTTCTGCTTGCTTCTCTACATCCTGGTCTTAAAATAAAGATACAGTGTACTGTACTCTATACAGTACTGTAAAGGACACAAAAGCACAACCACTTGTAGAGGATGCATGCACGTTGACAATGTACACCAGACACTTGAACTAACTTCTGTGATTGGACACACGATAGCACGTGTGCATCTTTAAAAGGTCACAACTTGAAGCTTCATATGTAAGGGAAAGTTTCTATGCAGGGGACTTACTGTATTTGTAAGTATTAAACTGCACAACATTCTGAGTAGCTATTCTGAGTAGCATGATGAAATCTTGCACTATCTCCCTACATTTCCCCCAGAACTTCAATCATTCATTTGTCCAGTGTATCTGTACTATATATAATACTTGCCCATTAGCAACACACAGGAAAAAAAAAAAAAAACACAGTCTATATAGGGTTTGGTACCACTTGCAGTTTCAGGCATACACTGGGGATACCGGAATATTCATATCCCCCATGGATAAGGGGAGACTATAGTATTTATGAAAAGCTCTAAGGCAATGGAGAGTAATAGAGGTGTGGAGGTGAGAGATAGGAAAAGCTGACCTAAAATGGGGAGCATAAACTAGTAGAAGATAAAAAGCAGACATTACTGGGCTGAGGAAAGCATGGCATCTCTTGTATTACATTCAAAAAGGCACAGGAAATCATCAGAAAGCTCTTACTAGGAAAATGACATGATTGATGAGAATCATGGGAAATGGTTTTAGCTTCAATGAAGCAAAAAAAAAAAATTTGGAAACTGTACATCTTGATTTCTTGACAAATGCCATAATAACTATTATCATAATGGCACCAAGAAATATTTCAAACAGAAACAGATAAGTCACCCATGTAAGTCACTCATTTAAGAAAATTTTATGTCAGTGTAGCTGAAGTGAAGGTTTATAGAATTGAAACTCACACTGACAAGTTAAAAGAGATTTTACATGCGCTACTGAAATAATGGCAAATGTTTTGTAATAATTTATTATTTTGGAGAAGGAAAAAATGTTTTAAAGGAAACTGCCAACATGTCAGAAGCATTTTGAAGCATCCAATATTCAAATCAAAATACTTTCTAATATATACTGCCTCAAGCCACAAAGTAGATCAGCAACTTACATGACCAGTCAAATTAATCCTGTCTTAATAAAAAGAATTTAGATAAAGTAGTAGTCTGGCCTCTGCTCACCATAATAGCAACACCCCCAGCACACTTTGGTCCTTTATCAGTTAGAGTCTGTATTGGCATGCTGTGATAACAAAATATCAATCTTGGTGGCTTAAACAACAGAAATTTATATCAGCAGGTTTGGTTTCTTGTGAGGCCTCCCACCTTGGCTTGCAGATGGCTGCTTTCTTGCTGTGTCTTCATGTAGTATTTCCTCTTTGCACATGCATACCTAATGTCTCTGTGTGTCCGTATTTCCTCTTCTTAAAAGAACACCCATGAGATTGTATTAGAGCTCAAACTGAGAGCCTCATTTTAACTTAATCACCTATTTAAAGGCCTTACCTGCAAACATAGTCACATTCTGAGGTTCTAAAGATCAGTGTTTCAACATATAAATTTGGAAAGGCAGATATAATTCATCCCATAAAAGAGTCTTTAGGTGCAAACAACTAAAATCAAGCCAAATTTAAGTTAAAATAAAAATTATTGGAAATGTTGCCGACAGAATCTAAAGAATCTGGCAATCTTAGGCTATCCAGAATTTTGGGAAACCTGGAGAATTCAGGTTAGGAAAACTAAAATAGCAAGAGATAATAGCAAAGGATGGAATTCAAGTATAGAGCAGATGCTGCCACCAGCCTATCACCACTGTATTTGTAATAAAATGTATTATTCTAATGCTCTGAAGGACTCCAGAACTATTTCTGAGTCTTGTCTCATTTCTTTGAGATTAAAAGCTTAGGCATGGTGAGGAGGTGGCAGAAAGAATCTGTTGGTCAAATCCTATGTAACTAGAATCTGGTTCTGTGGGATAAGGGAAAATGAGAAACCTGCCCCTTTAGTTTCTAAAGTGGGAATTTTAACATAATGGGTAATCTCCCTCTCTCTCTCTCTCTCTCTCTCTCTCTCTCTCTCTCTCTCTCTCTCTCTCTCTCACACACACACACACACACACACACACACAGCACCAAGGACCTTTGGTTTTGTTTCACACACAAACACACAGCACCAAGGACCTTTGGTTTTGTTTGTTTTGGATCTTGAGTCTCTATTCTTTTCTCTTCCCTTTCCTCCCTGGTGAGCAGGAAGAGGTTATATCGTCAGGCAAGGGTATGTGTAAGGATCAAGGCAGTAACACTCTTCATTCCTCCTTCTGCAGTTTCAAAAGAGTGGGGTTGCTGAGAAGATTAGGGTGTGTGCAGCATCTTAGGTGCTCTTGTCTCCTTAATCTTGATGAGTCTCTGGTCGTTTTAATCTTACCTCAGGTGGTTGCTGCTTCTCCTTTGATTAGCAATTGTTCTGCCCTTCAGGTTTCTCTGGTGGCCCAGATGGTGAAGAATCTGCCTGCAATGCAGAAGACTCAGGTTTGATCCCTGGGTCAGGAAGACTCCTTGCAGAAGAGTAAGGCAACCCAGTCCAGTATTCTTGCCTGGGCAATCCCATGGACACAGAAGCCTGGCAGCCTACAGTCCATAGGGTTGCAAAGAGCAGGACAGGACTTAGCAACTAAACAACAACAATTTTGATTTGTATAAATATTAATAGGCCCCATTTACTCATCTATTTTTGTATTATCAGTGATATGTATTTAGGCTTTGAAGTGGAAGCTGTGTAACTGAGATTGGGACTTGAACCCATGGTGTCTTAGTTGAAATCACTCACCTAGTTTCAGAATGTAATGAAGCTCAGATGTCTCATTCCAGAAAGAATTCAGTGAAAGACAAAGTGATAGGTAAAAAGCGGATTTACCTAGAGAGAAATACATTACACAGGAGTGCCGCAGTGAGCCATATCAGAAAGAGTGGCTCCGAAATACAGCATGGTTAGTTTTTTATGGGCTGGGTAATTTCATAGGCAAATGAGTGGGAGGATTATTCCATTATTTGGGGGAAACGCGGTAGTTGCTCAGCCATGTGGGACTCTTTGCGGCCCCATGGACTGTAACCCGCTAGGCTCCTCGGTCCACAGAAATTCCCACACAATACTGGAGTGGGTTGCCATTTCCTTCTCCAGGGGATCTTCCAGACCCAGGGATTGAACCCAGGTCTTCGCATTGCTGGCAGACTACTCTTTACCATTTGAGCCACCAGGGAAGCCCATTTGTGGGAAGGGGCAGGGATTTCCCAGAATTGAGCCAACACCCTCTTTTGGTCTTTGATGGGATTTAGCAAGCTGATTTGTTACCATTGAGTTAGCCACCATCTTGGACCTATTGGGTTCTAATCAGTTTCTGGCACAAGTCCTCCATCTATGGCATTCTTTTAAACTTTGTGGCCTGCTTCCTCCTGCCCTCATTTGAAGTTTAACTGCCAAAGTAGGAATTTCTAGCTCAGCCTTCATCAGAATCCTGAATATGTTTCTTCTTTTCTGTGCTTCGCTTTAAAATGCTAACAGTAACAACTCCTATCTCAATGTAACTGTGATAACCAAATGAAATAGTGTGTATACTATGCCAACTAGTTTCTGGATTCAGTTCAGTTCAGTCACTCAGTTATATCCAACTCTTCGCAACCCCATGGACTGAGCACACAAGGCTCCCCTGTCTTTCACCAACTCCTGGAGCTTGCTCAAAATTCATGTCCATCAAGTCAGTGAGGCCATCCAACCATCTCATCCTCTGTTGACCCCTTCTCCTCCTGCCTTCAATCTTTCCCAGCATCGGGGTCTTTTCCATGAGTCAGTTCTTCACATCAGGTGGCCAAAGTATTTCAGTTTTAGCTTCAACATCAGTCGTTCCAATGAACACCGAGGATTGATCTCCTTTAGGATGGACTGACTGGATCTCCTTGCAGTCCAAGGGACTCTAAAGAGTCTTCTCCAACAACACAGTTCAAAAGCATCAATGCTTCAGCACTCAGCTTTCTTTATAGACCAACTCATCCATACGTGACTACTGGAAAAACCATAGCTTCGACTAGACAGACCTTTGTTGGCAAAGTAGTGTCTCTGCTTTTTAATATGCTGTCTAGGTTTGTCATAGCTTTTCTTCCAAGGAGCAAGCGTCTTTTAATTTCATGGCTGCAGTCACCATCTGCAGTGATTTTGGAGCACCCCCCCCAAAAAAAAGAAAGTCTGTCACTGTTTCTAGATTACCAAGCATTTAAATGGTATCCGGTCCCATCACTTTATGGCAAGTAGATGGGGAAACAGTGGCAGACTTTACTTTGGGGGGCTCCAAAATCACTGCAGATGGTGACTGCAGCCATGAAATTAAAAGACGCTTGCTCCTTGGAAGAAAAGCTATGACCAACTTAGCATATTAAAAAGCAGAGACGTTACTTTGCCAACAAAGGTCCATCTAGTCTAAGATATAAAAACTACTGGTTTTTGCCAGTAGTCATATATGGATGTGAGAGTTGGACTATAAAGCAAGCTGAGTGCTGAAGCATTGATGCTTTTGAACTGTGGTGTTGGAGAATACTCTTGAGAGCCCCTTGGACTGCAAGGAGATCCAACTAGTCCATCCTAAAGGAAATCAGTCCTGAATATTCATTGGAAGGACTGATGTTGAAGCTGAAACTCCAATACTTTGGCCACCTGATGCGAAGAACTGACCTATCTGAAAATACCCCGATGCTGGGAAAGATTGAAGGCGGGAGGAGAAGGGGACAAGAGAGGATGAGATGGTTGGATGGCATCACTGACTCAACGGACATGAGTCTGAGTAAACTCTGGAGTTGGTGATGGACAGGGAGGCCTGGCATGCTGCAGTCCATGCGGTCCCAAAGAGTCAGACACGGCTGAGCGACCGAACTGAATTGAAGCATTTAAAGAAAGTTGCTGACATGTGCCCTCCACCCTCAAACTAGGTTTGGTAAGCTCTCATTACAAAGAAGATTTTAGGAATCATCTAAGCACTTTCCTAAAGCCTGAAATGAACTTGATAAACCTAATACACCAAAGGAGTTCACGGTTACGCACTCCTCAAATAAAAGGAATCTTTCTCCATTTCTCCATAAACCTTCACAATAATCTGAAGCAGGCCGCACTCGCCAGTAAGCTGGCCCTGCTCCACCTGGGAACGAGAAGAAGGTAACTCCGTACCCTGGCCCTCCAAGCAGCCCTGAGTTGCTGTTGATGCTCGGTAGTCATCCAGGATGGGGATAATACAGATGACTGCTAATCCAGCCGGCAGGAAGAGCCTCCACCCGAGACGAAGATGGGCAAAAGTCGCACATCGTCAGCGAAACAGACTGTGTAGGGACAACACAAACGCTGTGGGTTCCAATCTGTTCCCATCAACCATCAACGAGCCTGCGGCAATCTAGCAAAGGCCAGGCGGCTGAGCGACACCACGTATAACGCGCATTTTCCCACGTCTCGTCTCCGCCCCCTCCTGGCCCGCCGCTGCACAAGCGCAGGCGCAGATTCGCTTCCGGGTTCCGCTCCTCACTACCCACAATGCTCTGCAGCACCAACCTGTCGCAAAGGCCGCATTCCGGCGGCGAGTGAGCGAGTAGCTTTACGTGCGGTGCGGCGGCAACGGCGGCAACGGCGGCGCGCGTCTTCCTCCTCTTCCTTCCGCTGGGCCAGAGTCCGTGAGGGAGTACAGCTGCGCTTAAGTCTGGCCGGCGCGACCTGTCTCCGCAATGCCCCCCAAGAAACAGGCTCAGGCCGGGGGCAGCAAAAAGGCGGAGCAGAAAAAGAAGGAGAAGATTATCGAAGTGAGTACCTACTCCCCTCCCCCACTCACGCCGCGAGTTCTCAGGAAAGCAGCCTCCCGGTTCCCCGCTCCCCGACTCCTGTTCGCGTCTTCCGGGCCCACGTGCCCCTTGTTTTGGCTCTGTGTGCCCACAGCCCCTTCTCCAGCCTCCTGCTGACGCTCGCTGCCTCTCATCGCTATAGTGACGCCGCGGGCGCCCCCGCACTCAGCCTTTGCTTCTCCGCCCCACACAGCCGCCTTCACCGACTCCCGTCCGAAACGACCCCCCACCCCCACCCCAGTGCCGTCACAGGGTTGTGTCCTTCTCTAGTCACCGAAATTGAAGACGTTTCTATGCTTGTGTTAAAAAGGAAAAATAGGCTGAACTGTCTCGGACCACACTCTTTCTGGAAGGTGGACTTATTACGAGCCTTTGTGTTTCGTGTTTCTTTACCCATCCCTTAGGAGTAGTGGTTACTTCCTTCAAGCCAACAGATTACTTCTTCGTGACGTTTTTCTATCCACCTCTAAACTGTTTCAGGTTACCTGAAGAGAGGAAATTTCTTTCATATCGTATCACACCGTCTTGTACATGACCCTTGTCACATAGGTTATGGATTAAATTAAATCGAAAGACGTTTTAAGGGAGATGAGGTTTCTTATCACTAGCTGTGTTGTGTTGTATCTGAATTTGTTATATATATATATATGTAAATTCATTTAGTTCGCTGATCCTATTGCCTTTTAATGGCAGAGGGACGCTATTGACGTTCCTAAATGTTTTATATTTGTAGTCCAACGACTGTATCAGTGAATTTCCTTAAGAGAGTGAACCGTGTTTGAGATAACATAAACGTATCGTATGGACTTCTATGGTGACTTAGTGGTGAAGAACCCGCCTGCCAATGCAGGAGATGTGGGTTCAATCCCTGCCTCGGGAAGATCCCCTGGAGAAGGAAATGGCAACCCACTCCAGTTTCTTGCCTGGGAAATCCCATAGGCAGAGGTCTGGCGGGCTATACTAGATGGGGTCGCAAGAGTCCTACGTGACTTAGCTACTAAACAACAAGGTATTTCTTCCCCGAATTCTTGCTATTAATCACTCTCATAATTAAACAGTTCCTTGTGTGCGTTAGAAGTAGTTGGAAAAGTCATGACCATTTCCCTACATGAGATATATCTGAATAATTAATGGAGAGCCGTTTCTGGAATAGTTAACTTTTCATTAGAACACGAAAAACATGTTGGGTGTTTTGAAATGAGATATTCATTTGTAAATGATTATTTTAATATTCAGCATTTATAGCCTTGAAAAATAATAGCAGTGAAAGCCCCCAGGGTTTCATTGTGTAAACCTAATCAGAACTTGTATTTGTCAAAATTTCACAAAATTTATAGTATGTTGATTGGATTTAACTAACATGCTTATTTAGAATTCTAGTAGCTTTGGCCAGGCTCCCTCTCTGAAGCAGAACATATATTCTTACCGCCAATTTGTGCTATTTAAGAACTGTCTTGAAGTAGCATAACTAGCGATTTGAAAACAGTCATTGTCACCATCATACCTGTGTCTGCTGTACCTTTTTGAACAATCTGGACTTGGTAAATCTCTGGGGATGGTTACCTGATGGCATTTGGTGCTATGTAAACCCAAGGGCATTTTAAGGATGACATTTCACTGGTTAGCTTCCTTTACTGAGGTTGAATTAACACATTCAACCATGAAAAACTCACATATAGACATGAAATTAAATGCTACATGACAGTTTAAGTATACTTTATGCATTATTGAGTTTTATCTGTGTACATTTTTATTTTTAAATAAATATTTAATTTTGTTTTAAGCAGTTGTATTTGAAAATTATAGTATTCCCATAACTAAAAATGATAGCTATGGATTTATCATCTTGTAACAAGGTTACTTTTAAGGTAAAGAGAAGAGGATTTTAGTTTCACTGATGAAGACTTCACCAAAGAAAAATGGAAAATAGCTGTATTCTTTAGCCAGAAATACTAGAATAGTGGGATTAAGCCTTTCTGCCCACATTTGATATACAATGAGTGATTTTTTTTAAATGGTAGTGTGCTGCTTAGATGTTTACTACCACCAGAGAGGAACCACAATATTGTAAATTGTAGGTTAAGTTTTATCATTTTTTTGCGAAACTAGATTTGTAGAGAATACTATGTTATTCAGCCTGGTTAGGGAACAGTATATTCCGTTTCATCCGGAAGAGCACTTTTTTCATTTTTTTGTACAATGTGCACAATTTGAATACTGTTAATAGGCTTTTTATTACCAAAGCCTTTAAAAGTTAAGATGAAGTAAATTTTTTTTTTAATTCTATACATTTTAAATTTTTTATATACAACTTCTAAATTTCCTTTCCATTGACAGTTATTACGAAATATTGACCTTATTCCCCATGTTGTACACTACATCCTTGAGCCTGTCTCACGCAATATTTTGTACCTCACACTCCTCCACCCCTGTATTGCCCCCCATAACCACTAGTCTGCCTTTTTTATATTCTTTTTTTTTGTATTTTTAAAGTCCACATACAAGTGATTTGTCTTTCTCTGTCTTAATTCACTTAGTATAATATCCTTCGGGTCCACCCATGTTGCTACAAATGGCAACAGTTTATTCTTTTTTATGGCTGAGGTGTATTCCACAGTATATATACCACATCTTCCTTATCTATTCATCTGTGATGGACACTTAGGTTGCTTTTGCACCTTGGCAGTTGTAAACAATGCTGCTGTGAACACTGGGTTGCATGTATCTTTTCAAATTAGTTATTTGATTTGGTTTTTTCCTAGGTGTATACCCAAGAGAGGAATTGCTGAGTCATGTAATAGTTCTGTTTTTAGTGACAGTAAAGTATACTTTGCAACAAACTTAAAATGAACATGTGGCAGTTGAAACCTGGTTCCTACTGATAATTGATTTTTATTACCATAATTTTTGTGGAAAAAGTATTGTCTATATTTGACATGTGAAAGGTTAATAACATTTCAGAGTCTGGTTAATTTTGGAAAGTTTATAGGCATATGACCAGAAATTCTAAATTCACCAAAAATTGATAGTTAGCTAGCACATATGCTTTTAAGCAGCAGTTTTGAAGAGATTTTAAAGTAAGTGGTTGCACTACCCACCTGTCCCCTCTTTTATACCTCTGTTGCTTCCACTGCCACCGTCTTAGACACCCACTGTAGAACAGTAGCATACATAGGTTTTGAGAACTTTAAGAAGTAAAAAGAGGCATGAGAGACAGCATAATTTAATGAAAGAAGCACCAGCTTGAGGCCAAATAGACCTGGGTTTGAGTCCCATATTTTGCACTAAAATTTCAAACTAGTTTAGGCAAGTTACCTGACCTATCTAAACCACAATTTCTCATTAGCAAAATGGAGCTAATTCCTATCATTCCAGAACTGTGGGTTGAATGAGATGACATGTAAAGTACCTGACATAAGTTCAATTAATAGCAGCTGCTGTTAATTCATTACTATAAAAAGAACTAGTTAGGGAAATTAATCAGATTGACCTGCACTGTTTATACAGTGCTTGCTTTCTGTCACTTGAAATAATTAACTTAAGTGCCTGCATTTTTTTTTCTTTCCCTGTTTAAACTCTCCAAAATTTCATGAATTCATTTGCATTTATAAGCATTTGCTTCCCTGGTGGCCCTGACAGTAAAGAATCGGCCTGCAATGCGGGAGACCTGTGTTTGATCCTTGGGTTGGGAAGATCCCCTGAAGAAGGGAATGGCTACCCACTCCAGTATTCTGGCCTGGAGAATTCCATGGACGGAGGACCCTGGTTGGCTAACAGTCTGTGGGGTCACAAAGAGTCAGACAGGACTGAGTAACTTTCGCTTTCTTTCTGAAATGAGTATGTCAGAAACGGTTATGGTTCTGTTAAACGTTCATACAGTTGTCTCAAATGGCATATACTATTTGCTTTCTTTGGCTAAAATTTAATAAACTGAAGTCAGCTTTGGGAAATGGAAGGTTTGTTAATGGAAAGGGGGAGATAATCTGGCTTAAGGCAAGCAAATAAAGGATGTCCAGCTAAGGCCTTGTAGCAGCAAAGAAGTAGTAATTGAGACTTAGAGGGACAGGATCCAGGTGTGTAAAGGATGGAGAAAGAGAAGTGATTCTTGTTGCCAGTGAAAAACTTCAGCTAAGGTCAACTGTTTATTACTTGAAGCTGGATTAACCAGAAGCAAAATAGCCATTGCATAGATGGACAAAAAAAATAAGAATGCATGTGGGGCTGAAACTAATGAGGTAGACCAGTGCTGGCCTTTGCTCACACTGGTGAACAAAAGGAGGACTCCAGTTATCTTTGAGCACTGTTTATTATTGACCTGCCCTCACACCCTCTTCCTTTTTTCAAATATCTTAATTTAACATGTAGAGGCTGGTCTGTAAAGGAAGTAGGATTACTTAAGGGAAAGAAGAAGGGGGGGAAAGTGTCGGTTTTAAGTCAAGTTTGGAGTTCACTGAATGTTAAGGCTTTTGAAGCCTCTGGGAGCCATCCTTTTAGAATTACTGCCTGATCTCTAAACTCCTTTGTATTTTATTTCCCATGCCTGAAACACACATTGTTCCTTATCACCTTACCTTTGGGACCTTATTAATCTAATGAGAACCACTATTTCCCTAGGGTTGAGTGTAACCTCTAGTCTTCCCATCTGCTATCCCTCAACCCTTAAATCCAGGTTAAGCTTGAGATAAGGGTCTCTCCTATATTCCAGAAGAAGGGAGAGGGAGGCTTTAAGTATTCCAAATTGCAAACTATCCTGTTTTCAAGAGGTACTGTTGGTATATCAGGTCCATAGTGTAGTATTCAGAAAACTTTGTGTACCAACTGACCCAGTAACTTAACTGGTTTCTCTGGGAAGTAGTTTTTCATGGTGGAAAGAACAAGAACTTTGCTTAGACTCAAATAATACCTGAACCAGACACAGATCTCAGTGTTTGGGGGAAAGAAAGGAAGAGAAGCAAGCCATCTACAAGTGATAAATTTTACACAGCTCCTTTAATTCCCTCACTGAAGTCAGTATTATTAACCTTTTTGCATTTGAAGAAAGAGGAACAGGTTAAATTACTTGCCCAAGGTTATTATTAAGGCAGCAAGTGGCATAGTCAGGATTTTGGTTCCCAAGTCCTTCCTGTTAACCACTGTGCTCCACCTCCGTGTTACAAGTGTTTTGACTTGCACTGCAGTCCTGAGATGCTAGTAAGTTGAGACCCACTTTACAAATAAGAAAACTGGCAAAGGTAATTTGCCCAGTTCTGTTTGGTACTGGAGCTTAGGCACTCTTAACTCCAGAGCTTATACTCTATAAATCATTACCTGTACAGCCTGCCCCTTATTAGCAGTGTTACTTCAAAAGAATTGAGTTTCAATATCCACATTTACAGAATGAGATAATATGATCTTTAAGAGGATTGAATAAAGTTATATATTCAGGAGTTTATGTTTAGTGAATGCTAGATGTAAATAAGTGTCCTTTATCTCTGGAAAAAATAATTTCCAAGTTCTAATTAGAGACTTTCAAAATACAACTCATTCATTATCTCTTTAGACTGGTTAATTATGTGCTAAAGCAGTGTAATTAAACCTGAAAAACTGTTTTTCTTCTGGGATCTGGAGCCTATACACCTCTACCAGAAGCTTTTGTCATGAGTACTTACTTTCTAGCTGGCCAGCACCCCTTAGAGGACTTTTTTCTTTCCTAAATCTTCATATATCAGTATCTTTCTGTTTGGCCTTGCTTAATTCTTAGTTTGCTTCTCCTCTGTATTAATACAGAAAGCATGAACTGAACCCCAGATAGGCTCTTCTCTGGCGAGGCATATGTAGATAGTGTTGCACTTTCATGCTAGTAATAATTTAATCTGAGGTTTTCCATCCTCTCATGAGATCTCATTTTTTTGTAAAAGGAAAGTACTTTATGGCATTTCACACCTGGCTGCTGTGTGCAGTCATCTCCCCATATGTCATTTTACCATTAACTATTTTTTTCTTCTAATTGGATTGTGTATTAAACTCTATAAAAACAAGGGAAGGCAACCATATTTTTTAAAAAATACAGAGAATATCAGCTTGTATATGCCCCCTACTACCTTTTTTTATATGCATAGGCTGTAGGAAACTCATGTAGAATATTGTGATATAATGCAATATTAAAGCATAGGCATTTAAGTGGGGAAACTGAAGTTTTGCTATATGGATGGATATAGATGAGATGAATGCTGTTTCCCAATGAGAAATAATCTTTTAGAACTAAAATCCTCTTGAACTTTGTGATCTTGAGAGGATTGAAAGATATGTTTTATTAGTTTTTTCCACTTCCTAGTTTGTTTGCATAGGTATTTAAGTATTCTCTACCTATAATAACTTTCTTCTCACTACCCTGTCCCTTCTCTTAGAAATAAAATAAAGGCTTTAAAATAGCCACTTAATTTATTTCAGATTGAATGCCTCTCAAAAGATCTCGGATGAATTAAGACCTTTTTGCCTCTTTCTTCCTTTTGGAAACTCACATATAGACAAGAGTATGAAAGAAATCCAAACTCTGACTTGAAATTAGGAGACATCTATAATTTTGAACCTCAGCATACGAAAACTGATAGTGGATGGATGATGAATTGGTTAACTGATTGGTTAACTGTAGAACAGAGCAGTTGGGCCTGAGTGCCCACCTAGGAGTGTGCCATTGAGAAGTAAGTGGATTTGCTCTGCAAAATTTTGCAGAAACTCAACCATGGCAGGTACTAGGTAATGCAGAAGGCAAGTGGCTGAAAATTGAGGGTTTAAAGTACAGAAGTAGCTGATAGTTTTTATTTATTACCCCTGCAAGAAAGAGGGTGCAGGTTATAAATCAGGAGGCCTCTCTGCTTCTTTAACTAGGCACGAAGGATGTGGGAGGCATGGTTAAAATGTGAGCCTGAAAAGAGCCACTAAGGTGTCTGTGTCGTAAACTAAGAGACACCTTCTCCTACCTGCTCTCTTCTCCAGTCCTCTAGCTAGGCTTGTTGCTGTCCTAGCTGAAAGATCCTTCTCAAGAGAAAAAGACAGGAAAAAAGATTTTCGGATACCAGTGTTTGGTGGTTTCCTGATAGGCTTTTCACCTTAGGGTGAAGCTCACTCAGTCTAGTCTCCTGTGTTAATTTCCTAGGATTCTCATACAAATTACCACACATTGGGTGACTTGAAACAACAGAAATTTATTCTCTCACAGATATGGGGGCTAGAAATCTGAAATCCAGTGCAGGCAGGACAGTGCTCCCTCTGAATACTCTAGGGAAGAATCTTCCTTTGCCTTTTCCTAGTTTCTGGTGGCTTCCAGCTGTCTTTGGCATTCCTTGGCCTGGAAACTGTATCACTGTAATCTCTCTGCCTCTTTCTGCACATTGCCTTCTCTTTAAACCTGTTTACCCTTTTCTTCTCTTATAAAGATAGTAGTCATTGGATATGTAATCCAGTGTGTCTTCGTCTTAATTTATTATAGCTACAAAGACCTTTTTCCAAATAAAGCCACATTCTGAAGTCTGGGTAGACATGAATCTGAGGGGGACACTATTCACCCTACTGCAGCATAAGTAGTCAAAGACTATCATTTAGTGTACATAATGCACATTCTACAAGTGATAGCTGCTGTTGTATTAATAGCTATCCCATAGTACTATTTGATGATATTCCAAATTTAAAGTGTTGCTTTTTAGTTAGGGATACTTCAGTTTTAATATTTCCATTTTAGCAACAGCTAGCAATGCATGCGGAGAAGGCAATGGCACCCCCCACTCCAGTACTCTTGCCTGGGAAACCCCATGGACGGAGGAGCCTGGTAGGCTGCAGCCCATGAGGTCTCGAAGAGTCGGACACGACTGAGCTACTTCACTTTCACTTTTCACTTTCATGCACTGGAGGAGGAAATGGCAACCCACTCCAGTATTCTTGCCTGGAGAATCCCAGGGACAGAGGAGCCTGGTGGGCTGCCATCTATGGGATCGCACAGAGTCGGACACGACTGACGTGACTTAGCAGCAGCAGCAGCAGTAATGCATGCATTTTAGATTTGAGTTCTTTAATTGTTTAGAGAGTATAGTTCTATTACCCAAGAAACCAATTCAAAACTTAATGTATCTGTTTATGCAATATTCCCCAACACGTGTTAGTAGTAAGTTCATAATCCCTCCTTTTTGGTGAGAAAAATGCTTTCTGAGGTAAAGTAAGATTTAGAAGATTTAGGATGGCTGCCTCCCCTCTGAGTATAGGTTTTCAGATATCCTGTGCTTAAGAATTAGAAACCCTGTTGAATAAGCATTTTCCTAAACTAATTTGATTGTTGAACTAATTATCCTGCTGTAACAACTCTGCATATCTAAAACAATTCAGAAAAAACATCATAGACTAACAAGTTTAATGATGATAGTTATATGTATGTATTGAATCTTAATGTATCATTAATATAAATTGTTAACATTTCAATACTGTTTCTCATTTAGGACAAAACCTTTGGTCTGAAGAATAAGAAAGGAGCAAAGCAACAGAAATTTATCAAGGCTGTCACTCATCAAGTTAAATTTGGTCAACAGAATCCACGTCAGGTAAGTAACTTAAATTTCTGCATTTTCTTCATATGGATGTAATGCAACATTGTTGCAGATAAAAATGTTTGATGCTATAATTGTGTTTCAAAACAGAATCCTACTGTGTAAACTTACCGATATCTTGTCTTGGTTACTCAGCAATACCTTCTAGATATTCTTTCAAACCATTTTTATATAGCTCTAATTTATTCTAATGGCTGCATACTGTTCTATGATGTGGATGTACTATATCTGTCTTTTCCCTCTTTATAAGTAATCACTTTGTTACCAGCTTTCTGACTTTAAGAACAGTTCTACAAGAAATTCTCTTGTACAGGTGTTTTTACATGCATTTGTGCTTTTTATTTATGTAGCTTAAATTATCTGGTGACACATTTCTAAATAAAGGGGAATGGACTTCTAATATTAAGAAGTTTGCCTGATCATTCTCGATGGAGATTGTAATACTTCACATTTTCATTTGTAGTGCATCTGTTATAGGTACTAAAGCTCTCTTTAATGTTTTCCAATCTGATTAAGTATAAAGTGATACCTCATTTTTCTTTTCCTTATTCCTAGTGAGTTTGAAAATTTTCTTCAGCTTTTTGACTGTTTGAGTCTGTACTTCTCTGACTTTTCTATTCAAATCCTTTGCTTTTTTGGTTTTTTGTCTTTTTATTGTCAACTTGTGAGAGAGATATAATTTGTGATGTTTCTGTTACATTTTGCTGTGCAACAGTTTTGAGTTTTTGTACTGTCAGATATGTCTAGCTTTTCTTTTATATGGTTGAAGAGGTCTCCCCTGCCACTAGATTATGTGTTTTTCCTAGATTTTTTTCCTGACTATTTACAGTCTGTAATTTATCATATAAATTTATTTTGCATGATATTTCCTTTCAAATAAATAGCTAGCATTGTTTATCTCACTGAATTTGAACAACCCTATTGACATACATTCAATTCTCATATATATTCATATCTATTTTTAGATTCTCTTTTCTGTCTTTCCCTAAACCAGTACCACATCGATTTTGATTATAGTGGCCTAGTAACATATTCTGTTAGCTGATAAGGCAAGTCCTTTCCTTTAAGATGTTCCTCCTTTTCTGTTTTTCTTGGCTGTTCTTAGGCATTTATTTTTCCAGATGAATTTTGGAATTATTTTGATAAATTAGCAACTCATTTCAAAAAACTTTAGACACATTTTTCTCCAAATCTCTGTATTCTCATTTTTTTTTTAATGTAGATCTTTCGCTTTGAGTTTAGGATTTTATAGACACAGACATTTATTTTAAAAAGTACTTTTTTCACCACCCTATCTCCTTTTCCTTAATTTGGAAACACTTTTTCCATCTGAAAATACCAGAATATATATTCATAAGATGGTTAACTTCCATCACTGATTCTGTCTACAGATTAGTACTTCCAACATTTTTCTTTCTCTTATACACGGTTTGACTCAGGAGCCAAAAGCTTGATCTTCTACATTGCTGACTTAGTAGCCTGGTCTAATAAAAATGTATGCTCAGCTTCGGAATCAGATCAGCTTGAGTATGCATCCCTCTATCTTATTTGTTTTATGATCTTAAATTATTTAATGACACTGATCTTCAATTTGTAGTATAGTGAAAGGGCAATTACCCTTGTAGGGTTTCTGTGATAATTAAATGAGAAGATAATGTAAATCTTCTGGCATAATGTAAGGATTCATTTCAAACATGTTTCCTCTTCCTGTCTTTTTCTTCCAGTGGGAAGTATTATTGACAGGTAATCTAAAATTTCATCAACCTGAGAAAGCCATAAAATGTCTTGTAGACTTGAGAGAACTTCCAGTAATACATTTTTGATAATCTCTTGGGTAACTGGCCTTTTATCTGTGAACTTGAGGTATCTAACCAACATACTTAACACTGGAAATGAGCAGCAGTCTTACTGTTAGAGCCAGGCAAAAGATCCTTCTCCCTCCACCCCATCCCCACCAAACCGTGTGCTGCAGAGGATGACCCTACTTTGTGTCTCCTCTAGACATATTTCTCCCCACACCAGCTCAGGGCCTCAAAGTCACTTACCCCGAGTCCATCTTAGGATATACTTCACTGCCTGTGTGGCTGAAGTAGTCAAAGTGAGGGTATGTGCTGGGAGTATGGACAGAGTCTGGATCCAAACCATGTCCTCCTCTGCACCTTCTGTCTCCCTGCACACATGTGGTGGGATGAAACAGGGTGGAAAGAGGAGGAGCCAGGGATTGATTCTTGCTTTACTGCCATGCTCCGTGTGGAACTCCATGAAACCTGAGTGTTTTAAATTTGAACCTGCTCTTCCATGTCACAAGGTATGTTTGTCAAGTAGGGGTACAAATCATACTTTATTTAACATTAGTTTGATTTCTAACATAAATACTTACAAACATGGTTCTGGTCCCCACAAACGTCTGATACAAAGAATACTTTTATTAAAAATAAAGTGACTTAAATTTTTATTTTTAGAAAACTTTTTTCATTGTTCTGTTTAAACATATCTGACCACGTCATCAAAGCCAGGATTTAGAATGTCTTTAACCCTATTATAATACTTGGCCAGGTCTTTCCTAAAATTTCCTTTCCCTTTAATACTTTATTGTCCTGGATTTCTACTTATTTCTTTGATAGTTTCTTTCTTCCTTTAACAGGCTTTTTAGTTTCTTTTGGCTTGTTTAATATTGATATTATTCAGGGTACTGTTCTCTGCTCTTACACTTTTTTATGGTGTCCGGGCATAATCTCATACACACCAAAAGTTTATTATCTCTAAGCAGCTATTTCTAAAATCTTTATCTCAAAGCAGACCTTCTGTCCAGGAATCAAGATCCATGTCCAGCTGCCTTCTAAATAATTCCACCTTTCTGCCCTGTCAGCATCTCATACCAAGTATGTCTAAAACTGAGCTCATCTCCACCTCCTGCCATGAAACCTGTTCCTCCTGTATTCCCAGTCTTGTTTAGCATCACTAACCATACAAATGATAATCCTAGACTCCTCCCTGTCCCTGATACTTCATGTCCAGTCAGTCACTTAGTCCTAACAGTTTTACCTCCTTAACAGCTTTCTTCCACCTTTTCTCCATCCTTGCTACTAATGCCTGTTTTAAGCTCCTATGCTTTCTTGGCTACAGCAATTGCATTAGCCTCCTAATTTTCCTTGCCTTCATTCTTGGACTCCTTTCAGTCCACTCTTCATAAAGTTGTTATTGTGATCTTTATGAAATGCAGTCTGATTGTGTCACTGGCATACTTTATACTCTTGAATCTCACCCTGTCCACCTGTTGATACAGTCCATATTTTTCATTGATGTCTATCATACCTGATTCATCTATGCATTGGTTGGAGCTTCTGTTTCTGCATTTCTTGCTTTTCAAAAGAATTCATCCATAAAGTATTAGCTCAGTCTAATTTTCTTAGGCGTATAAACATTCTTTGTTTCCAGAGCACCGTGTATTATTTTATAGCTGCTGACATGTCTGTCTTCCCACTAGATTCTGAGCTTCTTTAAATAAGCATCTTTGTCTTTTCATCTTTGTATCCCCTGTCATCTAACATAGGACCTGACATATAAATGTTTGGATGAAACCTCTAATCATATTAGGTATGTAAATTGTGTGCCTGGAACTATGTCATATGTCATGTTTGTTTTGTTTTGTTTGGTCTCCCACATTGACCTAGCCCAGTGTTTTTCCCAAGGGTACTTACAGGTATTTGGGTTGGTGCAATTCTTTTATTGTGTGGGACTGGGCATTTTAGGATGTTTATATCTGATCTTCACAATGCACCTACTTATTTCTGAGGAGTAGGTTGTTGTCACAAGAAGAAATTCCCAGGTGAGAACCATTTGCTAAAAATGCTGGGCATGTAGCATATGCTTAATAAATGCTATTGCTTATAAGCTTTTGAATATGCTCTTAACTCGGCATGGTACCATGTATAGGTTTTTTATGAGTCAATTGCTCTACAAGATTTAGCAATTTCATTTACTAGTTTGACACACCATTTAATATATACTGGAAGGCCATTGTAACATTGATATTAAGTAAGAACTATATACATGTAATATGTGATTGTCTTTGTTATGTCAGTGATATAGATATTACTGTGTAGTGAAAACAGTTTTATTATATGACATCAAATTTATTATGTCACACCTGGTAATATTATAGGTAGCACAAAGTGAAGCTGAAAAGAAGTTGAAGAAAGATGACAAGAAGAAAGAATTGCAAGAGCTAAATGAGTTGTTCAAACCTGTAGTTGCTGCTCAAAAAATAAGTAAAGGTAAACTTTAAATTTCAGACGTGTTTTTACCGATGTAATTCATATTTAAAAACTCGTAAATGTTTTCTTCAGTTGTATATGCTGTGAAAATAATACTCTGTCAAAATTATCTATGTCGATTCTTATCATTCCTTTTTATATGTGCATAGCTGTGTCATACAACTGTTAAGTCCAGCCATTAGCGCCCCCACCCCCCATAAGGGAAAATTAAGAATTTTGGCAGTCTACTAGTTGATCTATAATCTCTGATATTTGGTAGTAGACAAAGCAAACCTACGGTTATAAAAACTGCAAATCCCAAACTCTTGACACTGCAAGTACATTTATATTTATATTTCTCTTTTGCCTCTTACCTCATTGACTCCAACTAGACAAGTAACTATAGAATAACGTATGCACTTACTTGATTTCCTACCCCCTTGCTCTCTTTTCTGGTAAGAATAAAGGAAACAAATACAGATATAATATGCTATAGAAAGAACTTCAAAGAAATGTCTTAATATTCACCTGTATGTGTGGTATTTCCTCTCAAACCAGGGAACAGAAAATAACAAATTAACCAAAAGTAATTATATCTTAGAAAGAAGCTGTACTTTGTTATCTGAAAGTTTTTAATGTAAATACCATGTGCTATTTGACTTAGGTGCAGATCCCAAATCTGTAGTATGTGCATTCTTCAAGCAAGGACAGTGTACTAAAGGAGATAAGTGTAAGTTCTCTCATGATTTGACTCTGGAGAGAAAATGTGAAAAACGAAGTGTTTACATTGATGCAAGAGATGAAGAACTTGAAAAAGGTATTTTTTTTTTTAAGATATATTCTTAAAAGTAAATATATTTTTGATTTGTTGTTACTAAAATATTTAGTAGCTTGAAAACCATTTCGGTCTTAGGACTGTGTTTGTCCTGAAGAATAGTTTGTTGTTTTATGTAAAATCTGAATTTATCATATTATGGCCTTTGATTAAGAAAATGAAGATATTTAAAAACCAGTGGCTTGTTTAGTATTTCTCTTTCACCCTTTCTTCTGGTACTACCTTCTCATTTGCCTGAACTACTTAGATTTGGTGAAAATCTCACAACACTGTTTATTCTTACCTTTGGTGTTTTAAAGGAAACGTGTTAGGTCATGAGTTTTATAATAGGCTTTCTTGTGTAAAGATATATGCAGTGTATTTTGGGGACAGTAAACAAAATTACAGTATTTAGTCTCCACATCTCTCTCTATTTAGATACTATGGATAATTGGGATGAGAAAAAACTGGAAGAAGTTGTGAACAAGAAGCACGGTGAGGCGGAAAAGAAAAAACCAAAAACTCAAATAGTATGTCCTTTTCTTGAATTGAGTTGCTTTGGTATTTATCGTTAGGGAGAGTTACGTGGCAATATATTTCTGCTGTTTTCTACTAGATGATTATTTAAGTTACTGGATCTTTTCATAAAGATAAGGTGATCAAGCTTTATGTTTGGAATATACAAGTGTCAGTTATACATAATTCTTGTTCAAAAGTGACTTGAAAATCATGTGACTAAAGTTCTTCAAATGCTATTTTCTGAGATGGTTTTACTTTCTCAAACGTGGATGAATACATGTTTTCATATAAGAATTCTTAACTTTTTGTGCAAAACGAATGGAGGGAGAACTGTTAAACTACCCTGTCTAATTCATAACTTATTCTGTTTTAAGGGTAGGGAGACATTTAATCGTAAAGGTAAAAATATTATTACGTATGAATTGCAAAATGAGTTTTTGGTACATAATGGTTCTAGTATTATCCCAGGAAATGTACTTTTACAAATCAGTGCCCTATTTCTCAGATGCTACATTCATGTCCACATACTCATTCTGTAGTATTATTTGCAAGTGAAAAACCTTGCTGTGTTAGAAAAATTCTGAATATTGTTTTTACTTATCTCTTGTAGTCTTTTAGGAAAAGAATATTGCTTATTAGTTAATTTTTCCTTCTTATTTGTAAAGTGTATTACCTAAAGCTTCAGTACAGTTGCATCTTGCACCCATTCATGCCTTGCTCCCTCCTTATATAAAATTGACTGTAATTTCAGATAATTGAAATAATGTTTGTATCTTTACTGCATGTGGTTTTTAGAAAAGATCAAACCAAAACAAAGTTATTGTTTTTATTTTCTTGTAACCATTTTTAATTTCTCATATTTAAAAACCACTCTTTGGATTGCATTTACAAAGACTAAATGGCAGCAAATCCTTTTGTATAATTCAGTTTAGAGAAGGTCAAAAATAAATATTTTATACAAATCCTCTCTAAAGAAAAGTTACCATTGTATTAGATATTAAGATTGATGTATATTTACATTTCTGTACGCAAGGTATTCTGTACCTAAGTGTTTAGCTTAAAAAAGATGTGACTTGAATGTACCTGTTCCATATACCTAAGCATTTACCTTGGAAACGGACCACACTGAGCCACTACTTGTGAGTAATAATGTCTCTCTAGGTGTGCAAGCATTTCCTTGAAGCTATTGAAAACAACAAATACGGCTGGTTTTGGGTCTGTCCTGGAGGGGGTGATATTTGCATGTATCGTCATGCACTTCCTCCTGGATTTGTCTTGAAAAAAGATAAAAAGAAAGAAGAGAAAGAAGATGAAATTTCCTTAGAAGATCTAATTGAAAGAGAGGTAACTGTTATCTTTTTCCTACCATAAAACTCTAAAGCAGTATTGTGAAATTCTAATATTTACCACTTGGGGGCAACAATAGCATGTTGTTATGAAAGGGAAAAAATAATATGAATTTTTTTCAAAGCTTCCTTACTTTTTATTTGATTACTCTTACATGTCAAAAATGTAACCCTAGCCATAATCATGATATTAATTTTTGGATTGTGAAACAATGTTTTTAAGTGTTAGCCACTGGCTTATCAAATTGTTTTCATAAGATTCATTTACTGGTACATCAATTCATGAAAATGCTTAGTCAGTATTCAGAATGATTGAACTTGAAGTTTTAGATGTTTTCCTTGATGTCTTTATTTTTTCGGCATTTTACCTAGTTATTTGTTGGTTATTTTAACATGTGAAAGGAGACAACTCCACTACAGCTTTTCAAGTATGTTTCATCATTCCTGGACTCAAGGACTTTTCATCTGCTCATCTCTGGTTCAGCACAAGAATTTTATCCTTTGAGCTAGCAGATAGGGTTACTGAGTCAACAGATAAGGCTCCTGGCAGTGACATGAAAATGTTGAGATTATTGGAAATATTAGAATTAGGGTTGTATGCTTTAAAGGGTATCCATTTTGCCTTGCTATGGGTGGTCTAAATATGTTTTGTAAATGTCTAACTTTGAAGTTATATACGTTTGTTCTTAAAAGGACATATCATTTGGTGTCTCACACAGGAGGCAATATATTGTGATAAAAAATGTAGACTTGGAGTCAGATATATTTGGAATTATTTGTATCCTAATTCTGCTACATATTATCTAAAACCTCATCTTTTGAGAATCACAAATGAAACTTGGATGTATTGCTGCTTTTCGTATTTATTGTTTTCATCAATTGACTTTAAGACTATTTCTCATGACAAGTTTTACTCACCTTCGATTTTGAAAAGACATCTAGCTCAGAATAATATATTTTATAATGTTTAGAAATGTTTGTATCTGTGGGCACTCATTTTGCTACTTGCCATGTAAAGTAAAGATAAAGCAGTTAACTCCAGATTTAATGTCGTCATAACAGTCATAGCAAGGACTTAATTGAACTAAGAAAATGATTAGGTATTATCATAGATAACTTTAGGGGGAGAAAATTAACTTTTTTATCTTTGCAGCGTTCTGCCCTAGGTCCAAATGTTACCAAAATCACTCTAGAATCTTTTCTTGCATGGAAAAAAAGAAAAAGACAAGAAAAGATTGATAAACTTGAGCAAGATATAGAAAGAAGAAAAGCAGACTTCAAAGCTGGGAAAGCATTAGTGGTATGTCCCAAACTCCTAAATAGGCTTGCTTTCTTTGATTTTATAATTTCTGTATTATGAAAGATTTTATCTCTATTTAATTACATATATGTCTAAAGTCAATGACCAGCAGAGATTTCCCTGGCAGTCCAGCAGTGAAGACTCCACACTTCCACTGCCAGGGGCATGGGTTCAGTCGCTGATGGAGGAACTAAAATCCCACATGCTGTGTGGGACCGCCAAAAAACAAAGGATTTTTAAAAATAAAATCAGTGACTAAGAAATGTTTGAAGTTTCTCCTGAGTTGATATATGTGTGTATTTGAATAGATCAGTGGTCGTGAGGTGTTTGAATTTCGTCCTGAACTGGTTGATGATGATGATGAGGAAGCAGATGATACCCGTTACACCCAGGGAATAGGTGGTGATGAGGTAAGAAGGATGCTTTGGCACTTGATCTTCTCATGTTGATTGAGAGAAACAATAGAGAGTGACAACGGAGCAGTATAGTTAAGAGTACTAACTTGGAGGCCTTGGTTCAAATCCCTACTGTACCCTGGGAAATTAGCTACACTCTAGGCCTCCACTCTAATCCGTAATACTGCCATAATGATAATCCTTCCAGTCACATACTGCCATAACGATAATCCCTACTTCTGAGAATTAAATGAGTTAGTAAGTTCATATTTGATTATACTTCTTTATACAGCTTGGGACAGTGCCTAATATAGTGTTAAATGCTTGAGTGTATTAGCTGTAAAATGTTTTACTCTCCCTCTCAAAAAAAAGGTTTTCATTTAATACTTTATAGTAAAAAATCACTAGACAGAGACACTAAAAAGTACAGAGAAGGGAGCAGAAGACAGCAGCAGAATTATTGATGATAGATAAACTTAGTATTAGTAATGTTAATATTTTAACTATTAACTATATTGATTAATAAAATAGCAAATAGCTTTTGATTTTTCATATGATTATCATAAAATTCTGACTTCTGCCTTTGAGTTAAAAAACTAAAATGTATATGTAAAACTATGATGTCAGGAAGAAGCTTCAAGTATGACATTTCTATTCCTTTCTCAGAAAGTTTATAAAAGAAGTGAATTTTGGCAATAGTCATTTGTTTTCACTTGGCACTATTAATTTTCTGTTATTAAAATAAATGTCAGAGGTAAAGGACAAGTAATTTATGAAAAATGTTTTTATTAGTAACACTCCTTTTCTGTGTGTTTTTAAAGGTTGATGATTCAGTGAGCGTAAATGACATAGATTTAAGCCTGTACATCCCACGAGATGTAGATGAGACAGGTATTACTGTAGCCAGTCTTGAAAGATTCAGCACATATACTTCAGAAAAGGATGGTAAGTATGCTAATTTTTGTGTAATTCTACAAACTAAGAAACTGTCTAAAGGAGGTTAGACTAGTCTTGGCAAACTTAGATGGCTGCCAAGACTGGTAACATAAACGTATAATTTGGCTGAATATAAAGGTAGTAAATAGTGGAGACTGTGGAAATGGGTGGCTGGTTGGATATTGAACCCATTAACTGAAACTTGAAGGGAATGAAAATGAGTTTGAACATTTAGCTAATGAGTTCAGTTTGGGAGCACACGAGTATGAGATATTTTGGTTATCAAAAGTGGTGTTGTCTAGGATACTATGTAGACATTCCCAGGAGGAAAAGGTTTGAAAGTCATCTGCATTCATAGCTAACAGTGAATGATTTCACCCAGGCACAATACATAGGATAAGAATGTTCTGGAACAGACTGCTGAAAACATTAATGTTTTAGAGTAGTAGAAAGGAAAAAGCCTGGGAAAGATACTGAGAAGAACAAAATTTCAGGAAGATTAAGTCGGATGAGAATTAGAAAGAAATAATTATGACTAGGGAAAGAATTGTAAGAGTAGAGTACACAGTTTTCATTGGGACTACAGTGGTATGAGGAATGAGGAGAAAAAGTGAATATAAATCACGCACTTTTAAGAACTTTTAGAGGGAGACATGGTTATGAGAGAAGCGTCTTTTAGAATATGGGAAATCTAAATATTATCTGTTGGCCAGAGAAAAAAGATCTGAAAAAGACAGAAAAATTGAAGATGAAACCGTACTAGATATAGAATCAAGATCTGGAACTGTAAGTAGTTAAGTTCGATTAAGAATAAGAATGGAAGGGAGGCTGGCTTACGTATATTTGGAAATAAAGGATTGCTAATACAATTTATATCTAATTGTGCCTTGAGTGAGAATTAAAAAATAAAGTTCGGCACAGCTGCTGTGAAAGAAAAGGGTAGACAAAAGTTGAGGGGGAAAAAAAGCTAAATCTTACTTTTACAGTAAAGGAATACAAGTTATAACTGGAAAAACTGGCCTGCCCTCCTGAGATTTGAGAATGCTGTCAGACTATTGTCTTAATGCCAATCGCAAACTAATTTGCTCCTTTTAGAAGTAGGGCTTTGTTGGTAATAGGCACAATTGCAAGTACCTCAGAGGTTTTAATTCCTAAGAATTTGTCATCAGAGAGTATGAAATAACTTTAAGCTGTTGAAAATTCTCTTCTGTTCATTATTGGTAAAGGGAAGCATTTTGTTTTGTCAGTCTTAATAACTCTAGCCTGAAAGAAGTAGTTTCATAGCCCCAGGGTTTTTTTCCACAATTTGATGACAAGATGAAATGTTCCTGCATTCACACTCATTTACACCATTACAACTTGGGTGACTTAACTTCGTAAAACCACAAGGTCAGTAGCCGCTTGTTTCATAAACATTTTTTAGATCACATAATCATTTATCAAAATACTTGGAAGTTGACTTTAAAAACCTAATTGTTGGGTCATGTAGAGAATACAGAGTTGTATAAGATAAATCTTGCTCTCAGGTGTATTAAATAATCATTAATGTATTAAATGTCTTCAGTTAAAGACATATTTTATAGTAGGTTTAGAAAAGTGATACAGATAAGCTCAAAAAAAGAAAAATCAGTTCTTATTAGAGTAATATTAAGGAAGGCTTTCATGGAAAAAGGAAAAGAAGTATATCAGTCTGTAACTGTTCCTAATGGACTAGTGTTTTCTTTTTATAGGCCTTATTGATTTTAATTTTTATTTTTAGAAAACAAATTAAGTGAAGCTTCCGGAGGTAGGGCTGAAAATGGTGAGAGAAGTGATTTGGAAGAGGACAACGAAGGGGAAGGACAGGAAAATGGAGCCATTGATGCTGTTCTTGTTGATGAAAATCTGTTTACTGGCGAAGATTTGGATGAACTAGAAGAAGAATTAAACACACTTGATTTAGAAGAATGACACCGAACAAGTCAGTGAAAAAATTGAGCCAGCTCAGCATGAGTTGAAATTGACTACATTAATTTTTTTCCACCTAAAACTCAACAGGATGTTTGTTTCCCATGCTGATTCTGGAGGGCTTGCTTCTTCCAAAAAAGGAGTATTCTCCCTACATCTTGTCTTCTGACTTTGGCTACAT
Source organism: Okapia johnstoni (assembly GCA_024291935.2). Classification (NCBI taxonomy): domain Eukaryota; kingdom Metazoa; phylum Chordata; class Mammalia; order Artiodactyla; family Giraffidae; genus Okapia; species Okapia johnstoni. The sequence continues at coordinate 140,056,977 of CM044308.1, forward strand.
CTCATAGTAAGTTCAGAGTAGTTCATGATAAATTAAAGATAAATGGTCATTGCAGAAAATGATTGATTGTTGTAATTGTCCACTCAAGTAGGAAGTGTAAACTGCTCTTCCAGCTTTTGATTTTCATTGGGCATGTGTTGTGACAAGGACAACATAAATTTAAATTACCCTTCATTTATTGCAATTTTTAATGAGTGATTCTATTTCCTTTGTATTTATATGTTTAAAAGACTGCCTAAGATATGAGCCTGTACTTCATCAAGGAAACTGCATATGCAGATTCAGTATTGTATATCTTTGGACAATTAGATGGACATTTAAAATGAAACTTCATTAATCTGACAGGATCAACTGCAATGCCCTATGTTAAACTGTTTGAAACTACTCCCTTTTCTTTTTTGCCAATAAAGTTGTAAATAAAAAGTGATACAATAAATTCCAAATACAGACCTTTTTTTTTTTTTAATGTTTTTCTATGGAAGTCTTCTGACTATTTCTAGCTTGAGAATTTTTACTAAATATCTATTAGAATTAACTATCACAAAAGACAGACACTTAAAGGATTCTCTTAATACCGATTACAGGACTGAGTGCTGATAGCACTACTATGCGTTTAGTAACACAATTACTTCGCCTCAGAAAGAGACTATTGATGGTGTAATATGAAAGGGTAATTACTGAATTGATAGATCATCAACCTAATTAAATATCACCTACATGCATATGTGCTAGCAGTGCAGGTAAAGCAGTTGTACCAAATACTACTTAAGCATCATTTTGGAGATCCATTGTGTTATAGTAGTATATGATGAAGTTTGATAACCTTGTTTAAAAGAGTGTAAAGAAATCCACCAGAAAAGTGGGCTTGGGGGCCTTTGACATTGATATATTTTCAAATATGAATACAGTGCTGCTTTTGTTATTTGCTAATCTAATGGATTTTAAGGCAATTAAGATAATAGCAGCAAAAGGTCAGGTGACCTAGGCCCTAATTATATGATTTTTAACTCTCTGAACCTTAGTTTCTTTGTCTGCATAGAGAAGTTAAAGTGTTTCTGGATTGTGAAAGCTAAGAAAACATGATTGTAAATCTTATCAGTGATAACATCAAAGTGGATAGAGAAATTGAGTTCTTGACAGTTCAGTACTATTGAGGTTTAGACTATCAGGAGCCAAGTTTCCCATCTACAGTGGAAGCATACTTTCATACTTTCTATGAAAGATTTATTTCATTCTTTTTATTAAAAAGCTTTAAATACTTTAATAGTGAAACATTTCAATTTGAAGTATTATTTCCTTACAGCAAGCATTTGATTTTGAAAACCAGTTTTCTTTAATCAGTGAGTTAAAAGGAAAATGCTATAGTGTGAAAGTAATTTTCATTACCCACGATACTTTACATTTAGGACAGCCTTCATCTAATTTGCCTGTGTCTTCCATTAGAAAATAAAATATGCTCAGAGAATGCAAAAAAAAAAACTCAATCTGAAGAAAATCAGAATGCAAAATTAAATCATATACAGGCATACCTCAGATATTTTGAGTGTTCAGTCCAGACAAGTGCAGTACAGCAAAATATTCCGCTAAACCAAGTCACACAAATTTTTTTTCCTGTTGCATAAAAAAGTTTTATTTACACTGTACTGAAGTCTGTTAAGTGTGCAGTACCATTATATCTATAGAAAAGTATACATTCCTTCCTTAAAGATACTGCTAAAAAAAACAGGCTAACCATCATCTCAGTCTTCAGGAAGTCACTATTAATATAAAATATCACTTATCACAGGTCATGAAAACAAATATAATAATGCAGAAGTTGGCAATGTTACAAGAATTATCAAAGCATGACACAGAGACACAAAGCAAGCAAATGCTATTGGAAAAATGGCGCCAATAGACTTGCTCAGCGAAGTACATTTAAAAATGCAGATACTGGATGTTTATCAAATTGAAGGCCTGTGGCTTCCCTGCATCAAGCAGGACTATCAGTGGTATTTTTCCACATGTTATTCTTAAATTAATGTCTTTTTTTTTTTAAGATGTAATGCTATTGTACACTTAATAACTTAATAAGCTACAGTGTAAACTTTTATTTGTACTGAAAGTGAAAGTGTTAGTTGCTCAGTCGTGTCCAACTCTGCAGTCCCATAAACTAGCCCGCCAGTTTCCCCTGTTCATGGAATTCTCCAGGCAAGGATACTGGAATGGATTGCCATTTCCTTCTCCCACGGATCTTCCCGACCCCCAGGGACTGAACTCGGGTCTCCCGCATTGCAGGCAGATTATGGGCTCAGCCACTAGGGAAGATATGTATGTACTGGGAAACCAATAAATTTGTGTGACTCACTTTATCGTAATATGCACTTTATTGTGGTGATCTGAAACTTAACCTGCAGTATCTCCAAGGTGTTCTGTATTGTTGACAGTGCAGTTACGCTGTCTTGGTACAACAAATCTGACATTGGCACTTGTTTTTCAAGACCATTTACACATAACTTTAGTTTTGTTTTTTTTTTTACACATTGCTCTTTTGTATAATTTCCGTTGTTAACACAGTAGTCTGTGTAATCTAATCTTAATTATTTGATGACTTAGCTTCATTTTTAAAGATTTGTGATTTAGGAACTTATAATGTAAGCCCTTCACAGAAGAACTGTGGCTTTACCCTTATTTCCCTTTAGTTTGTTAATGAGATCATTTTCCCAAACATAAGAACTTTTTATTTTCTTTAACATCTAGGAGGTTACGTCAGTCAACACTTTTTATCCTGTACTCAATAATTGTTACTATCATGATCCCATGTTTGCCAAAATCTTTCTAATGCAAACTAATTAAATTATAATATTAACTTGTTTTTGCACAGATAATTTATATAATACTATAGACCTACCATGGATGGACTGATGCAAAATTGCATAATTGTTATATTTTTTTAATATTTGAATTAGGCCATCCTGACCATTAAGTGGTTTAGAATGTGATAAAAAAGGAATCTACAGCATCACATTTACATGTAGCAGATCATAAAGCATTGCATCCATCCTCAGGTTTTAACACACAGAGTGCACAAAAGGGAGTTTGTGACAGAAGTTATTACAGATAATTAATAGTATTGAATGAGTTCTGTTCATATTGTGTGTAGTGAACTTTGTATAAACGTATAAAGAGCTTTCAGGATCACAGGCTACAGACTGGTCTTTATATATTAAAGTGGAGATCTGGGATTCTGATACACATACAGATATCTATCTGATATCTATACAGATACATGTATGTATACTGGTTCTTATACTGTTAACGTTAAAGCTCCCAGGTACGTACACACTGTTCATACTGTATGAACTTAGGTACGTGTAGCAATGAATGTATTACTACAAGGAATACCATGTGAGAGGTAGTAGGTGGACTACCAAAATCTTGTGTTTTGGGTTTTTGTCTTTTTTTCAGGTTCATATCCCATTGGTAATAGTGTTTTCTGAACAAGGATAATACCTTGTTTCTCAATTAATAAAAACTACAAAGATAACTTTAAGCTAGAATTTAGTACCATCCACAGAATTTCATGGCTTCCCTGGTGGCTCAGACGGTAAGCATCTGTCTGCAATGCAGGAGACCTGGGTTCAATCCCTGGGTTGGGAAGATCCCCTGAAGAAGGAAATGGCAACCCACTCCAGTATTCTTGCCTGGAAAATTCCATGGACAGAGGAGCCTGGTAGGCTATAGTCCATGGGTCGCAGAGAGTTGTACATGACTGAGCCACTTCACTTCACTTCACAAAATTTCATAGTATCTTTAGAAATAAATCTGAATACAGCTGAGCGCACATGTACACCCACAAACCTGAATGGCATTAGTACAAAATGCATTTCCAAATACTCCCCCTCCATTTTAATGTTGTATGTTGACCCTTTCGCTGTTCATTGCTTTCTGTTAATAGGCAATTTATTCATTCAATTAATAGGTTTTTGTGCCTTTTCACAAATAAGACACTTCTCATAGGCACTGTAGCATGACTTAGCTTAAGACTTTGTGCCTGATTTGAGTATACATTTTAGAAGAGGAAAGTCACAGCTGTGTAAGGCTATGAAATATGAAACTCAAATAGCAAGTACATAACTGTTAATAGGAATGGCTTTTCTATCAGACTGTCGGCAAACTTTTCAGTCATTTTGTATTTACATTTCATTGAGTATTTAGATTTTTTAAATAAAAATGTCTTTTGTGAAAATATTGTGATGGACGTTTTTCAGGCAAAGGTGGTTATTTTATATTTGGTCCCCAGAGACATATATTGGTTTTGAAACAAATGTATGTAAAATTAAGTGGTACTTAGGGACTTAAGCACTAGGACTTAATTTTGTTGGCCCTATCTAGTTAGCTTTATGCTATAATTCAGAAAACAGTTAATACCTGACCACTTTTTTTGACACTTAATCTTGAGAAAAGGGTGTGCGAATGTTTTCAAAGGAGCGTATATATACCAGTTTCATTTTACATGTGCGGTTGTGTCTCTCTTTACCTATGAATCCTTTAAACTGTATTTAATCTTACCTAATTTTTAGGGAACTGTATTTCAATGACAAAGATCAGTACTATTTTACATATTTTAAGAATTTTGTGATACTGTTACTATGTTTATTTGGTACTTATTTTGAGTAATCTATTTATAACTTTACAGCATGTATAGAAATGTATCAAAGAATGTGTAATTGAAAGGTGTATAATACACTAATTGTGTGGATCACCTCATGATTGTGCATCATTGCATATATTGTATGTGTGTGTGCAGGCATGCATGCATTCATGCAGACTCAATCATGTCCAACTCTTTGCAACCCCATAGACTTAGCCCACCAGTCTCCTCTGTCCATAGAATTTTCCAGGCAAGAATACTGAAGGGGTTGCCATTTCCTTCTCCATGGGATAGGCCCAACCCAGGGATTGAACCTGCATCTCTTGCATCTCCTGCATTGGCAGGCAGGTTCTTTACCAACTGAGCCACTGGGGAAGCTCATATTGTGTATATTTCACTTAAGAAGTGTGGGAGAAATAGAATCCACTGCATTAGTAGGAATATTCATCCTTGAAGTTTTACTCAGTATTGAATAGATAATGAAAGTTAAGACTTTAGTAACTAAATCCTTTGGATAACTTTTCAAATTAACATGATTGAGAAGCAAGTTAATTTGTGTAGATAATCATAAGTAAACCAGCCCTCGTTCATTCACCTGCATATCAGCTGATTGACCACATTGTTCACTCTCTGGACCTTTTCTGTCTGATAATGCTATTCCTACACCTCTTGCACTGGTTACCCATCATAAGAAAGAAAAGTGAAGTCGCTCAGTTGTGTCCGACTCTTTGCGGCCCCATGGACTGTAGCCTACGAGGTTCCTCTGTCCATGGAATTTTCCAGGTAAGAATACTGGAGTGGGTTGCCATTTCCTTCTCCAGGAGAGCTTCCCAACCCAGGGGTTGAACCCGGACCTCCTGCATTGTAGGCAGATGCTTTACCATCTGAGCCACCAGGAAAGTCTAAAGAGAACACCAATCATAAAGGAAAAGTAAATATTAGCTTTTTTTCTACTCCAAACTTATCTTTCAGCTCTGTGTTGGGTGGGGTGGGGGTGGTCACTAATAGCTTCAACTTCTTTATCTTCAATTTAAAACTAGAACTAAAAAGAATTAAATCTACTTTGAAATAATTATTACAATTTTTAACTTACTTGATTGGTCTTTTTAACTTTTTCTCCAGAGCAGTCTTCTAGTGGGAAGCGTAGATTCTCGACTATCTAATACATAGCCTTCAAGAACCATTTGATGTATGGAATGGCTTATATACAGGAGACCCCATTCATCCCTTGATACCCACCTCACTCCTTTTCTTCCCAGGAAGATTTTTGGCAGCAAAGAGTTATTTTAAATTATTAATCATTCACCATTGGAGGTAACTAAAAAGACTACTTAATTTGTAGGTTTACTATAGAAGTAGTTTCTGATTGATGATATTTATAAAAATCAAAACTATGAAGGATGAAAGTTGATACCCTTGTTTATCTTAAAAAAGAATATTAGAATGACAGAAGTATGAACACAGATGAGTTGTCTTATCAGAAGAAAAGTTAAGTGGACCAATAGGATGTCAGAGGTTTTTGTCAGCAAACTTAGGCTACTAACAAGTTTATTCCAGCACTTATATTCTTATATTTGATTTAAATGCATACATAAATATGATGCATCATAACTGCCTGTAGAACTGAGAATAAGCCCTTCTGTGAGAACTAGAACTGTATTTTGGCCACTAGAACAATTAATTTGTTGTGCAATGGCCTTCCTGTGGGAGAATTTTGCCAGCATTTTATTTCCTTGATTCAGATAAAACTAAATGGCTTTTCATAGATCTTTACTGAATTATTTAAACAGCTTCATTGAGAAGGCATAATTAATACAATAAATTTGTACATGTTTAAAATGTAACATTTAATGTTTGACAGATGTGTATACCTGTGAAGCCATAATCACAATCAAGATACAATATGCATGTTCATCTCCACCAAAAGATTCCTCATGCCCTTTTGTAATTTTTCCCTCCCCAAGCAAATAGTCATAACTAAGTTAATTTACATTTTTTAAGATTTTATATGAATGGAATCATATAGTATGCAATAGTACTCTGTTTTTTTCTCTTTGCTTTCATGCAGCATAATTATTGGGAGATTTATCCATGTCTCAGGTATCAGAAGTGCATTCTTTTCTGTTAGTCAGTGGTATTCCTTTGTATGTATATAACTATTTATCCATTCAACTGTTGATGGAATTTGAGGTTATTCCCAGTTTGGAACTATCATTTTAAAAAGTTACTATGAACTTTCACATACAAATCTTTGTATGAACATGTAATTTGTCTCTTTCAGGTAAATGCAAGTGGAATGTTTGGTTCACATGTTTAATTTCTTAAGGAATTTCCACAATGTTTTCCAAAGTGATTGCATCAATTTACATTCCCATGGCAGTTGAGTACTGCTTGTTCCACATCCTTACTAACACTTGATGTGATCAGTTTTAATTTAGATCTCATTCATTCTGGGTTAATGTTTTCATGTAGTCCAAAGTATGAATAAAAGTTTTGGGGTTTTTTTTGCATTTGGTGAACAATGTAATCATTCTAGCACCACTTATTGGAAGGGTTATTATCTCTCTCTCTCGCTATCAGTACCATACTTTCTTGATGACTGTAGCTTTATACTATTAAAGCATGAAATTAGAATAAGTTCTCCAACTTTGTTCATCTTTTACAAAGTTATTTGTATTTTCATGTGCATTTAAGAATGAGACTGTTGATTTTTGCCCAAAATGATGCTGGAATTTTGGTTGGGCTTGCATTAAATCTGTAGATGGGGGAGTTCCCTGATGGCCTAGTGGTTAGGATTCCAGGCTTTCACTACCATGGCCTACGTGCAATCTCTGGTTGGAGAACTGAGGTCCCACAAGCAGTGCAGCACAGACAAAAAAAAACCATAGATCATATTTGAAAAGAATGTGCATCTCAGTATTGAGTCTTCTGATTCATGAATATGGTGTATCTCTCAATTTATTTAGGTCTTTTTGAATTTCAGCAGGTTTGTAGTTTTCAGTATACAAGTCTCAGACATCTTTTGTGGTATTTAAGTATTTGTCATACTAAAGTATTTCATATTTCTTGATGCTGTTGTAAATGATACTTTTTAAAATTTCAATTTAGAATTGTTCATCCCTACTATATAGAAATATAATTTTTGCATTTTGATTGTATTCTGCAGCCTTGCTAAACTCATTCTACTTTTTTTTTTAATAGATTTGACAGTCTTCTACATAGATGATCATTTGATAACCATCTGTGAATAAAGATAGTTTTCTTCCATTTCAGTCTGGATACGTTTTCTTTTTTTTTTTTTCTTTTTTCCATTATTTCATGAGTCAGCAAACCTGTTCTTATAAATAAGGTTTTATTCAAACATATTTATATATGCATTATCTCCTGCTTTCATGCTACAGTAGCAGGTTGGGTAGTTGCCATAAAGACTAAATGGCCTCACAAAGCCTGACTTACCATCTGTTTCTATTTTTAAAAAATTGAAATTGAAGAAATGCTGCCTTATTGTCCTGGATAGGACCTTTAAGGTATTAAATAGAAAAGGTAAGAGCAAACATTCTTGCCTTTTCATAATATTAGATAAAAGCATTCAGTCTTTCATCACTAAGTAATGATGGTAGGTGTAGGTTTTTCATATAATACTTATAAAAGATTGAGCAAGTTCCTTTCTAGGGGGTGGTGGTATTTGTTTTGTTTTAATCAAGATTGAATGTTGGTTGTGTAAAGTATTTCTCTGTATCTATTGAAGTGACCATATGGCTTTTAAATTTTTTAAATATGGTGGCTCAGTCTGTAAAGAATCTGCCTGCATTACAAGACACTTGGGTTCAATCCCTGGGTCAGGAAGATCCCCTGGAGAAGGAAATGGCAACCCCTTCAGTATTCTTGCCTGGAAAATCTCATGGACAGAGGAGACTGACATGAGGTTGCAAGAATTGGATATGACTTAGCTAATAAACCACCAACCAGCAACATGGTGAAACCAACTTTGAATTTCTATAGTAAACCCTACTTGACTCTGAAATGTGATAAAATTTTATTTAAAATACTTATGTCTGTGTTCATAATTGATGAGTTGGTCTGTAGTTTTCTTGTAATGTCTTTGAGCTTTGTATCAGGGTAATACTGTCAGAGAATGTGTTGGGATGTATTTCTTTCTCTTCAATTTTCTGGAAGGTATGTGTTCAATATTACATTTTCCTTGAAATTCACCAGGGAAACCATCTGAACCTATAGTTATCTTTATTAAGGGAAGATATTTTTATTACAAATTCTGATTATCTCTTGTATGAGCTTTGTTAGTTTGTATGCTTTCAGGAATTTGAACATACCGTGTTTTCAGTGTATTAGCATAAAGTTTTTCATAGTTTCCTTTATTACCCTTTTAGTATACTACTGCAGAATGTGAAGCAGTGTTAGCTCTCATTCCTAATGTTAACAGTTTGTGTCTTCTCTTTTTCCTGATAAGTCTTGCTAGAGGCTTACCAACTTGATTGTCTGAGAGAAACAGCTTTTGATTTCTTTGATTTTTTTCTATGTAATTCTGTTTTCTGTTTCATTGATTTTTTTACTCTGATCTTTATTATTTTTTTCTTCTCCTTACTTAAGGTTTAATTTGCTATCTGTTAGTTTCTTAACATGGCAACTGAGGTTATTTATTTGATACTTTTCTTTTTTTTTTTTTTTTTTTTGACTGCACCACACGTTTTGCAGGATCTCAGTTCCCTGACCAAGGATTGAACCATGGCCACTGCATTGGAAACCTGGAGTCCTAACCACTAGGCCACAAGGGAACTCCCAGATTTGATATTTTTTGAATCTAGTCATTGAGTACTATAAATTTCCCTCTAATTACTGTTTTAGCTACATCTCATCTCATATTTTTTCCCTTATGGCTCAGCTGGTAAAGAATCCACCTGCAATGCAGGAGACCTGGGTTGGGAAAATCCCCTGGAGAAGGGAAAGACTACCCACTCCAGTATTCTGATCTGGAAAATTCCATGGTTTGTATAGTCTGGGGTCACAAAGACTCCAACACAACTGAGTGACTTTCACTCTTCAGTTTCATGTTTTGATATGATATGTCCCGTAAGTTTTCCTTTTTAATTCAGATCAAAATACTTTATAATTGCCCTTTGACCATGTTAATTGACTCTTAATTCTATTGTGGTCAGAGAACATACTTTCTATGACTTAGATTCTTTTTAAATTATTGAGACTTGTTTTATGGCCTAGAGTATAGTTCATCTTGGTGAATGTCCCATGTACATTTCTGCTGTTTGTTCTTTACATGTTTATTAGGTCATGTTGATCAGTAATGTTTTTCAGTCATTCTGTATCCTTTTGGCATGTCTTTTCCTCCTTTCCACTTAACCTATTTGTGTCTTTGTTTAAAGGGTTTCTTTTAGGCAGCATATAGTTGGTCTTGCTTTTTTATACAATCTTATCTCTCTACCTTTTCACTGGAGTGCTTAAACCATTTACATATAATAATAGGATTCACAAGGGTAGGTTAAAGTCTAATGTCTTACTGTTTTCTATTCTATTTCTTTGTGTCCGTTTTTAATTTTTACTCCCTTTTGGGGAGATTGAATATTTCATATGATTTCCCTTTTTTCCATTCACTTACTAGTCATCATCTTTGCTAGTTTTGATTGACTGAATATTCTCCTCCTTATGGGTTGTATTTTCCTGCTTTTTTTCCCTGATAATTTTTGGTTGGATGATAGACATTTTGAATTTGTTGAGTGCTGATATTTTTGTATTTCTCTAAATATTCCTAAGCTTTGTTTTGTATGCAGTTAAGTTACTTGGGAAGATTTAGTCCAGGTCTAATTTTCCACAAGTGAGGCAAAACCTTTCTGAGTATTGTGCCAGATGCCCCATGAATTTATGAGATTTTCCTGTCTGATAGGTGAAAACAGGAACTGTTGTAGCCTATGTGAGCTTCAAGTATTAATTCTCTCTAAAACTGTCAAGTGTGTTTTTTTTTCTCCAGCCTTAGGTAGTTTCCTAACATGCATGGGCTGCTCATTAGTATTCAGTTGAAGACCCAAGAAGGGACCCTTGGTGTGGTGTGTGGTTCTCACCTCTGGCATTTGCCTTGCAAATTCTAGCTGCCTGGGCTTCCCTAGACTCCAGATCCTTCTGGGTTTCCTCTTCCTTACCCTGTAACTAGAAACTCCAGGCAGTAAGCTTGGAAAAGTCATGGGGGTCACTTCTTTTCCCATCTCTCAGAAATCATTGCCTATTGTCTAATATTTATATCTTTAAAACCATTTTTTTTATCTTTATTTTTTTAATTTATTTTAGTTGGAGGCTAATTACTTTACAATATTGTGGTGGTTTTTGCCATACATTGATATGAATCAGCCATGGGTGTACATGTGTTCCTCATCCTAACCCTCCCTCCCACCTCCCTCCCCATCCCACCCCTCAGGGTCATCCCAGTGCACCAGCCCCAAGCACGCTGTCTCATGCATCGAACCTAGACTGGCGATCTGTTTCACATATGCAGAGGCATATCTGATTCACTGTGTCATCTTGGCCAGAAACGGAAGTAAAATCTAAATTTAGATGTGTACTTTTTCTTTAATACAGGAAATTTTTGAATGAAACTTGACCAAATTTGGTAAGAATGTGGGGGTTCACAAAGTACCAAACCCCTAATTAATTCTTCCCCATATTTCCTCTGTTTACCTTGGATCAGTTCAGTTCAGTTCAGTCACTCAGTCATGTCCAACTCTGCGACCCTGTGAATTGCAGCACACCAGACCTCCCTGTCTATCACCATCTCCTGGAGTTTACCCAAACTCATGTCCATTGAGTCGGTGATGCCATCCAGCCATCTCATCCTCTGTCATCCCTTTCTCTTCCTGCCCCCAATCCTTCTCAGCATCAGCATCTTTTCCAATGAGTCAACTCTTCGCATCAGGTGGCCAAAGTATTGGAGTTTCAGCTTCAACATCAATCCTTCCAATGAACACCCAGGACTGATCTCCTTTAGGATGGACTGGTTGGATCTCCTTGCAGTCCAAGGGACTCTCAAGAGTCTTCTCCAACACCACAGTTCAAAAGCATCAATTCTTCAGTGCTCAACTATCTTCACAGCCCAACTCTGACATCCATACATGACTACTGGAAAAACCATAGCCTTGACTAGACGGACCTTTGTTGGTAAAGTAATGTCTCTGCTTTTTAATATGCTATCTAGGTTGGTCATAACTTTCCTTCCAAGGAGTAAGCGTCTTTTAATTTCATGGCTGCAGTCAACATCTGCAGTGATTTTGGAGCCCCCCAAAATAAAGTCTGACACTGTTTCCCCATCTATTTCCCATGAAGTGATGGGACCAGATGCCATGATCTTAGTTTTCTGAATGTTGAGCTTTAAGCCAACTTTTTCACTCTCCTCTTTCACTTTCATCAAGAGGCTTTTTAGTTCCTCTTCACTTTCTGCCATAAGGGTGGTGTCATCTGTACATCTGAGGTTATTGATATTTCTCCCGGCAATCTTGATTCCAGCTTGTGCTTCCTCCAGCCCAGTGTTTCTCATGATATACTCTGCATATAAGTTAAATAAGCAGGGTGACAATATACAGCCTTGACATACTCCTTTTCCTATTTGGAACCAGTCTGTTGTTCCATGTACAGTTCTAACTGTTGCTTCCTGACCTGCATACATGTTTCTCAAGAGGCAGATCAGATGGTCTGGTATTACCTTGGATAGCTTATATTTTTTAGTCTGTACTACTCATAAAAATCTACTTGACAGTAATAGCTTTGCTAATACTAAGTATGTTCATATTGAAAAAGTGATTTTCCCTTAAAATTCTTTTTTTTAATGATTAAGCATTGCAGTATATATTCTCTGTATGAGAATATAGTATAAAGTATTAAAATCTCATGAAAATTATTTTTTGAATGTGAAAATAGCTCAGGTGTAATATAAATGGGTGTCACGAACTTCAAGGGAAAGAACTTCAGGAGTCTACTGAGTGAGAAAATGCTTTTACATAGTTCTTGAGTTCACTGTTGAGATATATCTGTATTTAAAGTGATTTTATGAAACAAGAAAGATCTCTCGAAATTACTGCTCTTTCCCAAATATTTTTATGTAAAACCCACAATAACTATAGAACTTTATAGAAGCTAAAATATTTAGTGGATGACCTTCTCAGAGAAAATACAAGTATATTCTTATATATATTCTTTATGTCTTCTTTTCATTTCCTTATGTTTAAAAATTGTTGCCTTAAATTGGATCTTTTGGTTTACAAAAGAATTCTTTGGACACATTTGACCACTTTGGTTTTCTTGGTTGATTTACTTGCCCATATGTTGATGAGGCAAACTGAGGTTAATAGGACCCTAAAATTGAGGAAAACACTTGAAGTGATAATAACCTGTTCAAGATCTCAACTTTAAAATGTGAGCTTAGAAATTCAGGGAACATAGAAAATAAGTTTATTTTGCCTTATCCTCTGAACATATTATTGTAATAATTATTTAGCGTATGATCATCCTAGGATGTTCAGCATCTGCATAGATTGTTTACTAAACATATTACTTACAAAAAATGGTTTGCAGAATTTTTCTAATGACATGAATATTGCAGTTCATTTTCAAAAAAGCAAAGATAAAACCATTAATAATGTCAAACAGGGTATTGTCTAGAGAAATTCTAGCCAGTCATTTAGTGACTGTTTACAACTTATTACTGAATGTGCTTTACCATCAGGAACAAGCTTCCCATGGTGGTTGTATTAAAAATTAACAGTTTTACACTAAGAGGCCCAGTTCCAACCTGGAAAAATTGGTTGCATTGATGAGTAACAAACTGCATGTTGCAGATTCCCATACTGCTTGAATTCATTTCACAGTATTGGCAAAGCATCTGAATTTTTAACTGGAAACACATGATTCTCTTCCAAGCAGGTATTAAAAACACATTGTCTATTCAGAGAATCATAGTAGAGTTGCTGCACTTTGTCATTTTGACAGTAGTTTAAGGTTTGAAATGTATTGAAATTGCTTGAAAATATTAATTATCCTGCTCTGTTTTCTCCTCCATAAAGTTAATATGATTCCAGTGCAATGTACCATTTGTTTTTAGATATATGAAGAGGTACGTGGCCTACTTTAAAACTGTTTTTCCTCCAAAGAATGAATTTTTTAAATGAAGGAAAAGATAGTTAAATAATTGCAATGCCACTGTTTTCAGTTAGACTTATATAGATTATGTATATTCTTGATACTGAAACATTGAAGTTGCTTTTAAAGGATACAAGCTTAAAAAGCAGGCCAGTACTCCTGTGGTTTAATTTCAACTTTCTGGACAGTTAAATAAAATTTTGTACTTAAAATATTTTCATATGGCTTTGTTTTAAGAACAAAAAAATATGAATCTGCCTTACAAAATGTAAAAGTTTTAAATGCAATTTTTTTCCTCACTTGTCAAAGAAACCTTAAGATTAAACTCAAATGCCCTTATATATATGTTTATCAACTCCATATAGTAATTTTAAAGTGTACATGGTCTTTCCTAGGTAAAATTTGTATCTCCCTGGAAGTGAAACAGTAAATCCTGGGCTTTCATATATGAACACTAAGCAATTTGTCAATATACCATATAGTTCTGAACGCACTAATAATACAGAGCTTAATTTTGTTCTTTAGTCTTGATGTATTCACTGATAATGGTGGGAGAGACTTCAGCTTGGCAATCTACAGCAAGTTAGGTAGGAAAAGATAACATTATTCATATACATATGCTGAGAAAATGAGTGACAGAATGTAGATAATTCAGTGGCCAGTGTCACTGCTGTGTTTATCTTGTATCAATCACTCTAGTCCTGAGCTGGAAGTACATTGATAACATAACACTCAGAAGTTCACATTCAAAAGAAAAGTTAGGGATTTCCCTGGTGGTCCAGTGGTTAAGACTCTGCACTTCCATTGGAGGGGGCCTGGGTTCAATCCCTGGTTGAGGAACTAAGATCCCACAAGCCACACAGCACAGCCAAAATATATAGTCAAAAGGAAAAAGTTGATGAAACTTTTTAAATGAAATGATAACAAGCAGGAAACAGTTTGTGAAGTTTCCCTCTGGTTTCCTGATCAGTTACTTTCAAACTCAGCATTCTGCGTCTGCAGTTGGTAATTTTGACTGAGTTCAAGATGATCAAGAATTATGGAACTGTTAACCTCATTTAGTATTTACAAGATGAGAGTTGTAAATAGGTACTCCTTGACATCCTCCAGGCCTCTTTGCCACCTTTGATTACTCTCTATTCCTTGGCAGTGTCATTCACTTTATGATTTCAGTTATCATTTCCATATGTGCAGCTATATCTCCAGCCTCACATTTCCCATAAACTGCCACACAGCTCAGCATATCCTGCCAGTACATCAGATTCCAAACTAAAGTCATCATTTTCTCTCCTAAATCTTTTTCCTTTTTCTTTACTTTCTTTTTTAACCCATTATTGAGGTTTTTTTTTTTTTTTGGTCCAGCCACTTGAATCAAAAAAGTACATATTATTCTACCATGCCAAGATTTCTCTCATATCCATCCTCCTTTCTATTCACCCTGCTGCTATCCTATATTACTCAGGTTCTCATTTCCCATCGTATTTGGTCACATGGCTATTTCTCTTCCAAACCAGGACACATTTGAATGTAAAAGGGACATTATGGAGAGTGAAGAAGGCTCTTAATACATACAGTAGGACAACTGTTACACAGACTGTCCCTTGCAAACCTAGGTATATAATCACTGTTAATCTAATTTATGTCCTTCCTTCATGTAACTAATCCATTAGTTTACAGCACTACCAGATTTATGTTCTTTTTTTTTTTAATTGATGTATAGTTGACTTACAATATTGTGTTAGTTTCAGGTATATACCATAGTGATCTGATTTTTTTTTTGCAGATTATTCTGTATTATAGGTTATTACAAAATAATGGGTATAACTCCTGTGCTATACAACATATCCTTGTTGCTTATCTTTTTATGTGTAGTAGTTTGTATCAGATAATGCCATCACATTAATTTGTACCTCCCCTCTCCCCTATCCCCATAACCAAAAGGGACATTTCTGAGAGTGAAGAAGGCTCTTGTAATACTTAAGACATTACATTGTCTTAAATTAAGACAACTGTTACACACTCAGACTGTCCCTTGCAAACCTGGGACAGTTTTAATCACTGTACTCTGGTTAATCTGTTTCCTTCCTTCCTGTAGTTAATCCATCTACTGCACTACCAGACTTATCTTCTTTTTTTTGAATTGATGTATACTTGTTTGTTTTCTGTGTCTGTGAGTCTGTTTCTGTTTTGCATATAATCTATTTGTATTATTTTTTAAATTCTATATATAAATGATATCATAAAATATCTACCTTTATCCAATTTATTTCACTGAACATAATATTCTCTAGGTCTATTCACATTGCTGCAGTGGCAGTATTTCATTCTTTTAATGGCTGAGTAATATTCCATTGCATATAGTACCACATTTTTGTAATCTAGTCACCTGTTGATGGGCATGGGGCTTGCTTCCATATCATGGCTGTACACATGGTGCTGCTATGAGCATTAGGATGCAAGCATCTTTTCCAATTAGTGTTTTTGTTTTTTCCAGATACATACCCAGGAATGGAATTGTTGGATCATACAGTGGTTCCACTTTTGTTTTTTTAAGGAATCTGCATACTGCTTTCCAAGGTGGCTGCACCAATTTACATTCCCTCCAACAGGATGAGCTTTCCTCAGAACTCAGTAAAGAATCTGCCTGCAATGCAGGAGACCTGGGTTTGATCCCTGGATTGGTAAGATCCCCTGGAGAAGGAAATGGTAACCCACTCCAGTATTCTTGCCTGGAGAATCCCATGGACAGAGGAGCCTGGCAGATTGCAGTCCATGGGGTACCAAGAGCTAGACATGACTTAGCAACTAAATCATCACAGCAGTATATGAGGGTTCCCTTTTCACCACATCCTTTCCAACATTTATTTGTAGACTCTATTTGTAGACTTCACTGCTTTGCATTTCTCCAATAATTGATGATTTTGAGCACTTTCTCTTATGCCTGTTAGCCATCTGTATGTCCTTGGGAAAATGTCCAGATCTTCTGCCTATATTTTGATTGTTTAGTTTTTTGATATTAAATTGTATGAATTGTTTGTCTATTTTGGACATTAACCCCTTGTTGATCACATTGTTTGTAAATATTTTCTCCCATTCTGTAGATTGTCTTTTCATTTTGTTGATGGTTTTCCTTTGCTGTGCAAAAGCTTTTAATTTTAATTAGGTCCTATTTGTTTATTTTTGCTTGTATTTGTTTTGCCTTGGGAGACTGATCCCAGAAACTATTGCTGTGATTTATGTTAAAAAGAGTTCTACTTGTGTTCTCTTCTAGGAGTTTTATGGTTTCAGATCTTATATTTAGGTCTTCAAACAATTTTGAGGTTATTTTTTATATGCTGTGAGAGAATGTTCTCATTGTTTTACATTTGGCTTTCTAGTTTTCCCAGTACCACTTGTTGAAGAGACTATCTTTTCTGCATTTTATATTCTTGCCCCCTTTGATATAGATTAATTGACCATTTTGTGTAGGTTTATTTTTAAAATTATTTTATTCTGACTTTTCATCATTAGTATATAGAACTACACCAGATTTCTGTATATTAATCTTGTGCCCCACAACCTTGCTGAATTCATTTATTAGTTCTGGAGAGTGAAAATCCCATGGACAGAGGAGCCTGGTGGGCTGCAGTCCGTGGGGTCGCGAAGAGTCGGACACGACTGAGCGACTTCACTTTCACTTTTCACTTTCATGCATTGGAGAAGGAAATGGCAACCCACTCCAGTGTTCTTGCCTGGAGAATCCCAGGGACAGCGGAGCCTGGTGGGCTTCCATCTGTGGGGTCGCACAGAGTTGGACACGACTGAAGCGACGCAGCAGCAGCAGCAGCTATATAGAGAGTATTATGTCATCTGAAAATAGTGACAGTTGTATCTCTTCCCTTCCAATTTGGATACCTTTTATTTCTTTTTCTTGACTTATTACTGTGGCTAGGACTTCCAATACTGTTATATAGAAGCAACAAAAGTGGGCATTGTTGTTTTGTTCCTGAATATATATGGAAGGCTTTCAGATTTTCACTGTTATTTTCATTGTGGGTTTGTCATAAATGACCTTTCTTATGTTGAGATATGTTCCCTCTGTACCCACTTTGCTGAGAATTTTTATCATTACTGAATGTTGAATATTGTCAAATGCTTTTTCTGTCTATTGAGGTGACCAATTTGTTCTTTCCTTTTGTTAATGTGGTGTATCACATTGATTGATTTACATATGTTGAACCATCCTTGTGACCCAGGAATGAATCCAACTTGATCATAGCATATGATCCTTTTTATGTATTGTTGCCAATATTTTGTAGAGGATTTTTGCATCTATACTTATCAAAGATATTAGCCAGTAATTTTCTTTTTTGTAGTGTCCTTAGTTTTGGTATCAGGATAGTAGTGGCCTCATAGAATGATTTCTTTCTGTTTGAATTTTTAGGAATAGTGTGAGAAGGACAGGTGTTAGTTCTTCCTTATATGTTTGATAGAATTCCCCTATGAAATGGTCTGGCCCTAGACTTTTGTATACAGATTCAATTTCACTTCTAGTGATTGTTGTTGTTCAGTCACTCAGTCATGTCTGACTCGTTGCAACCCCATGGACTGCAGCACGCAATGCTTCCCTGTCCTTCACCATCTCCCAGAGCTTGCTCAAACTCATGTCCATCAAGT
Organism: Okapia johnstoni; assembly: GCA_024291935.2. Classification (NCBI taxonomy): domain Eukaryota; kingdom Metazoa; phylum Chordata; class Mammalia; order Artiodactyla; family Giraffidae; genus Okapia; species Okapia johnstoni. The sequence goes on from CM044308.1 coordinate 140,075,416, forward strand.
CAGTGATGCCATCCAACCATCTCATCCTCTGTCATCCCCTTCTCCTGCCTTCAGTCTTTTTGAGCATCAGGGTCTTTTCTAATGAGTCAGCTTTTCATATCAGGTAGCCAAAGTATTGGAGCATCAGTACTTTCAATGAATCTCAGGATTGATTTCCGTTAGGATTGACTGGTTTGATCTCCTTGCTGTCCAAAGGACTCTCAAGAGTCTTCTCCAACACCACAGTTCAAGAATATCGATTCTTCTGTGCTCAGCCTTCTTTATACTCCAACTCTCACATACATACATGACTACTGGAAAAACCATAGCTTTGACTAGATGGACATTTGTTGGCAAAGTATTGTCTCTGCTTTTCCTTATGCTGTATAGGTTGGTTATAGCTTTTCTTCCAAGGAGCAAGCGTCTTTTAATTTAATAACTGCAGTCACCATCTGCAGTGATTTTGGAGCCCAAAAACATAAAGTCTGTCACTGTTTCCATTGTTTCCCCATCTATTTGCCATGAAGTGATGGGACTGGATTCCATGATCTTAAGTTTTTTGAATGCTGAGTTTTAAGCCAGCTTTTTAACTCTCCTCTTTCACTTTCTTTTTTTTTTTTTTATTTATTTTTTATTTTTTTTTTTTTTTTTAGTTGGGGGCTAATTACTTTACAATATTGTAGTAGTTTTTGCCATACATCGACATGAATCAGCCATGGATTCACATGTGCTCCCCCTCCCAAACCCTCCTCCGACCTCCCTCCCCCTCCCATCCCTCAGTGTCATCCCAACGCTCCATCCCTGAGCATCCGTCCCATGCATAGAACATGGAATGGTGTTCTGCTTCACATATGACAATATACATGTTTCAATGTTATTGTCCCAGAACGTCCAACCCTCACCTTCTCCCTCAGAGTCCACAGGACTGTTCTATGCATCTGTGTCTCTTACTCTGTCTCACATATAGGGTTACCATTACCATCTTTCAAATTCCATATACATGCATTAGTATACTGTATTGGTGCTTTTCTTTCTGGCTCACTTCACTCTGTATAATGGGTTCCAGTTTCATCCATCTCAATAGAACGGATTCAAATGTATTCTTTTTAATGGCTGAGTAATATTCCATTGTGTATATGTACCACAGCTTCCTTATCCATTCGTCTGTCGATGGACATCTAGGTTGCTTCCATGTCCTGCCTATTGTAAACAGTGCTGCGATGAACATTGGGGTACACGCGTCTCTTTCAATTCTGGTTTCCTCGGTGTATATGCCTAGCAGTGGGATTGCTGGGTCATATGGCAGTTCTATTCCCAGTTTTTTAAGGAATCTCCACACTGTTCTCCATAGTGGCTGTACTAGTTTGCATTCCCACCAACAGTGTAAGAGGGTTCCCTTTTCTCCACACCCTCTCCAGCATTTATTGCTTGTAGACTTTTGGATAGCGGCCATTCTGACTGGTGTGTAATGGTACCTCATTGTGGTTTTGATTTGCATTTCTCTAATAATGAGTGATGTTGAACATCTTTTCATGTGTTTGTTAGCCATCTGTATGTCTTCTTTGGAGAAATGTCTGTTTAGTTCTTTGGCCCATTTTTTGATTGGGTCGTTTATTTTTCTGGAATTCAGCTGCAGGAGTTGCTTGTATATTTTTGAGATTAATTGTTTGTCTGTTGCTTCGTTTGCTATTATTTTCTCCCATTCTGAAGGCTGTCTTTTCACCTTGCTTATAGTTTCCTTTGTTGTGCAAAAGCTTTTAATTTTGATTAGGTCCCATTTGTTTATTTTTGCTTTTATTTCCAATATTCTGGGGGGTGGGTCATGGAGGATCCTGCTGTGATTTATGTCGGAGAGTGTTTTGCCTATGTTTTCCTCTAGGAGTTTTATAGTTTCTGGTCTTACATTTAGATCTTTAATCCATTTTGAGTTTATTTTTGTGTATGATGTTAGGAAGTGTTCTAGTTTCATTCTTTTACAAGTGGTTGACCAGTTTTCCCCAGCACCACTTGTTAAAGAGATTGTCTTTTCTCCATTGTATACTCTTGCCTCCTTTGTCGAAGATAAGGTGCCCATAGGTGCGTGGGTTTATCTCTGGGCTTTCTATTTTGTTCCATTGATCTATATTTCTATCCTTGTGCCAGTACCACACTGTCTTGATGACTGTGGCTTTGTAGTAGAGCTTGAAGTCAGGCAGGTTGATTCCTCCAGTTCCATTCTTCTTTCTCAAGATTGCTTTGGCTATTCGAGGTTTCTTATACTTCCATACAAATTGTGAAATGATTTGTTCTAGTTCTGTGAAAAATATCATTGGTAGTTTGATAGGGATTGCATTGAATCTGTAGATTGCTTTGGGTAGTATACTCATTTTCACTATATTAATTCTTCCAATCCATGAACACGGTATATTTCTCCATCTGTTTGTGTCCTCTTTGATTTCTTTCATCAGTGTTTTATAGTTTTCTATATATAAGTCTTTTGTTTCTTTAGGTAGAAATATTCCTAAGTATTTTATTCTTTTTGTTGCAATGGTGAATGGTATTGTTTCCTTAATTTCTCTTTCTGTTTTCTCATTATTGGTGTATAGGAATGCAAGGGATTTCTGTGTGTTAATTTTGTATCCTGCAACATTACTATATTCATTGATTAGCTCTAGTAGTTTTCTGGTAGAATCTTTAGGGTTTTCTATGTAGAGGATCATGTCATCTGCAAACAGTGAGAGTTTTACTTCTTCTTTTCCTATCTGTATTCCTTTTATTTTTTTTTCCGCTCTGATTGCTGCGGCCAAAACTTCCAAAACTATGTTGAATAGTAGTGGTGAAAGTGGGCATCCTTGCCTTGTTCCTGACTTTAGCGGAAATGCTTTCAGTTTTTCACCATTGAGGATAATGTTTGCTGTGGGTTTGTCATATATAGCTTTTATTATGTTGAGGTATGTTCCTTCTATTCCTGCTTTCTGGAGAGTTTTTATCATAAATGGATGTTGAATTTTGTCAAAGGCTTTTTCTGCATCTATTGAGATAATCATATTGTTCTTATCTTTCAATTTGTTAATGTGGTGAATTACATTGATTGATTTGTGGATGTTAAAGAAACCTTGCATTCCTGGGATAAAGCCCACTTGGTCATGATGTATGATCTTTTTAATATGATGTTGGATTGTTTGCTAGAATTTTATTAAGGATTTTTGCATCTATGTTCATCAGTGATATTGGCCTGTAGTTTTCTTTTTTTGTGACATCTTTGTCTGGTTTTGGAATTAGGGTGATGGTGGCCTCATAGAATGAGTTTGGAAGTTTACCATCTTCTGCAATTCTCTGGAAGAGTTTGAGTAGGATAGGTGTTAGCTCTTCTCTAAATTTTTGGTAGAATTCCGCTGTGAAGCCGTCTGGTCCTGGGCTTTTGTTTGCTGGAAGATTTCTGATTACAGTTTCGATTTCCGTGCTTGTGATGGGTCTGTTAAGATCTTCTATTTCTTCCTGGTTCAATTTTGGAAAGTTACACTTTTCTAAGAATTTGTCCATTTCTTCCAAGTTGTCCATTTTATTGGCATATAGCTGTTGGTAGTAGTCTCTTATGATCCTTTGTATTTCTGTGTAGTCTGTTGTGATCTCTCCATTTTCATTTCTAATTTTGTTGATCTGATTCTTCTCCCTTTGTTTCTTGATGAGTCTGGCTAATGGCTTGTCAATTTTGTTTATCTTCTCGAAAAACCAACTTTTAGTTTTGTTGATTTTTGCTATGGTCTCTTTTGTTTCTTTTGCATTTATTTCTGCCCTAATTTTTAAGATTTCTTTCCTTCTACTAACCCTGGGGTTCTTCATTTCTTCCTTCTCTAGTTGCTTTAGGTGTAGAGTTAGTTTATTTATTTGAGTTTTTTCTTGTTTCTTGAGGTACGCCTGTATTGCTATGAACCTTCCCCTTAGGATTGCTTTTACAGTGTCCCATAGGTTTTGGGTTGTTGTGTTTTCATTTTCATTCGTTTCTATGCATATTTTGATTTCTTTTTTGATTTCTTCTGTGATTTGTTGGTTATTCAGAAGCGTGTTGTTTAGCCTCCATATGTTGGAATTTTTAATAGTTTTTTTTCCTGTAATTGAGGTCTAATCTTACTGCATTGTGGTCAGAGAAGATGGCTGGGATGATTTCAATTTTTTGGAATTTACCAAGGCTAGATTTATGGCCCAGGATGTGATCTATCCTGGAGAAAGTTCCATGTGCACTTGAGAAAAAGGTGAAATTGCTTGTTTTGGGGTGGAAAGTCCTGAAAATATCGATTAAATCTAATTTGTCTATAGTATCATTTAAAGTTTGTGTTTCCTTGTTAATTTTCTGTTTTGTTGATCTATCCATAGGTGTGAGTGGAGTGTTAAAGTCTCCCACTATTATTGTGTTATTGTTAACTTCCCCTTTCATACTTGTTAGTATTTGCCTTATATATTGTGGTGCTCCTATGTTGGGTGCATATATATTTATAAATGTTACATCTTCTTCTTGGATTGACCCTTTGATCATTATGTAGTGTCCTTCTTTGTCCCTTTTCACAGCCTTTATTTTAAAGTCTATTTTATCTGAAATGAGTATTGCGACTCCTGCTTTCTTTTGGTCTCCATTTGCATGAAATATATTTTTCCATCCCTTCACTTTCAGTCTGTATGCGTCCCTAGTTTTGAGGTGGGTCTCTTGTAGACAGCATATGTAGGGGTCTTGTTTTTGTATCCACTCAGCCACTCTTTGTCTTTTGGTTGGGGCATTCAACCCATTTACATTTAAGGTAATTATTGATAAGTATGGTCCCGTTGCCATTTACTTTGTAGTTTTAAGTTCGTGTTTAAACATCCTTTCTGTGTTTCCTGTTTAGAGAAGATCCTTTAGCATTTGTTGGAGAGCTGGTTTGGTGGTGCTGAATTCCCTCAGTTCTTGCTTGTCTGTAAAGCTTTTGAATTCTCCTTCATATCTGAATGAGATCCTTGCCGGGTACAGTAATCTGGGTTGTAGATTTTTCTCTTTCATTACTTTAAGTATGTCCTGCCATTCCCTTCTAGCCTGAAGAGTTTCTATTGAAAGATCAGCTGTTATCCTTATGGGGATCCCCTTGTGTGTTATTTGTTGTTTTTCCCTTGCTGCTTTTAATATTTGTTCTTTGTGTTTGATCTTTGTTAATTTGATTAATATGTGTCTTGGGGTGTTTCGCCTTGGGTTTATCCTGTTTGGGACTCTCTGGGTTTCTTGGACTTCTGTGACTATTTCCTTCCTCATTTTAGGGAAATTTTCAACTATTATCTCCTCGAGTATCTTTTCATGGCCTTTCCTTTTATCTTCTTCTTCTGGGACTCCTATGATTCGAATGTTGGGGCGTTTCATATTGTCCCAGAGGTCCCTGAGGTTTTCCTCATTTCTTTTGATTCTTTTTTCTTTTTTCCTCTCTGCTTCGTTTATTTCCACCATTCTATCTTCTACCTCACTTATCCTATCTTCTGCCTCTGTTATTCTACTGTTGGTTCCCTCCAGTGTGTCTTTTATCTCCTTTATTTCATTATTCAAAATATATTGACTCCTTTTTATTTCTTCTAGGTCCTTGGTAAACATTTCTTGCATCTTCTCAATCCTTGTCTCCAGGCTATTTATCTGTAACTCCATTTTATTTTCAATATTTTGGATCATTTTTACTATCATTATTCTAAATTCTTTTTCAGATAGATTCCCTATCTCCTCCTCTTTTGTTTGGTTTGGTGGGCATTTCTCATTTTCCTTTACTTGTTGAGTATTTCTCTGCCTTTTCATCTTGTTTAGATTGCTGTGTTAGGCGTGGCCTTTCTGTATTCTGGTAGTTTGAAGTTCCTCTTTATTGTGGAGGTTCCTCACTGTGGGTGGGGTTGGATGGGTGGCTTGTCAAGGTTTCCTGGTTGGAGGAGCTTGTGTCGGTGTTCTGGTGGGTGGAGCTGGATTTCTTCTCTTTAGAGTGCAATGGAGTGTCCAGTATTGAGTTTTGAGATGTCTATGGATTTGGTGTGCCTCTGGGCAGCCTGTATATTGATGCTCAGGGCTATGTTCCTGCGTTGCTGGAGAGTTTGCGTGGTATGTCTTGCTCTGGAACTTATTGGCTCTTGGGTGGAGCTTGGTTTCAGTGTATATGTGGAGGCTTTTGGAAGATCTCTTATTAATTAATGTTTCCTCTGGCTTTCAGTCTTATTCTTGCAGTAGCCTCAAGACTACTCCATCCATACAGCATCAATAATAAAACTTTTAGGTTAATGGTGAAAAGATTCTCCACAGTGAGGGATACCCAGAGAGGTTCACTGAGTTACATGGAGAGGTGAAGGGGAGGGAGGTTGAGGTGACCAGGAGGAGAGGAGGGGGACTCAAACGTGGGGAGAGCAGTCTATCCAGTAAGCACTTCCCTCTGTGCTCTCCACAGTCTGGAGCCCTCAGAGAGGTTCACAGAGATACATAGAGAGGGGGGAGGAAGGCAGTAGAGGTGAGGATGAGTAAAGGGGGAGGAATCAAGAGGGGAGAGAGAGATCTGGGCAGTATTCTGTTCCCGAAGTGTTCTCCGGTACCCAGAACACCCTCAGAGATTCACAGAATTGGGTTGAGAAGAGAAGGAGGAGGGTGGGAGATAGAGGTTCCCTGGGGGAGAAGAAAGAGCGTCAATAGAGGGAGAGAGTAATCAGGCCAGTAATCACACTCTTGAGTAAAAATGGGTACTAAAGATTGTATTCTTAAATGCACAAAATTGATATCAAATATGTAAAACAAAAATTAAAAATCTGGAGTAGAGGTTAGACTCTTATAAATCATACAATATAAAAAAAAAAAAAACAGTATAAAAAGAAAAAAGACAGTAAAACAGTATAACAGTAAAAGAAAAAAAAAAAACAGGAAAAAACAGTAAAAAAAATAATAATAAAATAAAATAAAAAAAAGAAAAAACGCAAAAAGTATAAGATATATGTACGCAGTTTGTTTTAAAAATAGGGTTTTGTTTTTTTTTTTTCAAGGTAGTAGTGGGTTATGAAAATGAAAATTAAAGGTGTAATAGAGGTCTTAAAGAAAAAAGAAAGAAAAAAAAAATAAAAAATAATAATAAAAAAAAAAAAAAAAAATGATAATAGTAAAAATATATATCCCGGACTTTCTCTGGAGCAGTTGTGAGCCGTGTGAGGTCTCTTCAGTTTCAGATAGGTCCTTGTTCCTGCTTATACTTTTCAAGATCTATAGGCCCCTTTCAATGTAGTCAGTGTTAACTACAGGGATTTTAATCTGTTGGCCTGTCCCTTCCAACGCGCTTCCCTCTGTTTATTTGGCTTTTGTTTGGAGGTCTCTTCAGTGTCTAATTTCCGCCCTGCCACAAAGGGGCGGAGGTGGTCTCTTTAGGTTCACTTGCTCAGTCCTGCTGTGGGGAGAGAGGACCACTGCAACCAATATCACTGGCGTGTGTGTGGAGAGCTTACAGTGTCTCGGCCACACTGGGTTCACCCCCGCTCACGGCGTGTGTGCTTTCCCCGTCTACCCCGCTCAGGCTTCAGGTTACTCTGCCAGGGGGTGGGCCCAGATATGCGCGCACTTCCCAGGTTTAAACTGCTCAGGTTCAGATTCCCGGGTACTCCACAAAGGCGCAGACTCGGTTGGGCCGGCGGTTTGCGCCGTTTCCGGTCGGAGCAGCTCAGGCAGCCGGGTGTTTGGTGAGCGCACACTCCCCTGTTGGGGCGATGCGGCTTATCACCTCCCTGGTCCCCGCCTCAGTTTACGGGCGCGCTTCCCTGGTACTCCACTGAGGCGCAGACTCGGTTGGGTTCGCCGTTTGCGCCGTTCCCGGTCGGAGCAGCTCAGGCAGCCGGGAGTTTGGCGAGCGCTCACTCCCCTGTTTGGGCGGTGCGGCTTATCACCTCCCTGGTCCCCGCCTCGGTTGGCGGGCGCGCTTCCCGGGTACTCCACAAAGGCGCAGACTCGGTTGGGCCGGCAGTTTGCGCCGTTCCGGTCGGAGCAGCTCAGGCAGCCAGGAGTTTGGCGAGCGCACCGCCCAGGTGCGGCTTATCACCTCCCTGGTCCCCGCCTCGGTTTACGGTTTACGGGCGCGCCCGGCTCCGGCTCCGGCTCCTGTGTGCTTTGTGTCAGTTCTGGGGAGCTGGTCTCTGGCTGCGACCCTCCCGGCGGCTGTAGACCCTCCGGGATCTCAGGCTGTCTTTGCTTAGAAACTGGGAGCCTGTTTGCAGTTTGGTAGGGGGTGCCCTCTCTGGAGCCGAGTTCGCCCCTTTCCGGCTCTGGCTGGTCCCGCCTGCCCGCTGTGTCCGACGGGGGGTGGGGCGGTCCGCAGCCGGCTAGCTCTTCCCCTGTATCGCTCAGTCCTTTGTTCTGTGAGCGGGCCGGCAGTGCCTTAGCTTTGGGTTTTTCGCGGGGTAGTTCTCTCTCTCTGGCTGTCCCACAGTTTAGGTTACTATCTCACGTTAGCGGCCCGGTCCTTACCCTAAGCAGTGCCACCCGCTCCTCTCCGCCCAGCCCCCACTTGCTGGTGGCGGATGCGGGCGTCTGGGGTTCTTTACTGGAAGTTGCCTTTAGGCACGTAATCAGTGGGTTTTATTTATTGATTCTCCCGGTTATGTTGTCCTCCGAGATTCGAAATCTTCCCCCAAACCCGCCGGTGAGAAGGTTTCCTGGTGCTTAGAAATTTCTCCTCTTTTACGACTCCCTCCCCAGGACGGGTCTCCGTCCCTAACTCTTTTGTCTCTCTTTTTATCTTTTATAATTTCTCCTACCTCCTTCTGAAGATAATGCGCTGACTTGATTAATGTCTGACGTCCTCTGCCAGCATTCAGAAGTAGTCTTGTGAACTTTGCTCAGCTTTCAGATGTTCTTTCCTCCTCTTTCACTTTCATCAAGAGGCTCTTTAGTTCCTCTTCACTTTCTGCCATAAGGGTGGTGTCATCTGCATATCTGAGGTTATTGATATTTCTCCCAGCAATCTTGGTTCCAGCTTGTGCTTCATCCAGCCCAGGGTTTCTCATGATGTACTCTGCATAGAAGTTAAATAAACAGGGTGACAATATACAACCTTGAGGTACTCCTTTCCCAATTTGAAACCAGTCCATAGTTCCATGTCCAGTTCTAAGTGTTGCTTCTTGGCCTGCTTACAGATTTCTCAGGAGGCAGGTCAGGTGGTCTGGTATTCCCATCTCTTGAATTTTCCACAGTTTGTTGTGATCCACACAGTCAAAGGCTTTGGCATAGTCAATGAAGCAGAAGTAGATGCTTTTCTGGAATTCTCTTGCTTATTTTCTATGATTCAACAGATGTTGGCAATTTGATCTCTGGTTCCTCTGCCTTTCTAAATCCACCTTGAACATCTGGAAACTCTTGGTTCACCTACTGTTTAAGCCTAGCTTAGAGAATTTTGAGCATGTGAAACAAGTACAGTTGTCGGTAGTTTGAATGTTCTTTGACATTGCCTTTCTTTGGGATTGGAATCAAGACTGACATTTTCCAGTCGTGTGGCCACTGCTGAGTTTTCCAAATTTGCTGACATATTGAGTGCAACACTTTCACAGTATCATCTTTTAGGTTTTTAAATAGCTCAACTGGAATTCCATCACCTCCACTAGCTGTGTTCATAGTGATGCTTCCTAAGCCCCACTTGACTTCGCATTCCAGGTTGTCTGGCTCTAGGTGAGTGATCACACCATCATGGTTATCTGGGTCATGAAGATCTTTTTTGTACAGTTCTGTGTATTTTTGCCACCTCTTCTTAATATCTTTGGCTTCTGTTAGGTCCATATCGTTTCTGTCCTTTAGTGAGCCCATCTTTGCATCTGATGTTCCCTTGGTATCTCTAATTTTCTTGAAGAGATCTCTAGTCTTTCCCATTCTGTTGTTTTCCTCTATTTCTTTGCATTGGTCCCTGAGAAAGGCTTTCTTATTTCTCCTTGCTATTCTTTGGAACTCTGCATTCAAATGGGTACGTCTTTCCTTTTCTCCTTTGCCTTTTGCTTCCAATTTTTCCATCCTCTCACTTTCAGTCTATATGTTTCGGGTTTCTTGTAGGCAGAAATATATGGGTCTTGTTTTTATATCCATCCAGCCATTCTGTTTCTTCTGGTTGGAGCATTTAATCCATTTATATTTAAAGTAATTTTGATATGTGTGTTCCTGTTGCCATTTTCTTAATTGTTTATGGTTTGTTATTGTAGATCTTTTTCTTCTCTTGTATTTCCTGACTATATAAGTACCTTTAACACTTGTTGCAAAGGTGGTTTGGTGTTACTGACTTCTCTTAACTTTTGCTTGTCTGTAAATCTTTTGATTTCTCCATCAATTTTGAATGAGATCCTTGCCGGGTAGAGTAATGTTGGTTGCACATTTTTCCCTTTCAGTACTTTAAATATATCCTGCCATTCCCTTCTGGCCTGCAGAGTTTCTGCCGAAAGATCAGCTGTTAAAAAGATCAGCTTTTAGTTGGATAAAGTAGGTTGTTTGAGATTTTTCTTGTTTCTTGAGGAAAGCCTTTATCACTATGAAATTCCCTCTTAAATATGATTTTCCTGCATCCCATAAATTTTGGAAAGTTATGTTTTCAGTTTCATTTGTCTCAAAATATTTTCTGATTGTCTCTTTGATTTCATTGTTGATCCACTAGATTTTAGTAGGGCATTGTTTAGTCTCTACATGTTTATGCTTTTCCTGTTTTTCTTTCTGTAGTTAATTTCTAGTTCATACTGATGTAGTTGGAAAAAAATACTTAGTATAATTTCTATCCTCTTGTGTTTGTTGAGACTTTTCTTATCTAGTATATGACCTACCCTGAAGAACATTCCATGTGCACATGAAAAGGATGTGTTTTTGAATGTCATGTACTGTAGACATCAATTAAGTCCAACAGGTCTATTGTGTCCTTTAAGACCACTTGCCTTATTTTCTGTCTGTATGATCGGTGATTGATATCAGAGGAGTATTAAAGTCTCCAACTATTACTGTATTATTATCAATTTCTCCCTTTATGTCTGTTACTATTTACTTCATATATTTAGGTGCTCCTGTGTTTATATGCTAACAAGTGTAATATTATCTTCCTGTCCTGATCTCTCCTTTATCATTATATAGTGCCCTTCTTTGTCTTTTGTTATAGCTAATGTCTAATTTGTCTGATATGAGTATTGCTAGCCCCCAGACTTACCTTCTTAAAACATTATTTTAGTCATGTCTTCCATCTTAGGTGCCCAATATGCTAATGGAGATCAGTGGAGAAATAACTCCAGAAAGAATGATGGGATGGAGCCAAAGCAAAAATGATACCCAACTGTGGATGTGACTGGTGATAGACGCAAAGTCCGATGCTGTAAAGAGCAATATTTCATAGGAACCTGGAATGTTAGGTCCATGAATCAAGGCAAATTGGAAGTGGTCAAACAGGAGATAGCAAGAGTGCACGTCGACATTCTAGGAATTAGCGAACTAAGATGTACTGGAATGGGTGAATTTAACTCAGATGACCATTATATCTACTACTGTGAGCAAGAATCCCTTAGAAGAAATGGAGTAGCCATCATGGTCAACAAAAGAGTCCAAAATGCAGTACTTGGATGCAATCTCAAAAACAATAGAATGATCTCTGTTCATTTCCAAGGCAAACCATTCAATATCTCGGTAATCCAAGTCTATGCCCCGACCAGTAACACCGAAGAAGCTGAAGTTGAACGGCTCTATGAAGACCTACAAGACCTTCTAGAACTAACACCCAAAAAAGATGTCCTTTTCATTATAGAGGACTGGAATGCAAAAGTAGGAAGTCAAGAAACACCTGGCATAACAGGCAAATTTGGCCTTGGAGTACAGAATGAAGCAGGGCAAAGGCTAATAGAGTTTTGCCACGAGAACGCACTGGTAATAGCAAACACCCTATTCCAACAACACAAGAGAAGACTCTACACGTGGACATCACCAGATGGTCAACACCAAAATCAGATTGATTATATTCTTTGCAGCCAAATAGAGAAGCTCTATACAGTCAGCAAAAACAAGACTGGGAACAGACTGTGGCTCAGATCACGAACTGCTTATTGCCAAATTCAGACTTAAATTGAAGAAAGTAGGGAAAACCACTAGTCCATTCAGGTATGACCTAGATCAAATCCCTTATGAGTATACAGTGGAAGTGACAAATAGATTTAAGGGACTAGACCTGATAGACAGAGTGCCTGATGAACTATGGACAGAGGTTCGTGACATTGTACAGGAGACAGGGATCAAGACAATCCCCATGGAAAAGAAATGCAAAAAAGCAAAATGGCTGTCTGAGGAGGCCTTGCAGATAGCTGGGAAGAGAAGAGAAGTGAAAAGCAAAGGAGAAAAGAAAAGATATTCCCATCTGAATGCAGAGTTCCAAAGAATAGCAAGGAGAGATAAGAAAGCCTTCCTCAGTGATCAGTGCAAAGAAATAGAGGAAAACAACAGACTGGGAAAGACTAGAGATCTCTTCAAGAAAATTAGAGATACCAAAGGAACATTTCATGCAAAGATAGGCTCGATAAAGGACAGAAATGGTATGGACCTAACAGAAGCCGAAGATATTAAGAAGAGGTGGCAAGAATACACAGAAGAACTGTACAAAAAAGATCTTCATGACCCAGATAATCACGATGGTGTGATCACTCACCTAGAGCCAGACATCCTGGAATGTGAAGTCAGGTGGGCCTTAGAAAGCATCACTACGAACAAAGCTAGTGGAGGTGATGGAATTCCAGTTGAGCTATTTCAGATCCTGAAAGATGATGCTGTGAAAGTGCTGCACTCGATATGCCAGCAAATTTGGAAAACTCAGCAGTGGCCACAGGACTGGAAAAGGTCAGTTTTCATTCCAATCCCAAAGAAAGGCAATGCCAAAGAATGCTCAAACTACCGCACAATTGCACTCATCTCACATGCTAGTAAAGTAATGCTCAAAATTCTCCAAGCCAGGCTTCAGCAATACGTGAACCGTGAACTTCCAGATGTTTAAGCTGGTTTTAGAAAAGGCAGAGGAACCAGAGATCAAATTGCCAATATCCACTGGATCATCAAAAAAGCAAGAGAGTTCAGAAAAACATCTATTTCTGCTTTATAGACTATGCCAAAGCCTTTGACTGTGTGGATCACAATAAACTGTGGAAAATTCTGAAAGAGATGGGAATACCAGACCATCTGACCTGTCTCTTGAGAAACCTGTATGCAGGTCAGGAAGCAACAGTTAGAACTGGACATGGAACAACAGACTGGTTCCAAATAGGAAAAGGAGTACGTCAAGGCTGTATATTGTCACCCTGCTTATTTAACTTATATGCAGAGTACATCATGAGAAATGCTGGGCTGGAAGAAACACAAGCTGGAATCAAGATTGCCAGGAGAAATATCAATAACCTCAGATATGCAGATGACACCACCCTTATGGCAGAAAGTGAAGAAGAACTAAAGAGCCTCTTGATGAAGGTGAAAGAGGAGAGTGAAAAAGTTGGCTTAAAGCTTAACGTTCAGAAAACTAAGATCATGGCATCTGGTCCCATCACTTCATGGGAAATAGGTGGGGAAACAGTGGAAACAGTGTCAGACTTTATTTTTGGGGGCTCCAGAATCACTGCTGATGGTGACTGCAGCCTTGAAATTAAAAGACGCTTACTCCTTGGAAGGAAGGTTATGGCCAACCTAGATAGCATATTTAAAAGCAGAGACATTACTTTGCCAGCAAAAGTCCATCTAGTCAAGGCTATGGTTTTTCCAGCGGTCATGTATGGATGTGAGAGTTGGACGGTGAAGAAGGCTGAGCGCCAAAGAATTGATGGTTTTGAACTGTGGTGTTGGAGAAGACTCTTGAGAGTCCCTTGGACTGCAAGGAGATCCAATCAGTCCATCCTAAAAGAGATCAATCCTGGGTGTTCATTGGAAGGTTTGATGTTGAAGCTGAAACTCCAATACTTTGGCCACCTCATGCGAAGGGTTGACTCATTGGAAAAGACCCTAATGCTGGGTAGGATTGGGGGCGGGAGGAGAAGGGGACGACAGAGGATGAGATGGTTGGATGGCATCACCGACTCGATGGACATGGGTTTGGGTAGACTCCGGGAGTTGGTGATAGACAGGGAGGCCTGGTGTGCTGCGGTTCATGGGGTCGCAAAAAGTCGGACACGACTGAGCGACTGAACTGAACTGAACTGAACTTCCATCTTCATAATTCTTTAGTGGCTCTAAATTATAAATTACCTACCAAATAGAATCTAAATGTTCAGGCATGATCTTCAAAGTCTTCTTTAGTCCAGTTTCAGTTTCTCTCGCCTATGTTATTTCTTTTACAGTTTTATTGAGATATAATTGACAATGGCAGTATATATGTTTAAGATGTAGAGCATAATGACTTACATACGTTGTGAAATGATTACAATGTTAGCTAACATCCGTCATCTCATTGATATAAAAAAAGTGAGGGAAATATTTTTTCACTGTGATGAGAAATCTTAGGATCTACTCTCTTAACAACTTTCTACTTTCACTGCTTTCATATAGCAGTGTTAACTGTAGTCATTGTGTCATACATTACTTTACATCCCCAGTACATATTTATCTTGTAACTGGAAGTTTGTACCTTTTGACTACTTCTATCCAATTTTTCCACCTCCCATTCTGGTAACCACAAATTTAATCTCTTTTTCTGTGAGTTTTGGATTTTTATTTATTTTTAGATTCCACTAGTTATTTTTAGAGTCTGTGTGTAAGTGAGATCATACAAATATTTGTCTTTCTCTGTCTGACTTATTCCACTTCCGTAATGCCCTCAAGGTCCATCCATGTTGCATTGTTATTATTTCCTTAGTCAAGCAACTCACAATGATAATACTTAACTTTTCTGATCCTGAGTTACCTCATTAGTAAAATGGAATTAAAATGTTTATTCCTCACTTATGAAGCTGAAAGGGGATTTATATGTTAGAATGTAGGTTAGTACATAGATAGTACCTACTGCCAAGTACTTAGTACATACACACTGAGGAACTGTTAGCTATTATTACATACTATAATTTTGTATATCTTCTCTACCTGTTTCTACTCTGTGAAATACTCTCTTCCTCTTCTCTAACCTATCTCCAAACTCCTTAATCCTTCCAACCCTTGAATATTCCAAAAGTGCATTCCCTGGAAACCACTTTTTTTTTACATTTTTTTTTATTGAAGGATAATTGCTTTACAGAATTGTATTGTTTTCTGTCAAACATCAACATGAATCAGCCATAGCTATACATATATCCCCTCCCTTTGAACCTCCCTCCCATCTCCCTCCCCATGCCACCCCTCTAGGTTGATACAGAGCCCTTGTTTGAGTTTCCTGAGCCATACAAAAAATTCCCAGTGGCTATCTATTTTATATATGGTAATGTAAGTTTCCATGTTACTCCTCCATACATCTCACCCTCTCCTCCCCTCTCCCCATGTCCATAAGTCTATTCTTTATGTCTGTTTCACCATTGCTTCCATGTAAATAAATTCTTCAGAACCATTTTTCTAGATTCCATATATGTACGTTAGATTATGATATTTATCTTTCTCTTTCTGACTCAATTCACTCTGCATAATAGATTCTGGGTTCATCCACCTCATCAGAACTGACTCAAATGTGTTCCTTTTTATGGCTAAGTAATATTCCATTGTGTATATGCACCATAACTTCTTTATCCATTCATCTGTCGATGGACATCTAGGTTGCTTCCATGTTCTAGCTATTGTAAACAGTGCTGGAATGAACAATGGGATACATGTGTCATTTTCAATTTTTATTTCCTCAGAATATATGCCTAGGAGTGGGATTGCTGAGTCATATGGTGGTTTTATTCCTAGTTTTTTAAGGAATCTCCATATCGTCTTTCATAGTGGCTGTATCAATTTACATTCCCACCAAAGTGCAAGAGCATTCCCATTTCTCCACACCCCCTCCATCATTTATTTGATGATGGCCATTCTGACTGGTGTGAGATGATATCTCATTGTGGTTTTGATTTGCATTTCTCTAGTAATGAGCAACGTTGAGCATCTTTTCATGTTTTTGTTAGCCGTCTGTATGACTTATTTGGGAAATGTCTGTTTAGGTCTTTTTCCCACTTTTTGATTGGGTTGCTTGTTTTTCTGGTATTGAGTTGTATGAGCTGCTTGTATATTTTGGAAGTTAATCCTTTGTCAGTTGTATAATTTGCTATTATTTTCTCCCATTCTGAGGGTTGTCTTTTCACCTTGCTTATAGTTTCTTTTACTGTGCAAAAGCTTTTAAATTTAATCAGATCCCACTTGTTTACTTTTGTTTTTATTTCCATTACTCTAGGAGGTGGGTCATAGAGGATCTTGCTTTGATTTATGTTATCGAGTGTTCTGCCTATGTTTTCTGGTCTTACATTTAGGTCTTTAATCCATTTTGAGTTTATCTTTGTGTATGGTGTTAGGAAGTGTTCTAATTTCATTCTTTTACACATAGCTGTCCAGTTTTCCCAGCACCATTTACTGAAGGGGCTGTCTTTGCTCCATTGTATATTCTTGCCTCCTTTGTCAAAAATAAGGTACCCATAGGCACATGGGTGTATTTCTGTGCTTTCTATCTTGTTCCATTGGTCTATGTTTCTGTTTTTTTGCCAGTACCATACTGTCTTGATGACTATAGCTTTGTAGTATAATCTGAAATCCCAAAGGTTGATTCCTCCAGCTCCATTCTTCTTTCTCAAGACTGCTTTGGCTTGGTCTTTTGTGTTGCCATATGAATTGTGAAATTTTTTGTTCTAATTCTGTGAAAAATGCCATTGGTAATTTGATAGGGATCACATTGAATTTGTAGATTGCATTTTGTAGTATAGTCATTTTCACAATATTGATTCTTCCTACCCAAGAATATGGAATATCTCTCCATCTGTTTGTGGAGTCTTTGATTTCTTTCATTAGTGTCTTATAATTTTCTGTGTACAGTTCTTTTGTCTCCTTAGGTAAGTATATTCCTAGATATTTTATTCTTTTTGTTGCAGTGGTGAATGAGATTGATTCCTTAATTGCTCTTTCTGATTTTTCATTGTTAGTATATAGAAATGCAAGTGATTTCTGTGTATTGATTTTGTATCCTGAAACTTTGCTAAATTCACTGATTAGCTCTAGTAATTTTCTGATACTATCTTTAGAGTTTTCTATGTGCAGTATCATGTCATCTGCAAACAGTGAGAGCTTTACTTCTTTTCCAATCTGGATTCCTTTTATTTCTTTTCCTTCTGCGATTGCTGTAGCTAGGACTTCCAGAACTATGTTGAATAGTAGTGGTAAAAGTGGAGACCCTTGTCTTGTTCCTGATCTTAGGGGGAATGCTTTCAGTTTCTCACCATTGAGAATAATGTTTGCTGTTGGCTTATCATATACGGCCTTTATTGTGTTGAGGTAGGTTCCTTCTATGCACATTTTTTGAAGCGTTTTGATCATAAATGGGTGCTGAATTTTGTCAGAGGCTTTTTCTGCATCTATTGAGATTGTCATATGGTCTTATCTTCAATTTGTTAATATGGTGTGTCACCTTGATTGATTTGCATATATTGAAGAATCCTTGTATCCCAGGAATAAACCCAACTTGATCATGGCATATGAGCTTTTTGATGTGTTGCTGAATTCTGTTTGCTAAAATTTTCTTGAGGATTTTTGCATCTGTGTTCATCAGTGATATTGGCCTGTAGTTTTTTTGTGTATGTTGTCTTTGTCTGGTTTTGGTATCAGGGTGATGGTGGCCTTGTAGAATGAGTTTGGAAGTGTTCCTTCCTCTTCCATTTTTTTAAAGAGTTTTAGAAGGATAGGCATTAGCTCTCCTCTAAATTTTTGATAGAATTCTGTGAAGCTATCCGCTCCCGGGCTTTTGTTTTTTTGGGAGATTTTTGATCACAAAAATGAAGTACAATAGATTGCTCTGGTGAACAAAGGAAATCAAAAATTATGTTTACCAGTTAAGAACAAAACTAACTAAAGCACAAACTGGAAAAAAAAAAAAAAAAAACTAAAGCAAAGTGCCAATTGAAAAAAGCAATGAAAATAAAATTAACAAATATGTTGAGAGGAAAGGAAAGAAAGAAGGAAGAGATATGCAAAGTTAAATATAGGTAGATAGGTAGATAAAGAAGATTTATATATATTAAAGACTAACTGCAAGGGTTAAGGAACAGTAGGAAAAGCAAACAAAGGAATAAATGTAGAAAGAAACCACTTTTTTTTCCTCCCGACTGAGAGTATAAAATTCATGTAGTTATTTATATATATGACTTTATACCTTGTCTAGTCATGTTTGTATCTTTGCTTCCATAATAGAGTATTGTTTGCTTGAGGAAAGGAACTCTTGTCACTCATTATAATGCATTCCTCACACCCTAGTGCTCTACTTTTAGGTAATGAATATTGTTAATTATTAAAATTTTTACAATTAAAGGTCTCATTCTTTTGGACTATAAAGCTTCTGAGACTTGTGGTACTACGTTTGCCAAATATGGTTCATTTGTATATGAGATACTATGCAGTTGTTTAAAAGAATGAAGTAGATTTTTCCATGTACTAGTATGAAGAGATAACCATGGTATTCTATTGAATATTAAGAAATAAGGCAATTATGATAACTCTGTTGAAAAGTTTATATGGGTGTATGGAGTGTCTGTATCTGTATATTCCTTAAAAAACAAAGACTTTAAAACTACATACCTGTTAACAGTGTTTGTTGTATTTATGTAGTACGTTTATAATTATAGTAGGAAAGGAATATAATTACAGAGACCCTTGACATTCAGATTTTTTCTTTTTGTGTGTGTGGAAAAAATAAATAAAGTAATCCACAAAATACATACATTATATTTACCATCTTAACCATTTTTTTTTTTTTTTAAGTTTTATTAGGGATTTCATTAAAGTTAAATTTCTAGAGTTGAAGGAGTCAGTTAGGGAACACAAAGCTCACGAAGCCTCCTCAGATCTCATAGTGAACCACTGGCTCAGGTTCTTTGTTGGGATCACCACCTCGTTCCAGGTACAGATTATTGTAAGGATACTGCTTTGGCCCACATGAGGTTCCAATTAACAGGAGTTGGGGACGTGTCCACACGGTTCCTGATATACATGTCCAGGTCCCAGTGCATCTGAGACAGAAAGGCAGATCACTGTCACATACTGCTCTTCCGGTTCACCCCAGTTCAACCGCAGGTCTGGGTGGTCCCAGTCATACCATGGATCCCTCTCCTGCTGTGAGCGGTCAGGCAGTTTCGGATAGTCACCATACCCCATGCCATCATCTGGGTACGGCTCGTAGTCTTCCACCCGCATATTATACTTCTTGGCAGCGGCAGCCCGTTCTTCTGGGGTCTTGGGATAGGGTCCCGGGAACATGTCCTTGGTAATGTGGGAGGCTGTCCGTGCACCCATCGGCACCACGTTTCGGGCTGCCTTTTGCAGCCATCGGACTCCCAGGACCCCCGCCCTAGCCGCCGCCATCTTCACCTTCTTCCCCCATCTTAACCATTTTTAAGTGTTCTGTAGTGTTAAGTATGTTCACATTATTTTGCAACAGATAATATAAGTGGATTAATACAGTATGTGTATGTGTGATGATTTTGCTTAGCATAATGTTCTCCAGGTCCATTAATGTTGTAGCATGGGACAGAATTTCTTTACTATATACCCAGAAGTGACATTGCTTGTCAGTTCAGCATTCAGTTCAGTCACACAGTTGTGTCTGACTCTTTGTGACTCCATGGACTGCAGCATGCCAGGCCTCCCTGTCCATCACCAACTCCCGGAGTTTACTCAAACTCATGTCCGTTGAGTCGGTGATGCCATTCAACCATCTCATCCTTTGTCGTCCCCTTCTCTTTCTGCCTTGAGTCTTTCCCAGCATTAGGGTCTTTTCAGATGAGTCAGTTCTGCACATCAGGTGGCCAAAGTATTGGAGTTTCAGCTTCAACATCAGTCCTTCAATGAATATTCAGGACTGATTTCCTTTAGGATGAACTGGTTGGATCTCCTTGCTGTCCAAGGGACTCTCAAGAGTCTTCAACACCACAGTTCAAAAGCATGAATTCTTCAGCACTCAGCTTTCTTTATAGTCCAATTCTCACATCCATACAAGACTACTGGAAAAACCATAGATTTGACTAGATGGACCTTTGTTGGCAAAGTAGCTTCTGCTTTTTAATATGCTGTCTAGATCAGTAATAACTTTTCTTCCAAGTGTCTTTTAATTTCATGGCTGTAGTCACCATCTGCAATGATTTTGGAGCCCAAGAAAATAAAGTCTGTCACTGTTTCCATTGTTTCCCTAGCTATTTGCCATGAAGTGATGGGACCAGATGCCATGATCTTAGTTTTCTGAATGCTGAGTTTTAAGCCAAATTTTTCACTCTCCTCTTTCACTTTCATCAAGAGGCTCTTTGGTTCCTCTTCACTTTCTGCCATAAAGGTGGTATCATCTGCATATCTTGAGGTTATTGATATTTCTCCTGGCAGTCTTGATTCCAGCTTGTGCTTTATCCAGCCCGGCATTTCACATGATGTACTCTGCATCAAAATTAAATAAACAGGGTGACAATATACAGCCTTGATGTACTTCTTTCCCAATTTGGAACCAGTCTGTTGTTCCATGTCCAGTTCTGACTTGCTTCTTGACCTGCATACAGATTTCCCAGGAGGCAAGTCAGATGGTCTGGTATTCCCATCTCTTGAAGAATTTTTCACAGTTTGTTGTGATCCACACAGTCAAAGGCTTTGGCATAGTCAATACAGCATTGCTTAATCATAGAGCAATTCTATGTTTGTTACATTTTGTTCGTTTGATAGTGATCATGCTAATTAATGTGAGGTGGTAAAGTGGTTTTGATTTATGTTTCTCTTATGAATGACTGTTGGTCGTCCGTATATCTTCTTTGGAGAATTGTCTTTTCAAGTTCTTTGCCCACTGTTTAGTCAAATTATCTGTTTTTTGTTTCTGAGTTACAGAAGTTCCTTATATATTCTGGATATTAGCCTTTTTTCAGATGTGGGATTTGCAAATATTTTCTCCCATTCTGTAGGTTGCCTTTTCACTCTGTTGATTGTTTCCTTTGATGTGCAGAATTTTTAAGTTTGATGTAGTCTGTTTTGTTTATTTTTGCTTTTGTTGTCTGGGCTTTTGATGTGTGTCTGAAAAATTACTGCCAAGTCTAACATCCTAAAGCTTTTCCCTTACCTTTCTCCTAGGAGTTGCAGTTTTAGGCCTATGATTTAAGTCTTTCATCCATTTTGAGTTTATTTTTAATATGGTATATGGTAAATTTCCAGATTCACTCTTGGCATGTGGATATCCAGTTTTCCCAACACTATTTATGAAGAGACTGTTCATTTCCTTTTGTGTAATCCTGTACAGATTGCTTAGCCGTATATGCAAGGGTTTATTTCTAGACTCTCTATTCTGATCCCTTGGCCTATTTAACCTGTCTTTATTTCTGCACCACACCATCTTGACTGGTCATCTCATGTGTTCTTCATAACAACTCTGTGACCCAGGTACTATTATCCCCATGTTCTGTAAAAGGTAACTGATTCTAGAGAGGTTAAGAAAATGCCCCAAGATCATATAGCCAGTCAGTGTCAGAAGCAGAATGAAATCTCAGTTTTAAGGGTATTATTTTATGAATAGTTCTTTGTTCTTAACCTTAGCTAATATACTGTGGGTCTATTGTGATCACCAATCGACATGACTGTGATTTAATTAGAAGAATATCTGAGTCTATTTGACTACTCACTACTGGGCAATGGATTTGCAAGATGAATTAATTGGGCCAAGGCACAGTAGAGCCATTCAGAATGAATACTGAACCCTGGGACCCAAATGATCATGCAGTGATGCCAGTGAACTCCTAAAGCAAAAGCTTGGCCATTTAATAAATCTATTTGTTCCATTCCTAGATCTACTCATCCATTCCTTCTCCATGTGACATCTCCCTCATAACAGTTCATATAACTATAACTTTTTAATTAGAATGGTATGCTCTCTTATGTGTAGCATTTACTGTATGAAGCTGTTGTGCTTGCTTCACATAAACAACTTGTTGCTATAGAGTAATTCACTTAAAATCATTAGAAGAGAAGATATCAGTATAGAAACTGACCACTTGGTTACTGTAGTTGTGCGACGTGCAGTTGGGGGTTGTTGGGGAGAATTGAGCCCTTTATGTTGACCAATGCCGGCTGCAGGCATTGCAGTTTTCAGTGCATCTCATCCATTTTCTTAGCATACTTCTCAAATATAATGGTTTCGCCAGGATTCAGCATCAGGATGTCAGCAAACCACTGAACAGTGACCATGATGCTTTTTTGGTACAAGTTTGGCTTTGGAAAGTGCTTTGGAGCCTCTTCTCAGTCCAGCTTCTAAGCTGGTCATCGCTGGTTGTCGTATACAATCCACTTTCCATCTCACATCACAATCCAATTGAGAAATGGCTCGTTTTTGTTGCATGGACTAAGAGAAGATGACACTTCAAAATGACAATTTTTTTGATTTGTGGTTATCTCAGGAGACACTCACTTATTGAGCTTTTTCACCTTTCCAATTTGCTTCAAATGCCAAACGACTGTAGAATGGTCAACGTTGAGTTCTTGGGCAACTTCTTGTGTAGTTGTAAGAGGATCCACTCTCAATTGGTCGTTGTCAACTTCCAGTGGCTGGCCACTATGCTCCTTATCTTGAAGGCTCTTATCTCCTTTGCAAAATTTCTTGACCCACCACTGGCCTGTATGTCCATCAGCAGTTCCTTGGCCAAATGCATTGTTAATGTTGTGACTGTTTCTGCTGCTTTATGACCCATTTTAAATTCCAATAAGAAAATCACTCCAATTTGCTTTTTGTATAATATCATCTCCATACTCTAAAAGACATATAAAATAGACAGCAAATAATACTTCACTAGCAAAAACAGTACTGCAAGAAATGTGCATCAAAATGATGTATAACATAACCACATTTAAGAATGTATTTCTATATCAAATGGCAAAGTTCAACAATGCAAATCTGTAATTACTTTTGCACCAATCTAATAATTTCTATCAACTGTGTAAATCTTTCAACCATTTTCTTAGTTTTTTCTTTCTGAAAAATAGCAAAATGACATGTTGGAGTTTAATATCTCCTGTAAATTGGAAACTTACTATTCATACGTTTGGAGTCCCGTGTTTGAACATAAAAAGAAGAAATCTTTCTCTCCTCTTAACAAAGTTCCATCCTTGTCCCTCATACTTATGCACAGACCACAAACTGACAAAAGCTGTATATCCCAAAACTGGATAAAGAAGAAAGATGGAAATGGAAATTACCTAGAAGTCATGATTCCTTTCTTTTTGAGGTCCCTGAAAATTGCCTCGTGTCTGAGCACATTCATAGCATCAGATGCCTCATTAGTCTCCAGAAACCATATAAGCAAGGCATGGCTGCCAGCACTAGTAAGGATTTCTTAAATCTGACCCAAAGCAGGTTGAAGAGTACAGAAGTGCAGGTACAAGGGCCCTCTTGGCCTCAGGAGTAAAAATTCATAGCCATTGTGTTATCCTTCTTCCTCCCCCAGCTGAATTCGAATCTTTTTGCCAAGTGTTTTTTCCATCCATTTATAGACACTAGTGTATATGTGCATTGAAAGGTGTGGCTGATTTGGACTTGGGCAAATTTTTCCTTGAAATCTTCTAACTGCATGATACAACACCATGAATAGCTTCCTTTTTATATGAAAGGAAAGCATGGTAACACACTGGTGGCCCCGAAGTGGGATTGGCTGCTATTGCAAATTGTTGAGACAGCAGAAACAAACAAATGTTACATAGCTTAAAATGTTGTTTTAATTGGCACAGTATAAAATGCTCGTGGGGATGAGGACATCTTTAACAACATATGAACTGGACATTGAATCTAAAAGGAAAGTGTATATCAAATTAATACAGCTAGAATATCAACCATAAACCTTGGAGGTTCACCTGTCCCTGACAAAAACCCAAAGTGTTGACTTTTATTTCCAAGAAGTGTTGGAGAATTTTTGCATTCAGTATCTCAATACTGGGAATATATAATATATTCTGGCACAGATTCAAAGAATAAAAATAAAAATAATGTGTGAGATTAATATAGAAGACATTTAAAGAATTAAATGGAGGTTGGTTATGAAAAGGATTGAGAACGAATACCCTGCCCTTATTTCAGTTCTTGTTCCATGAAGGAGTTAAGCTGGCCAGTCATTTAAATGGCTGTTTCGTGCCCAGGATAGAGCTCATCCCAAATAGCTTTTGCATTGCCTGGGAACTCACAAAAGAAAAAAAAGAAGGATCCCTCAAGGTTTCTAGAGGCCGTGCACTAGTTTGAGTACACCGTGCTCTCTTTGTACATAGTATCTAGGACAGTTCAAAACAAATAGCCACTTAATAAATCATTCTGATGTGAATGGATTAACTAGATTTTTTACTGTAGTTTAAAGTTAATCTCTCTTGGGACAAATATCAGATTATCTTTCTTTAAATGATTTTAATGTAATATAATTTAAATCACAGTGTAAAAGTAAATAACCATAGTTTCTTAGATGTATACTAGCCAAAAATTTGCTCACTGAAAAGCAGATTCAGAGGCACCCTTAAGTCAACCCTTGCCCTAGATACTAAATTTCACTGCATCTTGTGAGAACCGATGAGCATTAGCTCATTCTATTATTCTATTTATAGTTGATTCATATCCTTCTCCATCATCAAATGGGTTCCAGGAGATAAGTGGAATGTTGTCACTATGTGCAGTAACATTTTATCATTCTGTAATTCATTAGAAGTGCCGACGAGAAGTTTCTTTTCTTCTTCATATTTCTACAAAAGCCTGATTTGCAAGATTTTAAGCTCAGTGGTAAGAACACAGCTACATATTATCACCCTTGACATTTGCAGACTGAAAAGAATTCTTTTTTCCACTTGGTTTCTGGCTTCCCTCACTGACTCAATAAACAGGACTTATTTACTGGAGAAAGATTTAAAGACCAAACCCAGCATGGTGAAAATGGCAAGAGAATAGATTTGGGAGTAAAATAGCCCTTGTCACAAATCCTGACTATTCTCCTTAATAGCTCGATAATCTTGACCTCTAATCTTCCTCATCTATAAAATGTGGAGAAAAATATTTGTCCTGGGGATGCTGAGTTTTTGAAGAAGAAAATGCGTGTGAAGCACTTAACACAAAGCCTGACAGTTTATAACTGTCAGCTCCTTCCCTCTGTTTCTCTTTTCTCTTCATGTTGTACAACATAACTCCAGAAGAAAAAATTCGGAATACATTTCTTCATCCTTTTACACAAATTAAAATTTTCTTTGTGCTAATACTCATTATATCACACTAAAATATGAACAATAAATTATAATAAAATATACTAATGATGATTTTTATATGTACATATTCCAAGTTATTTGCCACATATTGTAATAAACTTCAAAGGGCATGTTTCTTTCAAATAACAGCTCTGGAGGAGGGCTATCACTAGGCCAGGCTTGATCTAGATGCTCAAAGGATATCATCAAGAGTCTGGTTTTGAAGTGTTTACATAATATACAGGCTACATCCTCCCCTAGTGGACTTGTGAGAGAGAGGGGAATACTTTGAGAGAGATATTGGAGAAAGCAAGAGACAGAGACACTGAGCAGATTACCTGGCAAAAGGACACTGCCAGCAGCGGGGAATCAAATGCAAAAATAATGGAGAAAGGAGTTAATCCAGGGCCTCCCAGGCCATCGACAGATATATTGGCTTTTGCTCTGAGTAAGATGCATAACCACTGGAAGATTTAAGATGAAGGAGTGACACAATCTGACTTACATTTTAAAAGTTTCACTCTGGTTGCTGTGTTGAACTAGACTAAATGGAAATAAGAGAAAGGAAGGGAGATGGATCAGTAAATTTTCAACAGAGCAGGTAGATGATTTTACCTTGGTCAAGAATACAGGGATGAGATATGGGAAAAGTTTAGATTCTGAATGTATTTTGAAGATAGAAGCTTCAGTATTTTCTCATAGACTCAATGGGGAATATGATGGGAAGCAAGCAGTGAAGGATGTTAGGTAAGTCTACAGGAGCGGGGACTTAAGGGAGAAAAATTGGAAATTTGGTTTTGAACATGTGATGTTTGTGATGCCTAGTAGACAATCAGCATGTTTATAGCTGATTGTTTAAAGTACTTGCTGTGTTCTGACAGTTTTAAGCAGCTATACACATTAATTTATTTAATCCTCATTACAACCGCATGATTTTTTTCTTTGAGGCATCCTCAGGTATCAATAATATTTAAAGCCATGAGTCTGGATGACATCACCAAGAAAGTGGGTGTAGATACAGAGAAGACCAAAGACTGAGCTCAGTGAACTCTAATAATCGGCTTTCAGAGACATGCGCTAAATGGGAGGGGTTTCCCAGGTGGCGCTAGTGGTAAAGAACCCGCCTGCCAATGCAGGAGACATAAGAGAGGCAGGTTTGATCCCTGGGTCAGGAAGATCCCCTAGAGGAGGGCATGGCAAACCCACTCCAGTATTCTTGCCTGGAGAACACCATGGACAGAGGAGCCTGGTGGGCTACAGAACTTGGGGTCACAAAGAGTCTCACACGACGAAAGCTACTTCGCACACACGCAGAGACATGAGCAGAAACTAGCAAAGGAAATTAAGGAGTGGCCCAGAGAGGAGGAGGAGAAGGCAATGGCACCCCACTCCAGTACTCTTGCCTGGAAAATCCCATGGACAGAGGAGCCTGGTAGGCTGCAATCCATGGAGACGCGAAGGGTCGGACACGACTGAGCGACTTCACTTTCACTTTTCACTTTCATGCACTGGAGAAGGAAACGGCAACCCACTCCAGTGTTCTTGCCTGGAGAATCCCAGGGATGGCGGAGCCTGGTGGGCTGCCGTCTATGGGGTAGCGCAGAGTTGAACACGACTGAAGCGACTTAGCAGCAGCAACAGCACAGGGGACAGGGGGAACATTAAAAATTAGCACCCCAGGAACCAAGTAAGTCTATCGAAAGAGATGAAATGATCACTGTGTCAACAGCTGCTCATATTTCAGGTAACATGAGGACTGAGAATTGACCACATTTCAGTGGAATGGTGAGGACAAAAACTTGGTGGGAATAGATCCAAGAGAGACAGGAAGAGGGGAAATAGAGGCAGCTAGTGAGCAGAGGCAACCTTTGGAGAAGTTCTTCTCTAAAAGGGAGCAGAGAAATAAGGTGGCAGCTGGAAGGCAATGTGAGGTCCAGGAAAGTTTTTTGGTTTTTGTTTTGTTTTCAAATTGATTTTATTTTTAGAGAAATTTTAGTTCAGAGCAAAATTGAGCAGGAGTAGGGAGATTTCACACATACCTACTGAGCACACATGTAGCCTCCCCCCACCCTCAAAATCCCACACTTGAATGGTGCATTTGTTACAAGCGATGAACCTATATTGATACATCATTATCACCCAAAGCCCATAGTTAACATTAGGGTTCACTCTTGGTATTGTACATTCTATGGATTTTGACAAGTGTACAATATGCATCCACCACTATAGTATTATACCTAGTAGTTTCACTGCCCTAAAAACCCTGTGCTCCACCTATTCACCACTCTGTCTCCCAACCCTAGCACCACTGATCCTATTACTTTCTCCATAGTTTTGCCTTTTCCAGAATCAAATTTTCTAAAAATCCTCAGAGCTCTGCCTATTCATATCCCCACTGCTAGCCTACCCTCCAACAACTGAACTTTTTATATGGTCTCCACAGTTTTGCCTATTCCAGAATGGAATATAGTTAGAATAGTACACTATGTAGCATTTTGGGATTGGCTTCCTTCACTGAGTAAGTAATATGCATTTAAGATTCCTCCGTGTCTTTTCGTGGCTTGATAATTCATCTCTTCTTAGCACGGAATAATATTCCACTGTCTGAATGTACCACAGTTTATTTATCCATTAACTTACTGAAGGACATCTTGGTTGCTCGCATGTTTTGACAACTATGAATCAAGCTGCTATAAACATCTTCATGTGGAAGTTTTTATGTAGACACAACTTTTCAACTCATTTGAGTAAATACCAAGGAGCACAATTGCTGAATCTTATGGTGAGATATATTTAGTTTTGACAGAAATTGCTAAATTGTTTGCCAAAGTGGCTGTACTCTACTGCATTCCCACCAGCAATGACATTTCCTATTGCTCCACATCCTCACTAGCATTTGGTATTATTAGTGTTTTGGATTTTGGGCAAAGTGGATAGATATAGTGGTATCTCATTGTTATTTTAATTTGCAATTCTCTAATGACATATGGTGCTGAGCATCTTTTTGTATGCTTATTTGCTGTCTGTATGTATTCTTTGATAGAGTGTCTGTTCAGGTCTTTGGCTCATTTTAAAATGTAGTTGATTTTCTTATTTTTGAGTTTTAAGAGTTCTATGTGTGTTTTGGAAAACTATCCTTTATAGATATGTCTTTTGGAAATATTTCCTCCCACTCTGAGGCTTATCTTCTCAGTTTCTTAACACTGTCTTTTGCAGAACAGAAGTTCTTAATTTTAATGAACTCTACCTTATAGTTCTTTCTTTCATGGATCATGCCTTTGATGTTATATCTAAAAAGTAACTGCCATATCAGAGGTCATCTAGGTTTCCTATTATATTATCTTCTAGGAGTTTTATAATTTTGTAGTTTACATTTTGATATGATACATTTTGAGTTAATTTTTGTGAAGATTGTAATTATCTTTAAATATTCATGGGATATGTAGCAATGTACCTTCTTTTAATTCTCTCTTCTCCTCCTGGTATTCCCATTATGTATATGTTACACCTTTTATCATTGTACCACAGTTCTTGGATATTCTGTTCTGGGTTTTTTTTTTTTTGTTTGCTTTGTTTTGTTTGTTTTTGAGGTCTTTTTTTCTGTTTCCTTTTCAGTTTTGGAGGTTTCTAATAAGATACGTTCAAGCTCAACGATTCTTTTCTGACCTGTATCCAGTCTACCAACAAGCCCATAAAATGCCTTCCTCATTCCAATTACAGCTTTTTGATCTCTAGTATTTCCTTTTTATTCTTTCTTAGAATTTCCATCTCTCTGCCCACACTGCCCATCTGTTCTTGCACACTGCCTAGTTATCTGTTAGGGAGTCCTTAGCATATTAATCATAGTTGTTTTAAATTCCTAGTCTGATTATTCCAACATCCCTGCAGTATCTGAATCTAGTTCTAGTGCTTGAAAGTGAAAGTGAAAGTCACTAAGTCGTGTCTGATTTTTGCAACCCCATGGACTATACAGTCCATGGGAATTCTCCAGGTCAGAATACTAGAATAGGTAGCCTTTCCCTTCTCCAGGGGATCGTCCCAGCCCAGGGATTGAACCCAGGTCACCTACATTGCAGGAGGATTCTTTACCATTTGAGCCACAAGAGAAGCCCAAGAACACTGGAGTGGTTAGCCTATCCCTTCTCCAGCGAATCTTTCCAACCCAGGAATCTAACCAGGGTCTCCTGCATTGCAGGCAGATTCTTTACCAACTTAACTATCAGGGAAGCCCAGTTCTAGTGCTTACTGCCTCTTCAAACTGCATGTTTTGCCTTTTGGTATGCTTTTCAATTTTTTTTCTTGACAACCAGGTACAATATATTGGTTAAAAGGCACTGTGGTAAAGACTTTTAGTAATGTGGTAATAAGGTGTGAGGGAAGAGAAAGAGTTCTTAGGTCTCAGTCTTTTAGGGAGCCTGTGCCTCTGAGCTGTGAACATCCCAAGTGCATCTTGGTGTTTGCCCCTCAGGTGGGACAGAATGGATATAGGAGCCTGGAGTTGGCTATTTCCCTTTCCCGACATGAAAGCTAAAAGGAATTAAGGTTGGGTATTTCCTTTCTCTCATGTGGAAAGCCAGAGTGGGCTAGACTTGAATATTTCCTTTCTGATAAAATCTCAATATTTAGGCTCTGTAAAAATAGGTTTTCTTATGGGCAGGACTTGTTAAGAAAAAAAATGCTCTTACATATTTCAAAGTGATTTCTTTTCTCCTCCCCCTGCCATCAACCCAAGCAAATTTTCCTCTGATATTCACTGTAAGAACTAGGTCAAGCTCCTGGAGATAAAACTCACAAAACTGTGTGGACCTCCTGATGACTAGATCCCCCTAGAGTTTTTGATGCTCGGGCTTGTCCACATTGAACCTCCAGCAATTTGTCAATTACAGTTCAGGTTTTCCTATCCTTGCACTGGTTCTCATGAAGGTCTTTGCTCCAGCAAGTTCTGATTCTCTGTATTTACTTGTCTCTCCAAGTTTGGAGGCAGTGGTTTGCCTATGACCTCAGTTCTCTGCTGGATCTTAGGAAAGACGTTGATTTTTCATTTTGTTCAGTTTTTTACTTGCTGTTAGGACACAATGACAGTTGCCAAGCTCCTTACATGCCAGATCAGAACCAGACACATGTTTTTGTTTTTAAGATAGGAATATTACCTTACCTGTCTCCTGAGAAGCCTGTATGCAGGTCAAGAAGCAACATTTAGAACCGGACATGGAAATATGGACTGGTTCCAAATTAAGAAAGGAGAGTGTCAAGGCTGTATATTCTCACCCTACTTATTTAACTTATATGCAGAGTACATCATTCAAAATGCCGGGCTGGATGAAGTTCAAGCTGCAATCAAGATTGCCGGGAGAAATATCAAATCTCAGATACGAAGATGACACCACCCTTATGGCAGAAAGCAAAGAGGAACTAAAGAATCTCTTGATGAAGATAAAAGAGGGGAGTGAAAAGCTAGCTTAAAACTCAACATTCAAAAAACTAAGATTATGGCATCCAGTCCCATCATTCACGGCAAATAGATGGGGAAAAAATGGAAACAGTGACAGATTTTATTTTCTTGGGCTCCAAAATCTCTGCAAATGGTGACTGAAGCCATGAAATTAAAAGATGCTTGCTCCTTGGAAGGAAAGCTATGCAAAACTGAGACAGCATATTAAAAAGCAGAGACATTACTTTCCCAACAAAGATCCATATAGTCAAAGCAATTTTTTTTCTGGTAATCATGTACGGATGTGAGAGTTGGACCATAAAGAAGGCTGAGTTCTGAAGAATTGATTCTTTTGAACTGTGATGCTAGGAAAGACTCTTGAGATTCCCTTGGACAGCAAGGAGATCAAACCATTCAATCCTAAAGGAAATCAACCCTGAATATTCATTGGAAGGACTGCTGCTGAAGCTGAAGCTCCAGTACTTCGGTCATCTGATGTGAAGAGCCGACTCATTGGAAAAGACCCTGATGCTGGGAAAGATTGAAGGCAAGAGAAGGAGACGACAGAGGATGAGATGATTGAATGGCCTGACCGATTCAATGGACATGAGTTTGAGCAAACTCTGAGAGATAGTGAAGGACAGGGATACCAGGCGTGCTGCAGTTCATGGAGTTGCAAAGAGCTGGACACGACTGAGCAACTGAACAACAACATTACAGAATATCTGTATGCTGATGGGAAATGATTTACAAGGGTAGAAAAACTGATAATATAGAAAAGAGGATATATTTGAAAAAGAGAGATCCTGGAGAAGGTGAGGGAATGAGATCCAGTGGAGATACTGGATTTAGATAAGCAGATAGACATTCATCCATGGTGAAAGGTCAGGCAGGGTACATGGGGCCCGATGCAAGAAGGTCAGTAGTTGTGGTGTTAGGAGTATGTGGAAGTTCTCTTCTGACTGCTTCCATTTTCTCAGTGAAATGAGAAACAAGTCATTGGAGAAGTGGCAACAAAAGTCTGAAATGAGATGTGAAATAATTAATAAATGAACTGACTTAGAAAGTAGAGTAGCCTTTTAGGGCTATGCCATGTCATGAATTTGAAGGAAGTATAATCAGCATGGTTATTAGTCTTCAGTTTGTTCAGTTTCTCAAGGACAGGCAGGAGACATGCAGAATTCAATTTAACCAGAGAGGAGTTTGGCAGAAGTGCATAAAGGCAAAGAGTATAGACTCTGGAGTCAGACTGCTCATATTTAAATCATGGTTCAAGCACTTGGCAACTAGCTTGTCTTGAACAAACTGCTTACTCTCTCTGTGCTTCGGATTCCTCAGCTGTAAAATGAGTACAGTCTGTTTCCCATTTACAGAGAAACTAGGACCATTTAGAAGAAATCTTTTACATGCTTCCACCACCCTGTCTCCCAGCTTACCTACGTCTGGGTCCATATACTCATAGGGTGTGGTTGAGTGAGTGGACAATTCTAAGCACTGAAAAAAAGAGGGAAGGGTAAGGTATGGCGGAAGAGGGGAAAGACACATAGAAAGCACAATAGAAGTGCTTTATTATCTTCTAAGAAGTAAGGTGGAGGAACAAAGTAGCAAGAAAACTGAGGATGTATACAGTGCAATGATTAAAGTGATGAGTGGTGAGTGAGGAACTGAAATCCTGCTTCTTTAGATCTCAACAGAAGTGCAGGAAACTCCAGTTAACTTCAGGGAAACCCCTTCGTCCAAAAGAACACTCCGGAATTTGATTTGAACCTAAATGAAAGTGAGGCAGACTTGAAACTCACGATCTCTCATACGGTTCCATGATGAAATGAGAAATATATGCCAAGAAAATGACAAATTCTTAATGCAAATCAGAGAAATTCTGCTACTTTGTTGAAAGTGGACTTTCTTTTTCTACTGTAATTATTTTAGTGGTGTAGGATTGACTATAATCCCTGCTCAAAAGCAGCCTTAGGGCAGTTTTTACACCAGTTTCAGAAATCTAGAGTTACATGTCAGCTTGCTGCATTTCTTAAGTATTTCATATTCCTTGGCCACAAAATTACTTCCATATTCTCATTTGTTTAAGAAAAAGCAGTGCTTTTTCATGTACTTATCCTGACAGAGTTCCACCAGAGTTTCTCTGGATTTCCTATTAATTTAGTGACTATATGATGTTTATCATGAGGACCTTTCTTTCCTAATGTATCTCAAGAGATTCTATTAGAGAAGAAAGTAGAGAATTGTTTTAGGAGGTAGAAAGGCAGTCATACAAATGAGCAAGTGATGCCTAGGGCTTTAGAGTGTGGCCTCTGAAGACACACCGCCTAGGACCAGCACCTCCCTCCCTTCACTACTATTATATAGGTGTACATCCTTGGAGATTTCCCTTGGGGTTGTTATTTATAAAATGGGCATCATAATAGGGTTAGGTGTGAAGATTAAATAAGCCATTGTGAAGGAGGAAACAGACAGAGCTGGACTCCATCTTAGGCCAGGCTGCGAACATTAGGCTACACGCATGGTCACCCTCCCAATGGACTCTGAACTTTGTGCCCGGTGTCTATAGAAATGGCATACCAATGGAAAACCAGCCCCCCCCCGCCCCCCAGATAAAACAGCCTTAGGACTTGTGCTTGGACTCTCCATTGCCTAAAATAATATGCTAATTATCTCTGTAACAGAACAAAGTCATAAATTCCATTATGTTTATCAGCATATGACCACAGGCCTATTGATAAATGTCCGATGTTTATCTAGTCTTATAACACATGAATGATGGGGTTATTGTGATTGTATTTACCCTTCCTTTGTTTATGTAAGTCTCAAGGAATTTGGGGTGGTGGGTTCAGACACGTACACGTGAGGTATAAAAGATTTTCACAAATGCTGGTCGGGGTCCTTGGCTAAGAGAAGACTCTGCCTTGGGCCCGCCGGTGTAATAAACTGCACTCCACTACCTGCATTGTCCTTCTGAGTGAGTTTGTTTCCCAGAACGCGTGGCTACAACATTTGTATAAAATGTTCACGATAGTGCTTGATGCAGTAGGCACTCAATAAGTATTATATATCTCAATTAAAAAAAATTAGACATGAATGGGTTGTAATTTTCTATAGTTTTCTTCCTAAATCGCATAGTTTGGGATTGAGCATGATGAGACCACATCTGAATACTCTCATCCTTTTTTTTTTTTTTTTGTTTTGGTTTTCCTTTCTCAAATAACCCTAGGATTGTCCCTACCCAAAAAAATATCTGCTCTCTTAAAGATAGCTTAGTATATGAGGGACAGAAAAAGGCAAAGCAGAGATTTTTCAGGTAGGATCAAGTGTTCATATATCATACCATATACTTATTGGGTTATTGCTGAGTTAGAATTGAGTTAATATGTGTAAAGTACTTAAAACAATGCCTAGCTTAGTGTTATCTGCTAAGAGAGAAAGAAGAGGAAGAAAGTAGCAAGGAATCGGAGGGAGAGCTAGCTCCAGTTACCCAGATCAATATGAAATCCTGTCTGTTTTCTCTTAACCACCTTAAGGGTGCATCCCCTTGCCTCCAGTTTTCCTGGAAACACACTGTGTACCCCTGCTGAAACACCATGGGAATGCTAATTTCCTGCCTGGAATGCTCTTAGCACAGTCAACCCACTCACTCTTTCAGTTTGCAACCTCTCTTCCTCCTTCAGATCTCTGCTCAACATCTCAGCTCAGATGTTGGTTCTTCCTGGGAGAAGGTTTTTGTTTTTTGACTTCTCAGTTAGGTTTTGAGTTCTTTTATAAAAAAACTTGTCTTAGCCATAATCATTTGGTTAGTCTGTCTTCTTGTAGTTAGCAATCTGTGAATATTTATTAAACAATGAAAGAACAGTGCTCGCATTCTCACACTTTGACAGTTTTCTCCTCCTTCCTAACTCCTTCGCTGTTCATGCCTGGCCTGTGACCAGAGGAGAAAAGGGGCTGGGACTGTATCATCCTGTGGCTACACAATTGGGGCAAAGGCCAAACAGGCATGAAACTCATTAAAAAGTGTAGAGTACAAGAATTGGGAGTATTGGTAAAGACTTTCTAGTCCAACTTCTTTGGTATTGACAACACGGGAAAATTCAACATTTAGGGTTTTGACTAAACCCAAAGACTTTAGCCAGGTTGCCTTCCAGACCACAGCTTCATATACAAGTAAAAAAATGAGTTTCAAACTATAAGAGCTTAAATGTGACTCATCAACATCTGCTTTCTTTAAGTAGTTTTTTCCTCAGAGACAAAAAACCACTTACAAGGACAGAAAAAATTTCCCCAGCTTAACACATGACAGAAGAAAAGCATTTTATGCCACTTTTCTTTTTTAATTCCCTCATTTTCCATCTCAAATGACTTTATCATGAGACTCTTGTGAGGAACATTTGAAAGGATCTATTGAATCATAGCTGTAGAACTCCATATTTAAGTTTCCTTTAGTTAAGGAAATAATCAAAGTCACATCTACTCTCAGTAGAACGTTATCACATTTTGATATTGACCTAGAAAGTAACCCAAATGTTAGAGGACTCTAGCCTCAGGGGAGAAAAAAAAAATCAAAGTTTGTTTTGAGTGTTCGCATTTTGTCTTTCTCCTCTCTTTCTTCCTGACAAAGAGAAAAGTTACCTTGAAGCTACCTCCTTGCTACTCAAAGCCCTCCATAAAAATTACTCAAGCACATGGGCCATGCACTGTTTTCAAACGTTCTTTACTTTCCTTGTACATCTCATTCCTTCTGATAAAAATAAATGGCAAAACATTTAATCAGAGACCACAATTATTGTTAATAAACTAATGTCCTTTCTCAATGAGGTAATAACATCCTTTACACATTTAAAATCCAAGTTCCCAGAAAGTCCCTTGGGAATGACTCATATGGGGAATTTCAGACATGGCATCAGACTCATGGATTGAAATATATTCGAGCAGTTGAGTCTTTCTCTCCTTATCCTTTAAACAACTTTTTTTTTTGACTACACCATGTGATGTGTGGAATCTTGGTTCCCCTGACCAAGGATGAAAACTGAGCCCTGCTGCAGAAGCAGTGTTAAACGCTGGACCACCAGGGAAGTCCCACTTCTCCCTATCTGTTACATTACATTGTGTAGAGGGCTTCCTGTAATTGACTTTGGGCAGGGTTGACCCTGGAGAGTGAGTAACTGCCTGGTTACTGTCAGTAACTATGTTACTGCCAGAACAACCTAAGAAACTGAACAGTACAGAAAATTTGTGCAAATTAAAAGTTGCTTCCTATGATAGAAACCTTCAACAAAGCTAAAAGACAAAAGATAGTCATAAACAGCAATCAAAGAATTGCTAGATAGTATCAAGACTATATGAGGAATTTCAACAAGTTAAGAAAACATGAACAACTCAATAGAAAACCAAGCAAAACTTATGAACAGGAAACTCATAGAAAATTAAGTGTAAGTAACCCACAGACATTTGAGAAACTAGTCAACTTCATTTGTAACCAGGAAAATGCACATTGCAAAAGCAAGGAGATACAGTTTTCATCTGCCAGGTTAGGAAATATTTAAAAGTTTAATGTTACCAAATTTTGGATAAGAAGTAGGGAAATAATTATTTTTTTCTGTACTGCTAATGAGAGTGTAAAGTGGTAATGAAAGAATGGTAAGATTCTGAGACACTTAAAATGAGCCCTCTGTGGAAGCAATCTGACCTCTTTCTATTCATCCTGGAAAATACTTCACATATGCATGATATAGCACAAGGGTGCTCATTGCAGTATCATTAGTGTAGCAAAATGTTAGATGGGGTTTTCTGTTGTCTTATTCCCTAAACTGCAATCAATAGGTGCTAGTGCCCTCATACTGTAGAGAGATCCCCTACGGATCCCTCAAACTCAGTGTCTAACAGTACCTGCAACTGCAACCATTCTATTGGGACCTTGATGATGGGAAATCACACAAGGGGACAAGTCAACAAGTAGAGACAGCATCTGCATCTTTCAGGATATTGTTAAGCCGATGGCAGTGAACTGAGGAGCAGTTCTACCTGAGGATTTGTTGTTTTGAGGTAGTCAGTATTAAAGGCATTTTTAGCTAGCCTTTCTAACAATTCTTACCTAATCATCCACTAACCTCTAAAACCAGGTATCTTTTTCATTGACTTCAGTATTCCATCTGCTGTCTTCCTCTCCACTTTAAGCCCTGTCATCCTCCCAAGTATAGTTACTAAGGTAGGATTCATGAAAATATTGAAAGCTAACACTAAATATTAATTTAAAATATGTTATGATCCCTTTTCAGGTGTCAAACATGATATACTTTACTTATAGTATCCCATTTAGTTGCCCAACAATTCTAAAAGTTGGGAACTAATATGACCTCCATTTTGCAGATGAGAAAAGAGATGTGGAAACATTTAGGAGCTTGCACAAGGTCAAGCATGTAAATAGTGATAGAACTGGGGCCTGGAGCCCAGACCACTCTGACTTACCCACTGGGTCATATTCCTGTACCATCTTTCTCACAGCTTTCTGGACTTTGGAAGTTGAGTTTCTCTCCACTAGGTGACCCCTTGACAAGGTCTCTCTAGACTTCATCAGTGTTGCTCCATTTCTGGGATCTTAACCCCTGAAAATCCACATTCTAATCCCAACTTCAAGTCTTTCCATTTCTTTTCTATGATAAAGAAATTTTTTGATCCTAATGGTATCAATGTATGTCTTAAACTTTCTCTTTTCTTCAATATATTCTCTCTGTTCTGGGTTCATTTGTTATGTAAGTAATATACCAAGCCATGTCAGTAATTTTTCACCACATGATATCCCTTACCATTTTTTTATCCCTCATTTCTGCTTCAACATCATCAAGCTTACTGTAATCCAAAATATGCTTTCCCTGCTCTTCTTCCCTGACCAGTGATCATTTCTGGGGAAAGTCGATGGATTGGGTCTACACAATATCATTAAGCCAGTGACACTAAACTAATTGTCTAATTTCAGCTAAGCTCTCATTATTACTCCAGAAATTATTGAGTTCAGCTACAGTCAGCGCTGTACAGCAGCCTTTCCATACGGCTCTCCTGATCTCTCAGTTCCCACCCACCGCCAGAAATCTCAGAATATAGTAGTCACTTTCTTGTTTACCAGTAAGATCCAAGATATCTGATAGAAACCTCATGCAATTCCATTTGTTCCACCTCAGTATCTCTTGGTAATTTTAATCTGCCCACTCCTTTTGTCTTACTCTGGCCTCCAAGAGAAACCCATGGGTCTGCTTTTATAAAGTTCAACCTAGCCTCTATTCTTGTTCTTACCTATTTGCTCTAAGTTTTTTGCTAAGATTTTCTTATTCCACAAAGGACTTCCTTTGATGGTGTTTTCATTTGCCTTCCTTATCTGGAAGATTCTCTCTCCTTATAATGATCCTTCCCTTGACGCTACTACTGCCTCAGTTACTGCCTTGTTTTCTTGTCTATTCTTTGGAAAATATCTTTTAAAAGCAGGCCACCATTGTAGTGTTCAATTTTCCTACTACTCAGTTCCTCAGAATCTGAATTCCCCCTTGATTCTCTTTCTAAAACTGTCCTCTCAAGATTGCCAATTACCCCATAATTGGTAAAGCTACAACTGTTCTTGAGTTTTTATGTGTCATTTAGCAATGTCGAACATTGCCATCCTTCC
Organism: Okapia johnstoni; assembly: GCA_024291935.2. NCBI lineage: Eukaryota > Metazoa > Chordata > Mammalia > Artiodactyla > Giraffidae > Okapia > Okapia johnstoni. The sequence continues at coordinate 140,113,843 of CM044308.1, forward strand.
TGCAACTTGATCATTCTCGAGACTCTGACAAGTATCATTCTACTTCTGGATCACTCATCTTTTCTTATGTGTCCCTTCCTGGCCTCTCTTCCTCCTCCCATCTACAATAAACAAACACCCAGTAAGGTTCATCAGCCCTCCTTACTCCCTATACTCGCTCAAGGTTCTCTGTTATTATCTCTATGTATATAGTTATTCTAAAATCCATCCCGTAAGGCCCCAAACACTAAGTTTTTAATACACAGAGCCAACTGCCCTCTAGATATCTTCAATTTATATTTTAAAACATCTATTTTCTTTCCTTTAAAAAAATGGATTTATTTATTTATAACTGTGCTGGGTCTTTGTTGCTGTGCATGGACTTTCTCTAGTTGCAGCGAGTGAGGGGCTACTCCGTTGTGGTGCACAGGCTTCTCTTGCGGAGTGTGGGCTCTAGAGTGCAGGCTCAGTAGCTGTGGCACATGGGTTTTGTTTCCCGGGGCATGTGGAATCTTCTCAGACCAGGGATTGAACCTGTGTACACTGCATTGGCAGGTGGATTCTTAACCACTGGACCACCAGCGAAGTCCTATCTATCTATTTTCTAAGTGAAAGAGTATTGAGAAAATTCTTTAAAGAACCCACAATTAATAGAGAGGTTAACAACCAAATATTTACTAAATGCAATGTAGTAGTAGTAGCAATGTAATTACATTAATAATACCTAACATTTAGAATCTTGGCTTCATGCTGAATACATTCAGGAACGTATTAAATCTTCACAACAGCTCTGTTTGGGAGCTACAAGTTCTATCCTCTATACATAAATCATCTCATAAATCTTTACAACTACAGTTGTAGTTATTCTTATTATTCCCCTTTAAAGATGAGCAAGCAAGATTTAAAAAGATTTAACAATAACATAACTAGTAGATGACTGAGCCAGTATTTGAACCTGACTCTGTAATGGTGATGATGATGGTGATAGCTATCATTTCTTAGCACCTATTTCATGTCAGGACCTGTGCAAGGTAGGTACATATGTTATCTGTAATTTCAGAAGTCTATGAGGTAGGTTTTTCTTTTGACATATTGGGAAACTAAGGCTGAGAAAGATTAAGGTAAAAGCCCTAGGGTTACAGGGCTAAAAAACTGTACAATTGGTGTAGTACATTCAAAATGGCAACAAACTCATTGCAGAATTGGAGGTGGAGTCTGTTTCCCTACTAACTGAAGGATAGAATGGAGCCAGAAGTTACTAGAGGTGTTCCCTTGAATGTCCCAGTGGCATCTCAAACTCAATATCTAAGTTTGTGCTCATTGTCTTATCCCTCTAACACAGATCTTTTTTATATGCTTTCTTCTGATAAGTCAAGGCTTAAAATCACACAAATAGGGAATTAAATCTCAGTTCATTCTCAGTTATTCCCTTCCCCTAATCTCTGAATTGAAACTGCCTTATGTATCATTGCCTGATTCATCTTCATTAAAGGCAATTCTGAAGTAAGTGTCTTGTTCAAAAATTTTCCATGTGTTACCACAGTATGGTCCAACCACATCCAGCCTCTTCCCCTACTTCCTTACTTATTACTCTAAATTTCAGACAGAATGAATTACTTGTTGATTCTCTATTGAGGGCTCCTTGCTGCCACCTCACTCCTGACACAAATACTCACACTTTTCTGCCTTCTTGATGTTGTTGATGTTTAGTCACTAAGTCGTGTCCAACTCTTTTGCTGCCCCATGGACTGTAGCCCACCAGGCTCCCCTCTCCATGGGATTTCCCAGGCAAGAAAACTGGAGTGGGTTGCCATTTCCTTATCTTCCTCACCCACTCACTTCCTCACCTCACTTCCTCACCTGTGTCTCCTACATTGACAGGCTGATTTTTACCACTGAGCCAGCAGGGAAACCCCTTTATGACATTGCTGTGTGTTTTAAACGCTCTCCACCACCCCCATTCAATCAGTCAAAGTAATAAGTACATTAAATACTGTCTCTTCCATGAGTTTTTTCTTGATGCCTCCAGAGGGAAGTGATTTCTCTCTCCTTTGAATTTCCCATAAAATTTGCTTATTTTGATTATTCGTTCTGTGATATGGTTATTTATGAAAAATAATCTTTCAGTTTACTAGATTTCAAGTTCCCCAAGGAAAAGAAGTTTCTTGGTCATTAATGTATCACCTACAGTAAGCTGTGGGCTTCCCTGGTGATTCAGATGGTAAAGAATCTGCCTGCAATGCAGAAGACCTCAGGGTTTGATCCCTGAGTCAGAAAGATCCCCTGGAGAAGGGAATGGCTACCCAGTCCAGTATTCTTGCCTGGAGAATTCCATGGACAGAGGAGCCTGACAGGCTACAGTCCATGTGGTTGCAAAGGGTCAGACACAACTGAGTGACTGACACACACACACACACAGTAACCTGCAATAACCTTACACACAGCAGGTTTTGAGAATTTAGGGGCCCAATAAATAAAATATTATTCTCCCTCTGTGTCAAAGCTAACTGATAAAAGGCATCCCACTTGTATGGTGGAGAACTATAAGCTTTATTACTGATAAAAACTAAATTGGAAAATAGGACCAAATAACTGATATCATAGCTCTAAAATAGTATACTTATCATCTACCTGTTGTGGAAGAGCTAGACAAAGTCAAGTCTTCTCCACTAGGCCAGGCCTGACACTGTTGGTGGAGAGCCAGATCAGAATGACAGATCCATTGATCACACAACCCAGGTTCTTCTCCCAAACCCTCCAAGGTGAGAAGTGAGTGACAAGGCAGAGACCTAGGGTGTTTGTCCTGTTGAAGTCCCTCCACATGAAAACCTGAGAACTGGCTTTGATGAGACTGTGAAATCGAAAAGAAGAGTCTGTCTTCAACTAACACCCAACCAGATTAACCAGATTTATAGAACAAAGAATAGAAGAAAAATGATTTAAAATAAAGAAATTTAGAGAGGTACATGAAACTAATAATGATAGGGCTGGGGAAATATATGATGAATTTTACAATGATTAGGACACTGTTCCAAGCCTTTTCCTTGTATTAACTCAGTTATCATCCCAATAACTCTAGGAAGCATGTACTAATATTACCTCCCCTTTACAGACAAAGAAACTGTATCTAAAGAGCTTTAAAAATTCATGCAAGCTGACATAGCTGGTAGTGGTAAAGCTGGAATTCAAATACAGTTTCCCTTTAGAATCCAACTATTTATAAACTGAAAAATACTGATGACCCTTTTCATATTGCTGTACTGCCTAAACCTCCCCAACTCACACTTCACTTTCCTACCCCTAGCAATGTCAATAACTCAGTTTCTCTTTGTCACAATTAGGTTATCATTGGTTTGGTAGTCTGCAAGTGAAGAGTACGTGTTATTGTGTGATCAAACCATTGCATCAATAAAGAAACCCCAGATTGCTTTCCCAGAATCTAGATGTCTTTCTGCAAGTAGCGAAGGGCATCCTTCAGTCTTTCCACCTTTTCCTGCCCTGTTTTTCCTTCGTAAAATGTAGATAAACTCTCTTGTCTGGAGATACCTCTTCTTCTCCCTCCCTCCCATTCCTCAACACATTCATGTATTGGGTTTTTAGAAGTACAGTTTACGACTCAGATACTTTGCTTAGCTAAGAAAATATGAGAGACCGTGTGGCATGAAGGCATTAGCCTGGGAATGAAAAATTCCTTGCTGATTAACTGCAGACCTGACAGACTAGACTGTCTCTTGGGACATGCTGAGTTAGCACTACTCAAGATCAATGTGCTACGGAAAGAAGTTGGTATACACAGCACCCAATTATTGAGGACGATTGCCTCCTGTGATGCTACCAGTATGAAACTCCAGGAAGACACTGACTCACAAGTCTAACACCATTTAACAAACTCTGCCTGGCCTTACTGCAAGCAGAGATGTGATTGCCTCCACTTGAAAGTCCCAGAATACCCTGGGGTGCCTGAGTAAAATGGGGCAGGGAAGGGAAGCAGGATAAGGTGAAGAGAACAACACACCTGACTGATTTTTATAGTGCCACAGTCATTCCATTGCCTTTTTTTAAATTCAGGAATATACTTTAATTTTATTAGCACTTTATTTTGTTATATTTACTTTTAAACGACAGTATACTCTAAGTCCATAAAATATAGAATATCCCTGTCTGCTGTATTGAATTTGACAATTCTATACAAATAAACTGGGAAGTATTTTAGTACTACTTAATTTACATTCACCATTTTGAATTGTCAAGGAAAAATTCTCTCTGATTCAAGTCAGCCAAAAATTTAATCAATCCAGTAATTAAACTTCTTGTTTTGTTCATTCACTCAGTCATGTCCAACTCTTTGCGACCCCATGGACTGCAGCATGCCAGGCTTCCCTGTTCTGCTCCATCTCCAGGAGTTTGCTCAAACTTATGTCCATTGAGTAGGAGACGCCATCCAATCATCTCATCCCCTTCTCCTTCTACCTTCAATCTTTCCCAGCATCAGGATCTTTTCCAATGAGTTGGTTTTTTGCATCAGGTGGCCAAAGTTCTAGAGCTTCAGCTTCAGCACCAGTCCTTCCAATGAATATTCAGGATTAATTTCCTTTAGGATTGACTGATTTGATCTCCTTGCTGTCCAGGGGACTTTGAAAAGTCATCTCCAACATCACAGTTTGAAAGCATCAGTTCTCCAGGACTCAGTCTTTTTTATGGTCCAGCTCGTACATCCATACATGAATGTCTTTGGGTTTCCAGAGGTGGTTCTGCTTCACGTATTCTTCATTGTCCTCTTGGAGCCAGTAGCTAGTCAGAGTATATTCTTCTCATGGTGATGGCAAAGAGGTAGAGAGGCAGCCTGGAATTTAATCATTTTGGTTTCCCATCACTGTGGAACTTCACCTTTCAGTCTGAGGAACTTGTCTCCAAAAAGTTGTCACCCATCCGTGGTGTAGGTCTCACAAAAAGACGACAGTTCATTTCATTGCATTTTGATGGCTGCTTTAATGAAAAGCAAGGTTTAAGTTATCTTTGGAATGTGGACGTAATCTGGGTAGAAACTGATATGCCCTAACATCCTTAATTTTTTTTTTTTTTTTTTGCATTCATGCTCAGTGTTTTCTGACTCTTTGTGACCCCTTGGACTTTAGCCGGCCAACCTCCTCTGTCCATGGAATTTTCCAGGCAAGAATACTGTAGTGAGTTGACATTTTCTCCTCCAGGGGATCTTCCCAACTGAGGGATCAAACCCACATCTCTTGCATTGGCGGGTGGATTCTTTACCACTGTGCCACCTAGGAAGCCAACATCTTCCAACAGCCCATCCTAAACCATAGTCAAGGCCTTGGACACTCTTTAAGAAGAGCCACAGTTTCACTTAACTACTTGGGGAATGTCTCTGTGTCCGCCTCCAACCCTTCACTCTTTCGTACTACTGGCTTTGTTTTGGTCAATACAGTGTCATTAGTATTCGCGATATTTATTGAGCAAAGAAGACCTCTCCATAAATAACACAGTCCCTGATTTCATGAATTCAGTAGTCTAGTCTAGAATAGAGGAGAATGCACATTCCTGTATAAAGTACTTAGAAAGTCCTTACCTAATAGTCAGTGCTGTACTGGTGTTTATTATTATTTCCTATTGCTTCTTGCCTAGTCAGAGAATTCAGCTCTGCTTGTTCCTCTTTGATTCATTTCTTGTTTGAACTCAGATGTTGCTTCCTATCACTTATTTATATCACCCTGAACTCCAGTGTCTCACCATCTCTATCTCTCTGTCTCTCAAATACATACACACACACACCTCCTTGAGGATCGAGCTCAGGTTCAGTGCCTCAGATCTAAATGGATACTTCTCAGCCTTTAGACTGATGAAATTATGCCTTAGTTCCAACTGAAAGGGAAAAAAAATTTCTGTCCTGCCCTGGAAAAATTTTCTGTGCTCAAAAGGATAATAGCATGGGGCTATCTGCTTAAAGGGCTTCCCTGGTAGGTCAGCTGGTAAAGAATCCATCCACAATTCAGAGGGCTGGGGTTCGATTACTGGGTCAAGAAGACCCCCTGCAGAAAGGATAGGCTACCCACTCCAGTATTCTTGCCTGGAGAATCCCCAGAGACAGAGGAGCCTGGCGGGCTACAGTCCATGGAGTCACAGAGTCAGACACGACTGAGCGACTAAGCACAGCACACAGCATCTGCTAAAAACAGATTGGTAAATGATTAAGACTAATTACTTGAAATTTTATTTCTGTGTGAGTGGTGAATGAGCAATTGTTCTGTGGAGGGACTGTATACATCTTTCCAGTCAGCAGGATGTTGTTCAAATGTGTTTCTAAAGAACACGAGTTACAGTGATTTCACACTTGCCAAGAGGGATTATAATTCCTGTTTTGAAGTTGGTGGAAGCTCAAATGTCTCTGACTGTGTCAGATCTGACTGGAAACAGAGCCCTTAAGTGAATGAATCAGTGAATAAGTCATTTATTGATACTGACATTATGAGGGGCACCCAGCTAGACCCCTGCCTTCTAGCAGCTTGCTGGGTAAACAGGGAAGCAAACTCATTGATGATGAACAACACCATTGCCACTAAAAAACAATCTGAATTATATCCAGTGTGTAAGATCACTCAGTACTGCTAAGATTTTTTAAACTGGAGTATGGAACAATTACTGGTGCCCTTTAACCTCCAAGGGAGTTTCATAACTAATACCAAAGCAAGGGTATGTTTCTCAGGGTTCCCACTGTGTATAATACAGTAGCATTTCAACAGTGCCTACAACACCTGGCAAGATAAAATAATGGGTAGTGTAGTAACCATTTTTATCCTGGCTATCCACATCTATTTACCCTACTTCTGGTTAACAGCCCACAATTTATGTTTGGGAATTAACCACTCCTCCACCCTCCATGTGGTTCCTATGGAGCTCATTCCACTTTTAACTCTGGAGGGTGTTACATGACCCAAACTTGGCCTGAGCTAAGTTACTAATTCACAAGCAGGTTGGTCATGCCAATGAGACTCTGGGACTTTTGTTGAAGCCACATCTAGGTGGTAGACTTCTTTCCTGCTGGACTCTAACTAGTAGTGTTGTGAGACTGAGGCTTCTGCAGCTCTCTTGTCACCAAGAGGAGACTTAAAATGAAGCATGAACATGTCGCACATGAATCTTCATATGGAGATTAAAAAGACAAAAGCCAAGAGCTTCCTACCCCCAAGGTTTTCAGTTATGCAAGCCAGTAAATTCCTTTCTTAGTCTTTGAGAGTTTTGTGTGTTTTGGTTTTACCTAATGCGACTGGCAAGTGTGGTTTATTTTATCTTGGGCAAACAGTGGCTGATTCAGGAGCTAGTCCTTAAGGAAACTCCCTTTGTCTCAAATCCATTGAGTCAGTGCTGTTTCTTCTCCAGAATGCATGATTCACATAGCTGCAGCCAAGATTGTTGCATCCCATGAGAGGAAATTTTCAAGTCAGATTTTCTTTACCACCCACTTGACCTTGGAAGTTCCCCACAAGCAAGTATGGGTGGGATTCTATCACCCTTTCCCACCACCCCACCTCATGGTACTGCCCCTCACTGGCTGTGGGACCTTGGAAAACCCTCTCCTTGCTTCCTCCCACCTCTCTTCTCTCACTGCCATGTCTGCTAGGATCCTTTCTCTCAGCGGTTCTCTAGTGCACCCATCATTGAAAACGGGTCTTGCCTCCCCATGAAAAGCGTGAGCATCATATTCTAACATGCTATTCTGTGGACAAGCAGTAATTGTTAACATATGTTGAATGCACATCAGGAGACATTACTGATCAAAGTTTTACTTAGATTATCTCACATAAACATTTCAACAACCCTGACCCATCAGTTTATTATTTCCACTTTACTGGTTGGGAAATGGAGGCATAGATCAGTTAAATAAATTTCCCAAGGTCACACAGCAAGTAAGTATAAAATGGGAAGGAATATTACATTCTCTTGTGATTCTTGGCAATGTCTTTCTGGCCTCCATTCAGATATTGATAATTTATGTATGTCACAGGACTGGAAGGAAATGTGGGAGAAGGAGCTCAGGGTAAGGCAGAGACAAGATGATTCAGTTAAGATAAAGTAAAAGAATATATGTAAAAATCTTGGTGGAAAAGAACAGAATAGTAATGTATAGTTACAGGGAAACTGATGTCTTCCAATTTGTAATTGTTCATAGACTATTCTGGAAAGATGTGATGCCTCACAAATTCATGCATCTTTTATCTTTGAAAGATACCTTTCCGGGAACCTTATCTTGTGATGTACTCGATCAGCTTTATTTACCTATCACCGTGACCTTACATATTTATTTCAGCTTGGCAAATGTTTATTGTTTGTTTATTGGGCACCATGCTAGGCATGGGGATACAAAGCCTGCCAAAAAAAGAGTTAGTGTGCCTGCCTTAATGGAGCTACAGTATCAATCTATGTACTACACAAATAGGTATTAGCTTACAACTGAGTAAGGGCTTCAAAAGAGAGACAGATGGCAACATCTATGATAGCTGAGGATGGGAGAAGTGGTCAGTGAAGGAAGCCAAGCAAAAGAGAAAGAAGAAAGATATATGTTTGGAGGACATTTGTTCAGGCCCTTAGTCCTCACATTGTTTCAGTTGAGACGTTCCCCACCATGATTTTCTTTCTTATTCTTAACTTCTCAATGCTTTTCTGTGCTTTGCACTGAATAGCCACACTCTCCCAAAAGCCCACACATAGTGCCTGCTTTTCCAATTGGTCCCAATCAAAATGCATATCTTGATGTCTTTGTCTCATTCCCCAAAGCTTGTTCTATTGTAAAGTCATACGGTTATGTTTTAAAATCACTGTAGAGATGTGGTAAAGGCTGTCAACTGCCTAGCCAATATCTGCCAGTCTCTTCTTCTTTAGTACCAGAATTTTGACTTATTTTATTTATTAATGTGCCTACTTGAAAATACTGTATTTTTCAACCTCCTTTGAAGCTAGATATGGCCATATGACTAAGTTCTGGCAAATGAGATATAAGCAGAAACGTTACATGAAATCATCCAGAAAACTTCCTGAAACGGCAGCAAACGTTGGGGGACTTCCTTGGCGGTCCAGTAGTTAAGACTCTGCACTTCCACTGCACGGGGCACAGGTTGGATCCCTGATCCAGGGACAAAAATCCCGACTGCCTGGCCAAAAAATTTTTAAAAAAGGAAAGGCAGTAAGTGTGGGCTGTTTGCCTGTCTTTCATATCCTTTTCTCTCTTCACCAGATTATTGATACATTAAGTAATATTTTTGAAAAAACACACTCCCTATTCTGAATACTCTACTTAGAACACTTAACACTTGTAACACCAGATGTGTGGGTTTTTCACATGCTGAACAGTTCCGTGATACTGTAATAGAGTACTGCCACGTGCAGCCCTTAGCACACTGCCTTTGCTGTGCACCATCACCTGGACACCCTGTTACTAGGCAACGATTACCACGGGACCGCTAGTGGTCCTGCTCAGCCATTGGTCAGCACTGCAGTGGGCTCCTCCCCCAAGCAAGCAACTCTCAATGAGCAACGGTTTGTGATCCTGCTCAACCATTGCTTGGCGCCAGAGTGGGCCCCTTCCCCAAATGAGCAACTGTCAAGGAGACACCGTTTGTGGCTCATTCAGCCAACTCTCAGAGGAGTGGTGGTCGCCAGGCAGAGAATGGGTAAGAGGTAGATCCTGGCCTACTCCCCAGGACCCTCCAGCTCACCTAGCCTCGGACCAGGGATCCCAGGAACAGGTTGGGGTCTGTGTCCTGCAGGCCTCCACCGCCCTCGCCAAGGCCATCCACTGGACAGGCCCAGGCCTTGAGGCAGAGGTGAACCTCTCCCCCATCCCTATCTCTGCGACTTCATGACAGCAGCAGTCCACCTGGGTCGCAGTCTGTGGGACCTGCCCCCAATGTTTGGGCAGCCTGAGGAGCCTGCGGGCCAGCTGGGTCCTGGGCACCTGGCTCCTTCAGTGATGATGGTTGGGCAGAGTCTGGGGAACTTGCCCTTTCTTATCAGAACAAAATAACATCTATTTGGTGGAGATTTACAGGAACATCATTACCTGACCATGACCTGACCTCAAGAACAAAGGATCTGACACCTTGAAGCTTACAAAACTAACCATGCTCATTCCTCACATTTCCTAGGAAAGGGCTTTGCTGAGAGCTTTCCAGGAGTTTGGGGCTTTTAAGGGAGGAGCCACTCATCTCCTTGTAAACCTTTTTTGGTAAAGATTGGCCCTCGGTAAACCTTTCTCTGTCTTAAACTCTGATGTTTTGGTATTGTTGGCCTCACTGTGCCATGGGCATGTGGACTTACATTTGAGTAACAATTACCAGCTGTGTGTCCTAAATGTAACTCAGTTCTGACACTGTCTACCTGGAGATAGTATCACATCCCACAGGTTAAAGGTCAGTCCCACCAAACTGCTCACACACTCCCTGCCTCTCCACCACCCCTGCTGCCAGTCAGAAGCCCATTTTGTCATCATCTGTGCTCTGATAGAGGCTATAAATGACATGTTCCCATAGCTCCCTTCATGAGTTCAATTAATTTCTAGAGTGATTCACAGAAGTCAAACACTACTGGATTACCAGTTTATTATAAAAGGAAACATATCAGGAACAGCCAGATGAAAGAGATACACAGAGCAGATATATGGGAAGAGAGACAGAGCTTCCACGCCTTCTCTAGAAAACACCACTGTCCCAGGACCTAGGCAGGGTTGGTTACCCTGGCAACCAGCCTGCATCATTAGGAGCTTTCTGAAGTCACCTTGTTAACAGAAACAGATGTGGTTGAAAGGTGTTTGCTATGAATAACAAAAGATATCTTTATCTCTCTGATCACTTAGGAAATTCCAAAGGTTTAGGGGCTCTGTGCCAGAAACCAGGATGAAGACCAAATAAATATACTTCTTATTATGAATCACAGCACCACGTGGTGGTGTAAGCTAGAGCAGCTATTTTGACCCTTGAGGTGATCTTGGAATGGAAATCTCTAAGAGATAGCCAAAAAGAAAAAAGGAGACTGAATTTTTGAGGGTGCTTTGGAGCAGCATTGCCGTCACGAACTTAGGTTGTAAAGCTCCCTAAGAAAGAACACTTTGCTCTTGTTGAAGCCACTGTTGTTTTACACATCTGTTACACTTCTAGCAACACCCCTTCAAAAGAGGACATGTCATTAGCCTGCACCTTTTTGCTGTTCTTTTGCTTCCTGCCTGGGATGTGGACACCAGAGCCAAAGCATTGGCAACTGTTTTAGCCAACTTTGAAGATGATAAATAGAAAGAGATGGGGGTGCCTGAAATGACTGGATCTACCTTCCCAGCTCTGGACTTATTTTCTATGAGAAAAATACAAACTTCTCTCTTGCTTGAGCACTAGTATTTCAGTTCTTTGGTGCTAGCAGATGAATCCAATTTATAACTGGTAAAATCTGTAATTCTGTAAAGAATCTCCTGTATCCACTTAAGACAGAAAAAGCTTTTTTTTGGCATTTTTATAACTTTATTTTATAGTTGGCTGTTAGTCCTCATCCACATTGGCTGTAGATTTTGACCGTGGTGATAGGGACATAGGTAACCAACATGTACAGCTTGCTTGTTTGGCAAATCATCCTCATTACGCTTCCTGGACAACCACACATGGAAACAGTATGGGACATTCCTATTCCTTTGGCCCGGACAGCTTTGTTGAGTCTGGTATGAAAGTGCACATCCAGAGTTCCCATTGCCTTCATGGCAGATTTCCAGATTTCTTTGAGTTCCTGAGGGACAGGCTTCTTAGCCCACTTCATGTATGTGCTGTTGTATGTCTGTGGTGTATTCTTTGGTCTCTACCTCCTTGATGGCAGAACCACCCTTAGGGCCACCCTTCCGTGCCTGAGCTGTTCTCCAGGCCCAGGATGGGAAGAAACAGTGAGGTATTGTGGGAGAGGGAAAGCAAGTTGTCCAAAAGCATTTTCAAGTTACTGAAAATTCACTGTGGTTATCGTTGTTAGTGCCAGAATTGTATGTCATCACACGGGTGCAGCATGGTTTAAACATACAGGGCCCAATTTTTAGGTATTTACAGCTTTTTCTTTCATCTACTTGCTTTTCTAATCCATACTTAGAATATTTTTTCTATTATTCAAATATGATTGAAACTCAAAGTTTTCATGTTTTCAGTTTTGTCATACCAGGGTATTTCATGAAGAAATTTAAATTGAGTCTGAATAAATGCAGCGCACTAAGAGGTACCCTCTCCACACACTGGGGGACGAGGACTTGGGTAACCTATTAAAGGCAACACTGTTCTCCTCCAAGAGCCGCTCAGTACATCTTTCCATGATCTACCACCTGTGTGCATTTCAAGACTTCTGCTCTGGCATTCCTGATACCAGACTTTTGCTTGGTGACTAGATCTTACCTATTTGCCCGATTTCTTCTGATGACACTTCAGTTGCACTATCTGCCCGGATTTTCATTTTCCTTTAGATGCTGAGTCTTTGTCTGCTGCATTTCCTATGGCCTGGATGCCAGTCCCAGCCTACTCTTGTGTCCAACATGGACCTTTCAGGTATAACATGAAGTAATCTTCCTGAGAACTCTTGTAGTATGTTTCACTTACTTGGATGAATTTTGCTTGAATGTCTCAGGTACTTGAATTTTCCAGACTCTCAGGCCTTTAACTCCAGGCATGATTCCTCTTTTGGGGAGAGTTTTAGTGGTTTCCTATCGGCTGGGGAGATCCATATTCTATTTGTTCTGGTTGCTCAAAACTGCTGTCCTCTTTTTACACTCTGCTTTGCCTTGTTTTACAGATGAGATTTCTAGAATATTTGGACTCTGTATCCTATCTGACCATCATTTACGCTCTGTACTTTGAACGCTTCATTCCCTCAAAATATGACTTTGACTTGGACTTTCTGTAACTGGTTTTTCTAGACTATATTTCCAACATCCAAATTTAGCTCCTGATAGTTGACCCTTTACCCTAGAAACTGAAAACCTGTCCTAGTTTACCACCAAATCTTGCTAGCTTTTTACTAATTCTCCTCCTTCCCTTAGCATTAGCCTTCCTTACTCTCAGTGTGCCACCTTTATAAGGGAGAGATATATTGGTAGATCCTAACCCCTGGGTCTCTTCAGTTTGCTAGGAACCAAGCATGACAGCCAGAGCAGCTATTGTATCTGGTGGGGAAACAATCACCAAGGTAACTGGTGAACTGCGGTACCTCTATCAAATGGTTGTTCTCATGAAGTGTGAACAGTCAGACTGGAAATCAATCCCTGACAGCAGCCAGTCAGTAAATGCTTACATTATTCAGATTCTGCTGTAGTTGGCACTCTTCTTCTCCCTAACTATTCCGCCAATCCTGACAAACAGGTGGTTTATAGAGGATTACCACAAACTAAACAACGATGGCAACTGAGAGTTTGCTCAGGTTTATTGTCCCAGGGGACTGTCAATAACCAGATTACAGAAACACTGTTACTCTGTGCCATATCCAGGTCACGGAGCTAGATATTTTCATATCAAGCTTGTCTTATGAGGTTTGTTGGATTGGACACTTAACAAATACTTCATTGTTTTCCAGTAATACAGTTTCCAGTACAAGGACCTATAAAGGTTATTGTTAATGAAAAATTCATTATTTTGCCCTTCTTATAGATTAGCATTACTTTGCATTCCCAGGATCTCAATGCAGCTATACTCAAATTGTTTTTTCCCCACTTTTTGTTATGTCTCATTAAAACCATTTCATGCATAAGGTGCTTAAAATGTTAGTGAACACAAAGAAGAATAGACTGTAAGAATTATATGGTTGGTGCCAGGTGGTAAACTGTGATGAAATGAACATGCTCTATCTGTCCTTCTAACTAATCCTGATTACAGGGCAGATTGTGTCTCCTCTCCTACAAATATGCTAGATCCTTTGAAAAGGTGTTTATAAAATATGAATTGTGCAACTGGGGATTTAAGTGATCTTACAGAGCTAAAAGGACTGATCTTGTGTTTTCTGCTTTTTGTGTTGTCAGTGTGTGATTTGATTTTAGTTTTTGTCAGGCAACCAGAACCTGCAAGATTTAAGGGCACTGACTTAAGCTGGGCCGTCTATTTACTCTAGGACATGCTCAGTAACAGCGCTAAGCTGATCACACAGATAAGCAGTTCTGGAAGAGTTTCCGCAGTTAGTCAGCCAACAAGAGAATGCAGTTTGGTCATCCTTTCAGGCCATAATTACATTCTATTCCAGTGACCAGTGGTAATTAATTGTACTTTGTGCCCAGTGTAAAAATAGACACGTACAAGGAAAAGCACAGTGTCTGGTAAATGGCCTGGGCATTCTTGGAACTCAGGCTAGTTTCTTTGAATGGTGTAAAGGAAGTGGAAGCCTCACTTTCCTCCCAGAATAATATCAAGTTGTAACAGGCAGCTGACCGGTAATAGCTCCTGCTCCCAACCCCAAAATAGCCTTCAAGTTCTGTAACCTTTGAAAACAAAAACAGAAGCTTTACAAGGTAAAGCATTAACATGGCTTATATTCTCTCAAAAAAGCATGTGAGTTGTACAGGTCTGCACAAAGCTACCCCTAGATGAGCACTTTGGAAGAAAGGTAAATAAATGTCCAGACCATTTCAGATACATTGTAGAAAGATAGACTAAAAGAGCTAGAAGAAATAGTTTAATTTGATCTTTTATTTCTTAATGGAGAAACTGACTTCAAGGACCTGCATAAGGCTAGTGGCAGAGCTTGGACACAAACAGCAGCTTCTGAAAGTTAATCAAGAGTTCTTTATACAGTGGAAAACAGCCTCATAGCAGGGAATGCGGAATAATTAAGTTTTTTACAGTCTAGAAACAACAGACTGGTTCCAAACAGGAAAAGGAGTGCATCAAGGCTGTATATTGTCACCCTGCTTAATTAACTTATATGCAGAGTACATCATGAGAAACACTGGGCTGGAAGAAGCACAAGCTGGAATCAAGATTGCCGGGAGAAATGTCAATAACCTCAGATATGCAGATGACACCACTCTTATGGCAGAAAGTGAAGTAGAACTAAAAAGGCTCTTGATGAAAGTGAAAGAGGAGAGTGAAAAAGTTGGCTTAAAGCTCAACATTCAGAAAACTAAGATCATGGCATCTGGTCCCATCACTTCATGCAAAATGGATGGGGAAACAGTGGAAACAGTGTCAGACTTTATTTTGGGGGGCTCCAAAATCACTGCAGATGGTGACTGCAGCCGTGAAATTAAAAGATGCTTACTCCTTGGAAGGAAAGTTATGACCAACCTAGATAGCATATTAAAAAGCAGAGACATTACTTTGCCAACAAAGTCCATCTAGTCAAGGCTATGGTTTTTCCAGTAGTCATGTATGGATGTCAGAGTTGGACTGTGAAGATAGCTGAGCGCTGAAGAATTGATGCTTTTGAACTGTGGTGTTGGAGAAGACTCTTGAGAGTCCCTTGGACTGCAAGGAGATCCAACCAGTCCATCCTAAAGGAGATCAGTCCTGGGTGTTCATTGAAAGGACTAATGTTGAAGCTGAAACTCCAATACTTTGGCCACCTGATGGGAAGAGTTGACTCATTGGAAAAAACCTTGACACTGGGAAGGATTGGGGGCAGAAGGAGAAGGGGACGACAGAGGATGGGATGGCATCACCGACTTGATGGACATGGGTTTGGGTAAACTCCGGGAGTTGGTGATGGACAGGGAGGCCTGGTGTGCTGTGATTCATGGGGTCGTAAAGAGTCGGACACGACTGAGCGACTGAACTGAACTGAACTGAACAGTCTAGAACTCTAGAATATGAAACCCAGGGAAATTCAAAAGCAGTTTTCTGTGTTCTTTAGGGCTAGACTTTTCATTTCTTCCTTAATTCAGACATTTTCATGCACCCAATAGAAATAAGACTGCAGTCTTTTGGTTTTTTTTCTTGCTGCCTCATTTGACGTATTCTACACTTCAACCTTCATGGTACATCAAGGCAGCCCAAGGCCTGCCCTTCTTGTTAAAAGAAAAATGAATACAAATTAGCACCTGTCTAAAACTTAGCCTTTGTTGTAATCAGAAAGACTGAAAGAAACTAGAGAGGGGGTAAAATTTTTACCGTGATTCACTTAGATAACACTTCAAATAACCTCTTTAACCAGTTGGCTCAGTTGCGAGAAAACTACTACAATGAATGCATTTACTACCATTAATGCTTAAAGTTAAGGGTCCTTTTGTTGTTCAGTCACCAAGTCGTGTCCGATTCTTTGTGATTCCATGGACTGCAGCACTCCAGACTTCCCTGTCCTTGACTATGTACCGAAGTTTGCTCAAATTCATGTCCATTGAGTCGGTGATACTATTTAACCATCTCATCTTCTGCTGCCCTCTTCTCCTTTTGACTTCTGTGATTCCCAGCATCAGTTGTTGTTCACTCGCTCAGTCGTGTCCGACTCTTTGCAACCCCATGGACTGCAGCATGCCAGGTTTCCGTGTCCCTCACTATCTTCCAGAGTTCGCTCAAACTCATGTGCATCGAGTCAGTGATGCCATCCAACCATCTCAACCTCTGTTGCCTCCTCCTTCTCCTGCCCTCAATATTTCCCAGTATCAGGGTCTTTTCCAGTGAATCGGATCTTCACAACAGGTGGCCAAAGCATTGGAGCTTCAGCTTTTAGCATCAATCCTTCCAATGAATATTCAGGGTTGATTTCCTTTAGGATTGACTGGTTTTATGTCCTTGCAGTCCAAGGGACTCTCAAATGTCTTCTCCAGCACAATTCCAAAGCATCAGTTCTTTGGTGCTCAGCCTTCTTTATGGTCCAACTCTCACATCCAAACATAACTACTGGAAAAACCACAGATTTGACTAGATGGACATTTGTCAGCAAAGTGATGCTTTTGCTTTTTAATATGCTGTCTAGGTTTGTCATAGCTTTCCTCCAAGGAGCAAGTGTCTTTCAATTTCATGGTTGCAGTCACCGTCCACAGTGATTTTGAGCCCAAGAAAATAAAATTTGCCACTATTTCCATTTTTTCCCCATCTATTTGCCATGAAGTGATGGGACAAGATGCCATGATCTTTGTTTTTTGAATGTTGAGTTTCAAGCAAGCTTTTTCACTCTCCTCTTTCACCCTCATCAAGAGGCTCTTTAGTTCCTCTTCACTTTCTGTCGTTACAGTGGTATCATCTGTGTATCTGAGGCTGTTGATATTTCTCCCAGCAGTCTTGCCTCCAGCTTGTGATTCATCCAGCCCAGCATTTCACATGATGTACTCTGCATAGAAGTTAAACAGGGTGACAATATACAGCCTTGTTGTACTCCTTTCCCAATTTGGAACCAGTCCATTGTTCCATGTCTGATTCTAACTGTTGCTTCTTGATCTGCATACAGGATTCTCAGGAGGCAAGTAAGGTGATCTGGTATTCCCATCTCTGCAAGAATTTTCCAAGTTTGTTGTGATCCACACACTGAAACGCTTTAGCATAGTCAATGAAATAAGCAAATAAATAGAAATGAATAAATAAATAAAGGGTCCTTTAGGATCCTATTATTCCATGCAAGAACTTTCAGAAGTAATATCATATAGTGGAGGCCCCGGATGTATTCAGATGCATGGTAGCTAAGTTATATACAGGGTTATGCCTTTAACTGTTTTGTTTGGATTTATATCCTGGCTTTACTACCAATTATCTGTGTGATGATGGCCAGGTCATTGTTCTCTAAGCTGTAGCTTCTTCATCTTTTTTTTTTTTTAATAAATTTATATTTTTTAGTTGGGGGCTAATTACTTTACAATATTATAGTAGTTTTTGCCATACATTGACATGAATCAGCCATGGGTTTACATGTGTTCCCCATCCTGAACCCTCCTCCCACCTCCCTCCCCATCCCATCCCTCTGGGTCATCCCAGTGCCCCAGCCCTGAGCATTTGTCTCATGCATAGAACATGGAATGGTGTTCTGTTTCACATATGATAATATACATGTTTCAATGCTATTGTCCCAGAAAGTCCCACCCTCACCTTCTCCCTCAGAGTCCATAAGACTGTTCTATGCATCTGTGTCTCTTATTCTGTCTCGCATATAGGGTTATGAGATGGATCAAACTGGAGCCCATTATACAGAGTGAACTAAGCCAGAAAGAAAAACACCAATACAATATACTAATGCATATATATGGTATTTGAAAGATGGTAATGATAACCCTATATGCTTCTTCATCTTTTAAACTGGAGTAGTGATAGTACTTGTTGGATGGTTACAAAGATTTAAAGGTCTAATGCACATAAATACATATAGTGAGTGCTTAATAAATATTAGCCTAGTTATTAATTTATCATATTGTATACTACACTGCTAAACTGCAGGCTCTGTAAGAAAATGTGTATAAATTTTTCATGGCAGGTAGAGTAAATAAACTACCATAGTTTAGAACAAAAACATTTTTAGGTAACGACTTTTTTGCAGGCCAGATCAGGTTAATTGCCTCTTCTCATAGGAGACATCTGCTGCCTAAGAGTCACTTTCTACTTTTTTCTACCCTAGGCGGAAGTACCCCGAAAGGGCACATGGAAAACCTACAGTTAAATGTTTGCACAGCAATTTGCCACCCACACCTAATGGCTTTGTTGAGCCAACATTTCATCTTGGCAGCCTTTCAACATGCTGATGGGCCCACCCAGGAAAAGGGGCATGTGTGTGATTCCTAAGGTTGTTTCCCAGGGCATGGTGACGACTGCTGGTGTTGATGAGGGAGGCAGATCAAGTAAAGGTCTGGTCACAGATTCTAGAATGCTCAAGGTAAAGAATTGAGCAGAGCAATGATGGAGGGGGTAGGCTAAGCATGAACAAGAGAAAATAATGCATGATGAATCAAGCGGACCAAAAAAAAAACCCACCCACTACCCACTATCCCAAAAGAAAACAAAACAGACAGACAAGCAAACAAACAAAACAAGATAAAGCTTTAAAAGGGAAAAGAAATCTGTGGGTAAAACTTCAGTGTAAGGTACAAGAAACCCGAAAAGCATTCTTCCAGCTAAACAATACTGCAGAAAAGATCGTGATTTAAGAAAGATGGCATAAAAATTGATGACACTAAAATGACACAATTAGAAGAAAAAAGAGGAAGGTGTTTGGTTAAAAACCAAGGCTTTAATAGATGTACTCCACAGTTAACTTTATGCCAGCACGTATCTGTTTTGTGTAAACATGTGTTATATATTAATACATGCAATATTCTTTTTTTTTTTTTAATTGGTGGTTCCTAACTGATTCATGTGAATGTATGGCAAAAACCACCACAATACTGTAAAATAATTAGCCTCCAATTAAATAAATAAAATATATATATACATAAAAATTTTTTAAAAGCAATATTCTTATCAGTAGCTTTGAACGCATGCTTTTATTTTTGTTGACATGTCTTTGTGTGAAAAACAAGAACTTAAGGTTTGATTTTCTTCCTTAAGTCACATTCCTTGACTCTAGCCAAGCCTCACAAAGAGTAACAGACTATAAATTCCAGTCTTTTCCAAGCCAGACCGACTCTGAGGTGGTGGCTGTTTGGTTTCCATTAGAAACATTAAGAGAAATAAATTATTTTGGACCCATGGAAAAAATGTGTGTTACAGATATAAAATTTCCAAATTTGGAAAATATTTAGTGATCTACCAGTTAAAAGAATAAATCTATTGCTTTCCTCAATTGCTTAGAAAACGTAATTGAAAGTAGACACATTGAAAAGACCATGGTGATAATCCCTCAGACATCAGTCTCTCAAGATTACAATTAATGTGTAATAAAGCACCAGGTCAATTTCTTTTTTAAAAAGCTTTGGCTGCCAGGAGTGTGCGTGTGTGTGTGCACGTGTACTCAGTCGTGTCCGACTCTCTATGACCTGGTGGAGTGCAGTCCGCCAGGTAGGTGATAATAAACATTAACCAGCATCAAAGTGATCTCATCAAAGACAGCGGTTCTCAACACTGGCTGCACACTGGAAGCAACTGAGGAGCTTTAAAAAATACTGACTCCTGTCTCCCACCTCCCTGCAATTCACATCTAATTTGAATGGGACACAGTTTGGGCATCAAGAATTTTGAAAACTCCTCGGGTGATTCTAATGTGCAGCAAAGTTTAAGAAACACTGAAAACTTTGTCACTGAAAAATGTGGTCCAGGGGCCAACAGCACTGCTGTCATCTGGGAGCTTGTTAGAAATGCAGAATGTCAGGCCCACCTCAGGCTACTGAGTTAGAATCTGAATTTTGCCAAGATCCCCACGTGGCCTATATGTACATGAAAGTCTGAGGATTACTGCTCAAAGGAATTCTTGTATTTGATAATTTTTTTCTTTCTATGATGTTAGGTAGTAATTACATGATTAATAAAAGATGAAAGAAAAATAGCTTGACTTTTCTTCTCAAAAACTCAAGAAACAGACTTTCATCTCTCTGACATTCTGCAGATGATATGAAGTGAGATCCATGTTTGTAGGTTTGCCAGATAAAATATACGATGCCTAGTTAAATGTGAATTTCAGATAAGCAATGTTTTTTTTTTTTCCAAGTGAAAGTAGGTTACGAATATTTCATGGAGCATACATATACTAAACAAAGTATTCATTGTTTATCTTGAAATCTAAATTTAACTGAGCATCCTGTATTCTTATTTACTAAATCTGGTAACCCTACGCATATTCCCAGGAGTGTCTCTTTGCTCTCTAGGTTCTCAGTAGTAAAGGGGAAATGATACCATAAATGGCCAAGTGACTGTCTAGACTGATTGACTGTAATGTTTCTCATCCTGCCCAGACAGCCAGGACTGTGACTTCCCTAAGCCGGGCTGATGACTCACCCAATTGGGAGAGTAATGGGAAATTTACTTGCTGATTCAGGGAGCCATAAATCTTGGCAAACTTTTCCTCCAGTCTAAACCAGAAGAAAAAATTTCCAAAGCAAATGTTAAATACGGCACAATATATAGAACACTTTGCAGCCGACAAATTCAAGGGTTTGTAATAGTACATTTTCCATTATTTGATTAAAAGACATTTTCATGGTTTGTTCTACCACGGCACTAAGAGGTTGGTATTTTTTCTTAAGAATTTTTGCTACTTAAGTCCCCTCAGAGAACACTTTCCAAGAATACATTTTAGATCCATTTTCTCAGTACTGCCTGTAGTTTGCAAATAAAGTAGCACATTCTTGAGCAGAGATGTGGGTGTGGATTGGATGGCTACATTGCCTCTGTCACTGACTCACAACAGGCTTTCAACTATAGGCAAAGCTGATAACAGTCCTTCCTCCTGGAATGGTCCTTTAATCTTACACCCTATACCTAATTTCTCAGGTTGTCTTTAATCCTTCTGTATTCTGTCCTATAATTTTGTCATTTTTAATTAAGTCTGCTGCTGCTGCTGCTAAGTCGCTTCAGTCGTGTCTGACTCTGTGCGACCCCATAGACGGCGGCCCACCAGGCTCCCCCGTCCCTGGGATTCTCCAGGCAAGAATACTGGAGTGGGTTGCCATTTCCTTCTCCAATGCATGAAAGTGAAAAGTGAAAATGAAGTTGCTCAGTCGTGTCCAACTCTTAGCGACCCCATGGACTGCAGCCTACCAGGCTCCTCCGTCCATGGGATTTTCCAGGCAAGAGTACTGGAGTGGGTTGCCATCTACTTGTTACCAAAATCACTGAAAGATTAGCTTTGGTAGAAGAGGAAACTAAATTTACATTACCCAATTCTGACCTTTTTGTTTTTAATTTGGAAAATAATTGATCAGAAAAGTCTGGATAAAATAGCTGTGAAAATATGCAATCTTATTATATTATTTTTTTAAAATAATTCCATAGTTGATTTTGAGTAGGTTAAAAATGTGAGTGTAGATACACATTTTTTTGACAATGTTAGTTTCAGGACCTGAAAGAAAACCAGCTTTTTTCTAGCAAATGAAGGCAGAAACTTCCGTTTAAAAGGAAAGCCTACAGGGGCTTCCCTGGTGGCTCAGTGATAAAGAATCTGCCTGCCAATGCAGAAGACACGGGTTCGATTCAACATGGATTTGGTCTGTGATCCAGGAAGATCCCACATGTCTTGGGGCAACTAAACCCCTGCACTATAACCACAGAGTCTCTGCTTTAGAGCCCAGGAGCCACAACTACTGAGCCTACGTGTTGCAATGACCAAAGCCCATGCAGCCTAGAGCGTATGTTCTGCAACAAGAGAAGCTGCCAGCATGAGACGCTCATGCATCGCAACTAGAGAGTAGCACCTGCTTGCTGCAACTAGAGAAAAGCCTGCAGAGCAATGAAGACCCAGCACAGCTAAAAACAAATAAACATTAAAAAATATTTCAGAAGTTTCAATTTCCATAGACATGATGATGAAGGCTGGAAGTATTATACACTATAGTATGTTGGGAAATACAGCTGTAAATGCTTTGCATCTCTTTCAATCAAAAAATGGAATCAGTTTCCCATACTTTGAACCTGGTCCGACCTTGTAACTTGCTTTGACTAATAGAATATGGCAGAAATGATGTGTCAGTAAAGTCTAGGTCTCCTGAGAGCTTTCGGTTTCCACCTTTGCCCTCTTGGAACATTGCCTTGAGAATGCCATTTGTAAGGAAGCCACCCCTGGTATCAGGAGGCAAGTGAAGGATGAGAAACCACAAAAAAGAGAACTGAGGCACCCCACTGACAGCCAACACCAACTGACAAATATGTGAAAGAGGCCATTTTGGACCTTCCAGTCTAGAATGATGTTGCAAGAGTGAGCCCAGGAGAAACTGCCAGTCAACCCACATAGAATCACGTGAAGTAATAAATCACTGCTGGGATTTCCCTGGCAGTCCAGTGGTTAAGACTCCTTGCTTCAGAAAGGGGACATCAATTTTATCTATTTTATTTCTTTATTTCTTTTTTTTGGCTGTGAGACTTAATGAATGGACTGCCAGGGAATTCTCTTGTTTTATTTCCTTAATAAAATATGAAACAAAAAGAAAAAAAAAAAAGAAAACTCTTACTGTAGTTTTAAGAATTAAAAATAATAATAATAAACTCTAAAAAAAAAAAAAAAAAAACTCCTTGCTTCTATTGCAGGAGGCACGGGTTGGATCCCTGACTGGGCAACTAAGATCCCCATGCTGCTTGGTGTGGCCAAAAAAGAAAAAAAAAATCACTGCTTTAAGCTACTATGTTTGGGGGTGAGAGGAGGATTGTTATTTATTAACAGGTAACTAAAACTCCCAAAGGACATTGTTAACAAGGCACATCCAAGGTCTCCTCTCCAGAAATTCTGAATTAGTGCCTGGCTTGGGATTCTGATCACACTTTTCACATGAAGACCCCAGATGGAGGTGAACTGCAGGCCGTCCTTTGGGAGATATCCTGGTGGGATTTCCATCAGCACAGAGCAGGCCTGGGGCAGGTGGCCACATAATTGTGCATCACCCCTGCAAATGGTGCTCCTGCATTTGTGCAATGAACATTTGCATTGCCACATGCAATGGCCAAGTACAGAAGAAGCTTGTTTTAATGTTTGCATAAAAAGATAGACTAAATATATATATTGAACATAAAATAGAAATCAAAAAGTTTACTTTTATGCTTCCCATTTGCCTGATAAAATTGATATGGGCTAAAGTCTTGAAATAAGAGTGTAAGTATTTTTTTAAAGGCTCCAAAACTGAGGCAGAAAGAGAAAAAGAGTATGCAAGTTTCTCTGAGCATTGTGAAAGAAGGAGGAAGGAAAATAGGAAAGGCAGATGCTCAGGAAGGTTTATTTGAATGAAGAATAAGACCAACTGCAGGTGAATATCCTGAAGCTCTAGAAAGATGAAATGTGAATCTGCTAGAAATAGCTGAGTTTTCTATTTATGTGTACAACACTTGATAGGTGTGTCATGAACTTTAACAGGTGTATCTTTAAAGCTGTAGCTTTATTACATTGTGCTGGATGGTTCCGAGTGTCTGGGTCCTGCTTTTTATCCATCTTGTATTTGTGATTTCTGCTAATGTGTCATTGGAAGAATGGGTTCCACTGCCAGGAAATATTTGAAAACCAAGGAGTTAAAGCATGAAAGAAATATTATTTAATTGAAGAGAAAGAGTATCACACCACTGATGTTTTAGTTTCTGAGATCACTGCTTCTCAGTGGCAGATAGAGTCAAACTCAGTCTTCTTGTGGTTCTCTTTTGTTCTCAGAAGGTGATGGAAACCCATAAAGCTTTCAACAAATGCCATCTCCCTGGATCCTTTGGTGAGTCCAACCTGTATTTTCTTTGCCATGTGCTAAGTCTCTTCAGTCATGTCTGACTCTGTGAGACCCCATGGACCATAGGCTTCCAGGCTCCTCTGTTCATGGGATTCTCCAGGCAAGAAAATGGGAGTGGATTGCCGTGACCTCCTCCAGGGGATCTTCTTGACCCAGGGATCAAACCCATGTCTCTTAAGTCTCCTGCATTAGCAGCTGGATTCTTTACCATTCACGCCAACTGGGAAGCCCAAGTAGATGTGAAATAACCTGTGAAAACCCCAACTTCTTATATAATAATATAACTTATATTCAGAATTTTCCCTTTTATAGGAGCTGTTTGTGAAACTTAAATCACTGAAATAGAGTAAGAAAAAAAAAATCATAGATACCTACAGAAAGTTGGTGTTGATGATTCTTAAGTTTTGAGGGCTCTCTTGACACTCACCAAATTATGATTTTTCCTCATTTCTCTTGGGAAAAAGGTAGTCTTCACCATCACTCTTAGGAAATCACACAGACATATGTATCTTTGCCTAGAACATAAATTATACATATTGTAATAAGGTAAAGTATATAGTATTTGTCTAATTATAGTAAGAATCTTTTTATTTATAAATTATAACTTGAAACTTAACACATCTATATTTATTGGCAGATATTGGCTAGGATATATTCAGATTATATTATAGATTTTGTGAACTATCAAATTAGTTCACAAATCTCAGTGATTTAACCCAGCAAAAGCTTATATTTCACTCTACTGCATGAAGCACATTTAGTAAAAATTCGTGATACCAGCATCAGGTTTTTAATTTCTATATACCAAGGCAACACGAGTAGCAAATATACCAATTATGCTTTCTAGCCAATAAAATTCCTATGAAAATAATAAGTTTTTTTGTCAAGGCTAAAATAG
Organism: Okapia johnstoni; assembly: GCA_024291935.2. Taxonomy (NCBI): domain Eukaryota; kingdom Metazoa; phylum Chordata; class Mammalia; order Artiodactyla; family Giraffidae; genus Okapia; species Okapia johnstoni. The sequence continues at coordinate 140,138,991 of CM044308.1, forward strand.
TCTCTAAATATGGTAGCAACCAAAGTGTGGTGAGGCCAAGAAACACTGTTCAGACTATCACAGCTGCACAACTAAGATTAACTGTGGAAATGGCTTGTTAGATTGACATAGTTTTCACAGTGTCTAAAAACAAATTTATCATTTATTATACAAGAAAAAGTTTTAAGCCAACATTGCCTTTGGACCACCACAAAATGTTACACCAATGAGCAAACAATTTTCACACATAATTTAAAACTAACAAAATCAGGTTTATATAATTGTAATAAAAACTGAGAGGATATTTAAATTTTATAACTGAGATAACTGATTAATAATAGAAGTAAAAATTGGAGGCCTGTGCGGGGGTATTTTCCCCTTTGATGTAATAAATACTAAGATTTATGTGGAGCAGACCGCATACATTGTATCTGCATGCTTGGCTGCCTCCCTTTCTTTGTACTACCCCCATTCCTGCATCCTAAATCATTAAGAACATCCTGTCTACAACAGTGTTGTGCCACATTCTTGCTACAGAAGTGATTACCTGATGCAGGCATGGCCAATCCGAATATCTCACTCCTCTGAACACAGCGATCGGTGCAGGGGTAAGCAATTATTACAAACAGAGCCAATTCAAATGAATCATTGCCTGGAGTTGCTATATTGGGCTTTTAGCTAGAATGGCATTGCTAAATTATGATGCAGAGCCTGAGATTACAGGTGGCTCTCTAGTCAACTGGGAAACCTGAAACGGGAGAGGCGACAACTAAAAGAAGGAAGCAGAGCTGGAAAAGGAAGAGCGAGAAGGGCGGGAAGCGGATGTGGTATATGGATCAAGCTATTTTTAGTTACTTTTTAAATCTATACAGCTTTCATTTTTATATGATTTTTCCCCCAATGTCTGTTATGCCATTTTCTAGTGCTCATGACTGTTTTTCATTGGAGACAGTATTATAAGTGGTTGTGAGAGTCTCATATTTGTTTACAAAATCTTATTTATAAACTCATTGTTTATGGCTATAATTTAATGAAAGGATAAACGCTCTTCAAGAGTTTTGCCTTCTAGTCCCCATAATGTCTTTTATTAATTTTAGGACCATGGCCAAGTCTTCTTTGAAACTATAATAATATACAGTTATGTAGTCACACGAAAAAGAAAATTTTACTTCAAAATCTGGAAGTAGAATCCTTTTTTTTAGGGTAAGAAGTTTTTTTTGTACTTAGTTTTTTGTCTTAAGTTTTGAATCTGGCAGTACAGGTCCCTGACAGCTGAAACATTAGAGTAAAGCAGAGAAGTCTGACTTATTCTGAAGGAAAAATTGAGAGCAATTTAGACATGGCCATGGCGCAGAGTGAAGAAATAGGGGCTTGGGAATGAGGAAAAGAGAAGAGGACCTGGTAGAAGTGGGTACAAACATGATAGGAGGTCAGGAATTGGAGAAGGAGACACAGGCTGGGAGAAATTCCCACAGTAGGAAAGCTGAAGGCTTTAAGAAACAGGGCTATTCAATATTTAGCTGCAACACAGCCCATTCCACTGTTACCCTCCAACTTTTTACAGAATCCTGCTACCTTGCATTTAGGTTGCTTTGTGGAATCGATGTGAAAGGGACCATGTTCCATATCTGGGTTGAGACAGTTTATATGCAGGGATGAATGAACAGACCAGATGCAGGAGTACAAGTGAGACTAAGAACTCCATATAGGCTGAAGCTGCTTTGAGAATCCTGGGAAACACTGGGAAGGAGGCTAGCAATAGTAGGAATTCCTTATAGCTCACATCTCACATGTGCAAATAATATCACTTTAAAATCAACTTGAATCTGATCAGAACCCTTATTGCTCCTGTATGACCCCATCAATTCCTGTGGCTTTGCTCCATCCAAGCAGAGAAATCTCTGGTAAACCTGGGAGTTCCAGCATTTAGGTATGGTGTCCGCAGCCTGCTTCCTGGACATCATATTTGAGAGGTGTCCCACAAAGGAAGGGTTATTGAAGGTTCTTGTTGTTCAGTTGTCCAGTCGTGTCTGACTCTGCCACCGCATGGACTGCAGCACACCAGGCCCCCCTGTCCCTCACCATCTCCCGAAGTTTGCCCAAGTTCATGTTCATTGCATCAGTGATGCCGTCCAGCCAACTCATCCTCTGACACCCTCTTCTCCTTCTGCCCTGAATCTTTACCAGCATCAGGGACTTTTCTAGTGAGTTGTCTGTTAACATCAGATGACCAAAGTATTGGAACTTCAGCTTCAGCATCAGTCCTTCCAGTGAATATTCAGGGTTGATCTCCTTTAAGATTGACTAGTTTCATCTCCTTGGGGGACTGTCCAAGGGACTTTCAGGAGTCTTCTTCAGCACCACAGTTCAAACGCATCAATTCTTTGGTGTTCTGCCTTCTTTACGGTCCAGCTCTCACAGCTGTACGTAACCACCAGGAAAATCATAGCCTTGATATGGACCTTTGTCAGCACAATAATGTCTCTGCTTTTCAGTACACTGTCTAAGTTTGTCATCGTTTTCCTGCCAAGAAGCAATCGTCTTCTGATTTCATGGCTGCAGTCACCGCCTACAGTAATTTTGGAGCCCAAGAAGAGGAAATCTGTCTCTGCTTCCACCTTTCTCCCTTCTATTTGCCATGCAGTAATGGGGCTAGATGCCATGATCTTAGTTTCTTTTAATATTTAGTCTTAAGCCAGCTCTTTCACTCTCCTCCTTCACCCTCATCAAGAGGATCTTTAGTTTCTCTTTGCTTTCTGCCATGAGTATCATCTGCATTTCTGAGGTTACTGAGATTTCTCCCACCTATCTTGATTCTGGCTCGTAACTCATCCAGCCCGGCATTTCTCATGCTGTGCTCAGCGTATAGGTTAAACAAATAGGGTAGTAAGAGGAAAATCAAGAAGGTTAAAAATATTAATGCCCCCCCAAATTAATACCAGAGAAGATTCTCTTGTGTTTTTTTTCCCCCACTGCATTTGGCACATTGTAGTTCTGTGATGATTAAATTAATGCCTTGGTTAATTTTAGATATTAGAAACAGGGATAATTTGGTGCTGAATAGAGAAGAAAATGGAGAAGAAATAGTTTAATTGCACGTTTTTGCAGCTATGGTGGTATTAAGGTGGAAGGGAGTTTAGAATCCATCAAAATTAATTCTTTCACCTCCATAAATACCATCTATAACTGTATCATCCAGTTTGAGAGTCACTAGCCACATGTGGCTATTAAATACAATTTGAAATTTACCTTCTCAGTGATACTAGCCATATTTCAAGTGCTCAGTAGCCACATGTAGCTAATATAAACATTAGAGACAGTATAGATACAGAGTATTTCCATACTTATAGAAAGGTCTATTATATCCCTATCAAATGATCATGCAGCCTTAGCTTAAATTCTTTTTATGAATGTCATTCACTATTGCATTTTGGGTCAGATGTAATTGTTAGGTTGTCCTTGAAGTTTTCTTCCATGTATTTATCCTAGACATTTTACATGTATGAAAATATTTATTCTCTCTTGGAAGCATTTTATTACAATCACTGTTCAAAAATGTTGTTTACTTAATGATAAGGCTATTCTGAACTGAAATAGAATAACTAACTTGAAATAGTTAGAATAAAAAAGTTAATTCAGCTTCTTAGAGGATCTTATTTCTGCCTAAAGAGTAGCATTATTTTAACTATCTCCAAAATAGTATTCATTTACTATTAATAATTACATAATAATATTAATTTACTTTTTCAAAACTCAAAAGAAAAACTATGGAAATGCTGTTCTGCTTCACAAAAATGCTGAATATGTACCAAACCTTTTATTTAATTCTTTTACATTTCTATGAGCTAAACCTAATACAATTATGTGATTAAGAGCTCTGCATCTCCTTTCTGAATGTAATAATTTCCTATTAAATCCAGATATTTAACATGTCATGAAAATCCCCTGCCATAATGATTGACAGATGAAAATCTTTAATTAATTTTCAAGTTTTAAAAAGAAGTAAGAGTAGAGAGTTTAGAAGAAAAAAAACCTCTAATGACTCATTTAAAAGGAACAAACTAACCCATCTAAGAGTATCTCTTAGCAGAACTTAATTCATACCTGGTTTATTTAATACCAATAGTTGAATGAGCTTCCACAGGGCATATAAAACTCGATTAAGCACTAAAAAGTGAGCTGACTCTCCTTTCTATAAATAATGATAACCTTATATCATCAAGAAAACTGTCAATGCTTTTGTTTTAGCTACTTTAAAAAGTAGGAAGGGTGTTCAATATATTAAGAACAATTTCTATCAAAATAGAGTAAGTATACAAATGTTTGGTACTCAAAACTTAAATCTCTTGCTTGAGGAATTAAGGTGGGTATATCAATTAGGATTAGGTTAATCAAGGTATAACTGAAAACCCTTGTAATATCTACTTAAACAAAGATAGAGGCATATTTTTTCTTTCACATAAGAGAAAAATTTACTAAGACAGAAATCATGGGTCCGTGGTTTGCAGAAGCCCAGACTTTCTGCTCTGTAATTCTTAAATCATGACCTTCATTACCAAGTATGCCTCCTCACGTTTGCAATGAGGCTGCTGCAGCTACAACCAGCATATCCATGTTCCCAAGTGTCAGCAGGAAAGAAACTGAGGAGGAAAAAAGACTTCTGATAGTTAAACTAGCCCTCTTCTAAGAGGTTTCTTAAGTAGCTCCACCAGATAACTTCTGCTGACATCTTCTGGTCATCTATAAGGGAGGTGGCAAATGCAGGGTTTTTTGTTTTTGTTTTTTCTGGCTAGACACATTGTTGGCATCACACAATGTGGGTGTATTACCAAAGGAGACAATGAGTATTTGGTAGGCAACTAGTAGTCTCTGTTGGAGTACATGGTTTGTACCTTCCCTGTGCTATACTTCCATTGTTGGGTAAGTCACACTGTATCCAGTAATTTATATAGAAGACAATGCTGTGTTGCAGTAAAGAGCATAGGCTGTATAGAGTGAATCTATGTCCCAGTTTGCCCTAGATAGTTCCAGTATATAGCTGTTGTACCAATATAATTATTCTCACTATCCCTGTTACTCTCTAAAGTGTCTCAGTTAGACAATAAATTACATGATTAGCTATAGTTGACTGGCTGACACATCTCTAACATTTCCTAGCTCTGTGACCTTAGCAAATTACATATCTGCTCTAAACTCTTTGTCTTAGTTATCTATTGCTGAATATCCCCAAAATGTACTGGCTTAAAGCAATAAATATTTATTATCTAACAATTATACAATAGCTTAGATGGATAGTTCCTGGCTCAGAGTCTCGCTTCAGATTAGATGTTGGCAGGGCCTGCCAGCGTCTGAAGGCCTGACTGGGAAGAAGGAGCCACCCTGAAGAGGACTCACTCCCACGGCTGTTAGGAAGAGGCCCCAGGTTCTCACCACATGGACTTCTCCACAGGGCAGCTTGTAAGTTCCCACCTCAAGACATCTGGCCTCCCATCTGGAAGAGCAAAAGGACACCTTTTATGATCTAGTCAACAAAGTTGCACCATCACATAATTTTTTTATCCTATTCATTGAAAGCAATTCAGAGATCTAGTCCATACTCAAGGGAAGGGGAACTGGGCTTCACCTCTTGAAGGGAAGATACTTTAACATCTCCAAACTTACTCTTTTCATCTGTAAAATGGGGTAAAATTACCCACATGTAGTAACTACATTGTTACAAAGAGGCAACATCCATATGATGAATAAATGAATGATTAACACATTCCTTAATAAGACTAGTAAAGTGGAGTGTTTCTGTAAGTGGAAAGAAAATGTAATGTGAATGAGTTTATGTTTTACTCAAGTTATATATCAGATTGTTATAGCTGTTTATTTAATAGAACATGAAAAACTGCATGCTAATATAAAGTTACATAACTTTAATATTATTCACTAATATAAACTGCTATTGTAGGATTACCTTATGTTTTATACATTAAAATTTCTTCTGCAAAATTGTGTTTTGTAGACATATGTCTAGCTATGTCTTTTTGGGACATGGAGATAAATTTTTATAAGAAAATACTTTAATAATCATTTAGGTGACATAGTACTAAACAATAGTAGGATTAAATCATGTATCTAAGGAAAAATTTCAGGACCTGTACATACATGTGTGTTATACAAATGCTGTGTTTTGTCATTAATGACATTTTCTTGCCATTTTTTCCAAGGAAAAAATAAAAATATGCATGACTTTGTAGACTTTATTTTTTAAAGATAATCTGATTATGAGTATTTAAATTTATCATAAAGCTGAAGGAAAAAAGAATTAGAGGTTTTGGGAATTCCCTGGTGGGCCTTGATTTGATTCCTCTTGATGAAGGTGAAAGAGGAAAGTGAAAAAGATACCTTAAAACTCAGCATTCAAAAAACGAAGATCATGACATCTGGTCCCATCACTTCATGGCAAATAGATGGGGAAAAAATGGAAATAGTGACAGATTTTATTTTCTTGGGCTCTAAAATCACTGTGGATTGTGACTGCAGTCATGAAATTAAAAGACGCTTGCTCCTTGAAAGAAAAGCCATGACAAGCCTAGACAGCATATTAAAAAGCAGAGGCATTACTTTGCCAACAAAGGTCTGTCTAGTCAAAGCTATGGTTTTCCAGTAGTCATGTATGGATGTGAGAGTTGGACCATAAAGAAATCTGAGTGCTAAAGAATTGATGCTTTTGAGCTGTGATGTTAGAGAAGACTCTTAAGAGTCCCTTGGACTGCAAGGAGATCAAACCAGTCAGTCCATCCTAAAGGAAATCAGTCCTGAATATTCATTGGAAGGACTGATGCTGAAGCTGAAGCTCCAATACTTTGGCCACCTGATGCAAAGAGCTGACTCACTGGAAAATACCCTGATGCTGGGAAAGATAGAAGGCAGGAGGAGAAGGGTATGACAGAGGACGAAATGGTTGGATCGCATCACTGAGCCAATGGACCTGAGTTTGGGCAAACTCTGGGAGATGGTGATGGACAGGGATGCCTGGTATTTGGAAATTTATGGGGTTGCAAAGAGTTGGGCATGACTGAGCAACTGAACAACAACAACTTGGAACCAAGGTCTCACAAGCCATGTGGTGTGACAAAAAAAAAGAAAGAATTAGAGGTTTTGATTTATAATCTCCAATGAAAGTAAAGCTACATTTATACTAAATGATTAGCAGGAGGAAAACATTAATAATCATCTATCAAATGCCAAAGACATTTAAAGTTATACCACATAATTCCCTTTATAGCTCATGACACTAAAAAAATAGTGATTTTTAAAAATTTCTGTTTGTGTATTATTTTTTAAAGATTTTTTTTGCTAATTCTGAATATATTACAAACATTTTGCTCTCTATAAGCCTCTAATTTGACTTTCTAGGGATTAAAGAGTAACTTAGATAGTATTGCCCTCTTCCAAACATGGATTTTTTTTTTATATATGCTATATGATCTATTAATATTGAGAAATGTGATCTATTAACGCAGTCTACTAATATTTCTTAGTGCACACCAGAGTACACATCAACACTTTAGGCCTTTAAAACATATTCAATCACCTTAAGTAGTTATAATGTAAGAGGAGTCTATAATATTTAATTAGTTTAAATGGATTTTCCTTTTACATTTTAAAACATGTTGATCATTTGAAGGGAAATTCTGAAAACCAGGCAAGTCCTTGGAGTAAAGAATGCTTATTGTGAAAATAAAGTGGTTTTTTTTACAATGAGATGTAGAGAACTCCAAGAGTGCACAGGCTATTGCTATCCATGATTAATTTTTATCTCCTTCATAAACTCCAAATTCTAATCCCAAATTGCAACAAGGAATGAAAAACAGGCACTTTTCTAGATGAAGTTAGTAACTTAATCCCATTTCTTTGCTAGTCATAAAATGAACCTGTTAAAAGACGTTCTTGAACTTATCTACTTCTTGAAAATTACATTATTCACTCATTCATTTATGAATGACTGTTTATTGAGTTATCATTTTCATGTTCTCAATTTAAGGTCATCAGTTCAGTTCAGTTCAGTCACTCAATTGTGTCCATCTCTTTTCAACCCCACGGACTGCAGCACGCCAGGCCTCCCCGTCCATCGCCAACTCCCAGAGTTTACTCAAACTCATGTCCATTGAGTCAGTGATGACATCCAACCTTCTCATCCTCTGTTTTCCCCTTCTCCTCCTGCTTTCAATCTTTCCCAGCACCAGGGTCTTTTCAAATGAGTCAGTTCTTCGCAGAGTCAGCTCTGATAGTCATCTTCAGATTGGTCATCAGTGGTCTGACCAGCATCATCTTGATTGTTTTAGATACAGTTAATCTTCAGTTCCAGGGTCCATTTGTTCCCATTTCTTTGCGGCCAATTCTTGAAATTGTGGCAGCTCATATCTGGGTACAGTCTGGTCATCATGTAGTTAACTTCACCTGGTGTTTTGGTATCTATAAGACAGATATCACAGGAGAAGGCTCAGAATATTATCTGTAGCCCTCGAAAAAGAACTAAAGGTCCTTGACTGTGCTTAATGACTACATTATTATTATTTAGTCTCCTTTGACTGTTTTCCTTTATTTCAGCATTTCTCACTTCTCTGATTAAACTTATTCTTTGACTAAAGTTTTCCACAGGCAAAAGGCAGACAGAAGACATGGTGGCGGGAGGTGGGGGCGGTGGTTAAGGATCATAGAGTCCTGCTCCGTTTCAGTTATATTCTATTTTAGTATTCATATGTGTACATTCTTAAGGTTTTTATACAAAAGTAATCAATATGGTCTTTTCAGTTTGACCTTTAAGTCCCGTGATATTAAAGAGAAAAGAGGAAAATTTAAAAACCAGATTGTATAAGTGAGATGAATAAACTAAATGCATGGTGGAGAGAAAAGAAATATTCAGATAGTGAAATGTTACCTATTAATCAAGCCACCGATAAAAAACAGTACATATTTTATTTGGCTTACCAACACACTCAGTCCTAAGGGTAAAAATCCAAAGAAGTTTCCTGGATAGTTTTATTCAGCAATAGTCCATTTAAGTTAAACCTTTTCAAAAAAAGAGTTTAGAGAAGAGTTGCAATTTTGTTTTTGAAACTTCAAAATATTAGTTATCTATGTCTTGTTCTTTAAACAAAGGAATGAAGATATTTACACATTTCCCCAATATTTATCTGAAACAAGTTTGTAACTAACTTTTCCTAGTACATGGAAAAAGCATCTGTTCTAAATGCTGCAAATAATTGATTTGCTGCTGCTGCTAAGTCACTTCAGTCGTGTCCGACTCTGTGTGACCCCATTGATGGCATCCCACCAGGCTCTGCTGTCCCTGGGATTCTCCAGGCAAGAACACTGGAGTGGGTTGCCATTTCCTCCTCCAATGCATGAAAGTGAAACGTGAAAGTGAAGCCGCTCAGTTGTGTCCAACTCTTAGCGACCCCATGGACTGCAGCCCACCAGGCTCCTCCCTCCATGGGATTTTCCAGGCAAGAGTACTGGAATGGGGTGCCATTGCCTTCTTCCAATTGATTTGCTACTGTTATGAAAATATAAATGTGTTACTTATAGATGAGGATGAGAAACATTTCCCTTCCTTGATATTCATGGATGTGAACCAGTTTCTCCTTAGCAGACATCATTATTCTGTCTAGTGTCGGGGCAAGAGATTTGAAAGAGACCAGGTGACATTGTTCCATGGAAACTCACAACAACCACCTTTGTTACTCTAGGGAGGTCACTGAGGCCCCAGGTTCTCAGCTGGGGAGGACCTAGAGATCATCGCCAATGCCTTTCCTTGTCCACAAGGATGAGGAGGTCAGAGGACATGAAGAGATTAGAAGATGGGATGTGTGTGTGCGTGCTTAACCACTTCAGTTGCATCTGACTCTTTGGACTGTAGCCCGCCAGTCTCCTCTGTCCATGGGATTCTCCAAATAAGAATACTGGAGTGTGTAGTCCTTCTCTTGTCCAGTGGATCTTCCCGACCCAGGGATCGAACCCTGATCTCCTGCATTGCAGGCAAATTCTATACCATCTGAGCCAGAGAAGCCCTTTTTCTGAGACAAACCTTACCAATTTAGTGATGAATACAAGCAATAATGAAGTTTGACTAAAATGTTTTATTGGTAAAAAATTCAGATGGATTAAGGGTAAAGATAATTTAAGTAAATTTTCAGATCTCTTTGAATATATTACTTGTTTATTTTAGCCTTGTATTGTTACGTTATGTATCTATACTGTAAGAAGTAACTAGTGATAGTGGGTGTGAGCTTGCAGTTGGACAATCATGCATTCAAAATCTGTCTCAACACACTACCTTTGTGACCCTGGAAAAATTCGATCTAAGAATCAGTTTCTTCATCTTTCAGTTGGGCATACTAATAGAACCTATCTGATAAGGCTTTAGCACAGTGCCCAGCACATACTGAATATACTTAACAAAAATGTTATTAGTAAATCTCTGCACAATGGAATAAATTCCATTTTTGTGCTCAGTATTGAGGTCAGAGGATACAAAAACAAAAGTCATGGTTCCTGATAGAACGCTTCCTGAGAACATGATGATGACTGATACACATCTTGAAAGAAGAGTAGGAAACAGCCAGGGAGAGGATATTGTGTAGGTTTAAGTTGCAGAAGGATGCAGGCTGGTTAACGAGGAGCTCTAATGTTTTCTAGGAAGATAGAGACCTTGTGAACAAAGATGGCATTTTGGGGACACTATGAGTAATTAATTTAATTGATTTAATATAGCTAAAGCTACTTTGTGAGGTGCGGAGTGGTAAGATCATGACAATGAGTAAGATAATGTTAGCGATGTGTAGAATGAGAAATGCAGTGAATCAAAGACAGAGACTTGGACAAACCTAACCCTAATAGTTTGGCCACCTCATGTGAAGAGTTGACTCATTGGAAAAGACCCTAATGCTGGGAAGGATTGGGGGTAGGAGGAGAAGGGGACGACTGAGGATGAGATGGTTGTATGGCATCACCAACTCGATGGACATGGGTCTGGGTAAACTCCGGGAGTTGGTGATGGACAGGGAGGCCTGGCGTGCTGCGATTCATGGGGTCGCAAAGAGTCGGACACGACTGAGCGACTGAATTGAACTGAACTGAACTGAACCCCGAGGGAGCAGATTAGGAAAGAAAACCCAGAAAGACAAGTTTTTTGTCTTCCTTCTCTTCTGTTCCACACACCCAAGTGCTAGCTGGGGATCTTTTGTGATACAGATAGGAAAAGGCAATTCTGTAGGGTATATAGAAGTAGAAATATAATGTACTCATAAAACTTGTATAATGCAATAAGCCAATGTTATCTCAATAAAAACAAATATAAAAAGAAATGAATGCCTTCACCCAGAAGGGAGTGAAGCTGTAAAGGCCAAGGCCAAGTCGATCTCCCTAATAAATAGCTGGAAAGCAATAGCAACAAACATCATAGTGTTGGGTTTAGTGGATTAAGGGCTTGGGAGAAATGGAGGGCGGAAAAGGAGGGTTTCAAAAGGGTTTCTGTGGATTATGAACTGAATCCTCCTTGATGTTGGTTGAAAGATAAAAATTTGAAATTCCTCTTATTTTATGGTAACAGAACTGAGCTTTGTTTGAAAAGAAAACTGAGGCACATAATGATTGGAGTGATTTGCCCAGCATCACACAACTAACTAGTGTTTGGTGAAGCCATGAGTTGAACTCAGGCATTTGAATTTACAGAAATTGGTGGACTCAGGATTTTAAGCATAGGACAAAGGAGTATAGGGTAAATCCAAAGTAAAAATCTTTTTACTATTTAATTTTCTTGATTTAAAAAGTGATTCTACTTAATGTTGATATCTAGTTCTCTTAAGTTGGAAAATTGTTATAATGTAGTTTTAAAGAATGCCATGGGAATGGGGGATAGCACAGTTTTTATTTGTAGCACAAAATACGCTCTTGCCCTCTCCTATGCACACAATACCTGGCACATTGTGGATTCTGAATAAGCATGGGCTGAATTGGTATGCACACTTCTCAGGTGGTGCTAGTGGTCAAGAACCCCCTGCCAATGCAGGTAGACGTTAGGAGACACAGGTTCGATCCCTGGGCTGGGATTCCCCTGGAGGAGGGAATGGCAACCCACTCCAGTATTCTTGCCTGGAGAACCCCATGGACAGAGGAGCCTGGTGGGTTACAGTCCATGGGGTCAAAAAGTGCAAGACATGACTGAAGCGACTTAGTTGCTTCATTCACGTAATAAACTTCCTCACTTTGCAAGGTGCTGGATAGATGACTGCTCAAGCCTGACTGCTCTGTAACAAACGTGTCTGCATTCGCAACCCTGGGTGCCTTAAGTTCCTGGCTTACTGTTTGTCTCCTCATAGAAATGTGGTCTTTATTCATTCAAGTTTCCGTTTCTCTCCCTATCATGGTGGATTTCCAAGGGAACTGATTCTCAGGATTTTAAGGCATAGATGACCCTTTGGGCTTGTGTGTACATACCCATGGCCTGTTTTGTGTGCCAGAGAACACGGCAAGGAGAAAGGTACATTTATACTTATGTACAAGTATTTGTGTAGGATTGCCTATCTCACATAGTAATTTCCTTTAGGCAAGTGTTGGACCATACTTTATAAAACATGCCTAAGGTTGTGTTGCATAACTATTAGTCACATTTAAAAATCAAAGCATATGATGCAATTAAGTACTATACATTCAAATTAGATATTTTAGTTTACATACATATCTCTGCACAGGATTAAGAGCTTTTAGGTTCAAATTCAAAATTACTGTTTTAGTACTTTTTAAACTGTTTTAAAAATCCAAACAATGCATTTATATTCTTGTCTTGTTCACCAAATTCTTTAGCACATAATACACAACATGAAGAAGTCTCTGGGCAAAGTTTACTCATCATTTCATCTCTTCTCATTCATTCCTTCAACATTTTATTGATTGCTTACTAACTGCCTGGCAAGGTGCTAGGACTTGTGAATACAAAAGAATAGGTCAAGGTTCAGTCCTCAATCCTGCTCCAGGGCCTGGGCGGGGTGGAAAACACCAATAGCAAGCTAGCCCCAAGGGACCTCAGGTGCAGATTCCTTCTTCCAAGTCTAAAATCGTACTTCAACACTAATAAACTAGGAATAAGGTATTGACTAATCTGACGTAATTTAAAACGATTATTGCGGTTCTTTGCCCTGCCCATCCCTTCGTAGTCGGCTGAAGATCAGCTTTAATACGACTTGCCTGGAAGAGGCTGTGCTAGCATTCTGAAAGTTTATAATTAAGTTCAGCGTTTGCGTGTGGGCTAGAGTTGGGGAGGAAACCGACCATTAATTACAGAGTTTCGTCTGTGAGTGCCTGAGGGCTTTAAAGTACCAGAAACACGAGAAACGGACAAAGCTTTACTCATTTTTAGATAAAAGTCGCGCAAGAGTTGCCGGCGGAATCCGGCTGCCCGTGGCATTTCGTAGGGTGAGGGAGGGTTGGGACGCTCGAGCATCTCCTCCACCGACCATCGCCCCCCCCCCCCCCGCCCACCCCCCCACTCCGGTTCTGGGTCTGAGGCCCTAGTCTAGGAGCGCTGCCGCTGGCCCGGGCTCTGAAGGTCGGGGCCTCGATCCTCGAGCCCCGTTCCTGGGACAGGAGGTGATAGCCAGCGCGCACGGAAGTGTGCTCGGCTCGCCCCAGTCCGAGGCTGCCTCTCCTCCCCCACTTCCTCCTGCGAATTGGCTCAGCCTCCAGGGCGGCTCCTCCTCCTGCTCTGCCTCCTCCCACTGGCCGAGGCAGGACCCCGGCCGGGGGTGCGGCGCCCATCCCGGCAGTCCAGAGCCGGAGGCGCGACGCTGAGCGGCCGAGCGGGAGGGAGGCGGGGGGCCGCCCGCGCTGCTGTCCCCGCCCCGCGCGCCCCCGCGCCCCACTTCCCGGGCGGCCGCTCCGAGCTCAGCTCTCCTTCCTCCCCCAGCGCGGTCCGGGACTCGCGGGGAAGCGAGCAGCTGGCAAGTTTCGGCGCGCGCAAGCGGCGGGCCGCGGGCACCGTGCGCTCCGGGAGGGGTGGCCGCGGCTCCGGGCTCGGCGCCCCGCGCGCACTTCGGCGATGGCTTCTCTGCCGCGGCGGCAACTGCGCCTTCGCCCCCGCCGCCTCCTGCTCCTTCTCCCCGGAATCCTGCTGCCTCTTTGCGGCGCCTTCAATCTAGATGTGGAGAGTCCTGCGGAGTACTCCGGCCCGGAGGGAAGTTACTTCGGCTTCGCGGTGGATTTCTTCGTGCCCAGCGCGTCTTCGTAAGTGGCCACACTTGGAAAGGGAGTTGGCCCCCTCCGCCATCAAGCGCACCCACCCTGCGATTTCCCATAGGGAGCGACCTCTGCAAAGGATCCCGGCGTCTTTCTGTCCGTTCCTTCTAACCTTCCCTCCCCCTCACTGGGCGAGTTAGATTCCGGGTGGATGAAATACTTGGGGGAGGTGAACCGCAGCACTGCTCATCACCCAGTTCCCCCTTCTCCCTTCTTCATAGGGAGCGCTTTGAAGCAGACCTGTGCTGAAAATTAGGGAAAAGAGGGAAATCAACAAAGGCTAGTCCGGCGGAACACCGCGCAGCCTCTGCGGGCGCCCTGGACTTGGTCAGTTTCATCTCCGAACTTCTTTCTCTCCAATACCAGTTCAAGTTAGCCTTTCCTGCAGTCGTCTTTTTTGCTTCACAGACTTACTTAAACACCCGTGTTTTTCGCTCTCCCCAAAGCCCTCCCTCATTCTTTACGCCTCTCAGTCTGATCCTGTTCCTCCTAGTCTGCTCCTTTTCCAGACAAGAATGTCATCAGAAGATGATTAAAATGACCATTCTGTCGTAGGAAAGTCATTGTGTCTTACCTCTGATACTGTCAAACCTGTGCACATTGGAGGCTGAACAGATGAATTGGATGTGTCATCTGTTCTTTTTATAGTGATCATTATCTGGGTCATTGTTCAGAAAGAACGAGGGTGTTTGCTGAGTTTTCACTCACTACAGGTCGTTTCAGTTACGTTTCAAATTGCCAACGTTTCGCGTTGCACAGGATTTGGAACTGAGTTATTGTCATTATTGGATTAAAAGTTGTCTCACTCACCAAACGCTGACATCATTCTCACCACCCACCACCTTTTTTAGCGTTAGAAATACTGATTTAATCAGTGTTCACTGGCTGTCTTTTGATGTTTAAATCTTGTTTCCAACAGGGAGAACTGTTCTTAGCTCTTATAAATCGTAGCAACATATTTTTGTTTTTTTCTGTATTTTAAAGTATTGCTTTTTTGGGGGCGGGGGAGGGAGGATAATTTTAATGGTCAGTACTTTTTAGAACGATTTCTTCCTAGTCATACATACCTAATTTGAGGATGATTAAGTATTTTTCCTTGACTCTTAATAATATTCATCAGGATTTATTCTTACTGAGAGTTGCTGGTTATCATTCATTTTGGTGACAACCTTTGCAGCAGTCAATCTGTTGGAAGCAGTTGGTGGAAACTACGTTTTCTGTAGTGAACTCAATTTTGTTTTCTCCAGCGTCATTGCTTTTTATGAGACCTGAGCACAGATTTTCCAAAGTGATAAAAATAATCATTAACTTCAGGAAGCATTTACTGCCTTCTCATTTGATGTAATCATATTTTCAGCCTTTTTTTTAAGAAGAATTTAAATTTAGAAATTCTTTTTAAGAAAGAATTTAAATTTCTTTTTGTCTCCAGATAGTTTTAAGTGTATGCTTTTATATTGCAGAGGATTTTAGTTGCTCTCAGAGGGCTCTTTTAATAATTCTGATAATTTTGAAACTACATATTGTCTTGTCAAGAGTTGCAGTAACAAGAATTAGCATTTGAATACTTTCACGTTGATGGAGTGTTTTGCAAATGTTGCTCATAATTCTGTGGCAACCCTCTGAGTTTAGTGGTGAAAGGTATGTGACAAAATGATACTTGAAGTGTTTTTACCATGGAAAATGCAGTAATGTCCACTGTTCGCATGACATATTTCCTATTTTTTGGTTGCGAGGCTGGATGTCTAGTTTGTGACTAGTCACTGTAGTTGTTGACTATACTGTGACCTCACAAGTTTACATGATCTCCCACTTGGGCCTTTAATGGTAAGGTAAAATTGAAGTTGGTTTGATTTCATATAACATTTTGAAACTTTCTTCCCTAACTTCGTTACTAATAGACTAGGTGAGCTCTAGAAATAGCCTAACTTAAAAAAATATGAAATCATCTTTGAGATTAAAAAACCCCAAAATATATATAAACAAAGGTGTCTACTCCTGAGCTTTTCAGATTTAAAAAAGATTGGTGCAAACTTATGCTTCCCTGGTGGCTCAGTGGTGAAGAAGCCTCTGCCAGTGCAGGAGATGTGGGTTCCATCCCTGGCTTGAAAAGATATCCTGGAGAAGGGAATGGCAACCCACTCCAGTATTCTCGCCTGGACAATCCCATGGACAGAGGAACCTGGTGGCTACAGTCCATGGGGTCGCAGAGAGTCAGACACGGCTGAAATGACTAAACAAGAACAATGTGCTTAATTTTGTAGAAAGGCACTTGTAAAGTTGAACAAGCACTGGAATCCCAGGTGCATGAGAAGGCCATTTACAGTATCAGCAGCTGCAATTATTGTTGTCATTTGGTGTGATAATAAACATCTAAAGGGGAAAAAAAATTCACGTTCAAAAAAGCGCTAATTAAAAATTCCTTTCTTCTGAAGGAAGAGTGCCTGGATTAATGAGGAAGCAGTGAGGTCTCCTGCTGCTGCTTCTGGTTTCTGAAGGTGTCTGAATACCTTCGGCAAGCCATAGGACTGTTTTAGGTCTCATTTTTCTTGTTACAGAAAATTGTTACCAAATTATATCCATACTCTAATGAAAACTAATGAATCAGTGTTCATACTAAGCAAAAATATTAAAGTGACTTCAGTAAAATTTCTCCAGAAATGCCTTAGGTTTAAAGTGAAACGTCAGAAAAGTTGTGATTTGAAAATTGTGAAAAATATAGAAAACACACTTATGATTACCAAAGGGGAAAGATTGTAGGGGAGAAGGATAAATTAGGAGTGTGAGATTAGCAGATGCAAATGACCGTATATAAAATAAATAAGCAACAAGGATTTACTATATAGACCAGGAAACTATATTCAGTGTCTTATAATAAGTTCTAATAAGCTATAATGGGAAAGAATAAATAGACACACACAGACACACACATATATAAAACTGAATCACTTTGCTGTACACCAGAAACTAACACAACATTGTAAATTAGCTATGCTTCAGAAGAAAAGGAAAAGGAATTATGAAAAATAGAACATTGGCACTCCTTATTTTTTTTCCTGTATGCATTAATTTATGGTGACTATATTGCCAAACTTACATAAAGTTTAAATAGTATATACAGGCCAAGAAGTAAAGGCATGTTTTTCTTATGGAGAGTAATTGAAGGAGTTAAAAATTACACCCTAGGCTTAGTTATAATAATGGTATTTTACGTTGGTTGACCTATTTTATAATTTACAAAGCACTTTGGCTGTGATTTCTCATTTTGCTCTACACCACAGACCCCTAGGGGAAGAAGGGAAGCAGATAAACTCATCCTTACAGATGAGGGAACTGAGGCCAGAAGCGTTTGCAGCCTTAAGTTGTTTGAGTGGGATGATGTGGGGTGAAATGGAAAAGATGGGAAGGAACAAAAGGCAGAAGAAATTTAAATTCCATTTAATTTTTGTGTTCAAATTTTAAGAAGAAAATGAACAGTTTTCTTATTCTTAAGGTATGTTATACAGTTCTCATCTTACATATATTTTAAAATAATGCTATAATGAGCAACACTAGATTATAAGTCTTGCTTTTCCCCCCATTAAACATGATTGGAGCCTTATTTACAGCTACTTCTTATCCTGTGACCCCGAAGACAAGGTTTGGGTGGATGTGCCCTGGTCACAGACAGCCCAGCAAAATGGTTCTCAGTCCTGACTTCCTGTTCGCAACACCTGGAGAGCTTTGAAAACCATACTGCTTCCCTGTCTGCATCTTCCATCTCAAAGCAGAGCTCAAACTTTATATTCAACAGCCTCTGGGTCATTTCTCTTTGACTAGACTGTCTTACCTCAATTTGACAAAAAAGAAAGGGAACTTTTTCACTAAGTGATGTCAGTTGCACCTCTGTTTCTATTAATGGTATCTTCATTCTCTCTGTCGCCCTGGAAATAATTTCATATTCCTCCCTCTCATTTTCTATTTTTCTTTATCTCTCCTACTGCACACCCCTAATATTAGTCAGTGATTAGTCACCAGGCAGAAGGTCCTGGAAGTTCTTCCTTGCTAATGTTTCTTGCATCCATCACTGCTTTCCACTTGTACTTTGACGAGCTGTCACAAGCATGGTCTGCGGTACTCAGGTCATCACCCTTTTGCTCATCATTTAGCTCTTAGACCTGCAAAACATCTTACATATTTCTAATAGTTTTCTCTTTCTGAAGCATCTTTTGATCCTGGTATTCCGCTGTTTAAATTTCCTCAACAGTGTTCTCATGGCCAGAGATGCAGTCCAAACTGCTTAACCTGGATGAAGGCCCCTTTCAGCCTGTCCCAGTCTGCATCTACGTTTAGAAGCTTACGTCCTACTTCTCCCTTCATCTTTGTAACCATCTTCACAACCCTTTTGGAGAAGGAAATGCCAACCCACTCCAGTACTCTTGCCTGGAAAATCCCACTGACGAAGGAGCCTGGTAGGCTGCAGTCCATGGAGTCGCAGAGTCGGAAACGACTGAGCGACTTCACTTCACAACCCTTTACCAGATAACACGGGTTATTTTCATGAACTGAACGTAGTGTGGCTCTGGCTATATTGGTTCTTTTTTCTGATCATAAATAATATACATGCACAGATTCTGTCATTTTTATTTAGAAAGCAAGTCCTATGTTGATTTTCTCCGGATTATGGCCCAAGGTTTATAGGATAGATATTATGCAGGAAAAGAGCAAATACATAGAATTTATAGTTAATCCATCTGTTTTACATCAAATAAATGTTGACTGTAGCTGGTTTTTTTTTTTTTTTGATGAAAATTAAATGAGACTGGAATTACAGCTCTGAAATAACCTTCTGCACAATATCATACCCATTTCTTTCTGTATATGTATGTGATAATTTTTCGGAAGTTCCTTTTGGTGAAACCTCACTGGTCAGCCAGAGTCAGCCAAAATATATTAAGCATGGTTTATCATGGAGAAGTCGAAGCTGAAATCAGCCAAATAACTTAGTTCATTTGGAGGGTTTGAAAAATGTTCTTGTCATTGTTTGGCTGGTTGTCTCTCCCTGGTAGGCAAGGTCACATTCCCTGACGCAGCTGCCCTTAAAGTGCACTTCGGGTTAGGAGCGCATCCACAGGGCCGCCTCCTGGCTGCCTCCTCAGACCCGCCTGTCTCTCTCTCACAGCCTCTTCTCCCCTGTCCTCTCGCTCTCCCTGCCTCGCTTCCTTTTTTAATTTCCTTTTCTTCCCCCTCTTTTGCGCTTCCTCCTCTCTCCTTCGTTCTGCCCCTCCCTTTCTTTCTCCTTCACCTGCTTCCCCCAAGCACACAGTCTGCTCTTTGTGTTTTAGAATTTCTTGGCATGCTATTAATAGCCTGCTCATATATGTAAACCTTAATTTTAAAACCATTTAATGAAAATAAATCATTGAGTGAAAATGGGGATTCTGATACTGTTTTGGGGGAACATTTCTGGCGGGAGATGGATTCTGTCAGGAAATTGCAAGCACGTGAAACTAAGTGGCTCAATTTCACATTTTTGGTGCTTATCAGAGAAATCTCTGTCAGCCTCAACTAACCCTGTGTATCTTCACCAACTCGCCACCATTGTCAGGAAATGTTGCAAGCCAACTATTTTCTACCTTCTTTTTTACCTCTCTCCTGAGAGCTTGCCTTTGGGTTAATTAATAACCCTTTGAGAAAATTGAGGAAAAAAAGCTCTTTTAAAAGGAGATTTTAACTTTTGTTTCTTGTTTTATTAGGGAATAATTTTATTAGTAGTTGTTTTGAGCTCTGATGTCATCATCTGGTATTTTTATGATGTGGTCATATTTTCTAAGTTTGCTTTTATCTGTACTGTTCACATTCAGAAAATTTCTCTTTTAAGTAATTGTAGTGGGCATTATTGTTTCCATACAATGGAAGTGGAAACTGAGGCTGAGAGATTTACAGTGACTTTCTTTAATGATTTATATGGTGATTGGAACCTTTAGTCCCAAACTGCCCGTTAGACAGTGCTACTTATATCACTTTTTTTTTTTTCTGGTCTGTCACTTCTTTTACTTTAAGCTGTTGTAGACATTCATTAGATATTCCTCGATGAACTTAAGTAAAATGATTTAATTATTTATAAGGTGTTTTATTAACAGGCTGTTTTTTGTTACTGTGGCAGAAAGATACATGATACAAAATTGTCCTCCCAGCACATTAATGGGCTTTTACTCTCTGTGATATGTGTTGCTCTTATAGTCTTAATTATCTCATGTAGTATCTTTTACCATCCTGTACTCTTTATTCTCTACAAATGCTTAATTTTTTTCTCTCCCTTTTAGGACTTAACATTTGTCTAAGGCAGTCTTACTGTTTTTATCTCTCCATTTTTCCTCTTTTAGAACTTTCTCTAACACTCTTAAAAGTAACAAATATCATGTTGACACTTTGCACAAAGAACTTTATTTCTCAGCTTTTTTCCCTCCCATTCCTCCCATTAACCTAGCGTTTAGAAGCTGAGAATGCTCACACATTCCTTTTATATTATTCTACCATTTCTGTGGCATTTCACCAATGTGCAAGACTGCACATGAAGGTATGCTTAGGAAAACTTGATGAACACCCTGGTTAGCACATCTAATTACTGTCATTTCATGCCCATAATGTGCAAATGGTCTGATGAAAAGCAGCAGCCTTGTTTCTGGTCTTATCCAAGGAACTCGAGCTCGGTGCTACCAATAGAGTGAGTGCAGTTTCCATTCAGAACTCTCCTACAGCGCCCTTTTTTCTGTCTTTGCTGAAGCCCGTATCCCCTACCAACTTCCCAGCCCTCTCTGTCTCTAGTGCCAAGTAAAGAAAGTATCTGAAATCCAAGATTAAGAAGCGATATGTTACAGAAAGAAATTATTTTTAAGGAAAACTTAAATAATCAGATGTTTATTGGAGGATGGTTTCTGCATTCTGCAGGGGTTGGTGATAGTGGAGGTGGCTTTTTATGTATCGCTGTTAAAACTGAGACTTATAACTATCAAATGTACTTGCCACTCAATTGTCAATTTAAAAAGCTTTTTTAAAGTTCTTATTATGTGGCAGTACAAAGATGAATGAGGGTATCCTTCATCCATGGAAGCAGTTTATAATAAGGTAGGAAGAAGTGCTTTGACAAAAAATTATTAAAGATTCTGTAGTGTGCTGTGTGAGGACAGTTCAGAAATGAGTTTGCTTGTAGGTTTTTAGATAAATTCTGAGAACCAGCTCTTCTGTCCTAATGTCCTGGAACCTGTCCTTTATCCACAACACAAAAATCATAACACACACCTGTGCTTGTATTACCGCTATTAGGGCTACTGCAGGAATGATCCTATGCCTTTTTAGGTATAGATCTGAAAAGTATACTTCTCAGAAATACTTTTTTTTTCCCTATCTTGTATTCAAGAATCATTTAATTCCGATGATGAGGGGCAGTTTTATAATTTTGTGGCCAAATTTTTGACCTGTTGAAAGGCAGATTTCATATATATATGTGTGTATGGATGTGTGTGTGTGTGTGTGTAATTTAGCTGTTAACCAGCTCTGCTGTAGAAAAGGAGGGTAGGATGATAACTGAGCTGCTCTCTTATTCATGGGGATTAAGGGTTCTCTTACTCAGATTTTTTTTTTTTTTTTTTGCTGAGTGAAAACTTAGTTGGCTATGAAGAGAATGAGCCAGCATTGGTGTTTTACTGATGCCAAATATGACTGCATAAAACTTTATTCAACAGGGTGTGGCTTGGTTGGGAATTTTGTCTTTGAGTATGGAGTTTTAAGATAAGTATCTGAAAGCAAAATTCAAGTAATTCATGCAGCCAGCTCTTGACTGGTCTAAATAGGATTTGGCTGATACCATCCAGAAGAAATGAAATTGGTAAATACAAGTTAAAATCAAAGCATTCCAGTACTTCCCCCAAATCAGTTTTATGACTTTTCCTTTGATGCCCTGATTACCTTACAATCTTAATAAAATATCTTTTAGCTCAAAAAAAAAAAAAAGAAATCAGAGCATTCCATATTTAAGATGTAGGTTTGTTCATAATTTCACAAAAAAGTGAAAAGCAATTATGAGGATTTTCTTTGCTAGAAGAATGTAAGTGGCTCAGTGTTCAGTAAGGAAATGAGATGATAACAGTGGTAGCATTTATCGAGGGCCTTCTGTGCTTGTCTCCTGTCCTGGTTTCTTCTACAGTTCATTTAGTTTCTGCTCAGCCTCTTTTACGCTGTCCTCTTTCTCTGACCCCTAAATGTTGTTGCTTCCTCTCTTTGGTCCTCTCCTCTCTGTGTGAAACTATGCATTCCTAGTTGACATTCTCACCGTGTTATCTCTAAGACAGAACTCTCCTAGAGGCACAGATCACCAGGTAGGTGTCTCACAGGTGTTGTAGGTGTCTCACAGGTGTTGGGAACTGAATTCTTGGTTTTCCTGTAAAATACTCAGTCTGCCTTTTGCTTCCCTACTCTCTGTGCTTTTCTAGCACAGTATATGGTTCTCCCACTCCTGCGCTGCAGAAGGAAACCGAGGTATTTATTCTTTCATCTCATCTTCCCTTTCTACCTTAGTCAAGTCACCAGCCATTCCTGTTCATTCTACTACAGATATTTTCCAAATCTGCCCATCCATCTCTTTCTCCATCTGTCCTCCCAATCTCAGTTACTGTCACCTCCTCCCTCAGCTGCTGAAAGTCTCTCACTTTTCTTGTTCCATTTTTGCTCCCCTCCCCCTTTATTTGTTTCCCCTAAGGCACCCAATTTCATTTTCTTTATTAGATTATGTCTTTCTCTTGCTTTAAAAAACATTCAGAAGCTTCACATGGACCTTAGGAGAAAATCCGAAAGTTTTACTCTGGCTGAAGGACCCCGCGTGATTTAGCTTTGGCCAAGCGCCCTAGTTTTATTTTGTGCCATTCTCAGCTTGCTCTCCTTCAGCTGCTCTTCCTCTTTGTAAGCTCTTTCCTGCCTTGCGTCTTTGTACCTTTGCCTGGTGTGTTCCCTTCCACCTCTCCATTGTTGCTGTTCAGTCACAAAGTTGTTTCTGACCCTTGGTGACCCCATGGACTGCAGCACTCCAGGCTACTCTGTCCTCCACGGTCTCCTCGAGTTTACTCAGATTCATGTCCATTGAGTCGGTCATGCTATCTAACCATCTCTTATGCCGCCCCCTTCTCTTTTTGCCTTCAATCCCTCCCAGCATCAGGGTCTTATCTAC
Source organism: Okapia johnstoni (assembly GCA_024291935.2). Taxonomy (NCBI): domain Eukaryota; kingdom Metazoa; phylum Chordata; class Mammalia; order Artiodactyla; family Giraffidae; genus Okapia; species Okapia johnstoni. Next base: position 140,162,452 of record CM044308.1, read on the forward strand.
TGAGTTGGCTGTTCAGTAGAGCCACTCATCAGGTGGCCATAGTATTGGAGCTTCAGCTTCAGCATCAGTCCATCCAATGAATATTCAGGGTTGATTTCCTTTAGGATTGACTGACCTGTTCAACCTCTCCATCCCACTCCGTTATTCCCTTACTCCCAATACACAAGACACTCTTTGGCAACTCCCTTCTAATCATGTACACTTCAGTGTACTTAGAGGTAAACCCACTTGTGACTTTACCTACAAGAAGTCTTTTCTCCTGGTTCTGTAAAGATAACTTCCTTAGATATCCCTTTATCTGAAGAAAATCTCTCCCCTGCATTCCTTAGAGATAACTTTCCTTTATCTAAAGAAGGTGTCCTCTCCCCATACCCCAATAATGTCTCTCAGCCAATTGTTGGTTTCTTTTGTAGCGCTTGTAACAGTGACTAATTTTCTTTGCTAGTTTCTTGGTTTTCCCCAGAGGGAATGGCAGCTCCACTGAGAGCAGGAAACAAGATGGTTTTATCCACCCTGGTTTCTCTAGTCCCCAGATCTGTGCCTTAGTAGTGGAGACACTCAATCTATATCTTTTTCTGAATGAATAGAAACAGCTAAAGAAAGATCTCTTTTACTTAAAAATCTCATTCCTGATTATTTTTGTCTTTTGCTGATTTTACCCTTTCAGGAAATTGAATAGTGGTTTTGTTCTTTGACCAGAGGTTGATTAGATTAATCCAGTGAAAATAGAAATTTGTTAGTCGCTATAAAAAAAAAAATTTAAGTATGTAGTTTTAAAACAAGATAAGTTTTCCCAGTGGAGAAATGATAATATTTAGAATTACCATACGTTAGAATCATTTATTTTTTTCAACATTCAGGATATAGAATGTATAAATTAAATCGTTAAAAAAAAAAAAAACCAGAAACCCACAAATTAAAACAAAATGTCCCTGTCTTCAGCCAGCATATATTTTTAACAAATTTATTGAGCTATAATTGACATGATAAACTGTACCTATCTAAAGTGACAGTTTGGCTGACATAAATTTTTAGTTGATATCACTTTGCTGGCAAAGGTCCTATAGTCAAAGCTGTGGTTTTTCTAGTAGTCAGGTACAGATGTGAGACCTGGACCATGTAGAAGGCTGAACGCCAAAGAATTGATGCTTTTGAATTGTGCTGGAGAAAACTCTTGCGAGTCTCTTGGACAGCAAAGAGCTCAAACCAGTCCATCGTAAAGGAAATCAACCCTGAATATTCTTTGGAAGCACTGATGCTGAAGCTCCAGTCCTTTGGCCACCTGATGCAGAGTTGACTCATTGGAAAAGACCCTGATGCTGGGAAGGATTGAGGGCAGGAGGAGAAGGGGACGACAGAGGATGAAATGGTTGGATGGCATCATCGACTCCATGGGCATGAGTTGAACAAGATCTGGGAGATGGTGAGGGACAGGGAGGCCTGGTGTGCTGCAGTCCATGGCGTTGCAGCAGAGTCTGACATGACTGAGTGACTGAACAACAACAGTGACAACAACCCTGAAGTTGCCCTATAATGTGTTACTGGATTGAATAAACCATACTGAATAATGTATGTATGTAAAAGAGCACCGAATGAATAAGGAAGATGGATTCTGCACTCAGTGAGTGGTTTTTTAAAAATGTTTGTGGATGAAACAAGGAGAACGATTGCTTTTCCTGAATCATAAAAGGTGGTTTGTGCTTTGTGTCACTTAAAGTCTTGTTTCCCTGTTTGTATCTTAGCAGGATGTTTCTTCTGGTGGGAGCGCCCAAAGCCAACACGACCCAGCCCGGGATTGTGGAAGGAGGGCAAGTCCTTAAGTGTGACTGGGCTTCTCACCGCATGTGCCAGCCAATTGAGTTTGATGCAACAGGTAATCTTTCAAATAGTGGCCCCCTTTCTTAATTTCTATTACTTATATATTCCCCCTATCTTTACCTCCCTCCATTTGACATATTTTAAAACATTTAATTTTTGAAAGTACTTGCTTTAGCTTAAATGTAACAATTTAATGACATATATAAGTACTTCAGAACCCCAGAGAGTTAAAAACAAATGACTTATTCTGTGATTTTTTTTTTTGGTACAATTTTGTGGCATATAAAAGCCTTAATACATTGTGTTTCTATTGCTTTAGATGTCTCCAATTTTAACTGATAATGTTAACCTGCAGAAGTCTGGGGAAATCTATTAAAATTTTTTGCTAACAGAGAAAGGACAAAAAACTTTCTCAGAAGAGGTGCAAAAAATTTTATCAAAAACCAGTTGAGGAATCTTTCGTATTCAAGTAGATTCAGTTGACTTTAAAAAAATTCTTTTCTAGAATTTGTTGGGGAAATAATATGTTATCATTCTGATAACATTAAAGTTTTCTCTACAGAGACAATTCCACTGTGGTGGTAAGGAGAAAAATAGGATAAGATGAGAAATAATTTTAAGTTTTTCACTTATATAGGTAAGATAAAATATGCATAATCCTATATATATTTGTGTTGGCACATTTATCTACATTTGTGAAAGCTTAGAGAATCCTTAAAGAAATAGTTTGACATTCTTCAGGTACAATAGTTTGCAGAATTTTTTTAACAGTGTTGATTTGCTGGCTTTGACAGAATATTTTAAGATAAGTCTGAAGAAAATTAATATTTTTTTCCATATTGTTATTTACTGCTAGTTCTAAAATATTCTGGGAATTATAGTATCAGTGAAACAGAAATTATGTTATGGACTGTTCCATTTCATATCATGATCAGTGCCAAAATGAATGTCAGTAAGCCAATTCTTTATAGGAATCAGGTCACATTTGCTTTTTTCCCCTTTGAAACCATCTGCATTAAACCTTGTTTTTTTTCCCATATATATGGCATTTGGAAAACTCTAGGAGTATGTAAATGGAGAAGGCATTGGCAGCCCACTCCAGTGTTCTTGCCTGGAGAGTCCCGTGGACGGAGGAGCCTGGTGGGCTGCTGTCCATAGGGTCGCATAGAGTCGGACACGACTGAGCGACTTGACTTTCACTTTTCACTTTCATGCATTGGCGAAGGAAATGGCAACCCACTCCAGTGTTCTTGCTTGGAGGGTCCCAGGGACGGAGGAGCCTGGTGGGCTGCCGTCTATGGGGTTGCGCAGAGTCGGACACGACTGAAGTGACTTAGCAGCAGCAGGAGTATGTAAAAGTTTCAGTTTTACCACAAATAGAGAAATATATCTGTGATTCAGGGTATTATTGGTCAGGGCTTTTATGTCTTCTAACAAAATATGCATATTAATGAATAAAACTGTTGAACTGTTCAGATATATTTCTGTATTCAACACCATAGGTTTTGTGCAGTGCAAGGTAATTTATTAACTGATCTTTATTGAAATTTGTTTATTGAAAAAATTTCAAACAGTTTAGAAGAGTAGACAGTGAAAAATGGATTTGCTCACATCAGCCTGCTTAGAGGCTACCACTTTAAACAATTTCTTTTATCTTCTTAGAATTTTCTTATTCCTACATATCTATATATCCTTTAAAAAAAAAGCAATTCACGAAATAGGAGTCTTCTATATATTACTAAGGCACCTGAGTCAACCCCCTCCACCTCCCAATATAATCTCTTATAGACATATATAGATTTACCTCATTCTTTGCCAGTCATGGCGATCATTCAGTTTTATGTATATACAGTCCATATTGTTTATCTCGTGCCAGCAGGCAGGGCAGTCCGTGAGTTCACACGGGTCAGCATCCTATTCTGCGCACACAGTAGGGTGGGAAACGGTGGAGAGGAGACCTGGAGGGGCGGATGGAAAAGAGCCAGCACCACCCTTCCCTTCGCAGATCTCCCCCGGGCCCCCCTGCTGTTTGCTCTCTAGAGCAGCCAGAGTGATTCTTTTAAAATATTCAGATCGTAACATTCCCATTTAGATTCCACTGAGTGGACAGATTCCACTTCCATCTGTCTCACAGTAGCTGAGAGGACTCTTGAGTATTCCAGCCCACCGTTTCTGTCTTTACCTTCATGTGCTTCCAGCCTCACTGGGTCTCTTTGCAGAGGTTTGTAAACAGTAGGCACATTCTCACCTTATCTTTGTGTGGACTGTTTCCACTGCCTGACACATTGATTCCCCAAATGTACACTGGGTGCCCCTCCATCACCTCCTCTGGAAATTCCTCAAATGTCATTTTCTCAGTTATGCGCTGACCTTCTTATTTAAAATTCCAGTTCCCCCTTTCCCACTTTGTGCTCCCATCATCTTCTCTGCTTTATTTTTTCCTTAGTACTCACAGTGCTATAGAAGTTATTTATTTTTAGTTAATTTATTTTAGTTATCCTTTCTTTCAGTTAGGATATGTATTCCATGGGGATTGTTTTTATCTGTTTTGTTCACTGCTGCAATCCCAGGGCCTAAAACAGTGCCTGGCACAAGTGGTACCCGATAAATTAAATAGATGAATGAATGAGCCATAAGAGCTTTTCCTATAGTGACGAAATTGCTAAAGTCCTTTAGTTGTACCTTGACATGTATGGACTTTTTGTTCTATCTTTTTGTCCTTGTTTATGATGGTTCTTTAATCATTTTGTACAGCCTTTTCGACTTCTCTTATGAAAAGAATATACAAATTGTATTTTTTCCATTACAGTTTTTATCCAAATAGTGTTTGAATTTAAGAAAACAGGACAATATGGTTTTCAGTAATCTAATCACAAACATGAATGTCTGGAACTAGCACCATCAGAGTATGTCTTGACTGTGGAAGAAATGCTTACAACTTACAGCATCCTCCTGAATTTTCCTCACACCTCTGTCCCATCCTAGCCCCAATACGTCAACATCTCTGCACCATTGATGTCTTTTATCTTTTTCATTATCTCAAGAGAGATAGTGGCATTTCTCTTTCCCTCATCCTCAGTCTTGAGTCAGGGGAGATAGTAGCTGAGGGGATAAATGTGATTTCTGGAAGCAAACCGCCTGGGGCTTAACCCAGCCCTGTCATTTACTGCTGTTTAACTTTTCACAGATTACTAATGGGTTACCACCCTCTCCCTGACACAGTGCAGGAATGTGTTACCCAGCAATCCCACTGCTGGGCATACACACTGAGGAAACCAAAATTGAAAGAGACACGTGTACCCCAATGTTCATCGCAGCATTGTTTATAATAGCCAGGACATGGAAGCAGCCTAGATGCCCATCAGCAGATGAATGGATAAGGAAACTGTGGTACATATACACAATGGAATATTACTCAGCCATTAAAAAGAATACATTTGAATCAGTTCTAATGATGTGGATGAAACTGGGGCCTATTATACAGAGTGAAGTAAGCCAGAAAGAAAAACACCAGTATAGTATACTAACACATATATATAGTATTTAGTCAATCAGTAAAGATAACCCTGTATTCGAGACATCGAAAGAGACACAGATAAATAGAACAGTATTATGGACTCTATGGCAGAGGGTGAGGGCGGGATGATATGGGAGAATGGCATGGAAGCATGTAAATTATCAGATGTGAAATGAATCACCAGTCCAGGTTCGATGCATGATACAGGGTGCTCAGGGCTGGTGCACCGGGATGACCCGGAGGGAAGGGATGGGGAGGGAGGTGGAAGCAGGGTTCTGGAAGGGGAACACATGTACACCCATGGTGGATTCATGTCAATGTATGGCAAAACAAATACAATATTGTAAAGTTAAAAAATAGAAAATAAACTAATTAAAAAAAAACCAAAGGAATGAGTTGATTCCTATGGAGTTAAATGGAATGTTAAAACATGTGACCTGCTTAGTGCAGGGCCAGGCACACTACAGTCACTCACTTAGTATTTGTTGTTGTTCTGTTGCTCAGTCGTTTCCAACTCTGCGACTTGGTGGACTGCAGCACGCCAGGCTTCCCTGTCCTTCACCATGTCCTGGAGTTTGCTCAGACTCATGTCTGTTGAGTTGGTGATACCATCCAACCATCTTGTCCTCTGTCCTCCCCTTCAGGTTGCTTTATATTGTTATTGCTTCTCCCTTCTCAGGGACCCTGCTTCCTTTCATTTGTCTCTATGATCCTGCCCTTCCCCCGTACTCCTTTTTTAATTTTTTTTTTTAAAAGAAAACAACTTTCAAACATGCTTTAATTTTTCCTACCTGAAAAATTAATCGAAACAGCTTTCCCTTGAGCTTGTGTCTTCTCTTAGCCATTTTCCTTTCTCTTTTTCTTCACAAGCAGGATATTGAACCCTCCGCCTCCCTTTATCACCTCTCATGCTCAGCTACTTCAATCTGGCGGCTCCCTGAACCCAACCCAGCATTGCCCAAACTCAAATTGCCGGTGGCAGCTCTGCCTCAGTGGACACTTGATCCCTCATCCACCACTGTCTTATTTAAAGTTGCCACTTTTTGCCTGTCTGAAACTCTCTTGTCTTTTTATTCCTCCTAACCTTTAAAAAAAAATTATTGAAGTATAGTTGATTTATAATGTGTTAATTTCTTCTATACAGCAAAGTGACTCAGTTATATATGTATTCTTTTTCATGTTCTTTTCTACTATGTTTTGTCATAGGATATAGAATACAGTTCCCTGCCTCCTAACCTTCTTGCTACTCTTGTGGAGTTTGCCCTTGGACTCTTCTTTCTTCACTCTCTCCATCTATATTTGCTATACATCGTCGTGTCATGAAAAGGAAATAGACCATGGAGTCACACAGACCTGCGTTCAAATCCAGGCTCCGCCATTTTTTCCAGTGTTGTTTAGTTGCTCAGTCACGTCCGACTCTTTGAGACTCCATGGACTGTAGCCAGCCAGGCTCCTCTGTTCATGGGATTCCCTAGGCAAGAATATTGGAGTGGGTTGCCATTGTTACTTTGGGAAAATTGCCTACCTTTCCACAGCTGTACTACATTTCAGAGGTGATCATGAAAAGTTTCAGTTATTTAATTTATTTTCTCTGCTTTGGTGTGTTTGTGAGTCCAGAGGAGACTTCAGTGCTTTAAAGGGCTCCATCCTCATTTTTTTGAATATTTGGGAAATAAAATTTATTGTTGTTCAGTCACTAAGTTGTGTCCAACTCTTTGCGGCCCCATGGACTGTAGTATGCCAGGCTTTCCTGTCCTCCACTGTCGCCTGGAGTTTGCTCAAATTCATGTCCATTGAGTTGGTGGCAGTATCTAATCATCTCTTCTGCCGCCTCGTTCTCCTTGTGCCTTCAATCTTGCCTAGCATCAGGGTCTTTCCCACTGAGTTGGCTCTTAGCATCAGGTGGCCAAATAATTGAAATTTCAGCTTTAGCTTTGGTCCTTCCAGTTCAGGGTCAGTTTCCTTTAGGATTGACTGACTTGATCTCCTTGCAGTCCAAGGGACTCTCAAGAGTCTTCTCCAGTGCCACAGTTTGAAAGCATCAGTTCTTTGGCACTTAGCCTTTATGGTCCAGCTCTCATACCTACACATGACTACTGGAAAAACCATAGCTTTGACTATATAGACCTTTTTTTTTTTGAATTGAAAAGAAATCATTTTAATATACACACTTGCACTTTGGTTAATTCAACAGTGATTTCTAATAGGCATGCTTATCCATTTAGTTTTGCTTCAAGTTTATTTTTCAACATAGAGCAACCTTCCTAATGAGATAGTTGAGTTGAACTATTTGTTTTTAAAGAGTACAATGTACTTTGTCCTCAAAGAGTTTTATCAACTTTAACATTTTCAAAGAGCCCTATGAGGCTGCTCATTATGGTGGTTTCCCCCTGAAACTTCCCATGTGAAGATTGCAAAACAGACTAGGATCTTCCCCAGCCTATTGGTTGCTTATATTCATATCACATCCCAGGTGGGTAAGAGGTAGAGATTGAATGATAAATAGATCGCCTCCAATCCCAGGTGGGTGAGAGAGCTTCATTTTTAGAAAGGAAACCAAATCATGAAAACCTTCCTAATAGTGGGATTTATTCCAGGATTCTTTTGAACTTAAGGAAATTTAGTCCTTGTACACAGTACTCTTCTTTATGGCTTTCTAGAGTTTTCTTCTCCAGCCATCATTCTCTAGCCAGGTGATTGATTATACTTGCTGTAGAACCGAAAGCATGAAGTCTCTTTCTCCTTTCATAATTAAAGGTGGTGATAGTCTTCTCATTTCCTACCAAATGGATCCAACCACACTTTGAACCATGGTGGCTGCATGTCTTCTTGAACAATACCACCTCGATTTATGGTTTGTTGCTTCTGTTACTCCTACAGTCACATTAGGATCTGGAAGTAGATGAGGTAGAAGGTGGTACCAATCAGGGAGATGAAGCCCCCGAAAATGACAGCAGTGTACAGATTCTGGGACATGGCTGTAGCTGGGGGCTACCTGGATTTCTATATAGATATTTGTCAGCAAACAGTCTCTGCTGTTTAATACGCTATGTTTATCATAGCTTTCCTTTCAAGGAGCAAACATCTTTTAATTTCATGGCTGCAGTCACCATCCACAGTGATTTTGGAACCCAGGAAAATCAAGTCTGCCACTGCTTCCACTTTTTCCCCTTCTATATGCCATGAAGTGATGGGACTGGATGCCATTATCTTAATTTTTTGAATGTTGAGTTTTAAGCCAGCTTTTCACTCTCCTCTTTCACCCTCTTTAGTTCCTCTTCACTTTCTGCCGTTAGAGTGGTATCATCTGCATATCTGAGGTTGTTGATATTTTTCCCAGCTGTCTCGCTTCCAGCTTGTGCTTGATCCAGCCCGGCATTTTGCATTATGTACTCTGCATAAAAGTTAGATAAGCCAGGTGACAGTATATAGCCTTGTTGTACTCCTTTTGCAATTTGGAACCATTTTGTCTTCTTGCATTTCTTTTTCTTTGGGATGTTTTGGTCACTGCCTCTTATACAGTGTTAAGAACCTCTGTCCATAGTTCTTCAGGCACTCTGTCTACCAGATCTAATCCCTTGAATCTCTTGTTACCTCTACTGTATAATCTTAAGGGATTTTTGATTTAGGTCATACCTGAATGGCCTAGTGGTTATCCCTACTTCCTTCAGTTTAAGCCTGGATTTTGCAATAAGGAGCTCATGATCTGAGCCACAGTCAACTCCTGGTCTTGTTTTTGCAGACTGTATAGAGCTTCTTCATCTTTAGCCACAAAGAATATGATCAGTCTGGTTTCTGTATTGACCATCTGGTGATGTCCATGTGTAGAGTCGTCTCTTGTGTTATTGGGAAAGGGTATTTGCTATGGCCAGTGTGTTCTCTTGACAAAACTGTTCAAGGCTGCTTCATTTTGTCCTCTGAGGCCACACTTGCCTGTTACTCCAGGTATCTCTTGACTTCTACTTTTGTACTTCAATCCCCTATGATGAAAAGGACATCTATTTTTTTTGGTGTTAGTTCTAGAAAGTCTTGTAGGTCTTCATAGAACTGGTGAACTTCAGCTTCTTCAACGTCAGTGATTGGGGCATAGACTTGGATTACTATTATGTTGAATGGTTGAATTTATAAAATTACTGTGATATTGAATTTATAAAATTATTTTATTTACATTAGCTCTTAAATGATATGTAGTAGATATTACAACTAATGATTAGTATCATATTTCTAAAACTTCTAGGAATGCCCCTTAATTAGGTAAGCCCTTGTGACTTTTGCTAGCTAGTGAAACATGAGCAGCAGTGTGGGTGGAAGGGTTTAGGGGTTGGGACGTTGTTCTGCTCCTCCTCTTGCCAGATGCCACAGTGAGTGGTGATAGTTTAAATGATAGAGGCTCCCTCAGCATAGGTTCCTGAGTAAGAATGATGTGAAGCTTAGGCTCTTACACACAATGTATGTATATAGAATAATTTTTTGTTATTTTTGACTAATAGATATTGGTGATGCTTGTTGCTTTAGCATAATGCAGCCTAACTGAATAATACATGTAGGGATATTAAGACGAAGTAAAATATCAGTAGTCAGCTTTTGGAAAATGGTAATTAAAACTCGTTCCTATTCTGCACGCCAACCTGAGTTCCTGTTAAGTTTCTTGTTCTATTTTATTGGGTCCTGAGTGGCTAAGTAGATATCGTTGCTTTGCTAAGAATGGCCCCTGGTTGGTAAATTGAATTTAGTTTAGGAGAAACTATAGACTATTAGTACCTGATGGGGAAGTCATAGCTTTAGCATTCCCTGAGTGCATTGACTCTCATAACTGGCATGTCCTTTGTGGGAACTCGGAAAGTGCTGGCTGTGGGGGTTTTTATAGGAGATACTATTTTCAAGGGGCATGAGACCTGACACTGGTAGCTGCTTTATCCACCTAATCTTGTTCATGTCTGAGCTGTCTCCTGGTGAGGCAAAGAGAAGTGCTCTGGACAGCTGTGTGTACTGCTGCACAGGAAAGTTCATGTGAGGACTCTCTTCAGGGAGGTATGTCCGGTTCTGTTCTAAAGCCTCGAAATAGACTGGTGCTGAGTGTGGGCTCTGGTGGTTTTGTGAGTCTGGCCATTAAATTGAGTCCTGAGAATCCCTCCTGATAGTTGTATCAACATTTGAAGTTTGTAACTATGAAGTACTTACTCTAGGCTCATTTATTTCTTGGGCTATTTCTCTTTAAAAACAGAATAGTGACTTTATCCCTTCTTGTAATAAGAACAAACATCAGCTAGTTCCAGAATCACAATAAAGTTTTTTACAGTAAGGTGCTTTTTGGAGATACTACAAATACTTGGTGTTAAATAGTGTATTATCAATGTCCTTTCCCATTCCCTTTGTCTTCCTTTTGGATCAGCTTCTGCTATGCAGGCTGTCAGTGCAGTAAGTACAACTCTTTTTCTTTATTTAGCTAAAATTTACACTTCTTTTCTTTTCTTCTTTTTTTTTTTCTGGTTGTCTTACAATGTGTTTGTTTTCCAGACTAGGCTGTAAATTCTCCAGACAAATTTGTTTGTGCTCACCATTGCGTGCTAGTGAATAGAGAAGTGCTTGGCAGATGGTAGGCTGTGTGTGTGTATTTATTGCCTGCAGGTGTTGGGTTCTTCATGTAAAGCAATAAAAATTGACTTTGGCTAAATTTTGCTGAATAGGACTTTATTGGCCTAATATTGGTAACTCGATAGCTGTCTGAATAATGGGCAAGAGAAGCTAACAGAGGAACTAGTAGTGTAGGGTTTTATTGCTATTGGAATTGCTGTTACTGGCCATGGGACAGCACCATGAGAATAATTTCTTACCCGTCTCTGGCTTTTTGCATCAGTTGCTAGGGATTCAAAGCTTTTATGGTAGTATCTGACTTAGTCTAAGCCATATGCCTATGCCTGTGTCAGAGAAGGTCTGTCTTACCTGGCACAGCTAAGAAATGATAGATTATGAGCTTGTTTAGAGAACTAGAATTTACAGTTCTTCAAACAAAGAAAAAGAATAGCAGTAAGAGAGTACCTTTTTCTCTTTTGAGTTGGAAAACAAGGTAATACTAAGAAAACATCCTCTACAAATCCAGTGTGTATCTGTGGTTGTTGTTCAGTTGCTAAGTCGTGTCCAACTCTTTGCAACCTCATTGGCTGTAGCATGTCAGGCTTCCCTGTCCTCCACTATCTACGGAGTTTGCTCAGGTTCATTGTGTGTTTGTTACTGATCGATAATTCATGAACCAATTTTATTTTCTGTTTACCAAAGATATACCTAGATATTCAACAGCGTATAACTTTGTAGGCCATTTTAGTGTGACTTGTCACATGCATTAAGACATGTAGCAGTAGCTAAGAAAGAAAATCTGGATTTTGGTATTAGAATAGCGTAACACTTGGTTTCTTAGCTCTTAAAGAGGAAAGATGAATACTTGTAGTGTGCTTTTTTTCTTATCCCAGGGCATGATTTTCGGTAGTGGGAGAGGAAGAAAGATTTTAAAAATTGTCGTTGAAAGACCAGTCTGAATTTATGTCACTTTATGTCTGAGCAGTAGACACAAGTAGATTTATACTGAAATAAAGGAGGCAGACCCAGAAAGTCTTAACTCTGCTTGAGGCCTTGGAGAAAGGCTTCCCAGATCAGCTGCTGATATTTTAGGTAGCTAATAAAAGATAAGGTAGAATTCACCAGAGGCAAGAGAGAATTCCAGGGCAGAGGAAACAAAATATGCATAGATTAGTAAAAGTGTTTATGAAGAAAAATCAAATAATTCTATGCGACCTGCATGTGTGCATTTTTCTATAAGATTTATATGCATAAGGTGAGGGTGTTGAGGGCACGTTGAGCAATTAAGCTGGAAGTAAATGGAGGGAGGATCTAAGTGAACTTTAAAAAGATACTTTAAGCCAGCAGTATAACCAAATAAATTCACCATCGAGCCTAACACACATAGAGCATTGTATGAAAAATAAAAGGATCTAGAGCTCAGTGGGTAGAGCTCTTGGTTCTTTGCCATGCTAAGTAGATTCGACGTGAACTTTACAGAGAAAGTAACATTTTCAGTATTCATTCTATTAATTTTCTTAGTCATTATTTCTGGTAGAATTATATAAGTTACATGAAATAATGAATATTATCATATCGATAGCTCAAAAATATTGTAGACGTGTCTTTTAAACGAGGACAATGTGGGGTTCTGTGATGAAAAGTTAAATTTAGCAGAAAATTCAGTCTGAGATGGTAAGCTTATTTACTGTTTTGAGTTTTGAATGATATTTGTGCATTACTGATCCAGCAGGAACAAAAGAAAGCCTCAGTCTAAACTTTCTTATTTCATGGATTTGTGAAACTTAGTTCCTAAACATGCTCTCTGTTAATTTTCTTTTAAGCTTTTGACTTTTGCTTGTCTTCTTTGTTTTGTTAACTTCTAAACATAAACTTTATTATGTTTCTAGTTGTGTCCTTTTGTGTGATTTGTCTTATTTTTCTTTTTCCTGCTGATTCCCTTGATGTAATATATAAATAAAACCACAACTAGTATGTAAAAAGGAAAACCTCGTGTCTTATTTTACATACCTGTTCAGTAATTTCAACTACTTTGAAATGGTAGTTACCCACTTAGATTTTTAAAACCCCTTCATCTAGTGACTGTACAAAATTTGTAGGTTTTAACCAAGGTTTGCATAATGGTTGAAAACTGATTTTTCCCTAAATTGATAGAATAATCTGAACTTTGAAGCATGGGTTGAATTACTGAAATTTAAAAGGTCATTTTGGGGTATGATTTGTTTGTTTTCTACTAATATGATTTTTTTTTTAAAATTTTGAGATATAATTGATTTACAATATTTTATACATTTCAGGTGTACAACACAGTGATTGACAATTTTTAAAGATTATACTCCATTTATAGTTATTATAAAATAGTGCCTATATTTTCTGTGCCCTACAATATATCCTTGGAGCTTGTTTATTTATACACAGTAGTTTGTTATCTCTTATTCCCCTACTTCTAAAAAAACAAAATGATTGTTATGTAGAAAGCACAATTTATCTGAATGTAGATGGCAGCCCACTTGAGTTTTCTTGCCTGGAGAATCCCATGGACAGAGGAGCCTGGTGGGCTACAGTCCATGGGCTGGCAAAGAGTCGGACATGACAGCACACAGCACACAGATGTGGAAAAGTAGAACTTAAGCAAATCTACTTTAGTGTAAGGACTAATGATCTGTGTATTTTAAGAAGTAAAAATTCTAAAATTGTATTATGTTGGTATGCAAAATGTTATCAAGAATATTTATGTAGCAAGATAGGGTTAGTCTGTTATCTCAGTTTTGTCTTCATGCCTGATTAGTTTCTTATTCTTTTCATCACAAGTTACTATAAATACATTTGGAAGCTTAAAAACAACACAAATGTATTATCTTCAGTTTTGAAGGTCGGATGTCTAACTGGGCCAAAATCAAGGTGTCTGCAGTGCTGCATTCCTCTTGGGGGCTCCAAGGAAGAAGTCATTTTCATGCCTTTTCTAACTTGAAGAGGCCATGCAACTTCCCTGGCTTGTAGCCCCTTCCTCTGTTTTAAAAGCCAGGATTGACTGGTTGAGTCTTTCTCAGGCCACATCACTGGTACTGACTCTTCGGCCTCCCTGCTGTGACGACATCAGGACTACTGAGATAATCCTGAGTAACTTTCCATGGCAAGGCCCTTAACTGAATCACACCTGCTAGGTTCCTTTTGCTGTGTAATGTCGTATATCCAGGTGTGACATTTCCAGGGATGTGAAGTTTCCAGGGATTAGGATTTGAACATCTTTGGTGTCGAGGTGGGGTAGTGGGGATTATTCTGTTGTCACAGTGCCCTTTTAAATATTTTGTTTGATATTGGTCAGGGGCTTCCCGGTGGCTCAGTGGTAAGCAATCTGCCTGGAATGCAGGAGACATAGATTTGATCTCTGAGTTGGGAAGATCCAGACATGGCAAGACATGGCAACCCACTCCAGTATTCTTGCCTGTAGAATCCCATGGGCTGAAGGAGCCTGGCGGGCTACAGTCCATAGGGTTGCAACGAGTTGGACACGGCTGAAGCGACTGAGCATGCATGCACATCCATACTAGAAGCTACTTGAAGGGCACAACCATGATTGTATAAGTCGGCCTTGTTTTCTCTCTTCTTGTTTTTGCTTTGGCTCTGTTGTTATGGGGAATGCAAACTAAAAGGTGAAGGCTCAAATTCATGTCCTGACACTCACTAGATGTGACCTTGGGCAAGTGTTTCAAGTTTGCCAGCCTCAAATTTTCCCATTTGTCAAATAAGCATAAGACCTACGCCTCAAACTTGTATGTGGATCAAAGGAGATAATGTCTGTGAAGAATGTCTTCATCTGCTCCTGCTACTGCTAAGCATTTTTCATAAATGATGAAGCAGTGTACAGATGAAGAAACTGCAGCTGTGGGGAAGTAAATGATTATGGAAAAGGAATAAAATAAAGATAACTGTGGATGTCCTTAACTGGATTATATCTTGGTTTGTGTTGTAACCTCTTATGATAACATTTAGGAAAATCTTCTTGCAACATGCTTTCCTTTTTCAGGAAGCAGATGTTACTAACAGATTGACCATTGCCCAGTTTTCTTAATAGTAAATCTTTTCTCAAAAGTTAAACAGATGATGAGCACTGACAGAGGAGAACACGTAGCACCTGGCACCGTCGAAGTCTCTTTGTTTAGAAATGTGGACTTGCCTGCATGATTTGTTAAATGCATCTCTTACAAAAGGAGACCCACCTACATTTGTGTCCCTCATTCAGTGAATTGGTGGCAGCACTCACCAACAATGTCTGTCCTAGAGAAGGTCATAAAGGTCATTGTCCTCCACCCAAGTGACTTGCTGGAACACTTACCACCTGTTCCCAGAAGGGCTTGGCTGTGTAGACTGTGGGCAAACCCTGGCTATGCCAATTTGCCAGTCAAGAAAAATGCTGTGGAGTATTTTCTGAAAATTACTATGCTTTGTATTTAATAGAAAAGAGAAGACTGAGCTGCTCTCTGGCCTCTGTGTCATACAGTTGCCAATTCATTGCAATTAAAACAATCAGGCTGACTCAAAAACAGCCTGAGTTTGCCTTTGTCCTCCTGGTGAATTTTCTGTCTTTCAGAGTGGTGTCGAGATACCTGTCCAGGTGCATTAGTCCTGCAAATTAGAAAGTTAAAAAACAGAGAAAATAGTCTCCTTTCCCTTGTTAATACAAAATAAGTTTATACTAAAGAATTACATATATGTGTGGTTTTTCACTTTTTTTAGCGTGTCTATGTTTATTCACATATGTTGTTTTTTAATGAAACTATTTCTCCTGATATACTCTATTGTTCCCCAGTAGAGAATTACACAATTGAACTGGCAGACAACCTAGAAATCAATTAATCCAATTCTTTTATTACTAGTTGACTAACACTCATGCAGTTAGTTGGCATTTTAACACTTTAAATATTTTACTGACGCTGAGTACATGTAGTCCTTTAAAGACCATCCTCTTCCCAGCCCATTTTGACCTGACTTGTACCCATTATTTTAAGACTTAACGGTGACTTTTTTTTTTTTAATCTTTGGTAAAGAGTTTTTGTTTTAAAATGTTAGATGCTTTCAGGATCATTTCCTTCTCATCTCTAGGAGGAAACAAACCAGCATTGATAGAGCACTGGGTGTTTTCAAAGGGCCTGTATTCTTTGTGCTGGCTCCATCAGAAGCATCAGACTTGCTCATGGAAGGAGAGGGGAGATTTTGATTCTCTGTTCCCCATGATGGTAATAAATCAGTCAGTAAATAAATACCAGTCCCCAGTGAAATGAGCTTTATCATAATTTTCTTCTGGCTCTACTTTTCTGACACTTCTTGTTTGCTTTTGAAAAACATCTGTACCTAATATATATAAAAGATATTCTTGGATAGCTCTGTGTAAATTAGTAACACTTGCTCATGTTCATAGACTATGATTTATTTTTACATTCACAGGTGATTAGTTTTTCAGTAGTCTGTGGCCCCAAACACTGGATTTAGAGATCTTTATCTCTTGTCATTTTAAAGTCAGTACAATTACGCTTTTAGAGACATTTAAAGACACTTTAAAGTTTACAAAGCAAATCATCCTTTCATTAATACTAAAGTATAACCACTGCATATTGTCTTCCAGAGTTTCTTACATTAAGAAACTGTGTTTTCTTACTCAGTCAAAGAATTTTATTAACCTCCATTTTGGTCATCAGTAATATCTGGAATTTTGGTTTTTTTAAATGAATTATTTTTCACAGCATTCTACTCCAATAGTTTGAGTACTAGGAAATATAATGTTTACTGACTATAGGAATAATAATGCTTAGAAGAATTGCTAGGGGAGCTTGTTCAACTTAAATATTCTTGAATTTCATGGGCTAAAACTCTATGTGTGGAAGACGAAAATGTAAACCTTAAGTTAATTAAAAGGGGATATGTAAGCTCCTAACAGAGCTTTTGTATGTGAAGGTTTTTGAATACATACCCACATTACTCTTTTTTCACTTTTTGAAACATACAAATAATACATATTCATTGATTGAAAAAAATGAGAAAACTCCAAAGGGCAAAAAGAGAAGAAGAATCTCCCAAATCCCACCACCGAGGAAATAGCTATAAGATATGTTTGGTTGTGTATGTATAACATG
This sequence comes from Okapia johnstoni, assembly GCA_024291935.2. NCBI lineage: Eukaryota > Metazoa > Chordata > Mammalia > Artiodactyla > Giraffidae > Okapia > Okapia johnstoni. The sequence goes on from CM044308.1 coordinate 140,179,492, forward strand.
TTTGTGTATGTACGTTGTGGCCTTTGTATATATACTCTGTGTGTGTGTGTGTGTGTGCAACTATGTACATATAAATATGTAAAATTATAGCTTACTCAATTTATCTCCTATTGTGTTGTAGCTAGATTTCTTAGCTTTTTCTTAAACTATTATAACAATGCTTTGAACATGTTTATTATGTTTTTGTTCTTTTAAATTATTTATTTAGGGTTAATTTCTAAAAATGAAATTTGGAAGTCAAAGGGATGTGTGTTTTTAACACGTTGTTATTTAGTCGCTAAGTCGTGTCCATCTCTTTTATGACTCCATGGACTGTAGTCTGCCAGGCTCCTCTGCCCATGGGATTTCCCAGGCAAGAAAACTGGAGTGGGTTGCCATTTCCTTCTGCAGGAGGACCTTCCTCAACCAGGGATTGAACCCATGTTTCCTGCTTGGCAGACAGGTTCTTTACCAGGGAGCCACCAGGGAAGCTCCCTTTAACACATACTTGATACATATTTGTGAAGTAGGAAACCATTTGTACAACTTATCTCTAAACCAAACTTGATATAATCTTTCTTAGTCTGGCAGATGAAGCAAACTGTTTTAATTTGCATTTCTTGTTTCTAGTGAGGTGTTAAGTCTTTTCTCATGAAAAGAGGTTAAGTGAGGTTAGCCTCTAGTGAGGTTAAGGCTTTTCTCACTTTTCTAGTGAGATGGCAGCAAACAAAACCATCCCAAAGAAAAAGAAATGCAGGAAGGCAAAGTGGTTGTCTGAGGGCACTTTACAAATAGCTGAGAAAAGAAGAGAAGTGAAAAGCAAGGGAGAAAGGGAAAGGCACACTCAACTTCCTAGGTGGCAATAATGGTAAAGAACTCACCTGCCAATAAAGGAGACTTAAGAGACTTGGGTTCAATCCCTGGGTTGGGGAAATCTCTTGGAGAAGGGCATTGCAACCCACTCTAGTATTCTTGCCTGTAGAATCTCATGGACAGAGGAGCCTGGCAGGCTACATATCCATAGTGTCACAAAGAGTCGGACAGACTGAAGCAGCTTAGCACAGGACACACCCAACTAAATGCAGAGTTCCAGAGGATACCAAGGAGAGATTCGAAGGCCTTCTTCAATGAACAATGCAAAGAAATAGAGGAAAACAACCGAAAGGGTAAGACTAGAGATCTCTTCAAGAAAATATGAAATATCAAAAGAATATTTCATCTAAAGATGGGCACAATAAAAGACACAAATGGTAAAGACCTTATAGAAGCAGAAGAGATCAAGAAGAGATGGAAAGAATACACAGAAGGACTGTACAAAAAAGATCCTTAATGACCTGGATAACCATGATGGTGTAGTCTCATTCTGGAGTGTGAAGTCAAGTGGGCCTTAGGAAGTACTGCTGCCAGTAAAGCTAGTGGAGGTGATGGAGTTCTAGCAGAGCTATTTGAAATCCTAAAAGATGATGCTACTAAAGTGCTGCATTCAATATGTCAGCAAATTTGGAAAACCCAGCAGTGGCCACAGGACTGGAAAAGGCCAATCTTCATCCCAATTCCCAAGAAGGGCAGTCCTAAAGAATGTTCAAACCACCAGACAGTTGCACTCATCTCCTATGCTAGTAAGGCTTTGCTCAAAACCCTCCAAGCTAGGCTTCAACATTATGTGAACTAAGAATGTCCAGGTGTTCAAGCTGGGTTTAGAAAAGGCAGGGGAAGCAGAGATCAAATTGCCAACATTCGCTGGATCATAGAGAAAGCAAAGGAATTCCAGAAAAACATCTACCTCTGTTTCATTGACTGTGCTAAAGCCTTTGACTGTGTGGATCATAGCAAACTGTGGAAAACTCTTAAAAGAGATGGGAATACCAGACCATCTTACCTGTCTCCTGAGAACCTGTATGCGGGTCAAGAACCAAAAGTTAGAACCCTGTATGGAACAACTGATTGGTTCAGGATTGAGAAAGGAGTACAAGACTGTTTATTGTCACCCTGTTTATTTAACTTATACACAGAGTACACTATGAGAAATGCCGGGGACATGAGTTACAAGCTGGAATCAAAATTGCCAGGAGAAATATCAACCACCTCAGATATGTGGATGATACTACTGTAAAGTATACATACTAAAGTAGTATGGTAGAAAGCAAAGAGGAATTAAACAGACTCTTGATGAGGGTGAAGGAAGAGAGTGAAAAAGCCAGCTTAAAACTCATTGTTAAATTAAGATCGTGGCATCTGGTCCCATTACTTCATGGCAAATAGAAGGGGAAAAGGAAACAGTGACAGATTTCCTCTTCTTGGGCTCTAAAATCACTGTGGATGGTGATGGCAGCCATGAAATTTGAAGACAGTTGCTTCTTGTCAGGAAAGCTATGACAAACCTAGACAGTGTGTTAAAAAGCAAAGGCATCACTTTGCTGACAAAGGTCCGTATAGTCAAGGCTATGATCTTTCCAGTAGTCATGTACGGATGTGAGAGCTGGACAATAAATAAGGCAGAGTGCCGAAGAATTGATGCTTTCGAATTGTGGTGCTGAAGAAGACTTTTGAGAGTCCCTTGAAAAGCAAGGAGATCAGACCAGTCAATCTTAAAGGAAATCAACCCTGAATATTCTTTGGCAGGAATGATGCTGAAGCTCCAGTACTTTGGCCACTGATGTGAACAGCTGACTCATTGGAAATGACTCTGATGCTGGTTAAGATTGAAAGCAGGAGAAGAGGGTGACAGAGATTGAGATGGTTGGATGGCATCACTGATTGAATGCACATGAACTTGGGCAAACTCCGGGAGATGGTGATGGATAGGGAAGCCTGACATGCTGCAGTCCATGGGGTGGCAAAGAGTCCGACACGACTTGGCGACTGAACAACAACAATTTGCATTTCTGATTTCTAGTGAGGTTAAGTCATATTAGGTTAAGCTGATATGTTTATTAGCTTTTTCTGTATTGTCTATTCGTATTCTTGGTCTGTTTCCCTACTGATACATCTGTTTTTTTTGTTGATTTTGAAAAGTCTTTGTTATACATTTACATTTCTGTTATGTGGCAGCTACTTTTCTGCCTGAGAAGTTTGTCATTTTTTAGGAACAATATTGAGATATAATCTTACATATTTATAGCGTTTTGCAGATATTATTAAAATTGAATTCCAGAGCATTTCTATCACCCTCTATAAAGAAACCTCATGTTCATTTTCAGTCACTGCCCATTTGCACCCCCACTGATATTAAAATGTGCTAATTAGGTACTACTAAAAAATGCTGCTAATTATGATTATGTCACCATTGACTGTAATACACATTCATATTTCAAAGATGTTGATATCTGAATATTTGCAACTCTGAATCAATAAAATACATTATCTTCCAATAGTATTATGTTACTTATACAGTCAGTCAGCAGCTGTAGGATTACTTCATTTTCTTTCATATTTCTTTTATAATATTTGTAAGGGTCTGAAAATATCTTATGTAATTGGTTATTATTTCTCTCCCTTGAAAGCAGGGATCTTATCTGTCTCATTTAACTGTTATACTCCATGCATTTAGACTTAGGAATTGCCCATGATTTATTTATTTAACTGAATGATCAAAGAGATTTGTCTATCCTGTTAATTTTCACATAAATTAGCAAGCCATTTTGGGAGATTTTTCTTTCAGGCAGATTTGTTACAGGAAACATGACTGAACACAAGTGATGTTTGAGGTAAAAAGCTACTTAAGGAAGACTCCAAATTGTCTATCTCATTAAACGGTGAATGTGAAGTGGCATTATTGTTTTTAATTGAGGTATAATTGACATATTAGTTTCAGGTGTACAATATAATGATTTGATATTTGTGTATATTGAAAAATATTGACCATAATAAGTCTAATTAACATCCATTATCATATACAGTTACAAAATATTTTTTTCTTGTAGTGAGAACTTTTGAGATTTACCCTTTAGCAACTTTCAAATATGCAGTATGTTACTATTAACTGTAATAAAGTCACCATGCTGTATATTATATTGTTTTAATAGACACTTTTTAAGGGCAAAATGTAAGCTCTCTGAGGACTCACATCATTTCATTATTTGTAGAGTGCTGCTGCTGCTGCTGCTGCTAAGTCGCTTCAGTCGTGTCCGACTCGGTGCAACCCCATAGACGGCAGCCCACCAGGCTCCCCCGTCCCTGGGATTCTCCAGGCAAGAACACTGGAGTGGGTTGCCATTTCCTTCTCCAACTGTAGAGTAACGGGAACTAAATGACTAAATACACAGGACTTCATTGGTTTGCTCTTCTAATGCTTTGGCATTCTTCTTGCCTTTGGCCTTTTCAGAAAAGATGACATAATCTTATTGTTCCCAAGGATATTCTTTAGGCATGAAAAGAAGAAACAAAATGTAGTTTCAGGATGATACGGTGACTTTGTCTTAAAAATGATTCTCCTGAAAGTTGAACAGTGTGTTTTCAAACACTTGGAGGAAATGAGAAAAAAAAAGTGTTGGTTACTATAATCAGCAGGCCAACTCTAAAGCTTTGACAGTTTGTGTTGTTCAGTATGCTTCTGTGCTGAAGTCCTCAATCATGGAAGTCTGATAAAGTGCAATGGCAAGTTCAAAAGCTAACCAAAATAGACATTAAATTTTCAAGTCTCAGGTGATGTACTTGCTAATTAACTTCAGGACTCTCTAGCAACATTTTCCTCTGTGCATTTTTGAAAGTGACAGTGTAGAGTCTTAATTTACATGATATGGGGCAGTTTCTTCTCACTCTTGCCATTGCATGAGATTTTCTTTTTCCTTTTAATTTACTTGGGAGAGCAGAGCTAATATTCCAAGGGGTTTTACAGAGCTGTGGACAGAAATCATTGTTCTTTCTTGACTGTTGCCTGAGGTAGCATTCCCTCCAGCACTGGAATTTCTGCAGTTTGTCTGTATTAGATTTCCCTTTCAAGGTTGGTGGCATGGTCCAAGCAGCCTGGGGAGTTCCGGCATCACTCGAAATGGTGACTCAGGGCCATGACTCAAAATATTTACTTCCCTCATGCGCCCTGGATTAGCTGCCAATTTCAGCCAGGTCATGAATGAACTTCTTGTCAGTGTGTTTGGAGAGCAGGCTTTCCTTTTCTGTCTCCCCACCCAATTCTATTCACACTGAGATTGAATTGGGTATTTTAAGACTTGGTCTCTGAAAAAAAAAAAAGTTCCGATTGGTAAAGAAGAACTTCCCATTGAGCAAACTTCTTAAAGAAATGGTAATTTGAGGTTTTGAACCTGTTGAAGCTGAAGGTGTTCAAAGCAATGGGTGATATTAATACATATTTTTTGGAAAACTGTTGACTTAAGTTTTAGATGTTAATGCATGATGATACATTATAGCCAAATATATTTGACTTCTTTTGTGTGGTAATGTAATTGAAAACACAGTTAATAACTTGATGCCTTAAGATGTAATTATTGTCTTGGGCGCATATCTAAGTTTTAAATAAGCTCCAGGCTTTTCAAGTGTGCTTTTTAATAAAAAAAAAAAAAAAAAAAAAAGGCCATATTGCCTGATCCTTTTTTACCTTTGACTGGTGTTTCTTATTTTTTTAAAATCCTGTGGGCAAATTGCTTGCCATATTGGACAGAACTGTGGATTTTTGTGTACCATAATACTTGATGATAAAAATAAAATTGAAGTATATGTAATACTTATTTTCTTGGACATTTTTTAGCTTAAGCTTAACTTGATGTCCAGAAAAGCAGTCCATAATCATAATGGTAGGGGTGCTGTAGGAGCTTTTTTTAAAAAATAGGACACAGAACATGGTAGCAGTGAGAAGCACTTATTACTTAACAGTGCATTGTAGTGTCCTATGCTACCACTTACAAATTTAGAGAAAAGTCCGTTTGTTTAGGGAAAAACATATATGGAGGCAGTTTTTCAAAGTAGTAGGAAGAGAATTGATATCATTTTACAGAGAAAACTTCTCTTCCATCTTTCAGGAGTATAATTGAAGAAAAATTGCTTAGCACAGAGGGCAACTGAAAAATACCATGCAGCCCATCCTTAGCATTGTGTGAAAGCTCTTGACCACCTAGAGGCCCTTTTCTCTAGTAACAGTGAACAACTCACGAGTCTCTAAAAATCCAAGAATACCCATTGCTCTATTTCTTTGCACAGGGTTTTCTCTTGACCTGGAGAGCATATCCCTCCCCTGTACTCTGCACCCTTTTCCCAGAGCTCTTTACACTCCTCTGCCATCACTCCACTGTGATTACTTGTTCCCGTGATTGGTCTTCGTGTGTCAGATATTTCCTTCAGGGAAGACTAACATTTCCTCATGTGTTAGAGTCATGGACGGTTGCAACCGAATTTTCAGTTAGGGTTTGGACCAAACATGGAAGGAATAAGGTATTCCTGGTCAGAGGAGAAAGGCCTATAGGTGGGAATGAGTGGGGCTTGTATAAGGGACTAGAGGCTCAGAGTAAGGGAACTCTTACATATAAGAATAAGTTTATCTGGAAAACTTAATAAAAATTTATCCATTAGAATAATATTCTATATTACATTCCATTTTCCAGAAGAATTAGGAACCTTCATTTAGGAATGATCTTCACTTAGGAATGAGCTCATGCTCACTTAGCTTATGCTGAGCTTCTTGAAATTCAAGAGGAAGTGGACGTGACTTTGAGGGAATATGTGAGTCTCTTGAATCAAAATAGAAATATTACTGAACATGAAACTAAAGGAGATGTAGGTGGTTGATTAAATAAACTGCTGTGCAGCTGTATGATGTATTATACAACAATGGAATTGGTGCTATAGGTCTACTTTTATTGACATGTTGTGACATGGAAAAAAGTATATACATTTATATAGAATAATAGAATTTTTTTTAACCTTTTAATATATTTTTTTATTGAAGGATAATTGCTTTACAAAATTTTGTTGTTTTCTGTCAAACCTCAACATGAATCAGCCATAAGTATACATATATCCCCTCCCTTTTGAACTTCCCTCCCATCTCCCTCCCCATCCCACTCCTGTAGGTTGATACAGAGCCCCTGTTTGAGTTTTCTGAGCCATATAGAAAATTACCTTTGGCTATCTATTTTACATATGGTAATGTAAGTTTCCGTGTTACTCTTTCCATACATTTCACCCTCCCCTCTCCTCTCCCCATGTCCATAAGTCTATTTTCTGTTTCTCCATTGCTGACCTGAAAATAAATTCTTCAGTACCATTTTTCTAGATTCTGTATATGTGCATTAGAATGTGATATTTATCTTTCTCTTTCCGACTTACTTCAATCTGTATAATAGATTCTAGGTTCATCCACCTCATCAGAATTGACTCAAATGTGCCGTTTTGTGGCTGAGTAATATTCCATTGTGTATATGTACCACAACTTCTTTATTCATTTGTCTGTCAATGGACACCTAGGTTGCTTCCATGTTCTAGCTATTGTAAATAGTGCTGGAGTGAACAATGGGATACATATGTCTTTTTCAATTTTTATTTCCTCAGGGTATATGCCTAGTAGTGGGATTGCTCAGTCATACGGTGGTTTTATTCCTAGTTTTTAAGGAATCTCCATTATGTCTTCCATAGTGGCTGTATCAATTTACATTCCCAGCGACAGTGCAAGAGTGTTCCCTTTCTCCACACCCTCTCCAGCATTTATTGTTTGTAGACTTTTTGATGATGGCCATTCTGACTGGTGTGAGATGATATCTCACTGTAGTTTTGATTTGCATTTTTCTAATAATGAGCAGTGTTGAGCATCTTTTCATGTGTTTGTTAGCCATCTGTATGTCTTCTTCAGAGAAATGTCTGTTTAGGTCTTTTCCCCATTTTTTGATTGGGTTGTTTGTTTTTCTGGTATTGAGTTGTATGAGTTGCTTGTATATTTTTGAAATTAATCCTTTGTCAGCTGTTTCAGTTGCTATTATTTTCTCCCATTCTGAGGGTTGTCTTTTCACCTTGCTCATAGTTTCCTTTGCTGTGCAAAAGCTTTTAAGTTTAATCAGATCCCACTTGTTTACTTTTGTTTTTATTTCCGTTACTCTAGGAGGTGGGACATAGAGGATCTGGCTTAGATTTATGTCATTGAGTGTTCTGACTATGTTTTCCTCTAAGAGTTTTATAGTTTCTGGTCTTACACTTAGGTCTTTAATCCATTTTGAGTTTATCTTTGTGTATGGTGTTAGGAAGTGTTCTAATTTCATTCTTTTACACATAGCTGTCCAGTTTCCCAGCCATTTATCGAAGAGCCTGTCTTTGCCCCAATTGTATATTCTTGCCTCCTTTGTCAAAAATAAGGTACCCATAGGTGCATGGGTTTATTTTTGGTCTTTCTATTTTGTCCCATTGGCCTGTATTTTTATTTTTGTGCTGGTACCATGCTGTCTTGATGACTGTAGCTTTGTACTATAATCTGAAATCCCAAAGGTTGATTCCTCCAGCTCCATTCTTCTTTCTCAAGACTGCTTTGGCTATTCGGGGCCTTTTGTGTTTCCATATGAATTGTGAAATTTTTTGTTCTAGTTCTGTGAAAAAATACCATTGGTAATTTGATAGGGATCGCATTGAATTTGTAGATTGCATTTGGTACTATAGTCATTTTCACAATATTGATTCTTCCTACCCAGGAACATGCAATATCTCTCCATCTGTTTATGTCATCTTTGATTTCTTTTATCAGTGTCTTATAATTTTCTGTGTACAGTTCTTTTGTCTCCTTAGGTAAGGCTTTTCCTAGATATTTAATTCTTTCTGTTGCAATGGTGAATGGGATTGATTCCTTAATTTCTCTTCTGATTTTTCATTGTTAGTATATAGAAATGCAAGTGATTTCTGTGTATTGAATATTTGTATCCTGCAACTTTGCTAAATTCACTGATTAGCTCTAGTAATTTTCTGATACTCTGTTTAGGGTTTTCTATGTACAGTATCGTGTCATCTGCAAACAGTGAGAGCTTTACTTTTCTTTTCCAATCTGGATGCCTTTTATTTCTATTTCTTCTCTGATTGCTGAAGCTAAGACTTCCAGAATTATGTTGAATAATGGTGGTGAAAGTGGACACCCTTGTCTTGTTCCTGATCTTAGGGGGAATGCTTTCAGTTTCTCACCATTGAGAATAATGTTTGCTGTAGGCTTATCATATATGACCTTTACTATGTTGAGGTAGCTTCCTTCTATGCACATTTTTTGAAGAGTTTTGATGATAAATAGGTGCTGAATTTTGTCAAAGGCTTTTTCTGCATCTATTGAGATTGTCATATGGTTTTTATCTTTCAATTTGTTAATATGGTATATCACCTTGGTTGATTTGCATATATTGAAGAATCCTTGTATCTCAGGAATAAACCCAACTTGATCATGGTGTGTGAGCTTTTTGAAGTGTTGCTGAATTCTGTTTGCTAAAATTTTCTTGAGGATTTTTGCATCTATGTTCATCAGTGATACTGGCCTCTAGTTTTCTTTTTTTGTGTTATCTTTGTCTGGTTTTGGTATCAGGGTGATGGTGGCCTCGTAGAATAAGTTTGGAAGTGTTTCTTTCTCTGCAATTTTTTGAAAGAGTTTTAGAAGGACAGGCATTAGCTCTTCTCTAAATGTTTGGTAGAGTACTCCTATGAAGCCATTTGGTCCTGGGCTTTGTTTTTGGGGAGATTTTTGATCACAGCTTCAATTTCAATGCTTGTAATTGAGTTGTTCATAATTTCTATTTCTTCCTGGTTCAGTCATGAAAGACTGAACTTTTCTAAGAATCTCGTCTATTTCTTCCAGGTTATCCATTTTATTGCCATATAGTTGTTCATAATAGTCTCTTATAATCCTTTGTATTTCTGCATTGTCTCTAGTAACCTCTTTTTCATTTCTAATCTTGTTGATTTGATTCTTCTCACTTTTTTTCTTGATGAGTCTGCTAAAGGTTTGCCAATTTTATTTATCTTCTCAAAGAACCAGCTTTTAGTTTTATTAATCTTTGCTGTTGTTTCTTTCATTTCTTTTTCATTTATTTCTGCTTGGATCTTTATGGTTTCTTTCCTTCTACAAATTTTGGGGTTTTTTGTTCTTCTTTTTATAGTTGTTTTAGGTGTAAAGTTAGGTTGTCTATTTGATGTTTTTCTTGTTTCTTGAGGTAGGATTGTATTGCTGTAAACTGTCCAGTTAGAACTGCTTTTGCTGCATCCTATAGGTTTTGAGTTGCTGTGTTTTCATTGTCATTTGTTTCTAGAAATTTTTTGATTTCCTCTTTGATGTTTTCAGTAACCTGTTGGTTATTTAGAAGTGTGTTTTTTAATCTGCATGTGTTTGTGTTTCTTGCAGTTTTCTTCTTGTAATTGATATCTAGTCTCATAGCGTTGTGGTCAGAGAAGATGCTTGATAGGATCTCAGTTTTCTTAAATTTACTGAGGTTTGATTTGTGACCCAAAATGTGGTCTATCCTGGAGGATGTTCTATGTGCACTTGAGAAGAAGGTGTATTCTGCATTTGAATGGAATGTCCTGAAGATGTCAATGAGATCCATCTCATCTAATGTATCATTTACGAATTGTGTTTCCTTATTAACTTTCTGTTTTGATGATCTGTCCATTGTGAGAGTGGGGTGTTAAAGTCTCCTACTATTATTGTGTTACTGTCAATTTCTCCTTTTATGTCTTATGTATTTATGTCTTTTGTGTCTTATATGTTTGTCTTATGTACTGAGGTGCTCCAATGTTGGGTGTGTAGATATTTACAATTGTTATGTCTTCCTTTTGGATTGGTCCCTTAGTAATTATGTAGTGTCCTTCCTTGTCTCTTGTAATCTTCTTTATTTTAAGGTCTATTTTGTCTGATATGAGGATTGCTACTCCAGCTTTCTTTTTCTTTCCGTTTGTTAGGAATATATTTTTCCATCCTCTCACTTTCAGTCTATATGTGTCTTTAGGTCTGCAGTGGGTTTCTTGTAGACAGCATTTATATGGGTCTTGTTTTTGTACCCATTTAGCCAGTCTGTGTCTTTTGGTTGGAGCATTTAATCCATTTACATTTTAAGTAACAATTGATACATATGTTCCTATTGTCATTTGGGGTTGGTTTTGTAGGTCTTTTTTCTTCTCTTGTATTTCTTGACTATATAAGTCCCTTTAACATTTGTTGTAAAGCTGGTTTGGTGGTACTGAACTCTCTTAACTTTTGCTTGTCTGAAAAGCTTTTGATTTCTCCATCAATTTTGAATGAGATCCTTGCCGGGTAGAGTGATCTTGGTTGTAGATTTTCCCCTTTCAGTACTTTAAATATATCCTGCCATTCCCTTCTGGCCTGCAGAGTTTCTGCTGAAAGATCAGTTGTTAAACGTATGGGGTTTCCCTTTTATGTTACTTGTTGCTTTCCCCTTGCTGCTTTTAATATTCTTTCTTTGTGTTTAGTCTTTGTTAGTTTGATTAGTATGTGTCTTGGCATGTTTCTCCTTGGGTTTATCCTATATGGGACTCTGCGCCTCTTGGACTTAATTGACTATTTCTTTTTCCATGTTGGGGAAAATTTCAACTCTTAAAAAATTTTCTCATAGCTTTTCTTTTTCTCTTCTTCTTCTGGGACCTGTATAATTCGAACGTTGGTGTGTTTGATATTGTCCCAGAGGTCTCTGAGACTATCCTCAGTTCTTTTCATTCTTTTTACTTTATTCTGCTCTTCAGAAGTTATTTCTACCATTTTATCTTCCAGCTCACTGATTCGTTCTTCTCCTTCAGGTATTCTGCTATTGATTCCTTCTAGAGTATTTTTAACTTCAGTAATTGTGTTGTCTCTGTATGTTTATTTTTTAATAATTCTAGGTCTTTGTTAATTGATTCTTGCATTTTCTCCATTTTGTTTTCAAGGTTTTTGATCATCTTTGCTATCATTCTGAATTCTTTTTCAGGGAGTTTGCCTATTTTCTCTTCATTTATTTGGACTTCTGTGTGTCTAGTTTATTCCTTCATTTGTGTTGTATTTCTCTACCTTTTAATTATTTTTTTTAACTTATTGTGTTTGAGGTCTCCTTTTCCCAAGCTTCAAGGTTGAATTCTTTCTTCCTTTTGGTTTCTTCCCTCCTAAGTTTGGTCCAGTGGTTTGTGTAAGCTTTGTATAGGGTGAGATTTGTGCTGAGTTTTGTTTGTTTTTCCTCTGATGGGCAAGACTGAGTGAGGTGGTGATCCTGTCTGCTGATGATTGGGTTTGTATTTTTGCTTTGTTGTTTAGATGAGGAGTCCTGCACAGTGGGTGGATGATGCCGGGTCTTGTATTCAAGTGGTTTCCTTTGTGTGAGTTCTCACTGTTTGATACTCCCTAGCGTTTGTAGTTCTCTGGTAGTCTTGGAGTTGGTGCTTCCACTCCAAAAGTTCAGGGCTTGATCTCTGGTCAGGAACAAAGATTCCACAAGTGGTTTGTTACATCATTGAGGGAGATTAAAACAGATACCCCAAACGAGAAACCAAAGATGTACCCAGACAAATGGCAGTTACAAATCAGGTAAATAGTAAAGTAATGAGATATATACATATACACCCATGAGCGAAATCAAAACAGAATCCAACAAAAATGAAGTACAATAGATTCCTCCGGCGAACAAAGGAAATAAAAAATTATGTTTACCAGTTAAGAACAAAACTAACTAAAGCACAAAGTGGAAAACAAAACTAAAGTAAGGTGCCAAGTGGGGAATAAAGCAGTGAGAACAAAGCTAACAAATGTGTTGAGAGGAACTTAAAGAGAAGGAAGAATAGATGTGCAAAGTTAAATAGAGGTAGATGAAGATTTATATACATTAAAGATTAAATGCAAGGGGAAGAGAACAGTAGAAAGGCAAACAAAGAAATAAATGTAGAAAAAAGAATATAGGTTTAAAAAAATTAAAATTATAAAAAGAGAAAAGAGAGAAACTGAAGAAGAAAGGAAAAAAAAAAAAAGGAAAACTCCACAGAACTGCAAAAGCCCAACGTAGAGGCAGAGGTTTATAACAATAATAAAAGTGTGACTGAATATACACATATACATATCCACCCATAAGCAAAATCAAAACAGTCCAACAAAAATAAAGTACAGTAGATTGGCCTGGCGAACAAAATGTTTATCTACCAGGACAAAATTAACTGAAAAGCATAAACTGGATAACAAAACTAAAGCAAGGTGCCAACTGGGAAATAAAGCCATGAAAATAAAACTAACAAATATGTTGAGAGGAAAGGAGAGAAAAGAAACAGAATATATGTGCAAAGTTAAATAGCGATACATAAAGAAGATTTATACACATTAAAGATTAAGTGCAAGGGGAAAAGAAGAGTAGGAAAAGCAAACAAGAGAATAAATGCAGAAAAAGTAATAATAGGTTTAAAAAGTAAAGATTGAAATTGAAAAAAAGAGAATAGAAAAAAAGGGAACCCCCCCAGAACTGCAAAAGCCCAATGCAGAGACAGGCTAATCATAACAATAAAATATGTGACTGAGGGAAAAAAAAAGCTCACAAGCTTAATTTCATAGTGCCAATAAAGTTGACAAGTACAACCCAGGGAGGGAAAAAGAGGAAAAAAAAAATACCCAAAACAGTCTACAGAACAAGTCGAAACATAAGAATAATAAGTGTTTTTTTTGAGTCACTGCTATCAGAGTCCTTTCCCTCAATGGGAGTCACAGTCCACCTCACCTCCTTAGGATGTCCTCCAACACTGTGCTGATCTCTGGACCTGTTGTGGGGGCAGCTCAAATTCTAATTTGGTCCTAGTCCTGTGTGTTCTTGCCTCCAGTGTTCACAGCTATCAGAACTAGTGCGTTTTATTTTGTGGGAGCTCTCAATGGCCTTTTATATATTGCGTAGACACAGAGCCTGGCTAGTTGATGGAGTGGATTTAATCTGCAGCTTGTACAGCTGGTGGGAAGGTTTTGAGTCTTATTCCTCAGTCACACTGCCCCTGGGTTTCAATTGTGGTTTTATTTCCACCTCTGCATGTGGGTCGTCCACTGGGATTTGCTTCTGAGGATGCCCTGGAAGGACTTGATTGATCCTGTGAGGGCCAGGTGTGGAGGTGATGCAGCTGCTTGGGTGTCAGGGATTCTGGCATCACCAGGTACTCAAGGGAGTTGGTGGCTAGGGCAGCAGGAAATATGGTGCTCTAGAAGGGTATGGCAACCAGTATTGGCCAGTTCATTCCAGTATTCTTGCCTGGAGAACCCCGCTCCCTGACAGAGGAGCCTGCACGCTGCAGTCCACAGGGTCACAAAGAGTTGGACACTACTACCAAAGCCACCCTGTGAGCATAGATGCAAGACTTTCTGCCTGTGGCAGCTCTGCCCCAGTGAGAGTTGAGTGAGAAGGTGGCGTAGCTGCTTGGCTTGCAGGGACCGGGATTGCCTCCACCGCAGGAGTTATGGCCCCATCAGTCTTTTTTCAAGCCTCTTGTAACTGGAGACCAGAAGACCTCTTTGGCCAGTCTTTCTCCGTAGCTCCACCCGGTCAGGCACTTAGAGCGCTCCCCTGCCTGGGGTCCTTCTCTGTTGTTTGGTGCGTCAGGCACATAGAGAGGGCCCCCCCTCCCCCCGCCCCGTGACTGGGGTCCTACTCTGTAGATCGGTGGGTCAGGCACTTAAAGGGACACCCTGAGTAGGGTCCTGTTCTGTAGTTCAGTGCATCAGGCGTTTGATGGGCCAGTCTCTGTATTGTTCAGCTGCTGCTGATGGTGTGTGGTGGGGGAGAGAGGCTATGGTGATGGCTGCACCCCCTACGCATGACTCAGCAGTATCGCCTTTTGCTTCCATGGCTGCCTGGCTTTCTTCCACAGGCATTTCCCACCACAGTCTCCTCCCTCCCATCCCCTCCATCCATCTCTCTGCAGTCAATGACAGCCCTTGCCCTGGGATTGCTCTGCAATTCCTAAACTCCAGCTGCCAGCCACTGCACCTTCCAGGGGATAGAAGTCCCTGTCCGGGGTATGTATGGCTGCAGCAAGGACTGTCTGATTCTCATTCCATTTAGGCTGCCACAGATCAGCTGTTTCACTCTCAGCCTTAAATGTTTCTCCTCTGACTCAGACAATTGCCGTGATGTGGGGATCGGACCCCTGCTTCATTTCCCCTACCTGCCGAGGACAGGTCCAGTCCTACTAACACTCCTATTTTCCCCCCTAATTCCTTCATCCTACCTAGTTTTGCATGGTTCTATATATTCTTTTCTGCTTGTCAGGCACTCCTGTCCGCTCTCAGCTGGTGTTCTGCATGCACTTCTGTGTCTGAAGGTGTATTCCTGATGTATCCATGGAGAGAGATGTACTCCACGTCCATCTATTCCTCTGCCATCTTGTTCTCTGTTTTTTTAATACTGGCTTACAATATCTATTTTACATAAAAGAATATGCATGTATTCCTAAAACAAATGTTTCGGATAGATACCAAAATGTGAGCAGAGGCTGTTTTGTTTCTTCATGGTAAGATTGTGGTCTTTAGATTTGTCTTTGCGTATGGTTTTATTTTGTGTTTATTTTTTTCATTTGTTTTATAATACTTTTAATGGTATTATTAGAGTAAATGTGTGTGTGTGTGTGTGTGTGTGTATGTGTGTGTGCATGCTCGGTCATGTCCAATTCTTTGTGAGTCCATGGACTGTAGCCTGCCAGACTCCTCTGTCTATGGAATTTTCCAGGCAAGAACACTGGAGTGGGTTGCCATTTCCTCCTCCAGGGGATATTTGTGACCCAGAGATCAAACCCGCATCTCTTGTATTGGCATGTGGATTCCTCACCATTAGAGCCACCTGGGAAGCCCAGAGTAAATATGATAAAGAGTGCAAATAAACAGAAATAAAAGATACTCTGTTGTTGGCCTATAGTACATACAATTTGTACTTGCTGACTGCTGTACTTTTATTTTGCAAAATTTTAAACTTAGAGAAAATTTGAAACTGTAATGTAATGAACAGTATCCCCTTCACCTAGATTCAAGTATTCTTGCAGACGTTGTGAAACTTTACCCCCAGAATACTTCCCATAGCAGATAGTTCCCCATAACTAGGACCTTCCCTTATATAACCAAAGTACTGTCATCATCACAGACTAGAAATGTGTCATTATTACAGTACGGTTATCTAATAAAGTCCTTTGTAACTTGAAAAGTTTCTTCAGACAAAAGAGTCAGTCAAGGATCATATCTTGCATTGGGTTGCCATGTCTCATTGTTCTCTTTTAATCTTGAATCTTACTGTTTTTCTTTTGTCTTTTATGACATTGACGTTTTTGAGGAAGCTATATCAAATGTCTTTAGGCAGGAACACTTGTATTTGCAAGAATATAGTGATGTTGGGTCTGCATTTTTTTTAATTGAAGTTTTATTAGAGGATGAGGAACTATATAGAGCTATAATTTGAATTAATTTGAGTGCACCTCTCTAATGTGGTACTTTCGTTCATTAAAGAACAAAATACAGAAATACAGAAAAGTTTTGCTTTTGCTTGGATATCTTTAGGGTCTTGCTGAAAAGGCTGTTTTAAATGAAAGCAGAAGTAGAAGGTAGCAGTTGTGATAATGCTGTACTTTCTGTTCAGATACCTAAGTTCATAAAGTCAGTTCCCTCAGGCTAAGCTTACCTGAGTTTATCATGATTCTTATGGTGTCAAGTGATAGTGACTGGAAGTGTATCCCTCCAAGCACCAGCTGTTTCAGGTTCATACTGTGTTTCTCATTAATGTAAGGGGAGGGGGGATGCCTTTATTTCCTTCGTAGAAAAGAATAGAATAGAAAGCCAGTGAGAGAACTCAGCTTGCAGTGGCATTTTTAAAAATCCTATTACGTAACTTGCAATCATACATTTTATGGCTAAAATCCTAGAAAAAACTATTAATTGAATCCCATTCTTCCAATGGCAAAGCCTCTTTGCAGTTGTAGGTCAGGCCATTTGTAGCGTTTTGTTTTTAGAATATATATTGCTCAAACTGTGCTAGGCTGTACTGCCGTAACATTTTTTTTTTTTCCCTTAAACAAATACCCAGATCTTACTCACTTAAAAAAGGATAATTTCTTGCTCATGTCATCATCTTGTATTGATCATTTGGCTGTTTTCGATGGTTTAGAAACTTGAACTACGGCTTCTTTTGTTAAGGAATTCCATACCGTCTATTTCAGTTTCATAGATGGGAGAAAGAAAACATGGAGAATTTATATCCACTGTTTTTGTTTTGCTTTGTTGTTTTAAATGAAATGACAATTTGAGATTTCACATATAAGTGATATGATGAAGCATTTGTTTTTCTGTGACTGTCTTATTTCCCTTAACATAATATCTTCTAGCTCCAACCATATTGGGGGACATGGCAGGACTTTTTTTTAAGGTTGAGTAATACTCCATTTTAATTATAGAGCGTATTTTCTTTTTTTTTTTTTTTTTTTTAATTCATTCAACCATAGACATTTAAGTTGCTTCTATGTCTTGACTGTTGTTAATGATACTTCAGTGAACAAGGGAGTACAGATATTGCTTTAAGATAGTGGTATATTTCCTTCAGGTATATGCCTAGGAGAAGGCAATGGCACCCCACTCCAGTACTCTTGCCTGGAAAATCCCATGGACGGAGGAGCCTGGTGGGCTGCAGTCCATGGGGTCGCAAAGAGTCGGACACAACTGAGCGACTTCACTTTCACCTTTCACTTTTGTGCGTTGGAGAAGGAAATGGCAACCCACTCCACTGTTGTTGCCTGGAGAATCCCAGGGATGGGGGAGCCTGGTGGGCTGCCATCTATGGGGTCGCACAGAGTTGGACACGACTGAAGCGACTTAGCAGCAGCAGCAGCAGCATATGCCTAGAGTGGAATTGCCAATAATAGTCCTATTTTTAATTTCTTATGTAGCCTCCATACCATTTTCCATAATGGCTGCACCAATTTGCATTGCCAGCCAACAGTGTATCAGGGTTCCCTTTTCTCCACATCTGATAATAGCCTTCTTAACTGGTGTGAGATGACACCTTATTGTAGTTTTGATTTGCATTTACTTGATGACTACTGATATACTCATACTGACTACTCATATCCACTCTTAACTGACTTGAACTGGAAGGAACACATGCCACTTCTGCACGTAACTTATTGATTAAAATGAATTGTGTGGCTTTAACCTAACTGGGAGGATGGGAAATGTAAGGGAGCACATGGACTGTTAGGGGGCCTTTAGGTCACTGATGTGTCTTGTTTCCAGTGAGGTCGGCATGTGAACATCGGCATCAAGGGCAAGCCAACCACTGTTGGGAAACCTTGATTTACTTGGTAAAAGGCATATATTAGTTAGTTCATTCATCCTTCCTCCCTCCCTTTACTAATAAAAAGGTGCTTTGTGACCACTGACAAAAGTGAGTGGTGTTTAGACTACAGATAGAGGACTTTGGAGAGTGACAATTCAAATTATTTATTTTTTTGCAAAAACAACAAAAAAGTTCAAAGAATTATATAGCTAATATGTCCTTCATCTTGCCTATGAAATGTCTGGCATTATTCAAATGATCATTAATTATTTATAATTCTTCAGTTGATCTTAAAAGTCCTCAGAATGGAATTGAATAACCATAAGCACTATTTTAGAAGGTTGAGATTTGGAGAGTAGATTTAATCAAACCTTTTGATGATATTTACATATTGACTGGCATTCTTAAAGCTGATACTGGTCTGATATCTCTCTCCAGTAGTTATTGAAATATATGTTTATAAGGAATGATTATTATAAGTAGATTTTAAGAGGAACAGACTAGTCTTTAAGAATAGTCTCTCCTAATACTTCATACATTTATTTCTATAACTTTTTTTTCATTGATCCGATCAAGAACTTTCTCGTGGAAAAAGATTTTTATCTTTTTCTTTTAAAATCTACAGTGCTTTATGAGTACTTGGTATACTGGAAATAACTTTTTCAATAATGTAGGCTGAAAAATAAATGCTTGCATGTAGTGTGCCAAGTCTAATTCTTTTTCCTACCAGCCAGATAATGTCTCCTGGATTCTGACTCATGGTATAATGTCATTGACAAGATGTTAGTCTTTTACTTTAGTCTTTAACTGCTGGTGTTCTATAAAGGTGTTTCATGCCTTCTATTTTCAGAAATATCTTTATGCTACAGAAAGAACTTTGGGGAATACAGAAAGTATTTAATAGTTAATTATCTTATAATTTAGCAACCGGAGAATTTCACTTATTGTGACTTTTACACATCTATATTATGATAATTGATAGGGCTAGTAACAAATCTGAGACACTTCCAAGTCATCTTGTATTTTATTTTTCTGGTTAGTTGAAAGTATAAAGTATATAATGTTTTAAAGAGTATGAAATAAGTAGCCAAATTTGATTAATTAGAGGCATACTATTTGTAAACCTCACTGAGTTGAAATAAACTCTGTTATACAAAGGAAGCATATTTTGATTCTCACCCCTCATGCTTTTTAAAAATGTTTTAATTTATTTTACTTTATTTTAGGCAACAGAGATTATGCCAAGGATGATCCATTGGAGTTTAAGTCTCATCAGTGGTTTGGAGCATCTGTGAGGTCAAAACAGGATAAAATTTTGGTAAGTTTTGCATATTTACTCACAGGTTAAATTTAGTCAATTTATGTGAAAACACAGGAAGTTTTCTGTTTGAAAGCTGATAGTAAAATTCAGTGTGCTCAGGGGCAGAGAGTCTATTCTGATAACGCAGCTCTAATTACTTTGTCCACAAAGGTCCGTCTAGTCAAGGCTATGGTTTTTCCAGTAGTCATGTATGGATGTGAGAGTTGGACTGAAGAAAGCTGAGCACCGAAGAATTGATGCTTTGAACTGTGGTGCTGGAGAAGACTCTTGAAAGTCCTTTGGACTGTAAGGAGATCCAACCAGTCCATCCTAAAGCACATCAGTCCTGCATGTTCATTGGAAGGACTGATGTTGAAGCTGAAACTCCAATACTTTGGCCACCTGATGCGAAGAGCTAACTCATTTGAAAAGACCCTGATGGCTGGGAAAGGTTGAGGGCAGTAGGAGAAGGGGACAGCAGAGCATGAGATGGTTGGATGGCATCACTGACTCAATGGACATGGGTTTGGGTAGACTCCGGCAGTTGGTGATGGACATGGAGGCCTGACATGCTGTGGTTCGTGGGGTTGCAAAGAGTTGGACATGACTGAGCAATTGAACTGAACTGAACTGAACCCGTTCTAAGGATACCTTCTCTTTCACCCTTCATAGACTTGGCTTTTGCTACTTTCACTGTCATTCCTACATTGGACATTTTTTCTGCCCCACTTGATAGTTCCCTGGGGATTTGTTTCTCTCCAGCGAGGTTTAAGAATAGTGTGGCTTTGATTACTCAAATGCCCTAGTACCTCCTTTCCTTACGAATAAAACACCCTTACCTTTGCCTCCTCTTCTTCTTTGCTATAGTCTCCTTCCTTTGCTCATCTTTTCGAAGACTTGTTGAAATGTTTTCTGTAGTAACTATCGCCACTTTCTCACTTCCCTTGCTCTTCCCAGCCCTTCCTGTCTGGCTCACGTAGGCATGGGCAAGGTCACTTTTGACTTTCAGGTCAAGAATATTTTTCTTGCCCCCTCAACACCATTCAGCAAGGTCACTTGAGCCATACTTTTTGAAATACTTTTCTTTCCTTGGCTCCTGGGACTGCTCCTAACTTATCCTGCGACTGTGAATACGATCTATATATCGTAATCCCCAAATCTGCATCTCTAGCTCTTAATTGTTCTTGGATCTTTTAAGTTGTATTTCCAAACTGCCAGTTTGGCATTTCCATTTGGATATCTCATTATTACTCAAAATAAATGTGAACCAAAACAGAACTGTTACCCTCCACCATAAAGGAAAAACCAGGAAAGTAACTATTTCCATATAAAACTTCCTCATCTTAAAAGCATGACTCTAACCCATTCCCCAGCAACCCCAGTCCTGCCTTCAGCTTCCTGGATCCCACCCCTCAATAAATCATCATCTCCACTATTTCTGTCCTGTGCCAAAGCCACCATCATCCTCTCCTGGGCCAGTGTAGTAGCACTTCTCACTTCTCTGCTTCCTCTCTTCCAGCTACAACATGTCCTTTATTAGAGGGACCAGAGTGAACCAGAGCATTTCACCTTCCTGATTCAAACAATTAAGCAGCTTTTCATCACTCTCAGAATAAAAATCTCCTGTTCATCCTGGCTTTTATCAGCATCTCCATAGTCCAGTCACTGGCTGCTGTCTCTTTGCCATCATCAGACTCCATCTTACATGTGCAGCTACACTAATCTTTTGACTCCTTCCAGACCAAGTCATTTCAGTTAGTTCCTTAGTGTTTGTCCCTCTGCTTATCTTATGTGTAACTTACTGCTTTTCACTTGAGCTGGCTCCTTGTCAGTCTGATTCAGCTCTACTTTCATTTCCTCTAAGAGCCCTTCTCTATTTTAATTAGCTGCATAGTATTTATTATTTTCTTTCTTTCCCATTGGATTGTGGGGCATCAGGGAAGGGTTTGTTTAGGAAGTGAAATTTCAGTGGAGCTTAAGAATGTGTCAAATTGCAGTTAGAGGTGAGGGGAGGATTTGAGAGTAGTGGCATTCTAGGCAGAAAGAGGTAGAGGGAAGCAAAAGTACGCAGAAGTGGCAAATTCTCCACCCTGGAAATCAGGTACATGTAGAGAAGTAGTAGCAATTGCTTACTTTCAGTTTTTAGGGTAAATATAGCCCAGTATTGTTTGTGGTGTTTGTTTTAAAATGTTTTGCTTCAAAGGATATTATAGAAAATTCATTAATTTTTTTTTTTTTCCCCCAGCAAATTGAATTGTTATACTCTGGTAGATTACTATGCTATTAAAACATGCATTCTACCACTTATATGTAGTGTTGAACTCTATAGCCAAAGGTCATAGTTTATTTGAAAAGTAAATAAAATAAGTGCTGCAAATTCTTTTACTCCCTTCTTATTTGATAAATTATTTCTTTTATAGCTTAGAGATATATTTAGTTAAAGTTTGATTTGGTCTGTGACCTTCAGTTTAGTACCTAAAATTAAAAAGGTACTGCATGAAATAATGATTTTGCTAACTATTTTGGGGAAAAAAATCCAACAAAACCCTAGGCTACACATACAGCCTTTAGAAGCATGTGAGAAGAGTACTTATAAAAATCTTTATCCACTACTATGATAAGGAATTTAAGAGTATAGGTTTGGTTAATTTTTGTTAATGCTTATAAAAGGATGTTATATATTGTCTGAAACACTAATTTTTGTCAGAAAATTTTTATGCATGGACTCCCCCCCTTTGATTTCAGGCCTGTGCCCCACTGTATCACTGGAGGACTGAAATGAAGCAGGAAAGAGAGCCTGTTGGAACATGCTTTCTTCAGGACGGAACAAAGACTGTTGAGTATGCTCCATGCAGATCAAGTATGTGTTGGAAGTTGTACTAGCTTTTACAGAGAGGATTGGGAAGCCTCGGCTATTAAAAATGTGTGTGTATGTGTGTGTTAAAATTTGTAGACATACTATGATGTTTGAGAGAGCAGAATGAAAGCAGTTTTATTAATGTAAAGGAATGCCACATATACAGTCAACAGGCTTATCTTTTCTTCCTAAGAACTGTTGTTTTCTTTTTCCTTGGTCAGTAACAATTAACATTTGATTTTGGAAAGCTGCATTTTTAGTCACTATTAGTCAAAAGGTGCTCCCTTGAACTTCTCTATCAGAGATGCAGGCCCCACAGCTAACGATTCTGATTCAGCAGGTCTAGATCAGGCCTAGCTACCTGCATTTTTAACAAACTCTATAAGGTAATTCTGATGGAAACCAAAGTTTGAGAACTTACAGCTTTATATTAATAATGGTGTTAAAAGTAAAAAAAAAATAAATTATATCTTAAGAAGCCAGATTTTTTTTTTTTAATAAATTTATTTATTTTAGTTGGGGGCTAATTACTTTACAATATTGTAGTGGTTTTTGCCATACATTGACATGAATCAGCCTTGGGTTTACATGTAGAAGCCAGATTTTTTATAGGAAGATAGAACATTGGGCCCAGGAGTCAGAGTCTGAATTTCCTTGCTTTAATCAGTCTCTTTGTCAGTCTGTTAACTAGACTCACTCCTCTTGATGATCTAAAAGATCTCACCCTGTTCTCTAATATTATTTGAAATTTCCAGTGAAATTTATATTGTGGCTAAAGATGACTTTGAGCATTTATAATTTTAATTATGCTTTCCAAACTGTATGTTTTTTCCTTCTTGGAGATTACAGTGCTTTTGCTTTTCCATCATCATTGAGTTGGCCACCATCCCAGATCTTCATATCAGAAACATAAAAATAGCTTATTGAAATGCAGTATGCTCTTTATACCTGGAGCACTTTTTAGGCCTTTACTCTTTCTGTTTCACTGGTCACTAGGTAGTGTAGTAGAGAGAATTAATAACAAAAGCACAACGTGTAAGATTCTTACTGCTAGACATTTTTTCCTTGTCAGGCGACTTCTGACATCAGGTCAAAGGATCAACTTAGTCTTCAAAATTCTAAGCAGTTGAACCTCTGAGAAATTGCAAATCGTTTTACTAAATGCTTGTTTTCTTAGCCTACTGCCTTGGTCCTACTTTTGTAAGTGGGAGGTAAACATGAAAAGAATGATATGTACCCAGAATCACATTGTTTATTATGGGCGGGCAGGAGGCACACAACACAAGATGGAGGGAATGGGCAGCTTTATCCTCAGTTCCTAACATCATCTGTGTCACCACCTTTTGTTGGTGTTTTGGTCATGATACTGCTCTCTGATGGCGTGTGGAAAATGGGAGGACTAAATTTGTGTTTTTAATTTTTGTATTGCAAAAATATTCCTATTATGAAAAGATAATTTTGTAGCTCTCAAGGATGAACTAACCATTGTGTGCCATACTTGTAACTTACTGTTTATGAGGTGGGCACACCTGTAAAATCATCCTTATTTTCCTCCAATACATGCGGGAACCGAGATCTAGACAATTGAAGTCATAGTTTTTTCCTGCATGTTATGGTACTGAGTGATCTAATGAGGATATAAACCAGGTCTGTCTTATTCCAAAGGAAGCTTTTCTCTGTATTATTAGCGATAGGAAACGTTTTCCATTTCAATTGCTTTTGAACTAAGCACAGCTTTTCTATAGAGAGTACATTCTGCTTTCACAAGTGCAGGTTTGGATTAATTCCTGATGTAAGAGGACAAGAAACCTTCTGAAAACAAGCATTCTAATGATGATGGTCCCTTGAGGATATACTGTGATGTTTGGCTAGTATTTTTCGTCATTTTGCCTCTTCCCTAATGACCAGTTCTTTACTTAACATTTATTTAAAGGATTAAGACTGTTTGCATGATGTAGCTGCTGCATAATACCTTCACTTATTTGGTTTAAGCACAGACGTTTTAAACTTATTTTCCAAAGTATTTAACATCCAAATCAGGCCAGCAAACTATGACTTGTGAGCCTGTTTTTGTAAATAAAGTTTAACTGGAGCATAACCACACCCATTTGTTCACATGCTATTAAAATCTACAAAGGGAGAGTTGCATTCTTGCCACAGAGGCTGTCTAGCCCCTAAGCCTGAAACATTTATTACCTGGCCCTTTACCGATAATAATACCTCAAGTATTAGAAAAAGCAGAGAGAAAAATCTCAAAAAAAAATCAAAGTGAATGCCTTCTTCCTAGTAAGTCTGGCTTTCAGTATCTCTTGATTATTGTATGTATTTTGGGGCTCAACCTTTGAAATATTAAGCTACCTGCAGGCCTAAAGTACAAGGGGCAAACTGCCCAGAGGAACACACTCAAGAGTGGGAATCTGAAAACTTGGGTTGTATTCTTATCTGCCGACAACCTGTTTATCTGCAGTCATGGGTGATTAATCATTGATAAAACACTGATTTAGACAAAAGCCTTCAGAGGCGATTTTTGTAGTTCATGGCTTCTTCATACTTCAGTAAATTATGTAGCCTAGCCCCATGACTGATTTCACATGAGAATGCCAGTTTCGAAGGGCTGCGCTGCCAGCTTCTTGATGACTGCTTGTTTTGGTGTGGTGGTAGTTTGTGGGATTTGTTGTTTTTGTTCGTTTGTTTCTTTCTTTGCTTCCGTTTTTGTTGTGGCCTATGTGAATTTATGGAACTTTACTCTCTGTTAAAACTTACCTTATTACTGATTGTGTTTGCTTTTGGCTCTTCGTTATTATATCTATGACCATTCTTGGGCATTGCACAAAATGTTGAATGCTTCTGTTCTGAAAGTACCTGAACCACAAATCATATGATTTAAATAGTCTTTCAACTTCATGCTCAGACTGAGTCTTTGTTCTTTCTGTCTACTTTCTGATGATAATATTATTTGCATGTAGATTTTTCTCAGGTATCGTTCCTAATTTTCTTTTTCTTCCCCTTGATGGCTGCTCAGGGAATTACAAATACACTGCTGGTTTGAGATACTGCAGCCTAATGGTATAGACACTCTTCACCTCAGATCCACTCTCTTTATTTACTAGCACGTTTACCATGGTTAAATTCCTTAATTTCTGTGAGCCTTAGTTCCCTTATATGTAAGCTGTGACTAATAATAGTATCTCTCATAGAATAGGGATACTGTTATTCTCATGGAATTTTGCTGTGTCAATTTGAAAAGAATTTAAGTGCTTTAGTACAGTACTGGACTCACAGTAAGGGCTTAATAAACATTAGCTGCTCTTACTATCATGATCAGTAACATTATTTATAATATTGTCAGGCTTAACAATTAGGAAAAATATTAACTGTCCATACAAATAAAAACAAAAGCCTTCCCTGAAATAGATTATAGTCAACAGAAAATTCTTTATATTTGCACTGTTTAATATGTACCTGTTAAATTTTTAAAGGACAGTAATGTTTTCTAGTTGGATGTTCTGGGAAACCAAATAAAGTAGATAACTGTACAGTAAGATAATCAAAAAAGGATGTCTTTATAAATAGCTTAAAAGAGTTCCCCAGATGCAACTCGAATAAAGGAAACAGAAGGCTGACTTGAGGTCAGAGCAGAATTCCTTACTATGATTCACTAGACGCTGGAAACCCCAGCCCTACATTTTCCCATTCCCTCTTGGTTAGAAAAATTTACATTGGGGGAGCGTTATACTCTTGAGGCTATTTTCTAAAAAAAATTTCTAAATTTAGATATTAAGTGGGTAATCTTAGGGCAGTTCCCAGGTTTTAAAAATGGATTCAAAATTTTTGATGGGAGTATTTGACAAAAATCCTTGCAAGTTGTCCTTAAGACTGAAAGTAGATATTTTTGGTTACTGTATTTGGGTGGCAAATACAGGAATATTATATCATAATTATGTAGATACTGTGGCATTGACTGCAGTAATTCCTTGATGACTAAAGGGTAGCTGTTTTTCCTTGCTCTTATTATCCTCGAAATAAAACAAGGAGAAGACTTGCTCACTGTTACCTCTATTCTAGGTACAGTATTACTCGTGATTAGAGCTAATTTAAATTAATTGGCTAATTGTCCCCTTTTGTGAGAACTATAGGAAAAGGGGTAATTGTAAAACAGTAAAACAGTTGAGTCTGTCATCATTTGGAAAATACTTAAAAGTGTCATGTTTTAAAAAGTTGGCTTTCTAAATGTGTTTTAAGGGTATATTTTGCTCTTTGCAGAACATTCAACTAGGCCATCTCCCAAAATTCTGAACTATGTTTTTTCAGATTTGCTGTTGTTGTTGGCTATACATGTATTGGAGTGCAGGTATCTGCTTATTAGTCTTCATAATAACTTAGCAAAGACCTAGCAACTGTAGGGGAATAACAGTAAGAATTAGAAATTTCAGATTGGAGTTTTTAACTCAAATATCATGACTCATCATTGTGAAATGAAACAAAGAATGGGTCATAACCAGTAATTTTTAAAAGTTGGAATGAAATATAATGTGTATATGTTGGGTGGTGTGGGCTATGATATAAACTATAGTCTTTTAGTTAAAAATAAAGTTTGAAATCCACTATCTTAGGTGATCTTTCTGCCCCTTGCTGACTGGTCCAGTTACTTTCATCTCTCTGTGTTGCCATTTCTGATTAACGGGTGTTGATAAACATGCATACTAACTTTTTAAGAATGTGTGAATAACCCATTAGGAGGCTGAATGAATGGACACTGTCAGAGACTAGTACATTTTCTTACAGTTACAGTGATATCAGATTTTTCTCATGTTTTGTTTTGTGTTATTTGTTTGTTTTTGGGTTTGTGTATATTTCCAATCTTTTTGTTTTAGAAAATATTGATGCTGATGGACAGGGATTTTGTCAAGGAGGATTCAGCATTGATTTTACTAAAGTAAGTTCTCATTTAAGACTGAATGAGATTCAGATCTACCTTGTTATCTAAACCGTGGTTAAAAATTACTGGATAATACTTCATATTCTCTGTAACTGTTACCTGTTTTATGGAAACATCTAATAAAAATTACCCATGCATTTGATATCCTTTGCTTTATACTGTTCTCTCCCTAGGAGACGTTGCTTATTTGAAATAGACATCAAAATGGGAATGGAAAATAGTAGAAAAATCTTCTTAGCAGAATATAGTCAGCTATTATGACTTAATATTAAAATTTCCAGTTGGATAGATTTACAGACTGTTACATTAAAGCTTTCTATTTTTGCCCGAAATTGAGTTTTCATAAAAGCTATCAATGGGAGCTTTTTACAAATCAGGGTTTAGTTACATAAAAGTTGAAAAACATGCATGTTTGCCACCTATTGTGTGCCTATGGGCAATAAATAAAGATGAAGCAGTTTAATTGCTGTGAGAAATCTCATATATAGGGCTTTATGTATTTTTAACCAAGCTAATATGCTCTCTAGAGTTGATAATTTTTCATCATTTTTTAAAAAATAAGAATTCCATGTGTAATTTTCAAAGGAAATTTTTCTTAAATACTTTATATAATTTACTTTTGTCTTTGTGTGGTTTTTTGTGGGATATATGAACATTTTGAATAACAAATTGAGAAAATTAATTACTCCTAGAGAAGTCTCAAAAACATATTGCTTGATTAAAAGTAGAGCTTTCTTAGAAAACTTAATATGATTTAGAAAATGCAAGCAAAAGTGCCTTAAATTTACTAAAAGCACAGAAACTATAATCATGGTTCAGAGAAACTAATAAAGCATTTTCTTATTTTTGTAAATTTATATTTCTAATCTTAAATATTAGGTACTAATAATTTTAGTTAACTCTCCTTATCAAGCAGTTAATTTTAATTCACTCAATTTGAAATTCATAATTCAAAGTTTATTCATAATTACTCATAATTTAAAATTTAAGGAAGCAGAACAAAGAGAGATAAAGTATCTTAACACATAAAAGGTTTCAACTTGGAGGATGTATTTTCAAATAGATGTTGTATTGAAACAAAAAGTGTTTATATTTTCTGTACATACGCCAGTACAACTATAACCCCAGAAATACCGTGAATAGTCATCGCTAAATTAACTGCTTTCTTCAACTCATTTCTGAAAAGTGGTGTCCTTTTAAAGCAGACAACTTAGAAATATCTTTTACATAGCCAGGGCAGGAGATTGTTGAAAGCTTCAAAGGCTGTATGTGTATTTGGAGAGAGAAAGTTTTTCTCTTTTCTCCAGCGAGAAGAAATTTTAAAAATATGCTCAAAACACTAACTACCTTGAATTTAGATACTTATAATTTGTTACATATATAAGAAATGCTAGTCAAGTGTAATTTGTATACATACCATACCCAAAAAATGTACCCTCAAGCCTCACTCCTGTTTAGATCTACATGACAGTAAAAATTTTGCTTTAGCTTGAAAAAAATTTAATGATTATTAGAAAGGAAATTTGTCAGTGTAGTCACAAATGTAATAAACAAAACTAAGGAGTGACTTTTTTTCTTACTGTAACTAATAATACTTTGCTGACAGTACTTCATACCAAGTATGTGAAGCAGCCAAGACCTGCAGAATCTGTATGTGTATATATATATATATTTGTATATTTTCATATATTAAATGAATGTATTATAGGCTTCCTTTTTGATATTGTATTGTGTTTTAGAAAAGGTACAGTGAAAATTATGGAATCAGCTGGGTTTAAGATTTATGATTTTGTTTGCTTTAGTGTATATGCATATATATGTCACATATACATGAATATGTAGCTTTTATGTTTATTACATTGCTCTCAGTTTTTAGAGCTATCTGTTTTAAAATATATATCTTTTTGTTTGATTTAATCTAGGCTGACAGAGTACTTCTTGGTGGTCCTGGTAGTTTTTATTGGCAAGGTAGGTTAATCTTTTAAAAATTACCCAATAATGACTATATTTCAGACTTATCTGGCTTATCATGTACCTTTGAGACTTTTCAAGTTATTTAAAAGAAAGAAATGAAAATATTAAATCTAAATGTATAACCACTATGTGTATATAATTTTTTTAAAAAGGACTGTAACATATATAATAAGGTATATGTAATAAGGTATATATAATAAGGTATATGTAAAATATATAACATAATATATAACATATGCATTTCTAGTAGAAAATAAACTAAGTGTTTTAAAAGTAAATTATAAAGTAATTTAAAGTAATTAATTTTTATTGCTTATATACTTCATCTCTGTACTTTAGAGGAAATAATATAATTAATCATTAGGAAGTATGAGGAGCTGTAGGTAAATTGTGACCTTCCGAAAGCTCATGGTTTTAAAGTTAATTTGCACATTGGAATATTGATGTGGTTATTTTCTCATTAATCACTGACATCAAGAATGATTTCTTTGTATTTGGGAAGTTGTAAAAATAGAGGATCTTATTAAGTTTCAAAAGAATATATTAAATTGGCATCGATGATTGAAGTAAAAATCTGCATTCTTTAGTCATTTCCAGAGGACTAATAAAATTACCATTTGAACAAATGTATAACAGATCATTATTTTCTTACAGTTTGAAAATTGGTAACTATATCTGCTTATTTGATTTATGTTTCATTTATCATTAGAAACATAATTATTTATTTAGTCAATATATTCATATGTTTATTTTCTGCTAAAAAGTACCATTTACCAAATCAAGGCTTTCTTGTTTATTGGTATTCTGTTATTCAAGCACTGTCAATATTTGGAAGAACTGGAAAATCTCTGACTATATTGATTTGCAAGTACTTTCTGATTCTGGATTTTACTTGTGTATTCTGCACTGTGCTTTCTTTACTTGTTTCCTTGTAGGAAAACCTGTGCTTTTGCTTTATAGAAAGGGAACTAAAGAAAGATTTGCTGAAGAAAAACAAGGTGGAAGGAAAATAAGGAATGCAAAGTGGGAATAAGTAAGAAATTGGAAGGGATGGCAAAGGAGAAGAAAGAAAAATCAGGCAAAGAGGATCAGGATGAGACATATTAACTAAAACTGAAAAATTTGAATTTCTATGAATTATACCTCTATTGGAAGATGAAATGATATAGGAAAATTATACTTGAGTTTTGCAGCCTTACAATAAAAATTAAAATAGCAGTTCTAATTATATGTAAGAAAATATATATTAATGCTTTCTAGTTAGCTATAAAACATAGATTTATTTTCCTCTTTACTGCTAGGTATATCATTCAGTGGAAGAGAGGGAAGTGTCTCATGGGCATGTGTGGGAACCAAAGATGGATTTTGTGATTCTCTATCAGGACTCTTTAACTCTGCCTTTTTAAGAGACACAATTGTGAACGTATTTTAATTACTTGTTCTTTTAATACTTTGAGTATTGCACAATGCAGACATTCCTGTTTATTATAAATTAGCACAGATACAGATACTATTGATATATTATAAATGGTATATAATATGTTACTAAAAACTCAATGACTGGGCAGAGAATATTTTGTTTTACTAAGATTAAAATCAGCATATTTCACTGGGAATACATAAGATGTTAGGATGAATTTTCCCATAGATCTCAGAATTGTCTCTGTAAGAATAGAGAAAATTATAATGATGTTTTATTCCAAAGAGATGATAAATTTTCCTGTGTTCTTTGATTCAAGAAATATTTAAGGAATCCCTCCTATGTGTTAGATATCATTTAGGCAAGACGATGGGATTCCCCAATGGCTCAAGCAGTAAAGAATCTGCCTGCAATGTAGGAGATGCAGGAGATGTGGGTTCCATCCCTGGGTTGAGAATATTCCCTGGAGAAGGAAATGGCAACCCACTCCAGTGTTCTTGCCTGGAAAACCCCATGAACAGAGGAGTCTGGTGGGCTACAGTCCATGAGGTTGCAAAGAGTCAAGACACAACTAAGCACACACACGGGCAGGCAAAGATAATAAATCAGTGACCCAGACAGAAAGTGTTCTGCCCTACAACCTCAGCTTATGTGACTGGAAAATTGGAACTAGATTGATATCTTTAGCTATTATGATTTTCTTTCTGAAATAGCAGAAATGAAGAGATTGTTTTCCGTATGTTACGGAGATGGCGTTTGATAAATCAAACAGCCTTTCTTGGGGACAAGGAGGTAGTCTGATTTTTATGTAGGTGTCTGGCTTTCTTAACTTGATAACTTAAGGTTGTGAAGAAAATGCAGTCACTCATTCAGGCTGCTTCATAAAGGTGTCCAAATAGCTCACTAAGAAAAATCAGTTTAACCAATTATGAAAGTAAAAATAATTTCAGTAGATTTTTCAAGTTCTAATTTGAAATTTGGTTGGTAAACAATCCTTGATTTTATGATTCCATGTATTTAACATGGACTTTTTAGTGAATTAAAACAAATTCTGCTTTTATAAATTTTTGCTTTTTAGCAGAGACTAACTTTAAGTACTAGCCTTGAATAGAGATAATTATGACTTAAAAATAATCAAATTTCAGATTTAGGATCATGAAGAGTTATTTAAGGCTAATAAGCAGAAAGATTTATATCTAATCTGTTTTCTTTCATGCAGGTGCTATCCATCATCTGCATCATAAGGTTCTGCTAGAAAATTGTCATTTATTTTATATATTGTTTTCAGGGCAGCTCATTTTAAATTATAATTTATTTTATGTATTTCTTTCAGGTCAACTCATTTCCGATCAAGTAGCAGAAATTGTATCTAAATATGACCCCAAAGTTTACAGCATCAAGTATAATAACCAGTTAGCAACTCGGACTGCACAAGCCATTTTTGATGACAGTTATTTGGGTAGGTAAAATCAAAATATGAATTCACTTTCTGGTGTTGGCTGGTGGTAGATTTTTCCTATATTGGCATATGCTGCTTTCAGTAGAAAAATCGTTTATATGAAATAGATTAAGATTTTCTTAAAATACAAGGAACATATAATTTCAAATTGTTATTGAGTACCTAGATTATGTTGTATTTCAGTAGCTGAAATTTAAGAGCATGATTATTTACACAGTGATAATAATAATGGATAGTCTTTAAGATGTGCTTGCTGCATTCTGGACGTTGTTCTAAGAGCTTTATCTGTAATAACTCATTTAAACCTCACAAGTCTGTGACAGTGTACTGTTATTACTCCCATTTTATAGATAAAGATACTGATGCACAGAGAGGCAAAATAAAGTCTGAAGTCTTTGCCTAAAGTCCTTCACTTACTACTTTGCTTTTCTCAGATTCCAACCCAGGCAGTCTGATTCTTGAACTTCTATTCACTATGTTAAACTACAGTTTTGGTTTAGGATATATTAACTTTTGTTCTAAGTTTCTCTTATTCATTAAACCAAGTATACATGACAGAAATAGTATTTGCTGATTGAGAAAATCTGTTGTTTGTTACTCCTTTACGATGAATTGCAAATTTGCCCTGTTTTCAAGTGACTTCTTTGTAAAGTTGATAAAACAGTCTTATATTTCTAACAGAGATATACTATTTGAGTACTTAGCGCCATTATTTTCTTCAATAATTCATTTATCATACACATGTGAACCCATTTCTCCTAGAGGACAAAATATTACATAATTAAAGGAATGAGTTGAAGGTATTTTCCAGGAAAGCTTAGTCTGCAGATAAGTTGAAGATTATCAGTTCTGCCCTGATGATGTTTTACCTTTGGTTCCTCTTTAGGTTACTCAGTGGCTGTTGGAGATTTCAACGGTGATGGCATAGATGGTACGATGTGCTTGAACTAGATTTAATCCTCTTTTAAAAATTTAGACTAAGCGTTTGAAACAGGTGGCACTGAAAGATTTCAGCAATTGAAGAGTTTTGAAATTGAGCTTGGTCCGTGGTAAACCTCTTGTAACCAGCCACGGGAGCTGAGGCTTCAGCAGCCTCTGTCTGCTCTGACTTCCAGCTGTTTCTCTAGCTCTTTTCCTCTTATGTTCGGTGGATTCAGTTCTCCTGGGGAGGCACAGTTTAATAGTTTCTACTTTGTTTGGACACATCATCTGTAGCTTCCTGAGCTCTGTCTGTAGCCCATATTCTCTTTGTCCATCTTCAGAGCTCACGCTTGGGAGCCTAGACTTGGCCTGATTTGGTTGCGTTTCTGTCCCGTTGCAGCCTCAGCCCTGTTGCACATGGCTCTGGATTATTTTTATTACTGTATGTGCAGCTTTTCTTCACCCTTAAGCCCTTTTCTCTTGTCTGCTCTCTTTCGCAACATTGTAAATACCTTGAGGGCACACATGCATTTATTTGAAGTCTTCAGGAATCTTTCTGTATTTTGTAAAGATTTGATTTTGTGGTTAAAAAATGCTTGGGTCATTTATTATGGAGTCCCAAGTTTTTAAGATCTCATATTTACTGTCTACTGAAATAACAAAACTTAAAGCTGTCTGACATAGCCACTTACTGTTGGAGTTGCCAGTATTGGTCTTAAAAATAAGTAATTTTTTTCTTTTCAGACTTCGTTTCAGGAGTTCCAAGAGCAGCGAGGACTTTGGGAATGGTAGGAAACTTAAAAGATGTTTTCTAAAAAATCTCTGGGTTATTTTGTATTTCACTCTATTTCATATGCTTTTGTTTTTCTTGCACAGGTTTATATTTATGATGGGAAAAACATGTCCTCCTTACACAATTTTACTGGTGAACAGGTATGCTTTTGTAGTGTTGTGGTTTTTTTTTTTTCACTTAACAGTTTGACACCAACACTTCCTATTGTCTTTAACAACTTTTCTTGGTAATATTCTGATGGTTTAATATTCAGTATATAGTAACTATTGGTTTAATAGTGGATATTATAGATATAAAATTGGCTTTAAATATTTCACCTTTGTTTTAACCAGAATAATTTATTTAAGCAAAGCCTTTTGTAATTGCTATAATAGCCTTTTAAAAAAGGAAATACAAAATCAAATTGAACACATACAAAACTAAAAAATTTCCTTTTTATTTGCCAATAACATTAAATTCTCTTTTAAAGAATGATCTACGCTTTTTTTTTGAAAGAATGATCTATCTAAAGAATTACCTTTTAATTTTATTAGATGTAAAACAAAGCATGGCCAAGATGTGTTCACTATAGATATTACAAGTAAACTTCATTTGTACTACATGAAATACAACATTCTTCAGTTACTAATTAGTACTTTTAAGTACTAGACATTCTCTATAATTATAGGCATTTTGCAATATTCTGTATTATTTGATGTCTCAAAGATTGAAATGGTAAGTTAGTATAGGTGTACCATGTTTTACAGCATTTCATTATTAATACATTTCATAGATTCTGGTTGGTTTTTTTTTACAGATTGAAAATTTGTGGCAACCCTGAGTTGTCAGATGATGTTTAGTATTTTTTTAGTGATAAAGTATTTTAAAATGAAGATATATACATTGTTTTTTTAGACATAATGATATTGCACACTTAATAGACTATAGTAAAGTGTAAATGTTATATGTACAGGCGACCAAAAAATTTGTGTGACTCACTTTATTGGGCTCTTCAGTTTGTTGCAGTGGTCTGGTCTGGAACTGAACTTGCAGCATCTCCAAGGTGTACCGATAATGATAAAGAAAAACTTAATCAGTAGTAGAAAAAAGCATCTCCTAGTTTGCACATCTAGGATTTAAGCCCACTTCTTTTTCAGTTGACACTGTTTGGCTTTGCGAGAGGATTGATAGGATGGGAAACTAGACTCGACTAGACTCGAGGTCCCCAGTAACTTCCCATTTGTGTGGCCGTCAGGGTTGACATGTGCAGTTGTCAGCTGTTACGTTTGTGTCAGGGGTGGCTATCCCTTTCTGCTATCGTGACTTCTTGTTCTCAAGCAGCTTCTCCTGTCGGATGCCCATGTGTGTCTCTGGGTCTTGTACTTGATCCTTGATGCTTTCTCTTTGTCCTCAGCTCTTGTGTGGAGAAAAGCAGGGTTTGCATTAGGACTGACCTGGGCTCTCACTACTCAGTCTTAACTGCGTTGGATACGGTGTTTACCATTATCAATCTGATGGCTTATGTATAAAAATAGGGATCCTGGTAGCTTCCTTATGAGGATGTGGTGAAAATCCAAGGGAAACATTTCAGTGATAACACAGGACAAGACTTTTCTCAGTCAATGACGTCCTTTCTTTGCAGTTTCAGGCCCAGTACCCTGAGAGACCAAGATCCAAGAGTAGTATTCTGTTAAATTCCAGCCAGCACTTTATCACGGTACCCCTAATACAGTGCACTTTATTACACATGTTCTGACCTTGTGATTCAACACAGACTTTGTCTTTCATTTTCTCAGTTACACTGTATAAAGTCAAAATAGATTAACCTGGGAATCTCCCATATCATTCCCTCCTGATAACTCAGCTAATCGAATTTTGGAAGATTTACTAACTTTACTCTTTTTGATTTGTTGACTCATCCTTCACTTTAGTTCTTTAGTCTGTCACCACTCCTAGTTTTGTTTTGTATGTTGGAATCTCTTTAGAACTTTTCCTTTTCACATGTATTTCCAGCCAGACTGCTCTATCTGTGATGGCCAGCAGTCTCCTGTGGTGAGGAGAGGACATTCCTTCTCTGCAAAACAAGCCCATGATAAACCCAAGCACATTTGCACTATGTGCAATTTAAAAGCAAAACCACTGGCACATAATTGATTGAGATGTGAAACAAAAAGGAACTCCATTCTGTATCTTTCCAAACAGTAATTTCTTTAGAGTTGTAGTGGTTTCACATAGGAAGAACCATTTATGACCTACTAAAAATTAGTAGTTATTATTTTTACTGCGTTGGCATCATTTATAACTTCTTGTGTTCAGTTGAAATGTCTCTCTTTCTGGTAGTGTGTCTGGTGTCTTTGGGTAAGTAGAGAGGGCAGGAGATAGGAGGTGGGGCCTCAGGAGGAGACTTGATTGTACTTGGACTTGTAAATGGCGTGTGCTGAAGACTCTGAAATGTCTTGCAAGACACATTGCTGTCTTGCCAGTAAATCGAGGAAAGTATGCAAACCTCATTAACTGATGGTCATTGTTTTGGTAGAATAAACAAAAGAAGAAACTTAGATTGAGGCACTATATGCAGAGAAAAAAGTAATCCTTTCTATTTGGTAAATATACAACAAATATTAATTTTCTAAATTAGTTGGATGAAATGTAAACATTTCATTTTCATCTCATTATCCAGATGGCTGCATATTTTGGATTTTCTGTCGCTGCCACTGACATTAATGGGGATGAGTAAGTTTTAAAAAATGTTTCCAGAAACAGTATTCCTCTCGTGTTTATGAATGCTTTACTAAAACTAAACATTTTTCCTTCTGTTTCTCTGTTTCCTTCCCTCTAATCTTCCTATTTAAGGAACCAATTTGATGCAACCTTAATCACAAATATTAGAAAACCTTTATATTGTTAATAATTCCTTTCAATAGCTTTTATAGTATGAAGGAATAAAATAATCTTATGAATTACTCGTAGTTTCTTAAAAGAACTGAAGGAAGGTTTGAATTAGAAATGGTCATTTCAATGTGGCCTTAAGAGATGTAGAAAGAGGAAAACTTGAGTTTCAGCTAAGAAAGAACATGATTATTAATGGTCACATGGAATTTGATCTTGCTCTTCGTGAAAACGATTCTGTTCTTTTAGTTACGCAGATGTGTTTATCGGCGCACCTCTCTTCATGGATCGTGGTTCTGATGGCAAACTCCAGGAGGTGGGGCAGGTCTCCGTGTCTCTGCAGAAAGCTTCAGGAGACTTCCAGACCCTCAAGCTGAATGGTTTTGAGGTCTTTGCGAGGTTCGGCAGCGCCATAGCCCCTTTGGGAGATCTAGACCAGGATGGCTTCAACGGTAAGGACTGTAAGGAGCTGAAGGTCCCTGACTTTCTGTGGCCGCCTGCAAAAGTCCTGTACCCTGTTTATAGAGGCTCACATGAGCAAACCTCCTTCCTGTAAGGAAGGATTTGAGTGACACACTAGGTTCAACGACAGGTTGTTGATTTCCCTTAAAAATCAGAGGGGAATTTTCAAAAATTGACTCTCACGAGTTATTATACATGCAGCTCAAATTAGAGCGTCAGAGGGGTTAATTTTTGAAAGGCACTTCTGTTCCCAGGGAGCCCAGTGTCAGCTGGTGATTTTTTGTGTCTGTGTCCTGCTTAGCGGCAGTGCCCTCTGCTGTTCATTCGGATACAAGTGTAAAAAAATGCTCCCAGGCCTGTTGTCAAGGCAGTGCTGACCCTAATGCCTCCTTCAAAGGTATGATTTGATACTAATATTTTTAAAGCCATAATTTTGTTGTGGCTCTCCAGAATATTCTGAGGGAGGTTGTATCTCCCTTCACAGGGACAAGTAAAAAGGTATACGTTCACTTTTATAACAGTCCCACTTAATAATTTAATTAATAGCTGTATATATCTTTAAAAATCAAAGTTGGCTTCTGCTATAGAGTGAAATGTAGATTACAAATTACCCAGATTTTTTAAAAAAGGAATGATACTAACAATCTTCCTAGAGGTCACAAAATGGAGAGTTGAACTATGCGTTTGTTGGTATAATCAGCAGTCTATAGGGATATCCCCCCGAAAATGACAAGAAAGTTACAAATTAAGATAAAAGCC
Organism: Okapia johnstoni; assembly: GCA_024291935.2. Taxonomy (NCBI): domain Eukaryota; kingdom Metazoa; phylum Chordata; class Mammalia; order Artiodactyla; family Giraffidae; genus Okapia; species Okapia johnstoni. Next base: position 140,217,444 of record CM044308.1, read on the forward strand.
TCAAAAGACAGATGACTCTCAAATCTCCCAGTTAATAGTAGAAAAGGCAAATGTTTGTTTGGCCTCAAGACTCCATTCCTGCCACGTGGGTGGTATTATGTCATGTGTTGAAAGTGTCATCTCTCACCCTAGAAGTTTTCATTGTTAGTGGAAAAACTACTCAAGGGGACATTTTGCTTCCTAAAATAGTCTTAAAGGTTATTTTTTACCACCAGGAGAACATAAATGGAATTCTGGTATAAAATTCAATATAGAACTTGAGAATACTATAATAGAACAGATCAAATTATTATTTTTTGATAACAAAAACTACCTAGAAAACAGGGCCAGATTTGAAGTTCTACCTTGAATAAATTTGAGAAGTTCTCTGCTGTGGATGGACATGTCTCTGGGCATTCTGGGAAAGCCTGGACATGTTTGCCTTGTTTTGAGAATATTCCAGCCACTTTAAAGAACGTTTCTTTAATATCATAATCCAGATAGCATCTCATCCTGCTTTCCCTATTCCTGTTAAAATGTACTGTGAACACAAAAATTATAAGCAGTGATAGCTAAAAAATATCAAAGTTTTATAACAATTTTACAAAGAGATTTTACTTTTAGAGCTAGATACCATTGAGGATGATTTTTTTTTTGCTCCCAAAGTGTCTCCTGAGGTCTTATTGTCCCATATAGTCTGTATGTGTATGTGTGTATTAGTTATAACCTGGATCTTTTCCTTATTCAGACCTGATGACATTGACTCTTTTTTATGTCTTTGCTCCTATTTTCCCCCCTTTCCACTTAACACCCACTGGGAAAACCCTAGGTATGATCGAGAGGGATACTGAAAACAAAATAATAAAATTATGTTCCACAATTACGTGGAGTTTTTGTCAGTACTTCTCCAGAAAGGCAGAGGGGGAAAAGCACAGAAAAAGAAATTAAAATGATCAAAGGAATAGCCTGAGTACATGAAAAAGGAGGGCTCTTCAGACTAGACAGATACCAGCCAAAAGAAGATATGATTAGAATATACAAAATAACAAAAGGTTTAGGAAAGGTTAGGAGAATTTTTTAAAACCATCTCTCAGCAGTAGAGCCGTCTTCTGTTGGAAAATTGTATTTTAATAAAACCTTTCTTAGTGCATATGTCAATTTAGAAGTTATATTTATCTTTTAAAACTTAAAGAAGGATTAAGAATAACTTACATAATTTAAATACTACTTATTATTTAAGGATAACAAGTTCTTAGTTGGTGCTTACTGAAGGCTAAGCACTGTTCTACGTGCTGAAGATGAGAGGATGAATTAGAGCCCATCCGTGTCCTTAAGGAACTGAGCATCAGTAGGAGGAGCAAGTTTAATGTGAACAAGTAAACATTAGAAAGTAGTCATCACAGTGTTTGAGATATTCCTGGGTATAATCGTCTTAAAAAATAGTGACGAGGTGTCTGATGTCTCGGGATGTTACAGTGAGGCGGGTGAAACCACTTTAGGTATATTAAGAAAACTGAGGCAGTTTGAAGTGGCTGCTATTTAGGGGCTGTTATAAGTAAGATGAACACATCTTTGTTCTTAGGAAATTGATGTTTTTTAGAGGAGCAATAGAATAAACACATAAAGGGGAAATTCAGGTAGTGATAAAGGCTGTGGGTTTAGACAAACAAAAGGCAAGGTGATATGATAGAGAGTGCCTAGCTGGAGGAAGGAGAGCGTGTTGCTCCGCAGAATGGCCAGGGAAGAGCTCTCTGACGATTTGGACAAACAGTAGGAGCAAAGCTTGGAAAGCTCTGGAGCAGAGGGCACAGCAAGTATAAATCCAGAGATGGGGGCTAACTTGGTGAGTTTAAGAAACAGAAAAGGCCAGGATTGGTAGGAAGATTTGGGGTTGGGTTAGAGGTGGGGTGATGAATGGACAAACTAGGTGGCATTTGAACGCTTTGGGAAATAATTGAAGGATTTTTAAGAAGGAAGGTGACATGATATTAACATTTGGCAGTTTTGAGGAGAATGGATTATAGGGGCAAGAGTAGAAGTGGGAGGCACTTAGACTCCTTTAGGGGTCCAGGCAAAGGATGAAAATGACTTGTCCAGCGTGGGGTCAGCAAAGATAGAAGGAAGTGGACATAGTATTCATAATATATTCTGGAGTTAGGAAAGGTTATAGTGACCATTTGGTTTTTTTTTTTTTTCTTTTTAAGAATTTCAAACTTTTTAAAAATTTCGGTATAAATTGATTAAGATAGAGATGAATTCATAGCATTCAAGTCTCTGAACCAGATTGACTTCTCAAAAAAACAAAACAAAAAAACAACCCCAAAACCATGCCCAGTTAAATTAACTAGAATTTTGAGAGCTAGAATGAACCTTAGATGACTATTTTGACACGTCCCCGCCTCTCTGTTTTAAGGATGAGTCATTTGAGGTCAAGAAAGGTTAAGTGATTTGTCCAAGGTCAGACCCAGAATATATGGCTCCAAGTTAATGTCATTTCCATACTGTTTGTTTGAATCTCTTTGAATTTGGTTTTTGCTTTTGAGTTAAGAGTACCCTACTGAACTTTGAATTGATATTTATCATGGTACCAATACATGGATTCTAAAGATGTTAGGATCCTCTCCACAGAAATAATGATGAGTACTCTGACTTATTTTCTCCATCTGTTCCCTCCTCCCTCCCACTCCCATTTCTTCTTCACCTTCCCCCCACCCCTTTCCCCCCTCCTTACTCTCCCCCTCTTCCTTTTCCCCCTCAGATATTGCAATTGCTGCTCCATATGGGGGTGAAGATAAAAAAGGAATTGTTTATATTTTCAATGGAAGACCCACAGGCTTGAATGCAGTACCATCTCAGATCCTTGAAGGGAAGTGGGCAGCTCGGAGCATGCCACCAAGCTTCGGCTATTCCATGAAAGGAGCCACGGATATAGACAAGAATGGATATCCAGGTGCTTCTTAGAAATAAATAGAGCATCTTAGATTTTTCAGTCCTAACAGCCAGTAGTATTAGGTTGGTGCAAATGTAATTGCGGTTTCAGACCATGGACTTGAAATCATTATAACTAGGCTTGAACACATCTTTGCTAATCAAAATAGGAACCATTACAATAAACACATTTTTGCCAGTGAGGAATAAGTTTGTTTAATCCTGTAGTGTAAAAATCTGTGCTTCAGGATTTGACGAACCTCTTGGAAAGCATTTTCTGCCTCCTGGTTGTGGAAGCATTTTTGCTGCATTAAGTAGTCAAGATGCTTGAAGAAGTGGTAGTCAGTTGGTGAGAGGTCAGGTGAATATGGAAGATGAGGGACAACTTGTAGCCCAATTTGTTCAACTTTAGAAGCGTTGATTGTGCAACATACCGTCAGGGGTTGTTGTGAAGAAGAATTGGTCCCTTTCTGTTGAGCAATGCCTGCTGCAAGTGATGTAGTTTTCCATACATCTCATCGATTTGCTGAGCATACTTCTCAGATGTAATGGTTTCACTGGGATTTAGAAAGCTATAGTGGAGCAGACCAGCAGCAGACCACCAAATAGTGACCATGACTTTTTTGGTGCAAATTTGGCTTTGGAAAGTGATTTGGAGTTTCTTCTCAGTCTAACCACTGAGCTGATCGTCACCAGCTTTGTGTAAAATCTACTTTTCATCGCAGGTCACAATATGATTGAGAAATGGTTCATTGTTGTTGCATAGAATAAGAGAAGATGACACTTCAAAAGGACTATTACTTTGATTTTTGGTCAGCTCACGAGGCACCTACTTATCTAGCTTTTTCACCTTTCCAATTTACTTGAAATGCCAGACAAGTATAGAATGGTCAACGTTGAGTTCTTCAATTTCTTGTGTAGTTGTAAGAGGATCAACTTTGATGATCCTTTCAGTTGGTTGTTGTCAACTTCTGATGGCCAGCCACTACGCTCCTCATCTTCAAGACTCTCATCTCATTTGTAAAACTTCTTGAACTACCAATGGCCTGTATGTTCATCAGCAGTTCCTTGGCCAAATGTGTTGTTGATGTTGTAAGTTGTCTCTGACCCACTTTGAACTTGAATAAGAAAGTCACTCAATTTTGCTTTTTGTCTAACATCATTTCCATAGTCTAAAATAAATATAAAATATATAGCAAGTATTAAGTCATTAGCAAAAAAACATAAAGTGAGAAATGCACATTGAAATGATGTATAATATAGCCCCATTTATTTAAGGATGTATTCCAGTATCAATGGCAAAGGTCAGCGCTGTAAAACCACAATTACTTTTGCACCAACCAAATATTAATTACTGCTCTCTTGATTTTATGTTATAAATCAGCTTAATTCAATATTTCAACTGCTGTTCAAGCCCCTGCCATTGTTCAAGGCACGGTTGTCATAACTGAGGGGATACAAAGCTCAGACCAGCTCTGTTTCCTGTCATGTTTTCTTTTGGGGCATAAAAAAGTTCTTAATTTTTTTGTGATCCATTGTACATGTCTTTATGGTTTCTCATGTGCTTTTCTGCTTAGAAAGAGCTTTGTCAAATTAAGCTTGGGTAAGCCTGTTGGGCTACAGTCCATGGGATCACAAAGTCAGACAAAACTGAAGTGACTTAGCAGCACACGCGCACATATACTGTGAGATAGAGTTCTGATTTCATTTTTCCTAATTGTGAACCAGTGGTACTAGCTACGTGTGAAGACTAATGCATTCTGTCCTTGTTGATTTGGATGCTGTCTGCTGTCATTCTAAGGATTCTAGGTACAGTTGATCCTTGGACAGCGTATTAAGGGTGCTGACCCTCTGCACAGTCAAAAGTTCGTATATAACTAACTACACTAGACCTCTGTATCAACAGTCCAGGTTGTGAACCAACCTCGGGTTGTGTAGTGCTGTAGTACTTCCTGTGGAAAAAAAAAATCCATGTATAAGTAGATTTGCACAATTCAAACCCATGTTGTTTAAGAGTCAACTGTGCTTGTATTTTGGTTTTATTTTGTTTTTGAAACAAAATAAAACAAAAGAGATTCAAAAGTCCACAGGCATATGTATCCCTGTGGCTGATTCATGTTGATACATGGCAGAAACCAACACAATATTATAGTTATCCTTCAATTAAAAAGAAATAAATTAAAAACACAACTAAATTAAAAAAATCCACAAGCATCTATAAAGCTTTTACCTTTGGGAATGTGTGTTTGGGTGGTATAGCCTTCCTCATTGGTGCTGATTTTTACTCAGTATCCATTCAGAAAATTCTTATCTACCTGGATGGATGAAAAAATTAGTGTTATGAAAGTCTTTGTCATTGATAATAGTGTAAAGTTTTCATACAAATTTTAGCCTTTTAGATGTTGTCTTAAAATCACTGATGAAGAAGAACTTTGAGTCTATGTCTAAATCTAATCTTTATTAAGTACATGGAGGGCTTTATAGAATGGTATGTGAATTTTAAAAAGCTGTTATTATTAACATATTTTTTCTATTCTCTTTTAAGACTTAATTGTAGGAGCTTTTGGTGTAGATAGAGCTGTATTATACAGGTAAGACTTTCCATATCTGATAATTCAGGAGTATTATGAATTATATGAAAGTTTTATAGTTAAGTACCAGTGCTTAAATTTCATTTTAATTTTCTTGAAGTAATGATAAAATTTGTTCTTTCTATTCAAGATTCACTTCAGGCAAGGAGTAGTGATACAAGGAGATCCCCAGAATAGAGAAAGCAGTTCAGTTCAGTTCAGTCGCTCAGTCGTGTCCGACTCGTTGCGACCCCATGAACCACAGCACACCAGGCCTCCCTGTCCATCACCAACTCCCGGAGTCCACCCAAACTCATGTCCATTGAGTCAGTGATGCAGTCCACCCATCTCATCCTCTGTCGTCCCCTTCTTCTCCTGCCCTCAATCTCTCCCAGAGAAAGCAGTAGATTTTTTTTTATTAGAAAAGCATTCAGAATTTTCCATCTTTGTTCTTTAAATTTGTTCAAAGATGTTCTCCTGTGTTTTAGATTTTATGAATTTAAAAGTATATGAGTTACATTTAAAAGTATAAAAGTTACTTTTTCCTCTTAAGAGACAAGAAATTAACTTGGTATTTGTGCCACAGTATTCTGAGACCACCGGGGAAGTATATAATGACTCCCCCAATAAATGTTTTTATCAGAGTAATATGTATAAATCTACATATCTGTAGTTCCCAGCTTCATACATATTTCCAGTAATTCTCTGTGTTTCATCAGTTACTCATGCCTTACAGTATCATCTGGCATCGCAAGTAGATTAAGGTGTTTACACTTCTATGCACTGTGCTTATACATGGCAGAAAAACTAGCACTCTTGTGTACTGTAGGTCAACTTGATTGTGCCTCTCAGAGCAGCTTGCGACCATACAGATTCTAGGATTTGTCATGATTGGAACCAGCACACTGACCTGAGCCTGCTATATATTTTTTACCGAGCATAAACATGTACATCTGAACTTTGGAAAACTATTTATTTTAATGTATTGTTTAGTTTTATGCAGTATGTTTTGGGGAAAAAAAAAAAAATTGCTATTAACAAAGAAAAAAAATAAAAATTGCTATTAACAAAGTAATACAGGCAAGTGGTAAAATTTCAAGCAATATAAAAAGGGCATACAGTAAAAAATATGTTTCCTCTCACACCAGTTGCTAGTTCATTAGTATATCCTACCAGAAACATTCTCTGCATTATAAAATTGTGTGTGTGTATGTGTGCATGCACCCTTTTTACATGGTGGGTTTTTTTTTTCCTGTCATACTAAAATTCTGTCCTGGCTAATACCATCCCATATTAGTGCAGATGCTTTACAGCACTCACCTCTCTCTTGTATTGCAAATGCATGAGATAGCTATCACCCAACTTGTTTAAAACCATCCAGCTTTAATGGGCTGTGTTCAGATAGGTTGTGACCAGTGGTCCTACTTTGCCTGGAATTGAAGGGGCTTTACCAGGTCATGGAACTTTCACTGATAAAATCAAGACAGTCCGGGGCAACCTGGGATATTTGGTTTTTCTAAGTTTAGATTGTTTCTATTCTTTTTGCTATTATAAACACTGCTTTAGTGAACGTTGCACTGTATACACCATGAATGTGAACCTAAAGTACTTAGATCAATGTAACATTTTAAATAACTTTTTTTCTTTTTTTAAAACCAGGGCCAGACCAGTTATCACTGTAAATGCTGGCCTTGAAGTGTACCCTAGCATTTTAAATCAAGAAAATAAAACCTGCCCTCTGCCTGGGACAGATCTCAAAGTTTCCTGGTAAGGGTGTTTGTTTAATAATAGTTATTATTAATTATTGGTTCAATCATTATAAAAATAATTGAAAATGTGGGAGTGGGCTGAAATATTACTAAAACAGTTTCTATGGATATACTCTATTTTCTTCTCATAGATTGAATTTAGAAATATTGTTCCAAAGAGGGTAGATACAAGCCTCTAGAAATAGTCTATAAACTAGTATAAAACTAATTTTTGAAAAATGAATATATCAAAAATAAAGCCAGTGGACATTTTGATTTTGATTTTTAAAAACTAATGATGTTTTTCAGATTTAGTCTGTGACTAATTGTATGAAAAGAATTATTTTGCTTGAAGGTATTAGTTTTCTGTTTGTTCCTTTACTAATTTCTGAAGAAAAATGTAACTTTTTCTGTAAGCTTAATGTCTGAAATTCTTCTCTATTTCTCAAGTTTCCATTTTTTATTACTTTTCACTGTATCATGTGATTTTTTTTTGCTATTTTTTATTCTATTTGTATTTATAATTTTCTTAAGATTTTTTTCCTTTAAACTGACTCATGTTTTACTTTAAAACATATTAAAATAAAATAGAGAAACCAGTCTTTCTCATACATGTCAACATAAATATAAAATTAATAATGAAGAGTCCTGATCCATATAAACTGACTGTAAGTGCCCAACTTTGGGAAACAATGTTCATGTGTGTTACTTACACAGAAAAATCAAAGAGAACTTATATATGAAGGGTAGAGTGATTGGAAGCTGGGAAAATTTTACTTCAGATGATCTAATGGAAAGATATTTTTCCTGATTTTGTTTTTGAAGTATCTATTGTTATTAAAATAATTTTTCAAAATTTTGTTTATAATAAAATACATATTAAATAAACATGTATACAATAAAAATTTTATTTCTTTCATCAGAGTGCATTAAAAGTTCAATCATATTTGGTCTTCATTTTCATTGATTGGCAGTGACATTTTCAAGATTTTTGCTTATTCTGGTAACAGTGTGAAGGCTTTGAATACATTAACTAGAGCAGTAGCTTTCATATGTTTTTGATTACAGGATGAAATACATTTTACATCATAATCCAGTAAACATACGTTTTTAAAACTTAAGTTTCATGAAATCTTATCCTTGATACTTAAGTCAATTTTACACATATATTTGTTTTTCTCAAGATGCTGCCCACAATCCAGTAAACTGATGTCATGACCTAGTAATAAACTGTGAAAAATACTGTTCTAGAGGAGCGTACTAATTAAAGGGAGCTTTGTGGGGCTTTTAGATAAGTGAGGTATTTATTTTAAATCTGAACTGTCATTTTCCTCATTTAGATTTATGTAGAGATTCTATAAACTTAAGAAGAGGCTAGGAGGTTTTTTTTCTTTTTTGTCTCATTAAAGTATCGTGAAAGGAAAGGTGCCTAAGTTACTGAAGAATGAGTTAGAATATTCTGTATAGTTTCATGTTTTAAAAATAATATTAAGATGTAAAGAAAGATACAAGGCTTCACAATGTAAACTAAGTATTAGAAATGTGAGATTTAAAAAAGAAATGTGAGATTTGGGTGATATTAAAAAATGTTTAAACTGGATTATGGGATTTGTATGTATTTTTTATTTTTTTTACAGTTTTAATGTCAGGTTCTGCTTAAAGGCAGATGGCAAAGGAGCACTTCCTACGAAACTTGGTAAGTGTTCTATGGAAAAATTATATATAATGGTGCTGCATACACAGCGCTTAAAAAACGTTTTAGGATATTTGAATAACTATTCAGATAGTTGTTATTGTTTTTTTTTATTTGAACGTTTATGTTAAAGACATTTAAAATTACAACATAATTATTTTGTTTGGCAGCTCTTAAGCCAGTTCAGAGATAATACATTTATTGGCATTCTGAAAAATTAGTGATAAATACGGCCTTGAGAAAGTTAAAGTTACCAATGTGAGACAAATGAACTTCAGGAAAGATGAATATCATTGTTTATAAAGTCAGTTACCTACTGAGAAGTTTATATTTTATGTGTTGGGGAAACCCTGGTAATTTCAGGAGTAGAGGTGATTTAGAAAGAGAGAGAAGGAGAAAAAGTTTTGACCGCTAAATTTAACCCACACAGAAAATACTAACTTTACTCTTTTTTCCCCCAAAATTGTTTATGTGATTCTGAAAGCAAGGTGGGAGATTTCAGTAACTGTTGTGGAGATTTGTTGATGTAAATGCTAAGGAATAACAGTGAAGCTCCTACTAGAGGACTGAGTCTGTTGGGAGGTGTGTTTGTGTCTGAAGTTCACATAGGGTAGCAAGGAAGGTAATTTTTCAGTAAAGACCTGAAGGAAATGAAGGAGCTAAGGGATACCTGGACAAGTATTTTGCAGAGGAAATGGCAGTTTCAAGAGGCTAGAGGCAGGCGCTTGCTCTCTCTCAAAGAGTGGATGGAACAGAACTAGAAGCAAAATAATCCTGGGTTTTCACTCAGATTTGTTATGAAGTTCAGCATTTAGAGGAACTTGAAAGGAGACTTGTGGTTTTAAAGATCTGCGTTCTTAACTCTTTTGAAGAAACTATTTAAGAAGAACTGAATCTTAAAAGCTAGTAATCTAGCAACTGTGCTTGATTCTTGGCTGCACATTCTTTTTAAGATGATTCCTGACCTAGTCAGCTTTGTTTGGTCATTTGCTTCATGAGAGACATATTTACCTGATAGTTTGATATGGTAGCTTCATTAGAAGTAGGAGTTGCAGTTGATATAAACTGCTCATTCATCACGGTAGTGAATGTATGGGTGCATATTAGTAAACATTTCTTACAATCCGTGCTGCTACCTGCATTAGTGGTGGACGTCTTAATTACTCACAGTTTTTGTTTCTGAACTTCCTCCTCTCAGCCTAAGTTAAAAGAAAAAAAAATTTCCTTCTATCTGCTAGTTGTTTTATCATTATCTAGTGTCTGAATTATTAGATGACATTAAGTTGGGAATGGTTGGGTTAATTAATTATTAAATATTTATTCATAATTAATATGTTGTGGTCTCACTATAACTATAGACTTTTTAAGAATGAATTAGAAGCAAGTTACTTCTTAAGAAATGTCTGTGTATCTCTCTTTACATGAAAACTCGAGATATTGAGGACAAATAGGTGTCCATAAAGATTATGTTGGTTATAAATCCTTTGGTTTGTATAGACTTCCAGGTGGAGCTTCTTTTGGATAAACTCAAGCAGAAAGGAGCGATTCGACGAGCACTCTTTCTCCATAACAGGTCCCCGGGTCACTCCAAGAACATGACCATCTCAAGGGGGGGACAGATGCAGTGTGAGGAGCTGATCGCGTATCTGCGGGTAAGACATAACTTTTATGTTCCTTATCTTTCTATGTATTATTTTTTCATCTGAATGATTTTTCCTTTCTGTAAGATTTTTTTTGGTGGTGAATAAATAAGAAAACAGAAAAATGCAGTTGAGGAAATTGGGCTTTTTAAAGAGTCAGACTTGAGTAATGGACATCTACTCTTGTCAGACTGGATATCACACGTGGCCTTATTAAATTATGACATGTATTACTGGACTCTCGAGACCGTAAAAGAAATCCACCCTCCCCAATTAATCAATTAAAAAACTCCATTGGCTAAACCTGACTTGTGAGTTGTAAGCAAGTGTGTGAGTCAGGGTAGCTAGGGAGGGAGGGATGGAACCTGGGCAGAGGGGGAACAATACTTGCCGACACCCTATGGGGGTTCAGACTCACCTGGGGCCTGCTGCAAGCCAGGGGTCTGACCTGAACCTCCTGTATTAGGTCTAGATTTTTCCACAGGGCTAAAGTATTCCCAAAACAAAGATGCCCCTGACTCTTGCAAGAGTAAATGCAAATTTTCACTGGAACAATCTAGTACAGGTCCCACAGGTTAAGTTCAAATCAAATAGGAATTCATTTCTAAAGTACTATAGAAACAGAAAGGAAGCCATCAGAAGGCACAGCAAACAAATCTTAGTCCTGGAAAAGTGAAGTGAAAGTTGCTCAGTCGTGTCCGACTCTTTGCGACCCCATGGAAAGACTTGAGATTTAGAATTATCAGTTACAAAGTATAAATGTGTATAAAATATTGAAAGAAATAAAGGGTGAAATTTGATTTAAAAGACAAAAGTATCAGTAAGCATATAGAAGACTCAACGTAATGAATAAACTCTATTTAATAAACCTATATAGAACTTGGCATCCAACACTTAGAGAATATAAAAGTTGCCCATATAGATACAGGAAGTCTGAACAAATTTGAGAAAATTGAAATCATAGAATATATGCTATTTGATTATAGTGCAATTTTTAGAAATCAGTAACAAATTTAAATTGAGAATTAGGAATTGTGATTTTAAGCAACTTATGGATAAAAAAAAAAGATCATACTGGAAATTTACTTAGAAGTGAATTATAATGAAAATATCAAAATATCAAAATGTGTAGGATGTCCCAAAAGCGTATTGTAAACGTAAATGTATATAGCCTTAAATGCTATTTAATTTAAATGAAAGCTTGAGGGAAAAAATGAAGGAAAAATAAACCCAAAAAACCTCCACAAAATTAAAAATTACAAAAAGGACATTCCTGGTGACTCAGCAGTAAAGAATCTGCCTGGAGTGCGGGAGACCCCGGGTTCAATCCCTGGGTTGGGAAGATGCCCAGGAGAAGAGAATAGCTACCGATTCCGGTATTCTTTCCTGGGAAATCCCATGGACAGAGGAGTCTGGAGGGGTACAATCTGTGGGGTCGCAAAGAGTCGGACATGACTGAAGCAACTTCGCTTGCAGGCACATAGATAATGGAGGAATTAGAATATTAGGAACAACCTTGTACCAAGAAAACAAAAACATTCTTAGAAAAACATAACACGACTATTACTTGAAGAAATAGAAAACCCAAACAATCCACTTAACCATATAAACCGTTCTGAAAATTGAACTGGCAGTTTAAAAATCTTTACACAAACAGATCACAAGACCTAAATAATTTTATAAGGCAATATCATCTAAGCTGTCAGGAATGAGACATTCCAATATTAAGCTCTTAGAAAGAATAGAAAAACAAGATGTATTTCCAGTTTATTCTCTGAAGCTAGTGTAATTGATACCTAGACTGGCCAAGGATAGTATAAACAAGAAGAATTCGTGAGTCTTACATGAAGACATAGATGTAGAATTACTAACCAAATATAAGCAAACTCAATCCAAGCTGTTTATAAATAAGATTAAAAAACGGACCAACTTGCATGTATCCTAGAGTGGGTTAACGTTAAAAGTAGAGAAGTGTAATTTCACACATGAATAGACTGAAAACATGGCCATCTTACTTGAAGTGCGAGAAAGGTTTTTGATTAAATAACTATTCATGATATTTGCAAACAAGACAAATACCTCAAGCTTCAACTATGAAGAAATATCATTTTACACTCAGACAAAGTCTACCAGTACCTATTGCTTGGTCCAGATGTGAATTAATGAGAATTCTTATGTGTTGCTGATGGCAGTGTAAATGCTGTGAAGATTTTGGAAAATAATATGGTGTTGTCTTAGCTGACAAATCTCCTTTCCACTGTGTAGAACGATACTTTTTTTTTTTTGTAATAGCAAAAATAAACCAAAACCCAAAAAAATCCAAAAAAGAATTGATAAACCGTGGATTTATTATAAGTGTTACTCAACATAGGCTTCCCTGATAGCTCAGTTGGTAAAGAATCTGCCTGCAATGCAGGAGACCCAGGTTCAATTCCTGGATCGAGAAGATCCCCTGGGGAAGGAATGGGCTACCCACTCCAGTATTCTTGGGCTTCCCTTGTGGCTCAGCTGGTAAAGAATCCACCTGCAATGTGGGAGATCTGGGTTTGATCCCTGGGTTGGGAAGATCCCCTTGAGAAGGCAAACGCTACCCACTCCAGTTACTCAGCAATAAAAGTTAACCTTGCTACATGAGACAGTGTGAATGAATCTTCTAAAAAAGTGTTGAAGCAAATGACAGAAGAATACGTATGATCTCATTTTAAAATAAACAGGAAGAGCAATCTGAAGAACGTGCTGTTTTAGAGACATACACACTAGAGTAAAACTACTGTGAGCAAGCTAATGGAATGATTACCTCTGGAAAGAAGACAAAGGGATGAAAAGAGCATGTAGGCAGCTTAAGCAATATAAGTAATGTCCTAGTTATTATTTACATTGGGTGTGTGTTGGAGTGCTCATTTTATTAACATGTCTCATATATTTTTGTGTGAATCAAATATTACATTACAAAACAAAGCTGATTAAGGATTCTCAATGGATAATGATAGTCTTTATGAATATCCTATTCTTACGTAAGTGTAGTTTTACAGAGAGTTTTGGTAGAATTGGATCAAGGGGTGAGTACAGCTGGCTTTGTATTGTGCACTTGTGGATTTCTACAGATAGCTTGATGTCTTAGGTTGATGTTGTAATTAATTCAAAGCTTTTCCATTTTTAGGATGAATCTGAATTTAGAGACAAACTCACTCCAATTACTATTTTTATGGAGTATTGGTTGGATTATCGAACAGCTGCTGATGCAACAGGGTTGCAACCTATTCTTAACCAATTTACTCCTGCCAATGTTAGTCGACAGGTACTGTACTTTATTAGTTTATTATTTGATTCTTTAATCTTTTTAAAAAATCTTATAATTTGTATTTTTAAATAGCATAAAGGATTGCTTTTATTTTATATTTTTAATCTTTTTGCATTAGAGTATAGCAGATTAACAATATTGAGATAGTTTCAGGTGGACAGCAAAGGGACTCAGCCATACAAGGATTGCTTCTATAAAGTTGCATTTTTAGCCAGAAGTAAGAGGGGAAGAGATATTCAAAGCCACTCAACTTACATGCAGAGGAAGACAAGGTCGCGTTTTGAATACATAAAACAATAAAGTAAGCCAAGGAAAACAACAAAATGCCAAGTAATACATAGTATTTTAGTATTTTGCTGAACAAGTTTATGTTATCTTTGATTTATATTTTAACAACTAGTGTATATACACACATACGGATATATAGTATATAAATTATTCTTTTGATAAAATCAAATATAGCAACACAGAATTTTATCAGGAATATATTTTATATATGTTAGCTATATTTTTTAGTTTTAATTTTATAATTTATTTTATATAACTATCTTATATTTCATTTTGCATGTAAATAGTATAGGTGCTGCTTTCCACTACCCATTAGTATAGAACTTACAAACATTGTTCTTAGTTCATATTTTTAAAAAGTTAATTGTTACTTTTACATTATGCATTTTGATATTGGAGTTATGATTTTTTTCTGTTTATAATTCTGGAATTTTTGGGAAACTATTTATTAGTGTTAACATCAGTTTAATGGGATCACCAATCTCTTTAATACCAATGTAATTTGACTTTCTTCCCTTTCTCCACCTCCCCTTCTTCATTATTTGAATCTTTGTTTCCTTTGTGTTCTACTTTTGTTTCAACAAGGACATTACCTACTCTTAGGCATCTTTCTTTCTGTATTCATAGTTTTATTATGTACTCTCATTTCTGTGTTAATTACCTACCTCAACATGCTTATTTACTTCTCTCTAAAATGGCCCTTTATTTCCCTGGTCATATTACTCACTTCTTTTTACTGTATACTCTCTTTAAAGTACTGCTTTCTAATAGAAATGTAATGTGAGACACATTTGTAGTTTAAATTTACTGATCAGTAACATTAAAAAAAATAGAAAACTGGTGACTGTAATTTTAATAGTATATCTGTATTAGTTTGCTAGGACTGCTATTACAAAGTGCCACAGAATGGGTCGTGAAATAATAGAAATTTATTTTCTCACAATTCTGGAGGCTTAAAGTCGGAGATCAAAGTGTAGGCAGTATTGGTTTCCTCTGAAGCTTTTCCCACTGGCTTGCAGTGGTCGCTTTCTCCCTGTGTCTTTATGTGGTTTCCCCTCTGTGTCTGCGTTCTAATCTCCTTATAAAGCACCAGTCATATTGGATTAGGGGCTTCTTTCATAGCTCAGTTGGTAAAGAATCTGCTGGCAACGCAGGAGACCCGGGTTCGATTCCTGGGGTCAGGAAGATCCCCTGGAGAAGGAAATGGCAACCCACTCCAGTATTCTTGCCTGGAGAATTCCCATGGACAGAGGAGCCTGGCAGACTACAGTCCATGCAGCTGCAAGAGTTGGACACGACTTACCAACTTCACCACCACCACCACCATATTGGATTAGGGCCCACCGTAACGATGTCTTTTTAACTTAATTACCTCTTTAAAAACCATATTTCCAAATAGTCACATTTTTCCATGAAATTCTTTATATTGTTTTTTACTGTCTTCAAAATCCAGAGTGTATTATACTATAGCACATGTCAATTCAGATGCTAAAGCTTCATCAGAAATATTTTTTCTGCATTTAGAAGTCAGAATTTGCAGCTGAAAAGTAGAGTCACATAGCCAAGTTATTCTAAAAGTTAAAAGTTTTCCAGTGGCAGAATCAAGTATCAGTTTTTAAATTTAAATTAATTAATATTAAATGAAATGTAAAACTTAACCCCCCCTCCCCCCGTCATACTAGGTGCATTTCAAGTGCTCAAAAGCCACACGCAGCTTGCTGTGGCTTCTCTATTGGACAAAGCAGCTCTTGAGTTTTCCTTTCTGTATCCTTATCCTTTGGAGTTACAAATTTAGTGCTTTCTGCAAGGCAATGGCACCCCGCTCCAGTACTCTTGCCTGGAAAATCCCATGGATGGAGGAGCCTGGTAGGTAGGCTACAGTCCATGGGGTCGCTAAGAATCGGACACGACTGAGCGACTTCACTTTCACTTTTCCCTTTCATGCACTGGAGAAGGAAATGGCAACCCACTCCAGTATTCTTGCCTGGAGAATCCCAGGGACAGGGGAGCCTGGTGAGCTGCCGTCTGTGGGGTCGCACAGAGTCGGACACGACTGAAGCGACTTAGCAGCAGCAGCAGAAAAAGTGGCTTTTTAACCGCCCCCCCCCCCCCCCCCCCCCGCCTCCTGGTTGTTCATTCAAATGTGTATTAAGTTCTTACTCTGTGTAAGATACTAAGTATATAACTGTAGAGATTTAGTTCTCTGTGAATGGAAGATAGTGCTCTTTTTCCATTTCGGAAGCTATTCTTTCCTGATAGTGTATTTTAATGCTGTAGTTACACCAATGCCAGTTAAATCCTTTTTCTTCAGTGTAGACTGGTAGTCAGTCAAATATCCCTTTATCATAGTTTATTAATATTTCATAATACTTCTCATTTCAACCTTCAGATACTTATCATTCTAGCTGGGACTTTTAATACACACCATATCACATATCATTAAATCCACTCTTAGTTCATGAACTAAGTTAGTCGTTGATTGTTTTGGTATGACTTGTGCAGTTACCTCAAAGTTCTTCTAATGATCCTGGCCTTTTCCCTTCAACTTCTTGAAGCACATAGCAGCTGTTTACATCTAGGTCAGTAAATTAGTTAACATGTATTGTTGGGTTTCATCCCAATTGCGTTGTCATTTAAGATCTCTATCATATTATTTTATCCTGGGAAGCCCTATATCCCTGTAACTTGAAAGCATACAGTTTTGTTGTTGTTTTCAAGAAAGCCTGTCACTATTTTTCCCCTTTAAATCTTTTTCTTTTCTGTTTGCCTTAGGACCTGAAGCCCTTTGGATGTTAGCAATAGACAAACCAAGAATGGCTTAATTGTTTTTTTCTTTCCTCTTTTATTAATTTTTACGTTTCTTATTTCACATCCTGCCCAACTTCTTCTGCTTCCTCCACATGTATTTCTGCTGGGTTTTCCATAATGTTCCAGCCGACATGTCATATGATCATATCTGGAGGGAGAAAGTGTTGAGGTCTTTGCTTATTGTACCTGTCTTGGATCTGCTAACTTAATGCTTCTGGTTCCTTTTTCTTTATCTCTTTCCAGATGGCCATGCCAATGCTGAACTCCTTTCATCCAGTTTCTGTTCCGTTTGGTCTGTCTGTCTGAATTGTTGCTGTGTATCCACAGCTCCTTATTCTTTTACTCCTTATTCTGTGCTCTCCAGAGACATAGTCTGTAATGAGAAATTCTGTAAAGGAGCTTCTTTGCCCCAAGATCACACAACTTAGCAGTAGCGGACTAAAGCCAAACTCTAATTTCAATATTACTTTCTATTCTACACTTCATTCCAAAGTCATAACAGCTTATTTCGAGATAGACCTGAAAGGTTCCAACTAATTGTATTATACCCTTTGAATCTTTTCCTTCCTTTTCATTCTTACTAGCTAACACTGATCTGTTTAAAAACAGGCAGCTATGATCCCTTTTGCATTCAGATATATATAAAAGTTGAGTGTATATAAATATATACATGTGTATTCATATACATCCATATATATATTAATATACACTGTGTGTGTGACCTGTATTGGTATTTATTCATGTAGAAAAAAATAAAAAACTTTTTTCTAGGCTCATATTCTACTTGACTGTGGTGAAGACAATGTCTGTAAACCCAAACTGGAGGTTTCTGTAGATAGGTAAGTTTTGCTCCAAATAACAGACTGTATAATAAGAAATTGAAATGAAAGAGCATATTTTTCTATTAAAGTAATAGCAATGACAGTTATGTTGGAGGATAATGCATGATTTTCAGTAAAGGAGTGAATATTGAGCTTTAAAAAAATAGACTGTGTGTTTCACCAGCTGCCTGGGTTAACAGGTCTGTTTTCATCAGTATGGAGTAGTGTCACAAAGTAGCATTGTATTCTCTTAAAGATTGTCTGTTAACTAAAGGACGTATTACCATTTTATATGATGTATAAATTATAGCAAATATTGTAAGTGACCAGGGGATTAGTTCAACTTTTAGAAAAAATCAGGAAATTAATAAGTACAAAGGGATATAAAATTATTTCCATAATAGATTTGAGTGATAGTGATATGAGGAAGGCATCAGTGTTTTCTTTTGTTGGGAGAAACGTTGGGTTTGCACCCAGTGTGCTATTTCCAGTTTAGTGTTGATCTGTGCAGTAGTCTCAAAATATGCTGAGACATTGTTGAACATGTCAGTGCTTTGAACAGTCATACTCTTGCTGTGCAGTCTTTTTTCATTGACTAGATTTATATTAACTTGTAGTGATCAAAAGAAGATCTATATTGGGGACGACAACCCTCTGACCTTGATTGTTAAGGCTCAGAATCAGGGAGAAGGTGCCTATGAAGCTGAGCTCATCGTTTCCATCCCACTGCAGGCTGATTTTATCGGGGTTGTCCGCAACAGTGAAGTAAGCAAGCTGCCTCTTTAAAAATGGAAATGCACTCATGGTTCACATTAACATTAATGAGCAGCTACCCTATTTATTATACTACAGCTTAGCTGTTCTACCTAAGGCTAAATTGCTAGACAATAGAGTGCCTGTCTTACATAATTCTTTTCAAGCCTAGTACTTTGCATAATGCATTGATATGACTTTTTAAAAATTGCTAGCTAAGTGCCTGACACAAGGTCAGATGGATAAAGTGTCTAAGCCTGGCCATCAAATAATTTGTCAGAAATAATATGGTTATGTGTCTAAGTCCTCTAGGGATCGTTCAGAAACACTTTTGCATTTATATGTGGCAACTGAACACAGTTCTGGTTCCCCCATATCCCTCATTACTCAAATAGATCTATTTGCTTTGTAAAGCAAGAAACCCAAACATCCAACTGTATGATATTGTCTAGAAACTTTGCAGTTTTAGTATGGCTTCTGCTTTTTTTTTTTAGTGATTAATTTATTTTCCCTTCAATCCTCTTTCTTCGTCTATCTAAGGCCTTAGCAAGACTTTCCTGTGCGTTTAAGACAGAAAACCAAACCCGCCAGGTGGTTTGTGACCTCGGAAACCCAATGAAGGCTGGAACTCAAGTAAGGCATTTTAAGTAAATGGGTCTGTTTTTTGCTTTCATAGAGATTAGCGTATTTTTCTGTGGGATTGTCCACAGTGATTTGTTTGATTATTTTTTATTTATGTTTTGATTTTGGGGGGGGGTCTCTGTTGCTGCACGTGGGCCCTCGCCAGTGTGGTGAGCAGGGGCCACTCCTTGTTGTGGAGCTCGGACTTCTCGCTGCGGTGGCTTCTCCTGTCGCCGAGCGTGGGCTCCAGTAGTTGCAGCATGTGGGAGAAGTAGTTGTGGCTCGTGGGCTCTGGAGCATGGGCTCAGCAGTTGTGGTGCATAGGTCTAGCTGCTCTGTAGCATATGGGATCTTCCGGAACCTGGGATTGAACCTGTATCTCCTGCGTTGCAAGGCAGATTCTCAGCCACTGGACCACCAGGGAAGCCCCATAGTAATTTTTTTTTTTTAAAATAAAAACTTCAAAATAGTATTTCAGTTGGTTTTGCTTTAGAATGTAATGATTATTAGAGCTTAGTTTTGATTAAGATACTAAAGTAGTGAGTTGTGCTATTACCTATATTCAGTAAGCTGCTCTTTGCCTTTAGTTTGGTGAATGAATGAGAACATGGTTTAAATCAAGGACTGAGATTGTAACTTTGATATTTTAAACTGATGCTTTAATGCATCCTCAAAGCTACTCTGACAAATACCAAGACTGTTATTGTTAGGTGAGTTAGAGTGATCTGATTAACTGGAGCTTCCCTGCTAGCTCAGACTGTAAAGAATCTGCCTGCAATGCAGGTAGGCCCAAGTGCTATCCCTGGGTTGGGAAGATCCCCTGGAGAAGGGAATGACCACTTACTCCAGTATTCTCGCTTGCAGAATTCCATGGACAGAGGAGCCTGGCGAGCTACAGTCCGTAGGGTTGCAAAGAGTCAGACACCACTGAATGACTAACACTTTCACTTCACACTTTATTAAAGTGAAACCTGTAAGGTCATCCCATTAGGATCAAACTGCACATTGGTTGGATCAGACTCCTCTTTAGGTGGTGGAGAAGGGAGCCCAGAAGCTTGAGAAGAAGCACTCAGTGGACTGCTTCCAAAATCTTCTAAAAAAGGAGACAAAATATACCTTTTTGAATTGCTAGTATCAAGGGGAAAAAAAGCAGCAGTATATTTCTTGTTACCTTTTCAATAGAATTTAATTTATTAAGAATAACACATATATACTGGTAATTTGAAGGTCTATGATAATTGTTATTCAGTCACTTAGTCATATCTGACTCTTTGCTACCCCATGGACTGCAGCGCTCTGGGCTTCCCTGCCCTTGGCTATCTCCTGGAGTTTACTCAAACTCATGTCCATTGAGTCAATGATGCCATCCAACCATCTTGTCCTCTATCGTCCTCTTTTCCTCCTGCCTTCAGTCTTTCCCAGCATCAGGGTCTTTTCCAATGAGTTGGCCCTTCACATTAGGTGGCCAAAGTATTGGAGCTTCAGCTTCAGCATCAGTCCTTCCAATGAATATTCAGGGTTGATTTCCTTTAGGATTGACTGGTTTGGTCTCCTTGCTGTCCAAGGGACTCTCAAGTCTTCTCCAGCACCACAGTTCAAAAGTAGCAATTCTTAGGTGCTCAGCCGCCTTCATGGTCCAACTCTTGCATCCGTACATGACTCCTGGAAAAACGATAACTTTGACAATAGGGACCTTTGTTGGCAAAGTGATGTCTCTGCTTTTTTAACATGCTGTCTAGGTTTGTCACAGCTTTTCTTCCAAGAAGCAAGTGTCTTAATTTCATGGTTGCAGTCATTGTCTGAATTGATTTTGGCACCCAAGGAAATAAAGTCTGTTACTGTTTCCATTTTTTTCTCATCTATTTGCTATGAAGTGATGGGACTGGGTGCCATGACCTTCGTTCTTTGAAAGTTGGGTTTTCGTTAGGGTGGTGTCATCTGCGTATCTGAGGTTATTGATATTTCTCCGGGTGATCTTGATTCCAACTTGAGCTTCATCCAGCCTGGCATTATCTGTGATAATATGAGACTACATATTCCATATCTACCCTTATAAACAGTGTCCTATTAGATGTTATTTAAGGGTACAGACTTTCAATGACTAGTAAATAAGTCCTAGAGATCTAATGTGCAGTGTAATGATTATAGACAAGAGTATGATGTCAAACTTGTGAGAGATTAGATCTTAATTATTGCAACCACAAAAAAAAGTTATAATTTTGTAATGTGACACAGTCACAGTTATTGCTACAATGATAATCATGTAATGTATGGAATCAACATGTTATATACCTTAACTTTACACAGTGTTGTGTGTCAAATATTAATATATTTCAATAAATATAAATTTCCATATTTCTTTAAATATATTTTTCCCTTAAAAGTCATAATTATTTCTAGATGTATGTTCTCTTGGGGAAGAGGGCTTGAATAGAGTCCTCAAAGTTACATGTTTCACTTGTATTTAATGCACTGTTTTGTTAAGAAGTAAATGTGCCTTTTATTTTCTCATACACTCATTCTCTCTAACTTTCTTACTCACTGTGTATTCAGGAAAGGTAATTCCAGGTTAATTCTTACAGCCGGCTCCAGACTTTGTAAAGTGACAGGTGGTTTGATGAAGTCCCCTAGAAGGGCCATTTTTAGATGTCTTTTATATGACTTCCAAGAAGCCTGCTTTCTCTAACTTTGTAGCTCAGTTGTTTTCTTTAAAATAACAATTTTCTGCCTGCAGAAGTTAAGATGTTTGTTATTGATGGACTTGTGGGTGGCGTAGAGAAATTCTGCTTCTGGCCCTACTTCTCTCCTTTTCAGTCAGGCTCTCTCAGTCTTGTAAACCATTTATTTCTTTCTGCTCCATTAACACAAGTTCAGGTATTAGCTTCCTGTCACTAAATCTTGTGCATAACTACTGTACTTTCATTGGATCAGTGGTTCCTCTTGCATTTTTCAGAAAGTTAATATTAGTTGACATTATAAGGAGATAATTAGTTAATATTACAAGGAGATATGATTAATCATTGTTGTTAAACAGGCTTCCATTGTGGATTGGCCTGAGTATCTTAATTAATAGGGATTTGATAGAAGATCAGACTTAGGGCTTCCCTGGTGGCTCACTGGTAAAGAATCTGCCTGTAATGCAGGAGACACAGACACAGGTTCGATCCCTGGGTCAAGAAGATCCTATGGAGAAGGGCATGGCAACTCACTCCAGTATTCTTGCCTGGAGAATTCCACGGACATAGGACCCTGGCGTGCTACAGTCCATGGGGTCGCAAAGAGTCGGACACGACTGAAGTGACTGAACAACAGCAGCAGCAGCGGCAGTCTTAGTTATTTTTGCCAGAGTACTTTCAGCTTTATTTTAAGTTCAGAAAATCCCTGTTTTAGACCATTCTTTTTTCTTTGGACATGGGATTTGAAATTTTGCTTGTTTGACATGTTTCTAACTAGCATTAACCTTCTCTCCCTCCCCCTTTAGCTCTTAGCTGGTCTTCGTTTCAGTGTACACCAGCAATCAGAGATGGATACGTCTGTGAAATTTGATTTACAAATTCAAAGGTGTGAAACCAACTTTTTTCTGTTTATAATGACTTTTGAGGAAATAGTATTTGTTATAAAAATATTTTGCAGTATACTTAAGTATTATGGAATAGGATAGACTAAAATTTTAGTACTTAGTTATCAAATTTTAAGACCAATATTTATATGATAAGAATAATTTTATTATTTTTGAGTTTTAAGACTGAAATGAAAGTTGAATCTTCTTAGCATTAAACGCTAGTGAAAATCATTATTTTGTGCGGTTTGTGATTCTTTATTGCTTTTCGTTTGTTCTTGTTTAGTTTCACTGCATTTGCCTCTGTATGATTTTGATGACAGTTATGCTCATCAAATTCAGTCCTAAATTTATTTTTCTCTTTTTCAGCTCCAATCTTTTTGATAAAGTAAGCCCGGTTGTATCTTACAAAGTTGACCTTGCTGTTTTAGCTGCTGTTGAGATAAGAGGGTCAGTATGACTATCCAGTTGAGTATCTTATTCTCATGATTTAAACTACTTTAAAAAGTAGTTATTTTTTTTTTACGTTTTTTAAAAATTTATTTATTTTTTAATTGAAGGATAATTACTTTACAGAATTTTGTGGTTTTCTGCCAAATATCAACACGAACCAGCCATAGGTATAGATATGTCCAAGGCTTCCCTGGTGGCTCAGACGGTAAAGAATCTGTCTGCAATACGGGAGACCTGGGTTCAATCCCTGGGTTGGGAAGGATCCCCTGGAGGAGGACATGGCAACCCACTCTAGTGTTCTTGCCTGGAGAATCCCCATGGACAGAGGAGCCTGGCAGGCTACAGTGGGTCAGACATGACTGAGCAGCTAAGCACAGCACATAACATATGTCCAAGTCTTAGGCCCCCTAACTTCTTTTGGATAGTATATATTTCATGTTTCATGGTGATTTTACTAGAACTGTAGCTTCTGTAGGAATAAGAAGGCTCTGGGTATATTCCAAAGCAAATATTTATTTGCTAATTCTCTGATAATAAACCAGACATGGCAAAAGTAGCATAAAATAAGTTTATTGAACTTCTGTGCAGAAATGTTCACCTATTACCAATTCATCTGTTACACTGGATTCAGTAAAGAAGAGTTTGTATGTCCAGCTGTGCATGTACACATACAAGTATAATTTTTTTTTGTCTTGGGTGTTTTTTTTTAATTCTGATTTTATTCACTTGGATACTAGGTACTTCTGAAAATGAACTGACCATATCATTTTGATATTCATGGTAGGTTTTCTTTGGTCATTGTTTAGAGTCTCAAGTCCTGATCATATCTTTCTTCCGATTCCAAATTGGAAATACAAAGAGAACCCTGAGACTGAAGATGATGTTGGGCCAGTTGTTCAGCACATCTATGAGGTTTGCAGTTGGATTTAATTGATACCTGGTAGAGAGACAACAGAGAAAGGAACAGATAGACTGCTTTTAAAAAACAAGTCCAAAAAACAAAAAACACATCTATGTAACTTTTATGTAAACTCTGCATAGTTTAATTTTGTACCAGAGATTTCTTAGAATTTTTTTCCCCATTCTTAAGCTCATTTCCAGTAGACAAGTAACTTCAAGTGGTAAAAGAAAGCTGTTTATACAAGCTGTTGTTTAAAACCGATTAGTTGTACTTGGATAAAAGGAATAGGTCGTTGAGTAAAATTTTGGTTCTGTAGGAAGAAAATTTTCTTTGCCACTTATCAGTAACTTTTTCCTCTTTCGTTTGTATTCTTATCCTGACACATACTGCCCTACTCGGAGGCAGATGTTGAGTTTGATTCTTTTGCATACTAATGATCATGATGTGATATTAGAGTCACTATGGAAACTCTGCTGTTATTCAAATACTGTTGCTTCAGGATTCCTAAAGATGATGTAGGGGAAGGATTATAGATTTTTGCCCAAAGTATTTACATTGTCTTTTCCTCATTAGCTGAGAAACAACGGTCCGAGTTCATTCAGCAAGGCAATGCTACATCTTCAGTGGCCTTACAAATACAACAATAACACTTTGTTGTACATCCTTCAATATGATATTGATGGGCCAATGAACTGCACTTCAGATATGGAGATTAACCCTTTGAGAATTAAGGTAATATGCTTCATAGCAGCTGTTTGTTATGCTGATGTTTTATTGCTTTTCTTTCTAAGTCTATAAAAGAAAGGCATAAAATAAAGCAATTGTTTTAGTAATAAATCCAAATCCATTCTGCAAAAATGTTTTAGGTCATAACCAGTATGCTGTGGATTAGATTGTTTATTTCTGTAATGAGTAAGGATGAATTCTATAATGTTCTGCTGAACCGTTTATTTAGGTGGTGTTTAGTGAGCCTCTGGAGATATTCTTAAGTGGTCCAGTTTGACTTTGGTTTCATCACATAGTGGTTTATCCACATGTGATATTATATCAAGGGTGTTTGGATGTCCAAATTTTTGTCTTTGGGGTAAGATGTAACATTTTACTCTTGGCTTTCTTGACTTGATCTAGAAGATATCATTTTATGGAATTCTGTTTACTTTTAGATATAGTCCTCTCCATCCTAGCATGTGTCTTTGGATAAGAAGCTGTTGCAGTTTGGAAAAAGGAGGGTTAAGAAAACAAAACAAAAAATGTATACTCTTGACACACATCACAGATGTACACTGTGAAATTTCAGACTGTTTTGTATATTTTATCAATTTATCCTCTCACTATGCAAGGGGAGAAAATGGTGGCTAGGCAGAGGTAATTTTTACCCGCATATTAAGGACTCGTCTTTATTTCCTGTGCTTAGTTTTGGCCATCTAGTAAGTGGTGAATTTTCTATCATACCAAAGTTTTAGTGGCTGTATTTTAATCACGTGTAACAGTTTATGCCAAAATGTTTATGCAAAATATTTCCCATTGTTATTTACCACCAGTTTATTAATGTAATCCTAGATCTCAAATTCACAAACAACTGAAAAGAATGATACAATTGGTGGGCAAGGTGACCGGAACCATCTCATCACGAAGCGGGATCTCACCCTCAATGAAGGAGATGTTCACACTTTGGTAAGTGCCATTCCAACAACAAGCACTTTAAATGTTTTAAAATATGTGATTATAGAACTGATGCCAAAGAACATTTCAAAAATAACAACAGCTGTGCTGGAAAGAGCTATATATTTTAATACCATTCACTCCTCTTACTTTCCTCTTCCTAACTGGATTGACACCACATTTTATTCAAAGGATCTATCTTTCTAGATTGCTAATAAAAATGTTTTATATTCTAACTTATTTTTCTGACTGCACTCCTTTAACTGACCTCTTTCTTGGTCTCACTCTAATCTTTGCAACTTTTGTGCAGTAGTGTAGAAAAAACCCAGAAGCCCTCAACAAAAAATGTGAGAATAATTAACATTATGATCATCTTTTGTTGAGTCAGCCTGTCTAATAACTATAATATTATAGAGAGGTTTGTCACTCAAATTCTTAAAATTTAACATGTTAAAAGGTGTTAAAATTTAACATCTGCAAACCATAGCTAGCAGAGCACCTGGTGTAGTGTTTATGTTCACTAGCAATCACCAGTTACTTTCATATCTCCGAATTCCATGGTTCTTCTTAGCTCTCTTTCAGTTGAACTGCTCAGTGACTTTTGGGCACAGTTAAGCACTTCCTCCTTTATGAAACACTCCTATCTTACTTCTAGAACCCTACTCTCTTGGTTGTCCTCCTACCACAACTCTCTATACTTCTTAATCTCCATTTCTAGGCTTTTAAGGTCCAGAGAGTATTTTTAGGGCTCAAGATTTCTTGCTGCTCCCCTTCCAGTCGTTCATTAGATCCATGTGGTCTAGTTTTGTAAATACCAGCCACATTTCAGGTATTCACTGGCCGCGTGTGGCTAGTGGCTACCACTTAGAGAAGTGCAGGTATATCCACACTGATGATTTCTGTCACTGTAGAGGTTATATCCCACAGTTCCATGTGAGATGATCTTAATCATTCTCAGGGCTATTAAGTGCTGTTTCTGTGTAGATGACTTTGATTTATATTTCCAACCCAATCCTCTGCATTGACCGCCAGACTCTTATTATCCAACTATCTACTGGAACTCCTCTTAAATATTTAATAGGAATCTTACACTTAATGCTAAGAACATACCCTTGAGTTTTCCCAACACTAATCTTTCTGTGGCGTCCCACATTTTAGTAAATACCAACTCGTTTCTCTGTCCAAAACATGGGCATTGTGCTTGACTCTTTTCTTTCTCTCAAACTTCATAGCCAACATATCAGAAAATTCTATCATTATCTACTTTCACAACACACAGAAAGTGACCCCTTGTTGCCATCTGTATCACTGCCACGATCTAACCCAGGCCGCCTTCCTCTTGCACTTGAACTATTGCCAAACCTTCAGTTAGACTCCATGTTTCTGCCCTTTTCCCCATGACAGTGTATTTGCCACAAAGAAGCCATAGTGACTCTTTTTAAAAACTGGTCGTCATGTCACTCCCAAGGACTTCCCTATAGCTCAGACAGTAAAAAATCTCCCTGCAGTGCAGGAGACCCAGGTTCGATCCCTGTGTCCAGAAGATCCCCTGGAGAAGGGAATGGCAACCCACTCCAGTATTCTTTCCTGGAGAATTCCATTGACAGAGGATCCTGGTGGGCTACAGCCTGTGGGATCTCAAAGAGTCAGACACAACTGAGCAACTAACACCAGTACTGTGTCACTCCCGTGTCTTCCCATATAACTCAGGAGAAAACCAGAGCCTAAAAAGCCTTCGAGGCAAACGGGATCTGGGCCCTTCTGCCTTGCTGCCTGCATTTCCTCTCCTCACTCTGCTCTTCCCATTTTGGTCACCTTGCTTTTCATTGAACAGACAGCCCTAAGCCTGTTTCTACCTCCTAATTTTTAAAATTGCTCTCCCCCTAAAATGCTCTTTGCCCAACTATCTCTGTGGCTTACTCCCCATCTCATTCTGCTGTTCTTGAGGGGCAGATTCGACTTCCCTGACCAACCCATGTGAATTCGAAGTTACCTTCTACCTTCATCCCACTTTTGATCCTGTTCTTTCTGTCCTCGTACAGAATCACATTTTAAAATATTTACATAAAATTTGCCGTTTTACCCATTTTAAAATACGCAATTTAGTAATCTCTAGTATATTTATAACATTGTACATTATCTAACTCCAAAACGTTTTCATCACTTCAAAAAGAAACACTGTGCATTAAGCAGCCACTGCCTTCTCCCCTACCACCCATCTCTGGAGACCGCTAATCTACTTTCTGGCTCTCAGGATTCATCTGTTTTGAACATTTCCTATAAACGAAATCATATAAAATGTGGCCTTTTGTGTTTGGCTTCTTTGACTTAGCATAATGTTTTTCAGGTTCATCATGAAGCGTGCATTAGTACTTCAGTTGTTTTGTGGCTGGATAATATTCCATTCTGTGGATAATACTACATTTTGTTTATGAATTCATCAGTTGATGAATGTTTGTGTTTCCATTTTTTGCCTATTTTGAATAGTGCCACTGTAAACATGTACAAGGTTTTGTGTGAACATATATTTTAATTTTTTTGAGAAGAAATCTAGGGGTCCAATTGCTGGGTCATATGGTCATACGGCCAAACTTGATTTAACTTTTGAAGAACTGCAAAACTGTTTTCCAAAGTGGTTGTACCATTTTACACTCCCAACCAGCAGTATAAGAGGGTCCCAGTTTCTCCATATTCTTGCCTTCGCATGCTATTGCCTTCAAAGAAGTTTTTTTTGAAGTCATCCTTATTGGAGTGAAGTAGTACCTCATTGTAGTTTTATTTGGATTTCCCTAATGCCTAATGGTGCTGAGCATTTTTTCATTTTTGTATTTTCATTTGAGGAATCTATTCAGACCACTTGCCCATATTTAAATTGGGTTGTTTGCTTTTTGTTGTTGAGTCGTGAAGTGTTCTAGATGCTACCCCGATCAGAGCTGTTACTGCACATGTTGTCTCTCATTCTATAAGTTGTCTTTTTACTTCCTTGATAGTATCCTTTGATGCAAAAAAGCTTTTAAATTTGAAGAAGTCCAAATTTCTCAAGTATATTTCTTTTTGTGTTGCTTATATTTTTACTGTCATATTTGAAAAGCCATTGTCTACCCCAGAGTCCTGGAGATTTACACCTAAGTTTTCTGGTTTTCTGAGTTTTGTAATCTTAGCTCTTACTTTTATATCTCTGATCCATACAGAGTTAATTTTTGTATATGGTGTGAAATAGAAGCCCAGATTCATTCTTTTGCATGTGGTTTTCCAGTTCTTGCAACATCATTTGTTGGAAAGACCTAGCTCTTCTCTTTAAATGATCCTGACTCCCTTGTTGAAAATGAGTTGACTGTGAATATATGGGTTTATTTCTTGACTCTTAATTCTGTCCCATTGATCTATACATGTATCCTAATGCCCATATCAAAATTTTTTGATTATTGTTTTTCTGCTGTAAGTTTTGAAGTTGAGGGGTGTGAGCACCCCCGCCCAGTGTTTCTTCTGTTTCAAGAGTGTTATGGCTGGTTGGTGGTGGTGGTGGTTTAGTTGCCAAGTTGTGTCCGACTCTTGTGACTCCATGGACTGTAGCCTGCCAGGCTCCTCTGTCCATGGGATTCTCCAGGCGAGAATACTGGAGTGGATTGCCATTTTCTTCTCCAGGGGATCTTCCTGACTCAGGAATAGGACCCAGGTCTCCTGCATTGCAGGCAGATTCTTTACCATCTGAGCTACAAGGAAAGCCCTGGCTAGTTGGGGTTCCTGGCAATTCCATGTGAATTTTAGGACCAGCTTGTCCATTTCTACAAAAACCCTTGTTGAAATTTTGGTAGCAATTTTATTAGCTCTGTCTATCACTTTGAGAGTATTGCTCTTTTGATGTTAAGCCTTTCAGTTCTTGAATATGAGCTATCTTCTTTATTTCAAAAATATTTTGTAGTTTTTAGTGTACAAGTCTTACACTTCCTTGGTTAAGTAACTTCTACATATTTTATTCTTTTTGAATTCTGTTTAAAATAGAATTAAAAAAAATTTTTCTTTTTCTTGTTTTTCATTGCCAGCTTATATAAAGATAATTCACATTTGTATACTGATCTTGTGTTCTGTACCTTTTCTGTACTTGTTTATTAGCTTTAGTAGTTGTATTGTGGATTCTTTAAAGTTTTCTGTAAGTATTCTATCATCTGAATAGAGATAGTTTTACTTTTTTCTTTCTGATCTGGATACCTTTTATTTAATTTTTTTTCTTGCTTAATTGTACTGGCGAGAACCTTCTGAACAGTATAGAGTAGAAGTATTGTGAATAGACATTGTCATACAGTTCCTAATCTTATGGGAAAAGCATCCATTCTTTCACCAGTAAGTATGGGATTAGCTATGGGCTTTTCATAGATGCCTTTTATCAGGTCAGAGGAGTTTGCTTCTATTTCTAGTCATCAACTGGAGGTGTCACTTACTGGATAGCACTGTTGTGAGATGTATGCATATGACATACAGTTTATGTCTAATGCAGGTTGACCAGCACATAAAAGGTGGTGAATATTTGTTAATTCTGTCTGCCTTCAAGTTACCGTTAAAAATACCGAATGTGGCAAAGACCATCAACATGCCACTTGATTTCTACAGGTCTGACATGGAATAACTATTAAAGATTCACTCCATTTCTCTTTCTTTTCCACAAGCATGGCATGTTGTGATCTGATTTTCATGTCTTACTAAAATCACCATGCTCTGGGTTTGCCTAAAGAATGTTAAGTTATAGCTATAAAAGTAAATATTTTAACGTTATAAGCTTTATCCTTCCATAACAAATCACAGTAAAACCAGTCCCTTCATAACAAGGAACATTCATAGGTTCAGCTGTTAGCCTGCTCATTTTAAACATTATTACTGTAAGGCAAAAGAATCTAGATCTCTTTAGCTTTCATATAAAACAAGTCAAATGTCTAACTTTCATACGTTGAAGAGACGATAGAATGATCTTTCCTTTTAAGTAAGTAATTTTTTTGGCAGGGTTGTGGAATTGCTGAATGCTTGAAGATTGTCTGCCAGGTGGGGCGACTAGACAGAGGAAAGAGTGCAATCCTGTATGTAAGGTCTCTACTGTGGACCGAGACCTTTATGAATGTAAGTGGGCAGAGGCGGCTTTCAGCAAATTAATCCACTTTTTCAAAGAAATAAAAAAGGCCTGACATCTAAAAAATCATCTTACTGTTATTCCCATATAGAAGGAAAACCAGAATCATTCATATTCTTTGAAGTCGTCTGCTTCATTTAATGTCATAGAGTTTCCTTATAAAAACCTTCCAATTGAGGACATCTTCAACTCCACATTGGTAAGTGATTGATTTTGGGAAATGAAATAAGTGCATTCACTTAAACACTGAAGTTGTTTTTATTTTAAATATTAGCAGTTAACTATTTTCATAATTTAAAGTAATTGAGTTATTTGAATGGATTATAACCTAGTTTAATACTATTTTACTCCCCCATCCCAGAATTATTAAAGGTAGACCTTTTACTTTAGTATCTTATTGTGTGTAATATACTTAGCATATACTGAATTTCATGTGGGAAAATTTGGGGAATCTCTCCCCACAAAGTTGGAAAGTTGGAAATTAACTGCAGTAAGTGAGGGCATTTTATAGATCTTTAATTTGAGGATTAAAATGAAACCAATGCATCTTAAAGTGGGTGGTCAGATTATGTAAAAAATCATTTCAGAGACAGTAAGGAGTTAACCTGAAGTTGAGAGTTTCATGTGTGTATATGCTATTGATGCCAGATGTGTAATGATAACTTATCATATACTAGAAAATAATGTCAGTAACATTGACTTAAAATA
This sequence comes from Okapia johnstoni, assembly GCA_024291935.2. NCBI lineage: Eukaryota > Metazoa > Chordata > Mammalia > Artiodactyla > Giraffidae > Okapia > Okapia johnstoni. The sequence continues at coordinate 140,248,996 of CM044308.1, forward strand.
TAGTATATATGCAGATATTTGTTGAATGACTCAGTGAACTATTTTTAAGACTCAAGAACTTTTTTCTTCCCAACAGGTTACCACAAATGTCACCTGGGGCATTCAGCCAGCACCCATGCCTGTACCTGTGTGGGTGATCATTTTAGCAGTTCTAGCAGGATTGTTGTTACTGGCTGTCTTAGTATTCGTAATGTACAGGGTGAGTGATGGACTTTGGAAGAGAGGGAGGGAGGGGAAACAGAAGAAAAGAAGGGAGAGAAGAAAAAAGGGAGGGAAAGAGGAGCCGGACCTTTAATGATGATGTATGATGAGCACTCCTTATCATTTGAAGGAAGAAAAGTTGAACTAAGTACCATTTTAAATTTTCTTGGTCATATTATGGTCACTCAGAATACTTTCTGTATACTTCATTGATGTAGCAGTGATGTTAGTTTTTTTTTTTCTTTCAAACTGACAGATGGGCTTTTTTAAGCGTGTACGGCCACCTCAAGAAGAACAAGAAAGGGAACAACTTCAGCCTCATGAAAATGGTGAAGGAAACTCAGAAACTTAACTGTAATTTTTAAGTTACGCTACATCCTGATCCATTAGAAGTTCCAACTTCAGTTTAGATTTTAATTTCCTTCCTGAGGAATAAAATTCCAAGACTGTACTGCTGATGGTGCCCATTGGTATTAACCACAAAGTGAGCAATAGTTGTCATCCTTTTCATTATAATTAAGTTCAGACATACATTTAATACACACCTACTGACTTGTGTTTTTAGGTATTTAAATAATAACATTTCAAGTGATAGGTCTTCAATGTACATAAGATAGTGCCTGAGTTACCACTTTATCTAAAATAGTACCTCCTGCAATTACTGTTTCTGATTTTGTATGTTGGATTTTGTTTGTCGTTGTTTTTGTTGTTTTAAAGCAATCCAAATTTGGACCTTAGGATCCACATCTTTTGTGCAAATACATAATGTTAATACATGTTACACTACACTTGAGTTTTCAAGCTAACTTCATAGCTGTATAAACTTGGATTTTAATATTACCTATATGGTAGGACTTTAAAAAAAAAAAAAAAGCATGATCCCATCAAAATTCTTTCTTGTAACTGCAAAGGTACAGATTTTTGTTTTAATGTGAAAATTGAGTACATGCTATTAAACTTTTATTTATATTTTTATCCACAGTCCATTTGATTACATTTTATTTTGTATAAGTTTAAATTCTATTTCAAATCCTTTAAGTCAAGTTATACTGAAAAATTAGTTTTTCCTGGTAGCTCAACAGTAAAGAATCTGCCTGCAATGCAGGAGATGGGGGTTTCATCCCTGGGTCAAGAAGATTCCCTGGAGGAGGGCATGGCAGGCCACTCCAGTTTTGGGAGTTCTCTTGCCTGGAAAATTCCATGGATAGAGGAGCCTGGCAGGCTACGTACGGTCCATGGCGTCACAAAGAGTTGGACTTGACTGAGCGACTAATGCACACACAAGTTATATTTCAAATCCTTTAGGTCAACTTACACTAAAAATTAGTTTTATAATCAAAATTGCCTCTTTTGTGTAGTTGTTTAATTTCTGCTCAACATCATGATGCGTGAAGCTATATGGAATTGGAAATCGTTTCCAAAGTATATTCTATTGCATTAGTCTGGCTGTAGACAATACAAAAAAAAAAAAAAGCATTTAAATTAAAAGGCCATGTAGTTCTTTGACAGAGTTGCTTATTGAATAGTTTGTTCTTAGATTAGAGCAGGAGTTTTTAGTTGGGATTAATTTATTTTCCTCCTATATATATATTTTTCCTTATATTTTCAAAACTGTTATTGAGAATGTGTCAAGATCAATGAGAAAACCTTACAGTTTATAAGGATGTGCACTCAACCTCTGAATCTCACGAGAAATGCATGGAATTAAATTCTTAAGGTAGCTCACTGGTTTACTTCTAGCAGTAGCATGATGCTACTCGCATGGATATTATCTCAGTTGAAACCAGGTATAACATGTAAAACCAGTCTCAGCTATCATAATGACTTCTTAGAGGTTATTTTATAGGCAATTCAAGTTATTGGAAACCTTTTAAAATTTTCTTAGTTTTATTAATATAAACTACTTTTCTAGGAGTTTTAAATAAAAGCTGTACAGGTGGCAAATTGTAGTTTTTTAAGTCTGTAGGGTGATGAATCTTCTAGAAGATTATGTGAATTATTCACAGTTCCTCCAGGCCTGGGGATAACTGTTAATTATACCTATTTTTGTGTAATTACATCATGTTGTGCATTAGAGATTGAGAGTTCAATAGCTTTTTAACTACTGCCTTCATTAGGCGATGATAAATATTTCCCTTAGATAATTGAATATTTTTCCATGTTTTAAAAATAATTGAAATTTTCTTGCCATGGCTTGTGTTATAACTCCCTACACAAGTGGCTAAACTAGAATACATTCATAAAATAGAGGCATATGTAGGTGAGTTGTACAAGTTAGAACATTGACAAGACCCTGTATTTAGCTTTAGCGATTTTCAAAATTAATTGGTGTTGTAATATAGATTTTACTAGTACCTTAAGATATCGTAGGTGGTCATATACAATAAGTATTTTTGTTACCAATAAACTTAAAGTTTTTTAAGTAAAAATTTTTTATCATAGGGCCTGCCACCAGACAGTTGCTAAGTTGGTCTAGAACAGTGTTTACCTCACCTGTTTTCCCATCTAGTAGCAGTCATTCCTGAAAATATCTGTTGGATAGAAAGTCACTCTTTGAAAAAGTTAAATGTTACCATTTACTTTTGCACAATCTATTCCTTTTATGGCCTCTTCACTCAAGATATAACCTTTTATGAGAGATTGAAGGAGGAGCCAAGATGGCTTAGTTGGGAGAGCATTAGACTGGAGGAGACTGAAGGGTCATGTAATGAAAATTAACATGTTTTAAATTGCTCTTATGAACTGTAGTTTAAAGCAATAGTATTTTCTTAAAAAAAATAAATAAAATTTTATCTCTACAAAAATATGGTAGTCTAGTCTTTGAAAACTAAAAACCTAGTCTTTGAAGAAAATATTTGGCAAAATGTTGGGATTAAAGTAATGTGAATGTTTTGGTTAAAATGTCAAAAAATAATCACTGCTGTATTTGTGATTTATTGAGAACTGAAATCTGTTTTGACTGTAAAATTCTTATAATCTGATTCAATTTAAGAAATCACATATCGTTGGAGTTGGGAATATTTAAAACATTTGATATTGGTGAGAAATTGATTATGTTGTTGATTTCTTATGTAGGCATTTATTTCAGACTTAATATTTTGAGAAACATTTGTGTGAGGGATGCTCTTTCCTTTTTTTCCCTTTACCTTTCTGTTGTAATTAGTGATTATTGTAGTTCTGATTAAGTTCTTAATACTGAGTTGTAAAACAGTTAATCAAAATATTAGTGCCACAATTCTCCCTGTTTTGAAACTAATTATTCATAGTAAATTCTCATTAATACTTTTTTATATAAAGAGAAAATTCAAGTGTTAGAGGCTATACTGACTTCTTTAAGAGGATATGAAAGATTTCTGATAGTGAATCATAAACCTAGGAGAGATTTATGTGGCAAAAGTGTAGTGTATAATAAGATCAGCGGGTTTTTTATAAGGCATACAGTCTGTAAATTGACAGATGTTCCTGTGTTACAGAATGTAGTGTTGAGCTTGCAAAGAATAAGCCATTCTTGGAATATTTGTGTACAACTGTTGCTTATCTCAGTATCACTGTGTTAGTGCTCTTAGATAGCTTACATATGTGATAGTTTGATTAATAAGAAAAAATACAAAATTTGAAAATTGAATATAAGATCAAAAATAGCAAATGAAATGATATAATGCTCAGTGTTGTAGAGAGTATTTCTTTTAACTTGTTGGTAGGCTAGTTTGGACAATGAACGTATGAACATGTAGCATGCATGTATGCTTGTATTTCGTTGTAATTTCTCATACATAATGAATTTCTTGGCAGAGGTACTGAATCTGATTTTTTTTGTCCTCATTCTTCTCAAGTGCAATATAACAATGTAACCAAACCTAGATATTTCAAAGTCTAATTTAGTAAACCTAATCTAAAAGAATTTATTAGTATTTTTGTTAGCAGGAAGGAGGGATTCTGAGATGGATATACGAATGAAGTTATTTACCCCTAAAAGGTCCTTTTACCCTTTATTCATTCTACACTTTACTTCAGGCTGGACATGAACTGTTCCCTGCTAGTTTTGAAACACTTTGCAGTATCTTAAAGTTACTTGGAAGTTGTGTATATCAATTAATTTCCTACCTAGGTAACATAGAAAGTCATTTTCTTTATTTAGCTTTCTTGTGATCACCCACATTGGGTGAGGCATAAAATGAGTGTGTTCTAAAATTTATGATTTGCTAACATGATTTGAGTTAGTGAAAACTGGTACAGTGTTCTTCTTATTAGTTTCCAATGTGTAACTTGTGTCTGTTCAATAAACTTGAGCATGTGGTGCCACTTTTGTGCATGGATGTTCTATTTTCCTTCTATGATGTTGTCTTTTTAATCACAGGAGCCAGCAACGATGCACTAAAAGGATGACCTCAAAGAGGTGGCACATCTCTTTAAAAGTCCCAATTCTTAGGAGTGTTAGTTGGGAGGTGGAGGTTGACATATGTACACTAGTGATACTGTGTATAAAGTAGATAACTAATGAGAACCTGCTGTATAGCTCAAGGAACTCTGCTCAGTGCTCTGTGGTGACGTAAATGGGAAGGAAATCCAAAAAAAGAGGGGTTATGTAAACATATAGCTGATTCACTTTGCTGTACAGCAGAAACTAACACAACATTGTAAAGTAACTATATTCCAATAAAAATTCATAAAAAATTGAAATCTATCTACCTGCCTATCAACTTTCTGTAATAAACATACATGCTCAAGTAAGAAAAATTTTGATTTGTTGATTTAATCAACCAAGTAATCAAACAGTCGGTATTGGGCCTTGTGGCAGGAACTGGAGATAAAGCTGTGAACATGATGACCCTGGTCTTTGTGGGACCTACACTAGTGAGGATACAGGAAGAAAGTATCCATTTTATGTAATAAGAGTCCTAAGGGGAAATAAGAGGTGTTTTGAAAGTTCATAGCAGGGGTTCCTAATCAAAGTTAAGGATATCAGGCAAAGTAGCCTCAAGAAAGTAATATATAAGCTAACCTTCAGTGTCTGTGGGGGCTTGTCAGTTAAAGACATGAGAGTAGAGGTCCAGGCAGAGGAAATCAGTGTCTCCAACCCAAATAATTCCGTTCTAGCTCAAGGGAATAAAATATACCCTTCCCTTCCCTTCTCTTCTCCCAAGAACCCCCATCTCTGTATTTATATAGGAAATATCAAAAAAGATAAGCCTGCATAGTCAAAGGATATATTGTAAAGGGCTTTTGTCAATTTGTTGGGGATTTTGGATGTTTTGCTAAGAGCAATAGTGAAGTACCAGGAGATCTTAAGCAGGGAAGAATTATTATATAGTATTTGTATGGTATAATACTCTGCTTTCTGATGGCTCCTGCAGTATATTTATAAAAACAAAGTTCTAACATTAGTGATTACATTATATGTGAGAGTTGGACCATAAAGAAGGCTGAGCACTGGAGAAGTGATGCTTTTGAAGTGTACTGGAGAAGACTTGAGAGTCCCTTGGACTGCAAGGAGATCAAACCAGTCAGTCCTAAAGGATATCGACCCTGAATATTCATTGCAAGGACTGTTGCTGAAGCTCCAATACTTTGGCCACCTGATGCAAAGAGCTAACTCTGGAAAAGACCCTGATGCTGGGAAAAATTGAAGGCAAAGGGAGAAGGGGGTGGCAGAGGATGGGATGGTTAGATAGCATCACTGACTCAGCGGACATGAATTTGAGCAAACTCCCAGAGAGAGGAAGACAGAGGAGCCTGGTGTGCTGCAGTCTATGGGGTTGCAGAGTTGGACATGACTTAGCGACTGAATAACACTATAAACATGAACAGTATCATGGATTAAGAATTGAAAATAATTTCCTAGATTAACTAGCATCTTCCATTCCTTTGTAAAACACACTGGCTGACAGGTAAAGTACATGCAGTTAGCAGGACACCCCTTCGTCAACATCTACTTGGTTTTGACCCCATCAGTTGGCTTGTATCTATGCCGAAAGTCAATTATGTTTGTTTACACAATTGTTTTTTTGGCAGTTCTATGTTACAAGGAATGGATAAAATATAAATTTAAATGAAGTATATTATTCTATGGAAAAAAGTGGGTGAAGAAATTGTAAAATTGGAGAGAAATTACAAATAGAAAGATTTGGCATTCAAATTGCTTGACGAGTTTTTTTTTTTTAATAAATTTATTTATTTTAGTTGGGGACTAATTACTTTACAATATTGTAGTAGTTTTTGCCATACATTGACATGAATCAGCCATGGGTTTACATGTGTTCCCCATCCTGAACCCTCCTCCCACTTCCCTCCCCATCCCATCCCTCTGGGTCATCCCAATGCCCCAGCCCTGAGCATTTGTCTCATGCATAGAACATGGAATGGTGTTCCGCTTCACATATGATAATATACATGTTTCAATGCTATTGTCCCAGAACGTCCCACCCTCACCTTCCTTAGAGTCCACAAGACTGTTCTATGCATCTGTGTCTCTTATTCTGTCTCACATATAGGGTTATCATTACCATCTTTCAAATTCCATATATATGCATTAGTATACTGTATTGGTGTTTTTCTTTCTGGCTCACTTCACTCTGTATAATGGGCTCCAGTTTCATCCATCTCAATAGAACCGATTCAAATGTATTTTTTTTTTTAAGGCTGAGTAATATTCCATTGTGTGTATGTACCACAGCTTCCTTATCCATTCGTCTGCTGATGGACATCTAGGTTGCTTCCATGTCCTGGCTATTGTAAACAGTGCTGCGATGAACATTGGGGTACACACGTCTCTTTCAATTCTGGTTTCCTCGGTGTGTATGCCCAGCAGTGGGATTGCTGGGTCATATGGCAGTTCTATTCCCAGTTTTTTAAGGAATCTCCACACTGTTCTCCATAGTGGCTGTACTGGTTTGCATTCCCACCAACAGTGTAAGAGGGTTCCCTTTTCTCCACACCCTCTCCAGCATTTATTGCTTGTAGACTTTTGGGTAGCAGCCATTCTGACTGGTGTGTAATGGTACCTCATTGTGGTTTTGATTTGCATTTCTCTAATAATGAGTGATGTTGAGCATCTTTTCATGTGTTTGTTAGCCATCTGTATGTCTTCTTTGGAGAAATGTCTGTTTAGTTCTTTGGCCCATTTTTTGATTGGGTCGTTTATTTTTCTGGAATTCAGCTGCAGGAGTTGCTTGTATATTTTTGAGATTAATTGTTTGTCTGTTGCTTCGTTTGCTATTATTTTCTCCCATTCTGAAGGCTGTCTTTTCACCTTGCTCATAGTTTCCTTTGTTGTGCAAAAGCTTTTAATTTTAATTAGGTCCCATTTGTTTATTTTTGCTTTTATTCCCAATATTCTGGGAGGTGGGTCATGGAGGATCCTGCTGTGATTTATTGACAAGAGTTTTTAAGAACTTCCACTTAACTGAAAACTTCAAATAATAGGCATGCATTGTAATTGTGGTTTACTACTTCAATCCCTTAGGGTTTGGTTAAAAAAAAAATTATTGACCCTACATCAAAAGGTTGGTAAGTCAATATATATTTGCTTATTTTAAAATATGTTTAAAGTATATTGATTTTGTCTCTTGACCTACTTTGATTCACCAACTACTAGCCCTGATTGCATCAAATAATATGGCTTTTGTATATTGCACAAAAATAAAGCATAAACTATGTGCAATGCAGCATTTAAAAGTCATTTAAAAACCATTTTGATTGACTAATCTTATTTCTTCAAATAGTCTGTAGTATTGAAGTGTTTCACACCCATCCTCCTCCATTGGTGGCTGTGAAATCAGCAACTTTGCCTCTGAGAGCTAATTTGTAGGACTGCTCTAAGAATATGTGATAACGTGTATAGAATGCCTGTTATTTTTTATGGAACTAGTTTCATATCTTTGACCAAAGAATAATTTTCCACTAGTGAAAAATTTGTTGTCTTGCAGCATGTTGGGAAAATTGGAAGGAACACAGAAGAGTGGTGAGTGTGGAAAGGGACTGTCCAGTCAACCAGGTCAGCTGAATCTAGGATGAGGGTAAAGGAAGTGATGTCATAGATTGCATTTACATTATATGATGAGATGTCCCAGAGATACTCCAATTACAGAGACTACAGCTGATCAAGCCATGGCTTATCACCGATTCTGTAGTCAGTAGTACCAGCTAATCTTGAAAATGTCTTAGGTGCTAGCCAAAATCTCATTTTGGCAATTTGAATCATACTGCACATACCTTTCTCCTCACTACTCCATACCAGTCAACCATGTCTGCTGATTCTAGCCCTACATACTGAACCTCCCACTCTTTTTCCACACCTTTCCTCTCCTTTCCACTCTCACTGATGCTAAGTCACTTCAGTCATGTCCGACTCTGCGCGACCCCATAGACGGCAGCCCACAAGGCTCTGCTGTCCCTGGGATTCTCCAGGCAAGAACACTGGAGTGAGTTGCCATTTTCTTCACCAATGCATGAAAGTGAAAAGTGAAAGTGAAGTCACTCAGTCGTCTCCGACTCCTAGCGACCCCATGGACTGCAGCCTACCAGGCTTCTCCGTCCATGGGATTTTCCATGCAAGAGTACTGGAGTGGCGTGCCATTGCCTTCTCCGTCCACCCTCACTAGCCTTTGGTATTTTCTCACTGGCTTTCGCAAACACCACTACACTGGCCTCCTCTCCGCCAATCTACCCCTCTAAAATCCATCTTCCATACTGATAGCATAGTGATCCTTTGAAACAGACTGGCAGCAAGTCCCTTCCCTGATTAATTTCTTTCACTATCATAATCACTTGCAGTGTAAATTTCAGTTTCCTATGTAACATCCAAGGTTAATGTTCAGTCACTAAGTCGTGTCTGACTCTGCGACCCCATGAACTGCACATGCCAGGCTTTACTATCTCTTTGAGTTTGCTCAAACTCATGTCCATTGAGTTAGTGATGGCCTTTCAGCCATCTCATCCTCTGTTGCCCCCTTCTCCACTTGCCCTCAATTTTTCCCAGCATCACAGTCTTTCCAATGAGTCGACTCTTTGCATCAGGTGGCGCAAGTATTGGAGCTTCAACGTCAGCATCAGTCCTTCCAATGAATCCATGATTGATTTCCTTTAGGATTGACTGGTTTGATCTCCTTGGTGTCCAAAGGACTCTCAAGACTCTTCACCAGTACCACAGTTCGAAAGCATCAATTCATCGGTGCTCAGCCTTCTTTCAGGTTAATGTAACAGGAGTTAATGTGTATAAAGTGCTTGAACAGTGCCTCCACACTATGTACTATAGAAGTGTTTGCTGTTTTTTTTTTAATGACCTGATCGCCACTGTCCTTTTCAATCTAAAACACTGTCACTCTATGACAATCATTGTTCACAGTTTTCCAAGCACGCACGCTGCACTGTTACCTCTAGGTGTCTGTGCACATGCACACACACACAAACGACTCCACTTTTTAGATGACCTGGTTGCACCCGCCTATGTGTGGAACTTGTAATCTTCTTTAAACCCCACCTCTCCTAGTGTTTCACAGCCCCCTTCCATATATCAGATTGTTCATTTCTTGCAACTTGATGTAATTTCTGCGTATTGTAATGTTTCATTACCTTGAATTATAATTTGCTTTAATGCTCCTCTGCCCTAACAGGTAGTGAGCTCCTAGAATGCAGGGATTCTATCTTGCTTATTCAAATCCTGATCAAAATACTGGAACGCACGCGGTAAGCACCTCGTAGGCATTTAGAAAAATATTTTTTGAGCAAATGAGCATTTTTTGAGCAAACTGTAGACTATAATTAGACAAAACGTAATTAAGGACATTTTATAATACAGAAAGAAAATTCAACTTTGGAAGAAAAAGGAGTTTAATCAAAATCTGGAGAACTGTAGTTTAATTTCGAGCTAACCAGTCATGGCCGCGGTGCCCCAAAGCCCATATGGTTAAGAGATCCTGGCTTTTGGATTCGTTGGTGCCGCCTTGCGTGTTGTAGGAGGGTAATCAATATGTTAATATCACCAGCTCTAATACTTTGAGGTCAGGTGGAGGGAATTTTATTTCACTTTCTGCAAAATTTCTCAGTGTAGGGGCTGGAGGACCTGGTCTGCCAGCCCCCTGAAAGGCTCTCCTTTTTCGTTTACCCTCGGGGGCCACCAGTCGCACGGCGCCCCAGCACCCCGCCGCGTGCGCGCCCTCGGAGCAGCCCAGCCCCGGGTTGACCGCGGAGACGCGGTCCCTGGCGCCGGGTTCGTCCCGCCTCCCGCATCACGTGCGCGAGGATGCTAACTTCCCCCTCCCTCCTTCCGCGGCGTCCCCTCCGCCTCCGCGGCCTCCTTCTGCTGAGCGAGTGCGAGGCAGACTGCGCGAGGGGGCGCGAGCGGGCGGGCGCAGCCGGAGCCCGCAGCCCTGGCGCCTGCCGCCGCCCGGAGCTCCGCAATATGCCGCCGCGGCCCTGTGGCTCTCGGCCATGGCGAGGCTCAGCCGGCGCGTCCCCTTGCACCCTACTCCTCGGCCTGGCCGCGGTGCTGCTGAAGGCGAGGCTGGTCCCCGCGGCCGCCAGAGCCGAGCTCAGCCGCTCCGACCTCAGCCTCATCCAGCAGCAGCAGCAGCAGCAGCAACGGCAGCGGGAGGAAGCCGAGGAAGAGAGGCCGGAGGTGCCCGGGGCATCCTCTACAGCCGCCGCTCCAGGTAGGTCCCGGGAGCCTGGCCCTGTCTTTCCATCTCTGCCGGCGACTCTTCTGATTTCGCTGGCCGCCTCGCGCAATCCCTAGCCAGATGGTTTTCCATCGCCTGTCTCTACCCACCCCCCACCTCCCCAGCCTGCCTGCCCGGGACTGGGGTTTTGCTTTGGTTTCGGGAATCTGCCCTTTGGGTGATGAGCTTTCTGGTAAGCGCAGAGTACTGCAGTGGGGTGGGGAGGGGTCGGGAGGGATGGGATTGAAAGACTGCCTCGATTGATCCTTTTCTTCTCCCTTCCTGAATTTTCCCTCTGCCCTGGGGATGGTTGTGTGTACACACACACACACACACACACACACACACACACACACACACACACACACACACGTTCTCAAATCCTTTTAGCCTGGGGATGATTTACACACACACACACACACACACACACACACGGTTCTCACATCCCTTTAGCCTTCTGTTCTGTAACGTTTTCTCTCCTGGAGACTGAAGAATTTTGCGATAGACACCCACACACCCCTTTTCATCATCTGGCTCCGCCTGTATATTTAAATTTGGCTCTGGAGAAAAATCTTGATTTATTTTATTTATTTCTATCTCTTCGTATCCTGGGAATGGTTTTAAGGCAGTTTGCAAGAACGTCTTCCGTTTGATAAAAAATGAAACAAAACAAAAATGAAATAGGAGTTTGTGATTGAAGGAAAGGGAAAAGGAGAGAGGGGGTGGTTGAGATCAAGTCTGTAGTGGATGTTGGTCTAGCAAAGCCTGCCCCCAGAGAGGGGAATCTCCTTACTTGTTAGTAGGAGGTAATGAGGCAGATTCTCCGCACTGTTCATTGAGGGTGAGGAAGTCCCTTTCAGTATCTGTAGCTGTAACAGTCCCTCCGTTCCTGCCTGGTTCCCCTCCATTAAGGCTCCACCGGTAAGCAAAAAGCAGGATTGTCCATTTTAATAGCTTCTCCCCACCCCCCCACCCCAGTTCCCTTCCCTACTGTAGAAGCTGCCTGCTCTTTGGAAAGAGAAAAAAGCCATTAGGTTTTTTTTTTTTGGCAAGTGGACTAGGTTTCTACAAAACCAAAGTGAATTGTTAACATTTATTTTTGCTTTAAAATCCTGCCTAGTAACATCATACAAGATGCCGAAAATGAGATTTTTGAAGAGTAGGATTCAGTATTTTATTTTGTACTGCTTGTTCATCCTCAAAGAGCAGTACTCTGCCAACACCAGCTGCGATTCCTGACACAGCCAGGATGATTGGATTTATCAGAGTGCTCTGAGCAAAGGATGAAATCACCAAAGTGTGGAGGAAAGCATGTGTTTCTGACACCCTTTTAAACCAATTAATAACACGAGCATGGCTGAAAGTCCTGAAAGGTGTGCGGAGTGTGGTAGTTATCCTTCCTGGCTTTTTATAACTGACATTGCTAACCACAGGGTTTCAATGAGGCAGCTGTTAGACACAATGTTTACTGAATTTAAGGAAATGAGAGATAGGAGAGTGATTGAGAGCCTGTCTTCATGATTTCATAAATTACAGAACAGAAGTCTGAGAGTAGGGATGAATTATGGTTTGCAGTATATTTTTATTTGGATTTATCTTCTTTCAGAAATATTAGTTACATGGGTTTTGACTACTGCCGTTGTGAAATAATATGAGAAACTTCTGTATCCTGCATGCATGTGAAAAAATTTGCTTTCTGGTATTTGTGATAGAATATTTTTGAAAAGGATTATTTGGGGGAAATGCAGTTTTGGAGCATATTTACCTATTAGACTACGGAGATAAAGGAACCACTAGCCAACAGATCAGACTAGAGCCTAAAAAGTAATATGACTCTTGCATTTCCCTCAAAAACTCTAACCTCTCCAAGGCAGTGGCAACCAGGAGAGCAATTCAGTTGACTGCTGTTTTAGTCAGAGATATTGGGTTGCATCTCTGGAGAAGCGAACGGCAATGCACTCCAGTATTCTTGCTTGGAGAATCTTAGGGACAGAGAAGACTGCCGGATTACAGTCCATGGGGTCGCAAAGAGTCAGACACGTCTGAGCGACTGACACACACATTGGGTTGCATAATGAAACACAACCTGTAAACAAAGAAGTTAAAATATTCCTCTGAGCGCATTGTGATCTAGATTGAACTGGTCTTCCTGCTTCAACCTTTGTTCCTCTACTTTCTGTTCTCCTCACGCAGTTAGTAATCTTTTAAAAAATATTAAATAGGACCATTTCAGCTCACAGTCCCACGGTGGCTTCCCATGGCTCTCACACTAGATGCCCAGACCCTGAAAATGGCCTTCAAAGGCCTAGATCCTCTGTGCCCACCTCATTCCTGTGTCCCTTGGCTCTCACCCTAACTGAGTGCTAGGGCCACACTGTCAGTCTGCTTCTTCAGCTGGCAAGTGGGCTCTGGTGTGGCACCTGTGTGCTTTTCGTTTTCTCTGCCTGGAGTTCTGGACCTTCACATTCATCGGATTTGCTCAGATATCACTGGAACAGAGAAGCTTTTCTGACCACTATATTAAATAGCAATCTGCATGCCCTTTTCCTACTGATTCTCCTCCACGGCATTTAATATCCTCAGCCTTTCTTGTAAACCTGTCTCCTCTTACTAGAATGTAAGCTGTCTGAGGGCATGAACTTTGCATTGTTCATTATTACATAGAATTATTACATATCTTTCCAGCACTTAGAAGAGCATATGTGAGTCATAGGCACACAGTTTTTTGAATGAATGAATAAACTAAAATGCTGGCATTGGGCATCTCTTTGACTTTGAGTTTGTGTTAACATCTTGTGAAATTCTTCGTTGAAATTTAGCAGGGGCATATAAAAATAAATGGTAGGTAGAAATATTTATAGGAGGAGGTTAGAAAGTGCATTTATCTTGGACTTTTAATTTTAGCTAATTTCACTGTTTATCTTAAGTTGACTGCAGACAACTTCTAGAACAATACTTAAGTCCAGTTTTTAGGTTCTGTCAAGAAGATTCTTTACCCAGGCGCACTTACAATTCTCTTATGACCTAGGAGGGTATTATATACCTTTAAATAGCTCTGACTGAGCCTGGTAGTTCTTTCTTTGCCTCTGTATGGTGCTTCTGATTTTTCAGACATTTTCAGACATTTGCCCTTCTCAGGCAAAATTTAGAAAACTAATAAGACATGTTTAGTGACTCATATATGATTGAGCTTCATAAGTCCGTATAGAAAAACTGAAAGTTGACTTTTATTTCAGATTTTATTATTTTCAAAATTTTTGTCTTTTTATATAGCTGAGAAATAAAGTGTTGTTAAAAGAAGTTGAATATGAGATTTATAAAATCAAGGTATAAAAACAAATCTTTGTTATCTCATTAACTTCTAAAACATCATCCTCAGAGTAGCGAGAAAAAAGACGAAAGTTGAGATCTGTGTTCTCTAGTGTCTACAGCCGCTCTGATTTCTCCATCTGCACCAGTAATTATTAGAAATAAATATTTGAGGGATGAGGGAAGAATTAATTTGAGGGTTGGTAGTAACTGAAACAATAATATCATATCCAGTCTGATGGCCTATTAGATGGGAAGCATACTGCGGGTTGGGGTGAGCAGAGCTGGAAAAATGACAAACCCCATTTCAGATTCTCCACGTGAAGTGCAGACACAGGGAACCTCCACGGATTTTTATAAAAGTCTTCTGCATACAGTGAAAGCTTGTTGAAGGGTATGTTTTCACAGTATAAATGTATGTTTATACTGATATACTGTTTATATAAGTGATTGTGTGTTTCACTGACTCAGTTCAGTTGCTCAGTTGTGTCCGACTCTTTGCGACCCCATGGACTGCAGCACGCTAGGCCTCCCTGTCCATCACCATCTCCCAGAGCTTGCTCAAACTCATGTCCATTGAGTCAGTGATGCCATCCAACCATCTCATCCTCTCTCATTCCCTTCTCCTCTCACCTTCAATCTTTCCCAGCATCAGGATCTTTTCTAATGAGTCGACTCTTTGCATCAGGTGGCCAAAGTATTGAAGCTTCAGCATCAGTCCTACCAATGAACACCCAGGACTGATCTCCTTTAGGATGGACTGGTTTGATCTCCTTGCAGTCCAAGGGACTCTCAAGAGTCTTCTCCAACATCATGGTTCAAAAGTATCAATTTGTCAGTGCTCAGCTTTCTTTATGGTCCTACTCTCATATCCGTATGTGATTACTAGAAAAACCATAGTTTTGACTGTATGGTCCTTTGTTGGCAAAGTAATGTCTCTGATTTTTAATATGCTGTCTAGGTTTGTCATAGCTTTTCTTCCAAGGAGCAAGTGTCTTTTAATTTCATGGCTGCAGTCACCTTCTGCAGTGGTTTTGGAGCCCAGGAAAATAAAGTCGGTCACTATTTCCATTGTTTCTCCATCTATTTGCCATGAAGTGATGGGGCTGGATGCCATGATCTTCGTATTTTGAATGTTGAGTTTTAAGCCAGCTTTTTCACTCTTCTCTTTCATTTTCATAGAGAGACTCTTTAGTTCCTCTTCACTTTCTGCCATAAGGGTGGTGTCATCTGCATATCTGAGGTTATTGCTATTTCTCCTGGCAATCTTGGTTCCAGCTTGTGTTTCTTCCAGCCCAGCGTTTCTCATGATGTACTCTGCATATAAGTTAAATAAGCAGGGTGACAATATACAGCCTTGACGTATTCCTTTCCCGATTTGGAACCAGTCCAGTTCCATGCCCAATTCTAACTGTTGTTTCTTGACCTGCATACAGGTTTCTCAAGAGGCAGGTCAGGTGGTCTGGTATTCTCATCTCTTGAAGAATTTTCCACAGTTTGTTGTGATCCACACAGTAAAAGGCATTAGCGTAATCAATGAAGCAGATGTTTTTCTGGAACTCTCTTGCTTTTTCTATGATCCACCAGATGTTGGCAATTTGCTCTTTGGTTCCTCTGCCTTTTCTAAATCCAGCTTGAACATCTGAAGTTCTCAATTCACACACTGTTGAAGCCTTGCTTGGAGAATTTTGAGCATTACTTTGCTAGTGTGTGAGATGAGTACACAGTTGTGCAGTAGTCTGAACATTCTTTGGCATTATCTTTCTTTGGGATTGGATGAAAACTGACCGTTTCCAGTCCTATGGCCACTGCTGAGATTTCCAAATTTGCTGGCCTTTTGAGTATAGCACTTTAACAGCATCATCTTTTAGGACTTGAAATAGCTCAGCTGAAATTCCATCACCTCCATTAGCTTTGTTCATAGTGATGCTTCCCTAAGGCCCACTTCACTTCGCACTCCAGGAAATCTGGCTATAGGTCAGTGATCATACCATCATGGTTATCTATGTCATTAAGATCTTTTCAGTGTAGTTCTTCTGTGTATTCTTGCCACCTCTTCTTAGTATCTTCTGCTTCTGTTAGGTCCATACCATTTCACTGATAAGTAGTTCTAAACCTTTTATCTTGGAAAATGTCAAATACATAGAAAGTAAACAGGATAGTATTCATAAAGCCATACCCATCACCCAGCTTTAACGGTGATCAAATTCTGCTGTCCCTGTTTCCTTCACAGTTCCATCCGTTTCTACTATGTGGGATTTGGGGGAAGTGGAGAGGTAAAATGTACTTATATTAAAATGGACGTAACTAAACTGCACACTTTTTAAACAATAAGCTAGTTTATTAGGTGGGGAAAGTGGTGTTTGATTTAGAGTTGCCACATTTTATGTGTATATATATATATATATATTTTAAACTGACATTAAAATTTCATTATCACTCTAGTTTTGTCTTGCAAAAAATTCAAAAGTCATTTTCAAGTTAGCTTATGATCATATACATTTTGTAAATACTAGTTTAAAAATATCAAAAGTCATAAAATGAAAAAAAGAAAAAACTATAGGAGCTACTTAATGGACATCCATACTTCAGATTCTGGTAGTAACATAAACTGTAGTCTCTTGGCAAACGGATATACCCCTGCAAGCATTACCCCTGTCAAGACAGAAAACATTTATATCACCTTAGAAAATTCCCTCATGCCCCCTTCTCAGGCAGTCTTTGACCCTGACCTGTTGACAGCTTTTTGATTGTTCTTGTCATTAATTTTATGTTTTCTAGACCTTCATAAAATAGAAGCATATAGCATGTACTTCTTTGTCTAGCTTCTTTAGCTAAGTCTAATTTCCAGCGGTTTCATCCATGTTGTTGCCTGTTCAGTAGTTTACTCCTTTATACTGCTGAGTAGTATTCCATTGAGTGAATTATTGGTTTGATTTATCACTTTTATTGAAGGATGTTTGGGTTATTTCAGTTTGAGCCATTATAAATGAAGCTGCTACTTTCTTGTACTTTTAAAGTTAAAACCTTTTTTATATTCTATATAGCTGGGACCTATTTAACTTAATAAAATTTAAAAATAGTGAAATTCAGTATAGAATAGTACTGTATACTTTTTATTATGTTCAAAAAACTTGATTTAAACTTCTTGATTTAAGCAAACCTGTTTGAAATCTCCCATCCATGAAGGCGGAGAAGGCAATAGCATCCCACTCCAGTACTCTTGCCTGGAGAATCCCATGGACGGAGGAGCCTGGTAGGCTGCCGTCCATGGGGTCTCTAGGAGTCGGACACGACTGAAGGACTTCACTTTCCCTTTTCACTTTCATGCATTGGAGAAGGAAATGGCAACCCACTCCAGTGTTCTTGCCTGGAGAATCCCAGGGATGGGGGAGCCTGGTGGGCTGCTGTCTATGGGGTCGCACAGAGTCGGACACGACTGAAGCGACTTAGCAGCAGCAGTAGCATCCATGAAGGCATTGTTTAGTTTTTTTTTTTCTTTTCAAGAAATTTGAAAATCAGTAGAAGTAGGACTAGACAATGACTGATTTATCTAAAGTACTCATGCTTTGAAGGCCATAATCCCAGATGAAGTAATTATGATTTCTTTCCAGGATTTTAATCACCAAAGGGAGCTATTTCTTGGTGTTGATTACAGGCTGAAAAACTCATGCCATTGTGTTGAATTTCAGTCCAGTTTCTTTCAGTGGTGGTTTTTCATTGTTCTTAATGTGCCTGCACAGAAACTAGGAAATATTTTTCGGAAGCAAAACTCTTCCACCTAAGTATATAAACATTGAACTTGAGTCTCCTTCAACGGTCTGTTTGACTAGGTTAGTGGCAGTATTGTCATTCATTGACTTGGTTTAGTGTAATGTGTCCTAATTTCTTTTTCCTAGCCAAGTTGCCTTCGCTAGGAAATGGATACAAGATTTTCCATCTGCTGTTGGTAAAAAAGTATGCTTTGGAGTAGTTACCTGGACAATTCTAAAACTATGAAAGCTGTGCGCATTGTAGTGAAATATATAATAATCTTAAGAAAATAGCTTTTATTTGCTTTGAAGATTCTGTTTGGAGATGTCTTTGTAATTGCCCTTTTGTGTAAGCACAATGTGTCCAAGACATACCAGATTCTGTGCCTCTGACATGTATTTTTTTTATGACTGGATTATAAGGACTAGGCAGTATTCTTAATTACTTGTTGCTGATATCTGTGAGTGTAAAGTTCTTTTGGACCTGAAATGAGAAGTGATTTTTGGGTGCCATTTCATGTAGGGTAGAGGGTGTCAGTGAAGTGAAGCCAAAGTTGCTCAGTTGTGTCCCGATTCTTTGTGATCACAGAGATGGTAGCCTGCCAGGCTCCTCTGTCCATGGAGTTATCTAGGCAAGAATATGGGAGTGGATAGCCGTTCCCTTCTCCAGGGCATCTTCCCAACCCAGGGATTGAACCCAGGTCTCCCTCACTGCAGGCAGATTCTTTACCAGCTGAGCCACCAAGGAAGCCCAGAGGGTGTCCAGGAAAGAGCAATGCTTGTTTCAGATCTGCCTCAATGACCTAGTGAACGGCGACTGTAGAGTGTCTCAGCAGTGTCTTGGGCTTCTCTGAAGCCTTAAGTTGATAATGCCTGTTAATTAATCTCTCCATGTTAAGCTTCTCTGTCTTGCATGGAAACTAAGATTTTAAATTAATTTAATTATATGTGACCAAGATTTCAATTGCTATTTACTGTGCTTTTTTTTTCTCAACTAGGTTTCTATATCATAATGCTTGAGGGGCTAATTTAAAATTAAACATTTGCCAGTTATCGTCAGTTATTGTACCTAGTTTAGTTTTGTTTCTGTTCAGTAGAGAAATAGCATTTATAATCTATATACTTTTAATTCACTCATTAGCTGTGCTGAAATTTAGAACACTCATATAGCTAAGCCAATGGCAGTTCGGGTTACCTGTGGACCTAAATACTAGTTGGGCTTTCATTGACCACTTGACTAGTTGGAAGCTGGTTGAAATATCCAGCCTCAACCCAAGGCTTATACTGTGAGGCCTTTGGGTTACCTCGGTGGTAAGTGCTCCAAGGAGGTTGTAGAATTTCATATCCATTGTCTTAATACCAGTGTCCCTGGTTTTATTCATACCTACCTATTCCGATTCTTTTTTGTAACAGAAATATGATACAACAGAAACAGAATGGGAGATGGATGATTTGTTTTTTCTAATGGGTTAACTATAACCAGGAATTGAAGCTACAGAGGTCCTGGATTTTGTGACCTCTTCCACCCTTGCCTGTCTCCCCACCCTGCCCCCACCAGCAGTATTTTTAGAAATGATAGAAATTAATCTACCTGCAGTGTGGGAGACTCACGTTTATCCGTGGATCAGGAAGATGCCCTGGAAGAAGGGAACGGCTATCCACTCCCATGTTCTTGCCTAGAGAATTCCATGGACAGAGGAGCCTGGCGGGCTACAATCCATGGGGTCGCAGAGAGTCAGACATGACTGAGTGACTAACCCTAGGTTAAAGCTGTCAAAATATGGCTGTATATAGTTAAAATTTAGACTTCTTGGAATCGTTGGCTCTTAGAACTGGGATAAGTAGAAATGACCTTCTCCTAAGTGCTTTGCTTTGACTGTGTTTGAAAAGTATATGATGTAAGCTGGAACACATTTTTTTTTTTTAAATCTAGTAATTTGTAAATCTTTTTTTAAAAAAGAGTTATTTTTTTAATTGAAATATCATTGATTTACTATGTTATATGTTTCAGGTGTACAACTATAGTGATTCACAATTCTTAAAGGTTATATACTCCATTTATAGTTATTATATTCTCTGTGCTGTACAATACATTCTTCTAGCTTATTTATCTAATACACTAGTTTTTGCCTCTTAAAACTCTAACCCTGTCTTCCCTCTGCCCCTATAACCATTAGTTTGTTCTCTGTATCTGAAGTACTATTTGTTTTTATTTATTCTTATTTTTAAATTTTTATTGATGTATAGCTGCTTTATAATATTGTGTTAGTTTTTGGTGTACAGCAAACTGATTCAGTTTTATATCTATATACATATATCTGTACACACACACACACACACACACACACACACACACACACACACACACGTGGCTCTTGCAGTAAAGAATCTGCAAGATGGGAGACCCAGGTTCGATCTCTAGGTCAGGAAGATCCCCTGGGAAAGGGTGTGGCTACTCACACCAGTATTCTTGCCTGGAGAATTCCATGGACAGAGAGGAGTCTGGCCGATTACAGTCCATGGGGTTGCAAATAGTCTGACACAACTGAGCAGCTAACTCTTTCACATACATACAAATATCTATATACATATATATATATATATATTTATGTGTGTGTGTGCTAAGTCACTTCAGTCACGTCTGACTCTTTGCGACCCTGTGGACTATAGCCCGCCAGTCTCCTCTGCCCATGGGATTCTCCTGGCAAGAATACTGGAGTAGGTTGCCATTTCCTCCTCCAGGGGATCTTCCTGACCCAGGGATCAAACCGCATCTCCTGCGGCTTCTTCATTGCAGGTGGATTCTTTACCATCTGAGCCACCAGGGAAGGCCGTATGTATACACACATATATTATATGTTCTTTTTCTGATTTTTTTCCATTATAGGTCATTAACAAGATATTGAATATAGTTCCTGTGCTATGCAGTAGGTCCTTGTTGTTTTTCTGTTTTATATATAGTAGTGTGTATATGTTACTCCCAAATTCCTATTTTATCCCTTCTCACTGTCTTTCCCCTTTTTAACTATGTTTTCCCCCTATATCTGTGAATCTCTTTCTGTTTTATAAATAGGTTCATTTGTGTCGTTCTTTTCAGATTCCACATATAAGTGATCTCATGATATTTCTCTTTCTCTGATTTACTTCACTTCATATGATAATCTCCAGGTCCCACATCCACATCTTAAAAGAAATTGTGGTACCACCTGGCAGATACAAAGCCTGATAAAACTGTTACTTAAGGATAATTTGATTTTCTTCACAGCAAATATGACTAAGATAAGTGAGCTCTTTCCCTACCAACGAATTCAATTTTGTGAATCAGAAGAGTCAAAAAAATGTATTTTTAAATTGCTTCCATGCCATGGTATTTCAGATAGGAAAGAAATACCTATCTGAATTTCTTTACTGATTGTAAAGAAATGGTGAATCTTCTTGGTGAAGATTGGTGAATTTTCTTCTCCCCTGGTATGTGTAAAGGGACTCACTGTCCCTTACACTTATATGGCAGAGGTTCTAGGAAACCAGTGCAGGATGTAATGAGCAGCCTGCCATAATTACACAGTCTGCAGTTACCTAGTGTTGAGATCAGCTGTACAATTTTCAAAGGAATCCTTGACCCCCAAAAGGTTAAGAAAACCTGCCATGGTTAATTAGGCCTTTGTAAGTAGACTCAATAAGAACAAAGGTAACATTCAGACTCAGATAACATTTTTGTGTTTCTTTTTTAATATGTAAAGTTCCTGTTATTGTGTGTATGTGATGGGTAAAACTAGCGTTTCAGTGACATAACCAATCCTGCCAGAGGCCTTAACCCTTAAAGGAACTGACCACTTGGGATGCACGTCCCTTGGCTGATTCTCTCAACCTTTGGCAAACAGAATGGCTACCAAAATGCAACAGTTATCTTTTTTAATTAATGTATCTTTGGTTACACTGAGTCTTCATGGCTGAGCTCAGGCTTTGTCTCATTGCAGCCAGTGGGAGCTACTCTCTGGTTGTGGTGCACAGGCTTATCCAACAGTGGCTTCCCTTGTTGCACAGCACAGGCTCTAGGCATGGGGGCTTCAGTAGTTGTGGTGCATGGGCTCAGTTGCCCCGCAGCGTGTGGAATCTTCCCGGACCAGCGATCGAACTATGTCCCCTACACTAGCAGGCGGATTCTTATCCACTGTACCGCCAGGGAAGTCCCAGGTTTATCTTTTGATAAACCACATGACTTTGAATTGTTTGGCATCCAGGTTTCATTATATAATAACCTGGTGGGATATCTTATACCTGAAAAAAGCCCTCTGTTCAGAATTTTTTGGCAGTCAACCCAGAAACTCTCTGCATTTTGGCTCTTGGCTCTTGCACTGAAGGATAGGGTCACAAAGATTAAGTTAATAGTCTTAACAAGGGCTCTGATGACTTTGTGAGTCATCCAATCCCTCAGGCCTGATTATAAACTTCAATCAGTTTTAGCAGATGAGGGCCTGCCCTGGTTGTTATTAGTTTACCAAGAAGGCATTTGTAAAAACCTAAGCTCTTTCCCCCCTGCTGAAATAAGTATTAATCTTTGGTTTTTAAACAGTTTCTGGGTCAAAATAGTACTTTCAGCCT
Source organism: Okapia johnstoni (assembly GCA_024291935.2). Classification (NCBI taxonomy): domain Eukaryota; kingdom Metazoa; phylum Chordata; class Mammalia; order Artiodactyla; family Giraffidae; genus Okapia; species Okapia johnstoni. Next base: position 140,271,515 of record CM044308.1, read on the forward strand.
ACTGTGGTTTAAGTCTGTGGTTTGAACTTGCTCTTTTTTATCACCAGTGCTGTTCTAGGCTTTCAGAATTAATATCATCTCTAAACTTTTTGAGACTCATATTTTCCTTACTGTTTTTGATTTACACCTCTGCTAGTTTCACTAATAACTGACTGCATTGGAAAAGCTAGATGCTACAAAGAGTGAATGACAGAGTGATTCCTTGTTTTGAGAAGTGGCTTAATATTGCAAATTTTTTCTTTCATTTGAAAGTCCAAATGGAAAAATTTGTGTTTCAACACATTCTGAAGTTCCAAAGATAAATAATAGCATGTGTTGAGACTTGGAAAGCTAAAGCTTCAGAAAACAGTATGAGTGCACAGGCGGGGAGGTAAAAACAATGCAAGCTCCCCTGACAAATCTGGGTTTTTCTGTGGCCATTGTATATCCTGTATGTAAGGACTGGCTCACAGACTAGAGCTCTATGCATGGTCTACGTGTGGGACCCTTTATGGATCCAGCAGCTTAGAGATCTGACAAAGAAAGAGGAAAGTACGGTGACCCAAATTTACTCCCCTTTCTTTGCTATCAATATTCTTTGTCGGTAGTGAAGTCTGAAGTTTGTAACTCTTGAATAATTTGCTATGCAGTAATTACATGATATTTGAAAGTTATACTTAAGTATCATTACAACCATAAAATATTTGATACTGTAACATGTAGATAATTAAAATGTCTTTATGTTCTAAAACGTAAAAGTAGAAAAAGATTTTTTTTATTTAATATTCTCTCTTCTCACTCTCCCTTCTCACAAGGTGATCTCATCTACTCCAGTTGCTTTAAATACCATCTATATGCTAAGACTCCCCAGAGTGTACTTCTGAATATGTCCACCAATTATTTTGACATCTTTATCTGGATAGATTTCAAGTTTTTCTGTTAAACCGTGCCTAAGTCTGGATTCTTCATTTCTTACCACACCTTCCAGGATTAAAAAATCCTCTCCTGGCTTTTTTTTTTTTTTTTTTTTTTTAACTGCAGTCCCCATGCTATACACTACCTTCCAGAACTTAAGTTAACTGGCAGTTTTTACCTTTCAGCTACCTTCACCAGCCATCCTTGTTGTTAACTAAAAACTCCACTGTTACTAAGGTGCCCCTGTGACCAATAAGGAGAATCGAGGATGCTGTCCTTGCCACTTCCTTCTTCTCCTGGCCCATCACCAAACCCATCAAGTCTGTCTCCTAAATATTTCTCATCTGTTAACTTCTCTTCATCTTCACTGCCCCTCCCTCAGCCCAGGTTACTCTTGATGCTCTCGTTAGGTTCGCATATTGACTGGCCTCCCTGTGTCCATTCTTGGTGCTCAGAAATCCATGCCCTAGAGCAATGATGGAGACCATCCACCCACACCCTGACAATAGCGGTTATTTTAAGTACAAACCTGATCGGGCTTCCCAAGACATTGAGAACCAATAACCTGGGTGTAAGTCTGCGTGCTTTCCTACCCAGTCTCAGCTCCAGCTTCTCTCCCGCGTCATCACTACACTCCAGCTCTCTGTGCCTTGAGTGTGACAGGTTTTGTACCTCAGGACCTTTGCAGGTTGTTTCTCTGCAGTACTTCCCTGCTCCAACATGCACACACATTCTCCACACCCCCCCCACCCCCGGCTAATTTCATCCAAGCTTCCAGCATTAGCTTAAGTGCTTCTTCGCTGGATTTTCTTTGGCTTTCCCGTTTGAACTAGGTTCCTCTGCTATTATGTGCTCTCATGAGCATTTTGTAACTGCTCAGGGTCTGTAGTTGAGCTGTAGCTAGTCACCTTAATTCCTAGCTAGGCATCTTGTTCCATATTTGTCTTCACCTCTATATTGGAAGCCAGATGAGGCCAGTTGCAGTAATTGTTTTGGTTGGGGTCATATCTTGTATAAATAGTCATTGAGTGAAAAAAATAATAACTCTACATGGATAAATATTTGTGCACTTGAGTATCTTCTTTCATTCCCTAGCCTGAGTGGGCTTCTCTAGAGAGTGTATATATGAAAAGAATATTATATAGGGAAAAGGCTGTAGTGTTGCAGAATGAAGTGGCCAAAGTATGCAGATTTTGAATCAAGAGCAATGTTGGCTTTGAAAAAAATATATTGAAAGAGGAACTAATATTTATTTGGATTTAACTCAACGTATGTTAGTTTATATATGTTGCTGCTGCTAAGTCGTTTCAGTTGTGGCCGACTCTGTGCGACCCCATAGACGGCAGCCCACCAGGTTCCCCCGTCCCTGGGATTCCCCAGGCAAGAACACTGGAGTGGGTTGCTATTTCCTTCTCCAATGCATGAAAGTGAAAAAGGGAAAGTGAAGTCGCTCAGTCGTGTCCGACTCTTCATGACCCCATGGACGGCAGCCTACCAGGCTCCTCCGTCCATGGGATTTTCCAGGCAAGAGTACTGGAGTGGGGTGCCATTGCCTTCTCTGAGTTTATATATGGAGCTGCAGATAACCTACAAGATTCCTACAGTAACTGATTTCATTTATTTTTTTTCTTTTTTTCCTTTTTTAAACAAAACTCTCTCCTTTAATTCCTCTTTATTTCATATTCCTAACGGCTCCCCATTCCATACTGTTATGAAGAAAAAGACCATAGTTCTTCCACTGTGCTCATGTTTCTTGAAGACCAGACTGATGTGCATACTTCTTTCTAAATAAAGGAATTGAATTCAGGATTCAAACATAAGCCCCATTTCTATGAGTTTAGATCTGCTGTAACCTAGCAGAGACTTCATCTTGCTTCTGCACTGATATATAGCCGAAATACTTTCCCCTGCAGTTGGTAGTGAGATGTCGCCACCTTGACCAACTTGTGCTGTGTGTTTAACATCTCAGTTCTCCACATGAACACAACACCGAGAGCTGTGTCTTGACGTCTCTTGTAACCTCCCTCTCCCATCTGGGCCAAACTGTTGGCCATTTCCCCAGTCTGTCTCGGAAACAACCTGGCTTCTCTTCTTTCCTCTTCAGTGACCACAAATTTCATTTCCACACCCCACCACAAGGCAGTGAGTGATTTAAAATTTGTTAATGATTGTGGTTGTACCATCTGAATTGTACTTTAAAGAAATGTAATTGCACGTAGCAGTTGCCTGGTTTTCTGCTAAATCAGAAAGTTTAAGAAAACTAATAGATAGGAGTTTTATGTATTCATGAACTTTTTCTCCATTAAGATACTCTAGAGGTGTATTCATAGCAAGAGGCCGTTTAACTGACATTATGTAAGCATGAGAAAAGTTCTCACACTTGTGTGTGTGAAGTCACTTCACTTGTGTCCATCTCTTTGCAACCCTATGGACTGTAGCCCACTCATGGCGCTCCTCTGTCCATAGGATTCTCCAGACAAGATTACTGGAGTGGGTTGCCATGCCTTCCTCCAGGGGATCTTCCCGACCCAGCGATCGAACCCACGTCTCTTCTGTCTCCTGCATTAGCTGGCAGGTTCTTTACCACTAGCACCACCTAGGAAGCCCTCTCACATTTACTTGAAGCTATATGCTTTGATGTATTTTTGTGGATAAAGTTCAGGTTTGTTCTTACCTCTTTACAGCACCCTATCATGCAGGTTTTGCATTTTTTAAAAATCCCTTAAATTTTATAATTTATGGGCTGAGTCAGGCTGTTCTCCCTCGGGCTCTAGCCCCGTGTGTCTGCTGCTCTTGCTCTGAGGGTGATGGTGTGGTATGTTGTCTTTTGGGCTTTCACAGACTGAGGAGGAGATTATACCACATACACCACCATTCAGCATGTGAACTGTATTTACATGATTTACATGGAAGAGGCAATATATTAACCTTTTTAATGAAAGACATCGTCTTAACCCAACAGATCTGCTCCCTGCGTTCGATCTTATCTGTTTCTATCCCTTCTCTAGTTATTTGACCTGGGGAACCAGGAATCATCAACTCTGTCCCCTCCCCCACACTCAGCTATCACTCACTGGTTTCTATTAAGCATTCATCACAGTGTCTTCCGTGTTCATTCCTTCTGTTTCATTTTCTCGGCCACGCTCTCATCTAGCCCATCCCCCTCTCCATCTGCTCAGACTCTTACAGTAATCTCCTAGGTCTCCCTATTTTTTTCCTGCCTCTCACTCAAACCATACCCTTACTCCATGCATATTCCTGAAACGCCGTTTTCATTTTTAAGCTTTCATTATGTTTTCATTTAAAATGTGAAGCCTTCTGTCAAACTTCTACTTCTCTTCAAATTTTTATAATGAATACTTTAAGGTACTGTATACCAAAAAATTGAATTATTGTAACAGATATCCATATATCCTCCAATATGCAACAGCTACTAAAATTTTGTTATTTTTACTTTATCTCTTGTATTATCTATAATTGAACAGTATAAAAATGATCGAAGACAAGGTATAGAGCTTCAAGTAAAGGATGAATGAATAAATGAATCTTACAGATTGTGCAATATAGGTTTCACTTTGATTGGCTTGTTAATATTTGTACAAATAACATGTTACAAATCCACTAGGTTGTGATAAGACCGAGTTTTGTATTGTTGTTCGGTTGCTAAGTCGTGTCTGACTCTTTGCTATCCCATGGACTGCATAAAGGTAGCATTTTAGCTTCATTATGCTCCAAAATGGGAGGTTCGGCCAGGCTTTCAATTTATTTTGTCTTTTGGTCATTTCCCACCAGTCTAAGATCAGTTCCCATTAGTCAGCTTTTTAAGTGTGTCTTTGATGGTGGACATGTAGAACCCTGTCTGTCTGGTACGTCTCTTCCCCTTTCTTCTGCTTATGCTACCCTCATCCATCCACATTTGATGGTGGAAATAGTAAGATGTAAAACCTGAGAGTTGTCATCAGTCATGCTCCCCACCGTGTGGAGAAAGCGAGTCAGCCTGTGGATGGAAAGGATGAAGCCAACATACAGAGATGGAGCTCCTGGTTACTGTCATTCTCCAGATCAACTGGATAATTGCCATCCCTGTGGTTTGCTTGTAATCTTTCTTGTATCCATCAATTGATAAATTTCCCTTTTGCCTCAGGAAATTCTGGTTGATTTCTGTAACTTTAATCCAAAACTTTATAACTAGATTAATATATTATTTCCAGTGGTAAGTCCTAACTCCAAGCAGATTTTAAATTCATTGACTCTTCCTCCTCCCCCATTGTGTGTGCTCAGTCATGCCTGACTCTTGTGATCCTATAGACTGTAGCCCACCAAGCTCCTCTGTCCATGGGATTTCCCAGGCAAGAATACTGGAGTGGGTTGCCGTTCCCTTCCCCAGGGGATCTTCCTGACCCAGGGATCAAACCCACATCTCATATGTCTCCTGAATTGGCAGGCAGGTTCTTTACTACTGGTGCCACCTGGGAAGCCCCTCCCCATTGGCATTGCCCTAACTCTATTTTATCCCTAACTCCATCAGAAACCAACTTAACTCCACCCTTCTCATGAAGGTTTTTCAGTTCTCAATTATTTTTCTCTTCCTGTATCACTTGGTGATCTCCCTTTGGTGACTCGCTACTACATGGTGTTTTGATTTAGTCCCTAATGGCTTCTGGTGTGCTTGTCTCTTCTGAATTCCTTTAGAGCATAGATACACTTTTTAATCTGTTTTTACCTTCCAGAATGCCTGATACTCAGTAAGTGCTCAATAAAGGCATGGCATGTTGATTCCTAACATGCTGTGATACTGTATATTAAGACAGATACCTAAGGAACCAAAGATCTTTTGTTAGGCACGTTTTTCATTTATTCTTCATGCCTGTTACAGTGCTAGAAACATGGTAGGTGTGCTTAAATCATGTTAATTAAAATATTCTTATATTTATGAGTTTGGAGTAAGTACTGATGACATTAAATGAATTTGAAGATGATGCATATTATATGATGCTCGAAGATTGAGAACTGTCTGTCAGTTGTGTGCAATTCTTACACCTGGACTACTTTGTCAGAGACAATTTTTTCCCTTTTCTATATTTTGTTCCCTTTTATTTCTATCTTTATTTTTTTGTCTCTCATTAGCACTCAGTTTTATCACTTTTTGGTCCGTGATGAAAACCTCATGCCTCTCACTCCCTCTCCCTCTTTTTCCTCACTTACTTTCCCCCCATCTCACTTCACAGTACCAATTTAGATGTCCTCAGGATTCCAAACTGAAATCTTTTCCTTCTCCAAAGACTGCTCTAGAGCCTCTGACTTACATAAACAAATTTCAAAATATACATTGTAAACAAGTACATTTAATTAATCAGTCCTCAATAATTATCAAATAAAAGTTCTGTGTCACAAAACTCATAATAAATGAGGGCACTCATGAAAGACTTCATGGCACTTTTAAAAACTGTCTGACTAGCTGAATTATGGTTCTTGATTGTAATGTTGAAGTGGAGAGGTCTTGGAGAATTTGAGCCACAGGAGAAGGCCCATGTGGCGTGACTGCCCTGAGGAGAGGGAGGCGAGACGGTGGTGGGATGGGGTGGGAAAGGCAAGCAGGACTCGGGTGTGGGTGTTGATGGCAGCTCATTGGGTTCTGTGCCCTCACTTGCTCCTGTGTCTTTATCAGAAGGGGAATTGTTCTCGGGCTTTGTAGTTTGGTGGCTATTCCGTGGGCTTTGGAACTTGGACAGCTAGAATTCAAAATCTACTCTGCCCCTTCTTAGATGTGCTCTTGGGCAAACCGAACTTCCTCTGAGATAAAGATACTGAGACTTAACGTTGCAGCATTGTCAAGGATTAGAGTTGTTGTGAAACACCTAGAACTTAACAGGTACACCTATCTATTACTGCTGTTATTAGAGATGATTTTTAGTAAATTAAGTATTTCAGAACTATGAATGTTCTGTCTTGGTTTATATTCTCTGCCGGTAAGGATTGAATAAGTAGACAGAAATGATAGCGTGTCGATTTTTACCACTTTCTAGGAAATGAGGCTGGATTTCTTTTCACTGCTTTAATACGTTTCCTATAAGTTGATTCTAAAGAGAATGTTTTGTTAGTAAAAAGTTTTAAAGCATATTGTGGAATAAAGTTTCTGTGTTTCTTTTCAAACAACCAAGAAATGACATTGTCTTTGGAACGTTACCTCAAGCAAGCACGCAAAATATATTTGAAAGCCAAAAATTCATCTGTGAGCTTCATGCTTTCACTATTATATTGATTCCTTTTGTTTTGCTGAAAATGCAACTTGGTTCTTAAGAAAGGCTGAGAATAGCATTGAAACATGTATGTTATCATATGTGAAACAGAACACCATTCCAGGTTCGATGCATGAGACAAATGCTCAGGGCTGGGGCAATGGGATGACCCAGAGGGATGGGATAGGGAGGGAGATGGGAGGGGGGTTCAGGATGGGGAACACATGTAAACCCATGGCTGATTCATGTCAATGTATGGCAAAAACCACTACAATATTGTAAAGTAATTAGCCCCCAACTAAAATAAATAAATTTATTAAAAAAAAAAAAAGGCTGAATTCAAACAATAGTTTTCATTACTCTTTTTTTTCTGTCCAGAAAATCTTAACATGATCTAGAATATTCTCAGCATACAAATAAGCCAATGAATACTGGCTGTGGTCCTTGGAAAACTATGTATTGAAAAGATAGTGTTTCTTCTTTATGAAACAAACAGGAATATTTTGCAATTCACCTCCTGTCTTTTTGCTAGCCTTGGATTGTGCTGGGGAGAAGGATCTGTCCATGAAAATGATGTGTCTGGAAGCATTCTTGTTAGAAAAGAATTCTGCAAAGCAGATGAAATTTTATTTATTTTTGAATACTACATATCTCAGAGGAATAGTAAATTATGTTTCTCTCTAGTATTGTGGATCCTACCACAGCAGAGAAGGGCATTAACATCCTAATGGAGGCAGCGGATTGATTAACATATTGATTAGATCTAGAAGATTGTGTTCTGTGAAATTGGTAGGGCGATTGCATCTGACTAGTTTAAAATTTTCTAATGTTAACAATATTCACAAGTAAAACAAATTCTAAGGGATTTTCGTTAAAAGAGGAGATGGAAGAATGAAATATAATTATTATAAACTACACATTAAAAGTATTCAGAAATGATTTGCCATTCTTCTTTGTATAAGTAGGAAGCAAGAGTAAGTCATGAATTGTAAAGGCCAAATAAGATTCATCAGGAGTTTACTGAAAATTCCTAGTCATGATGATATAGTTGTGTTCAAATTAAAGTAATAAACAAGATGAAGGTTTATAAAGCTAGTAGGACAGAAATAAATGAGAGCTCATAGTTTAGGAATTATTTTTAGTCCACTTTGAATGGACATAGAAACAAAGGATTCAGCTGTGTCAGTGATCTTTTTTTTTTGCTCTGTACTTACAGAGCCTGGCAATTGGCAGGAAGGCAGTTATCAACCCTGGACTTATGTTGGGTTCACAGTAATAACTTCCTGGATGGTTGGTTCAGTGGATATATGTTTGCTTCTTGATTGGTTAGGTGGAATGGACTGACATGTTGGGCAGAGGCTAATAAGTTGGCTGTGACTAAATTGATGGCTGGCTAAATATAAGATTTGATCTTGTTCACCTCTTAGCATAAAGCAGCTTATGCTGTCCTCTCAGGTTTTCTCTTAAGAGAATGAACTAGAAACACTTAGTTTAAAGGTGGTAGCTTCCTATGGCTGATTCATGTTGACGTTTGGCAGAAACCAACACGATACTGTAAAGCCATTATCCTTCAATTAAAAATAAATAAATTTTAAAAATTTAACTCTATTTTTAAAAAGGTTTCTTAATCTATTAAACCCAACAACTAAAAATTAAATGTGATATACTGAAATTCTAAGATGGAAAATTATCCAGTCAAGTAGAGAGATGGACATATAGAGTAACATGCAAATTCAGTATAGCAACTGTAGGTGAACATTTACAAAGTCTGACTTTTTGAAGGAACTTTGAAGAGCAAGTTTTTTGCTCTCAAGACACTTAACATTAAATTGATTAAGAGGGCATAAACATATGTAAATATAATTTAATGTAAGATGCCATAATATGCCCCGTTAGAGTTTAAAAGTGCTATGGGAACCTGAGGGAAGGAGAAACAGACTTTCAGTTTTTAAGGGACTGATTTCCCAATTGCTTATGGCTTAATTACCTGCTTTACTGTTACCACAGTTTTAGAGCCTATATTAAAGGGAGTGGCTGGAAAGGAATAAGGAGAATTTTTTTTTTAATTGTCTCTCATTAGAAGGTTAGCTCTTAGAAGGAGGAAATAGAAACTCAGATTTTTGTTTGTGTTTTTATATTCACTCACCTATTCACTGTAGGAATACCTTTTCCCACTTCTGTTTTTATTTCAAAAATTTCATCTTAATTATGAAATATTCCAAACATATAGAAATGTAGTCTGTATGTCTACATAGTTTCATCAGTGAAATTAGTCAAATATTAGCTTTTTGCTACTTGCTTCAGATTTCTTTTTTTCAAGAAGCAAAAACTAAACTTAGATTCAAGCTCCACTCTCCACTCTGAATTAATCACTGTCCTGAAATTGGTGTTAATCTTTCTGTTTAAAAAACTGTAATAGATATATATAGGTATGGGTTGGCGGTGGTCTGGGTGCAGCAGACCTGGGTATGGCATAAGCCCTCTTGGAGGAGGTCACCATTAACCCCATCATAGAGCTGCCAGAACTTACACAGGACTAGGGAAACAGACTCTTGGAGGGCACAAACAGAACCTTGTGCACCAGAACCCAGGAGAAAGGAGCAGTGACCCCGCAAGAGACTGTTCTGGACTTGCCTGTGAGCGTCCAGGAGTCTCTAGTGGAGGCGTGGGTCAGTGGTGGCCTGCTGCAGGGTTGGGGGCACTGAGTGTAGCAGTGCCTGCATGGGATCTTTTGAGGGAGGTCCCCATTATCTTCATTACCTCCACCATAGTTTGGCCCCAGGTAAATAGCAGGGAGGGAACACAGCTGCACCCATCAATAGAAAATTGGATTAAAGATTTACTGACCATGGCCCTGCCCATCAGAGGAAGACCCAGTTTCCCCTTCAGTCAGTCTCTCCCATCAGAAAGCTTCCATAAGCCCCTTACCCTTATCCATCACAGGGCTGACAGTCTGAAAACCACAATCACAGAAAACTAACCAATCTAATCACATGGACCACAGCCTTGTCTAACTCAATGAAACTATGAGCCATGCCATGTAGGGCCACCCAAGATGGACAGGTCATGGTGGAGAGTTCTGAAAAAATGTGGTCTGCTGGAGAAGGGAATGGCAAACCAGTTCAGTATTCTTGCTTTGAGAACCCCCTGAACAATATGAAAAGGCAAAAAGATACGACACTGAGAGATGAACTCCCCAGGTTGGTAGGTGCCCAATATGCTACGGGAGATCAGTGGAGAAATAACTCCAGAAAGAATGAAGTGATGGAGCCAAAGTAAAAACAACACCCAGTTGTAGATGAGACTGTTGATGGAAGCAAAGTCCAATGCTGTAAAGAGCTATATTGCATAGGAACCTGGAATGTTATGTCCATGAATCAACGCAAAGTGGAAGTGGTCAAACAGGAGATGGCAAGAGTGAACATCGACATTTTAGGAATCAGCAAACTAAAATGGACTGGAATGGGTGAATTTAACTCAGATGACCATTATATCTACTACTGTGGGCAAGAATCCCCTAGAAGAAATGGAGTAGCCATCATAGTCAACAAAAGAGTCCAAAATGCAGTACTTGGATGCCATCTCAAAAATGGAAAAGAATGATCTCTGTTTGTTTCCAAGGCAAACCATTCAATATCACGGTAATTCAAGTCTATGCCCCGACCAATAAAGCTGAAGAAGCTGAAGTTGAAAGGTTCTATGAAGACCTACAAGACCTTCTAGAACTAACACCCAAAAAAGATGTCGTTTTCATTATATGGGACTGGAATGCAAAAGTAGGAAGTCAAGAAACACCTGGAATGACAGGCAAATTTGGCCTTGGAGTACAGAATGAAGCAGGGTAAAGGCTAACAGCGTTTTGCCAAGAGAATGCACTGGTCATAGCAAACACCCTTTTCCAACAACACAAGAGAAGACTCTACACATGGACTTTACCAGATGGTCAACACCGAAATCAGATTGATTATATTCTTTGCAGCCAAAGAGAGAAGCTCTTTGTATACAGAAGACTGTATAGAGAAGCTCTATACAGTCAGCAAAAACAAAACCAGAAGCAGACTGTGGCTCAGATCATGAACTCCTTATTGCCAAATTCAGACTGAAATTGAAAAAAGTAGGAAAAACCACTAGACCATTCAGATATGACCTAAATCAAATCCCTTATGATTATACAGTGGAATTGAGAAATAGATTTAAGGGACTAGATCTGATAGAGTGCCTGATGAACTATGGACAGAGATTTGTGACATTGTACAAGAGACAGGGATCAAGACATGTCAATGTATGGCAGAAACCACTACAATATTGTAAAGTAATTAGCCTCCAATTACAATAAATAAATTGAAAAAAAAAAAAAAAAGAACTGCAAAAAAGCCAAATGGCTGTTTGAGGAGGCCTACAAATAGCGGTGAAAAGAAAAGAAGTGAAAAGCAAAGGAGAAAAGGAAAGATATACCCATTTGAATGCAGAGTTCCGAAGAATAGCAAGGAGAGATAAGAAAGCCTTCCTCAGTAATCAGTGCAAAGAAATAGAGGAAAACAATAGAATGGGAAAGACTAGAGATCTCTTCAAGAAAATTAGAGATACCAAGGGAACATTTCATGCAAAGATGGGCTCAATAAAGGACAGAAATGGTATGGACCTAACAGAAGCAGAACATATTAAGAAGAGGTGGCAAGAATACACAGAAGAACTATACAAAAAACATCTTCACGACCCAGGTGATCACACGATAATCATGATGGTGTGATCACTCACCTAGAGCCAGACATCCTGAAGTGTGAAGTCAAGTGGGCCTTAGGAAGCATCATTATGAATAAAGCTAGTGGAGGTGATGGAATTCCATTTGAGCTATTTCAAATGCTAAAAGATGATGCTGTGAAAGTGCTGCACTCAACATGTCAGCAAATTTGGAAAACTCAGCAGTGGCCACAGGACTGGAAAAGATAAATTTTCATTCCAATCCTTAAGAAAGGCAGTACCAAAGAATGCTCAAACTACCACACAATTGCACTCGTATCACATGCTGGTGAAGTAATGCTCAAAATTCTCCAAGCCAGGCTTCAGCAATAGATGAACTGTGAACCTCCAGATGTTCAAGCTGGTTTTAGAAAAGGCAGAGGAACCAGAGATCAAACTGCCAGCATCCGCTGGATCATCGAAAAAGCAAGAGTTCCAGAGAAACATCTATTTCTGCTTTATTGACCATGCCAAAGCCTTTGACTGTGTGGATCACAGTAAACTTTGGAAAATTCTTAAAGAGATGGGAATAGCAGACCACCTGACCTGCCTCTTGAGAAATCTTTATGCAGATCAGGAAACAACAGTTAGAACTGGACATAGAACAACAGACTGGTTCTAAATGGGAAACGGAGTCCGTCAAGGCTGTATATTGTCACCGTGCTTATTTAACTTATATACAGAGTACATCATGCGAAACGCTGGGCTGGATGAAGCACAAGCTGGAGTCAAGATTGCCGGGAGAAATATCAATAACCTCAGATATGCAGATGACACCACCCTTATGGCAGAAAATGAAGAAGAACTAAAGAGCCTCTTGATGAAAAGTGAAAGAGGAGAGTGAAAAAGTTGGTTTAAAGCTCAACATTCAGAAAACTAAGATTACGGCATCTGGTTCTATCACTTCATGGCATATAGATGGAGAAACAGTGGTAACAGTGACAGACTTTATTTTTTGGGGCTCCAAAATCACTGCAGATGGTGATTGCAGCCATGAAATTAAAAGACGCTTGCTCCTTGGAAGAAAAGTTATGACTAACCTAGACAGTATATTAAAAAGCAGAGACATTACTTTGCCAATAAAGATCCGTCTAGTCAAGGCTGTGGTTTTCCAGTAGTCATGTGTAGATGTGAATGTTGGATTATAAAGAAAGCTGAGCACAGAAGAATTGATGGTTTTGAACTGTGGTGTTGGAGAAGACTCTTGAGAGTCCCTTGGACCGCAAGGAAATCCAACCAGTCTGTCCTACAGGAAATCAGTCCTGAATATTCATTGGAAGGACTGATGTTGAAGCTGAAACTCCAATCCTTTGGCCACCTGATGCGAAGAGCTGACTCATTGGAAAAGACCTTGATGCTGGGAAAGATTGAAGGCAGAAGGAGATGACAGAGGATGAGATGTTTGGATGGCATCACCAAGTCAGTGGACATGCTGCTGCTGCTGCTGCTACGTCACTTCAGTCGTGTCCGATTCTGTGCAACCCCACAGTTGGCAGCCTACCAGACTCCTCTGTCCTGGGTTTCTCCAGGCAAGAATACTGGAGTGGGTTACCGTTTCTTCTCCATCAATGGACATGACTTTGGGTAAACTCCGTGAGTTGGTGATGAACAGGGAGGCCTGGCGTGCTGCAGTCTATGGGGTCACAAAGAGTCGGACACGACTGAGTGACTGAACTCAATATGTATGTTTATATATATATTCATATTATACATATCCTTTAGCAGTTTATTTTTGACTCAGTATCCTGTTTGGGGTACTTTCGTTGTTGATAGATTAACATGTTATTACTTCAATTGAATTGCTACATAATAGCCCATCATATAAAGAAGCCACACTGGAATGTTAGATTTTATCTAGTGCTTTTTCAGTTCAGAAGCTTTGAAAAATATGAGAATTTTGAAAGAACCTGTAAGTTATATTCAGTATATACAGTTATTTGTATTTGCGTCATATTTATTTAATATAAATAAAGAGAACTCTTTATGAAATAATAATAATTCTCTTTATTTATGAAGTAATACTGCTTTCAAAGCACTCAAAATGAAAGCAGTTCATAAGAAATGATTCATGTTGGACCTAGTATTGGTGTGAAGGATGCGATACTAGGCTTGGAATAGTGTTAGCAAAATTATTTTTTAATGTGGAAAGTATTGTTTTCAGTGTCTGCTTAGGCCTGAAATAGCATGCTTTATGTCAAAGGAGGAAACTACCAGTTGATATCTGAAGCAAAAGCCAAATGCTGAATTTGTTGCATACTTGATGGAGAGAGCTATATGGTGAGGCAGTTTTTCTCGGCAGAGCAGAAAACTGGCCTTACGTGGAGGTGTTTGAGAAGTGTTGAGTTCTGGGATTGGCGAACTTCAAGAGTGCTGTTGGGATGACATTGGCAGTGGAAACTGGCTTCTCAGGTGAAGCTTTTGCTGTCTGGACAGCAGGGCAGAGGCACCATCGATGAGTATCTCCTCTCCTGATTGGCTGATGCTCAGGAGTGTTGGTCACTGATTGGTTGCCTTATAGAGGTGACTTCACTGTGGCAACTTGTCAATCATTGGTTAAAGGAGTTTCAAACCAGTTCTCTGGTTTAAAGGCAATATAGAGCTATCATATATTAATTAAGCATGTTTAAAGACTGTTCTTGTGCCTACCTATTGCCATGGTTACAGAAGAGTCTTTTTTAAGGAGTGTAGGAACTTTTATTCTTGCATGAATAATTTATTTTCAGAGTTGACTGCTTCAGAAATTGGATTATTATATAACTTCTTAGGAAAAACTTGTATTCAGATTTGAAGGTAGAAAAAAGCAACTTATCTGGTTTTGTCGTAAATTTGCCTTTGCACCAATTTTGGTATTGCTTGAGATTGGGAAAAGAATTGTATACAAGTCCAGCTGATGCTGTGGAATCTTCCATACAGTGGCTGATGTCATACTATTGGATGCTTCAGTTTTCTTCTTGGGAAAGAATAATGTCTGTAATTGAGCAGTATACTATCTTCACTCTTTCTTGAGTACTTCACTACGCAAGCAATGAGACCTTGAGCAGTTTCTTTTTTGAATCCTGTTTCCTCGTTTTTAAATTGTGAAGGGTAATGCTTAAAATGGGTTAGTGAGACTTGAGGTGAGTTCATGTATACAAGATACTAAGACCACTGTAACTCAGAAGGCAAAACTGTTGTTATCCATCCTGGCCTCAATGTTTTTTTGCTTAGTAAATGTTTGTTGAATACATAAAACTTCTTATCTGAGCTAGACTTCCTTTTCTATACGGTATTCCAGATCAGTTAAATGAAAGCTACAATGTATGATTAATATCTTTGCCTAACAGAAATAATAAAAACAATACTTTCTAATTGGTAACTCACCTATGTGGATCATTTGTCAAGATTTGCTGTAAGACTTTCTAGTAATTTAAGTATCCATATATATATATATATATATATATATATATATGTATATACACACACACAAATTTGTGTTTCATAAAAGGATATTTTATTGAAGTTAATTATTTTCAAAGAAATAAACAGCCCCCCCTCCCTTTTTTTTAGCAGCCTTTTTTCTTTTCTTTTCTTTATTTAGCCACACTGCTCAGCATGCAAGATCTTAGTTCCCTGACCAGGGATAAAACCCGTGCCCCCCTGCGGTAGAACCACTGGGACACCAGGGAAGTCCCAACGGCCTTCTTATACAAATACTAAAGTGAAGAAAAGACTACCAGGAACGCCAAGCTCTACAAACTGAAATGTATATAAAATATGTGTTCGTTTTTCTGAGGAAGGTCTTGGTAAAGTGAGAGTGATTCTTCAAAAATATCAGAGGAGACTTATGTTCAGAAGCTAAGGAAATATTTACAAATATGGAATAATAGTACCAAATACTAGTAATACTCAGGGCCAGGAGCTGTTCTAAGCATTGTTTATTATTTCATTAATCCCCCAGTGACTTTGATATATAGCTATTGCCTGGGTCCTGTTATTCTCATTTCACAGATGAAACTCAGGCACAGGTTAGCCATGTAACTTGCCGCAGTCACATAAATAGTAAGAGACAGAGCTGGAACTGGAACTGTGGCTGTTTGGCTCTTAGACTGTATCGGCCTCTTGGAAAATGACCTGTGTTGATCTATAAAATGAAGACACATTTTTGAAATTAATCAAGATAATGATAGTTAAAATAATGTTGTTTTTAAAAAATGTGAAGCAGGGAATATGCTGATATCCTCAGCAATTTAGAAACCCTAGTTTATGGGAATGTTTGAGCCCAGTGAAATTACATGCAAAATTGTTGTGCACTTTCTTTTTTGTGGGGTGGAGATGAAGAGAGACCATGGACTTACCAGATTCTTGAAGGGATTGAAGTATCACTGGCGTGAAGAGGGCAGACCTTTTCCATGGAGTTATCTCATAGAATCACTAGGCTGGGCAAACTATGAAAGTTCATTCACATTTCTTTCCAGAAGGACAGTAGCTGAATCTACTATAATGGGTGCATCTGTTCAGACACTTCTTGCTCTTCAGTCTTCTCCCTTACGTTCTGGGCTCTAGGCGGGCTTTCCTGTCTCCTGCCTTCTACTGCCTCAGCATTTTGCTTCACTCTTCTGTCTAGATCACTGTCTGGAGAGCTTCTTCTCGTTAAGGTAGAAGAGCTTTCTAGTGTCAGCTTACCTGTCACCTTTATTAGGGACTGTTCTGGGTTCCATGTCATTTGACGTCTTGAAGCATGCTTGGTCCTCAGTTGAAATGGCCTTTGATTTGCCCATGTCTTCCCACTAGACTTTTCTGTCCACAGAGTAGGGAGTATCTTGTTCTGTTCGGCTGACCATCAGTGCCTACCATTTTCATCAGCAATGATTAGGTACTCAGTAAATAATATTAAATAACAAGAGTATTATTTCTGTTCTCCTAGTTGTTGAAGTTCAAAAATCTCACGTAATTTTAACTTTACCTCACTCTCAGTATTGTCAGTGGCCAGATCCTAAATGTTTTTGCTTCCAATCCTCCTTTGCTCTGCATCTGCTCTTTGACTTTCTTCACTTGATCCTAAATTATGTCAATAGATTTATCCATTTCTCACTATCCAAGTCCATTTTTTTCCTCCGCTGCCAGAGAACTCTTTTTATACACTGCTCAACCTTTCACCACGTAGACAGTGGAATGAAATCCTGTCCTCTCCCACTGTACACGGACTTTTAAATTTTCTTGCTGCCACTGACTGTCGTTTCCTGAATACTTCATTTATTTTCTTTTTTCCCCCTAACTTTGTTGCCTAGTCTCATGCTAGTCCTTCTTCTTGCTGTGTCCTTACCTCAAGCCTGTATTTTAAAATTTATCTTACTCTTCTAGGTTTGTTGTTCAGTCGCCCATTCATGTCCGACTCTTTGCAACCCCATGGACTGCAGCACGCCAGGCCTCCCTGTCCCTCACCATCTCCCGGAGTTCACCCAAGTTCATGTCCATTGCATTGATGATGCCATCAACCCATCTCATCCTCTGACACTCTCTTCTCCTTCTGCCCTCAATCTTTCCCAGCATCAGGAACTTTTCCATTGAGTCAGCTGTTCATATCAAGTGACCAAAATACTGGAGCTTCAGCTTCAGCATCAGTCCTTCCAGTGAGTTTTCAGGGTTGATTTCCCATAAGATTGACTGGTTTGATCTCCTTGCTATCCAAGGGACTCTCAGGAGTCTTCTCCAGCACCACAATTCCAAGGCATCAATTCTTTGGCGTTCTGCTTTCTTTATGGTCAGCTCTCACAACCGGAAGACCACTTTTAAATTCAGCCTCAGTTAATTCCTACTTGAAAATGTCTCACATTCTCTCACTTAGAATTCATATTTCCCTTTTTTGCATACCTGTTAATACTTTGTTCATATCATTTCTTTATGCCTTTCTTGCTAGATTTTGAACTACTTCAGACCTGAAACTAGGTACTATTAAATAGAATAACATAAAAATTTAGAAGAGCATAGTTTCTGATACAGAGATCGTGGTGAATAAATACAAATTATGATATGTGCTCTGCTGAACCTGGCCCTTTACCTGATGCCTGGTCAGTATTCCATAAATGTTTACTCGAGTGAGTTTCATCTGACTTTTTAAAAATACTATGATGCTACCTATGGACCTTTCTTTAATACAAAATTCATACTGCTTTGTCTTTTAAGATCTTTTGATTTCATGTTATTTTTTTCACTGAAAAATTAACGAATGATTCATTTTGCTTAAAATTTCCATACCCATATATTGCCTCTCTGCTATCCTGTGAACTGCGTTCCCTCAGGCTGTACTAGTCTTTCTGTGGTCATGGTTTACGTACTCGTTCTTCTAACACCTGAATTTCTATTTACTGGTCACTATTCCTTTCAGCTGTCTATTTACAGGGAAGTTGCTTCATTTTACTAAGTTGTTAGAGGAGCACTGGAGAAAATGCTGGGACTCAGTCTGTTTAAATCTAACCACTTTCCCCACAGGGTGGGTCTCATCTGCTTAAATGAAATGCTGACAGTAGGTTCCAGACCCTGTAAAAAGCCACTCTGAAGCATGTATCTGGCAAGTTCTAAATAAGTTCTATTTTCTTTTTATTTATTTAGACATACTTTACATGTAGAAAGAACAAGGTGAGAACAAGAAGAGAGTCTTCTGAAAAAGGGAAAATAGATGTTTTAAGTCCTTTCCACCTCATTTTACTGTGATTTATGTCTGTAAGTTCACCAGTGCCATCCCCAAACAACAAAATAGGCAGTACATGTTGGCTCTTTGTCAGGCTATTTCTTACTAAATTTTGTTCATAAGAAGGCTCCTCTCAGCCTCTCAGGAGGGTATGAAAAGAAAAAAAAACAAAAAACATGAAATCAATAAAAGATAAAGTAAAAAGGAAAGTAGAAAAAAAAAGTAGAATAAATAATTTCAAAACTTTAGTATTTTTCATGATAACTACCTGGGGAAACAGAAGCAGGCATATTGATATATTGACGACAACAAAATAAAGTACGAATACTCTCCTGTTTCCAAATTTGTATCACATTCTGGAAAGCAATTTAATAATTACATGTCAAGAATCTTTTTTTTTTTAAAAAGGAAGCTGTAAAGAGTTTATACCTTTGGGCCTATTATTTTTCCTCCCCCCAAAATAATTAAAGATTCAGATGAAGATATTTGTACATGGATTTTAATTAAAGCATTGTTTGCAAATGTGAGAAGTTAGAAATGACTAAACATGCACTAATGAGAGAAGTATTAAGTGAATAAACAGCCCATAGAATATTTTTCACTGATGAAATATGGTAATTTTGAAAAATACGTAATAGCATGGATACATGTTCACAGTATAATCTTAACAAAAAAAACACAATGTTTAACAGTCTTTATTTTTTTATTTTTATTCTTCCTACTTCTAATGCATGCTCACTGTAGTAAGTCACATCACATGATAGCAAGTCAAATGGTATCTTCCAGTGGCCCAAATAATATAGTCAGTATTAACAGTTTGGTCAGTTTCTTTCACACCTTACCTCATGCTTACATAAACATCTACACAATTATATACATGTATACAATATGCTTTTAATTTTGAAAGTCTGTTCTTTCAGTATGCTTTTAAAAGTACTGGATGGAATCCAAGTTATTTCTGAGAAATTGGATTAGGCAATTTTATTTGTCCATATTTTCCAAATTATCTATATAGAACATTTAAAAGACATTGTGTGGAGCTGTATCTGAGTTAACCAGGTGTTTTTAATGTGAGAAGGACGCAGAAATAAATGATTAGAAAATAGCAAATATCAGATTAAAAAGAAAAACAGCTAACAATAACTATTAGTAGACCACCAAGCCACCAAGGTTAGCTTTTTCATGTCAGTATCCTACCTCTCTGATTCTCTGGGGTACTTGTGCAAGCCTTGGAATAAATAAATCTCATTTCAAAGATAAGTTTATATTTTTTTATAGTAAAAGAAACCAAACAATTGAAGAGGATGACTTTAGGTCATATCCCTATCCCCTAGGAATATCCTATTTTTTATGTAAGTGGTTCTCAACTGTGGCTGTACATTAGAATCATCTGGGACCTTTTGAAAACATGATTTCCCTGGATCCCATCTGCAGTGATGCTGACTTAATTGGAGTGAGGTGGGGCCTGGGAATATAGTAAAGGTTTCCGGGCAATTTTGATGTCTACACAGGGTTGAGAACTACTGTCTTAGGCCAAGAGAGTTGTACATACTAGAAAGGTAACAATAGTAAAAACATCATTTGCAAGTTGATAATTTTGAGATTTTGTAAGGCTTTCATTTAAAATATTGTGTATTTTTTATTCAGTCAATCACACATTCAGAAAATAATTGAGTAAATACGTGTGTTTATAATTCTAAATGTGTTTTTTTCCCCAAAGAACAGTTGTTTCCTGAAATGTTCTTACTAACACAAAGTGAACTGGCACTTTTAGAAAGACACTATGAGTTCACACGTGACTCATTTCTTGTCTAATACTGTTAACCAGAATAATTTAATCATACAATTCTCTTAACTCTTACATATCTTGTGTGTGCTTTTTTGGTACTATTACTCTTTTTATTTGACTCTGTCATGAAGAATTGCTTGTGATACAGGAGGCTCTGCAGCTTCGACCCCTGGGTCAGGAACACCCCCGGGAGAAGGAAATGGTCACCCACTCCAGTATTCTTGCCTGGAAAATCCCATGGACAGAGGAGTCTGGTGGGCTACTGTCCGTGGAGTCCGATGAGTAGGACACGACTGAAGCGACATAGCACACAATTTCTTTGTGTCTCTCACAGTGACTAGTACAGATCATGCATATAGTAGGTGCTTAATAAAAGTGTGTAGCATAAAATGACTGCTCAGACCCAGACTCTGAAACTTTCTTGGTTCACACTCGCTTTAGTAGCTCAGTAATTTTTCTTGTGACCACACAGCAACTTCTAACAAATTAGTAGTCATTTGAAAAAAAATAATACATATTTGCTTTTTACTTAGTGGGGTATATTTGTCTGTTAGACACCGCACAACTTCTCAGACCTTGGAGTGAAACTAAAT
This sequence comes from Okapia johnstoni, assembly GCA_024291935.2. Taxonomy (NCBI): domain Eukaryota; kingdom Metazoa; phylum Chordata; class Mammalia; order Artiodactyla; family Giraffidae; genus Okapia; species Okapia johnstoni. The sequence continues at coordinate 140,292,437 of CM044308.1, forward strand.
ACTGCCATCCTTATTTCCTGTTCAGCATTGGTGTTCGTGCAGTGTTTACTTTTTAGCAAACAATCACTGAATATTCAGCTACACAAAGATCTCATGTCATTGCTTTGAGTATAGAATGTTGAATCATGAACTTGCTGGAGTTGGTTTGCTTTCATGAAAGTTTAAAATATCTTCTGGCACCCCTGTGAGTTTTTTGCATAACCTTTGGTGGCTTCAAACATAGTTTAGGAACTGTGGCCCCAAATCTCTGGCTTTGATATTTTTCTGTTTTGGGCATGACAGAGGATTTGTCTATTAAGGGTTTGTTGATTGGTTTGTTAGCTTTCGATATCCAGTTGCTGAGCCTGTGCATACATTCTAACAGAGAAGACTAATGATAGTCTTTATTTGTATCATTGAGATGTAGGACCACTAGAAATGGTTACTTAAAAAAAAAAAGCACTTCACTGGATTCAAGGCACTGCACCAATAAGTACTTTATAGTATTCTTTCATGTTTTTGAAATTGGAACGCATTTCACAAACAGTGGTAAAGAAAACCACCCTGCTTCAAAAAAAAAGAGTAGGAAGTTGTTTTGTAGCGTGGGGCTTGGAGGTGGCGGTCTTCGGCCAGGGCTGGGCTATTCACTAGGCAAGCAGTGTAAGCTGCTGGCCATTCCAGTTGGTATGGACTGTGACCCTAGCTTATTATGGAGAAATGTGCTAATGTGGGCTCCAGGGATGAATTCTGTCTTGTACCAGGTCCCCTGGGTTAGAGTTGTGCAGCTCAAAATAGTGATCACACTTTACAGTTATTTGTTCTTGGAGTGTTAAATCCTTTCTGGAGGCTTGATGGGGAATATTTTGGGGAGATCATTTAGGGAAGACAGTTTAGTAAACTAAATCCTTTTCAGGATATTAATTGTATAAATAGCATTCGCTTAATTCTGCTTTTCACCTGGATGACATAGTCCATTCCAGACGTCATCCATCAATTATACTAAATTAGGAATGCTTAGTCAAAGCTATGGTTTTTCCAGTAGTCATGTATGGATGTGAGAATTGGACAGTAAAGAAGGCTGAGCACCAAAGAATTGATGCTTTTGAACTGTGGTGTTGGAGAAGACTCTTGAGAGTGCCTTGGACTGCAAGGAGATCCAACCAGTCAATCCAAAGGAAATCAGTCCTGAATATCCATTGAAAGGACTGATGCTGAAACTGAAACTCCAGTGCTTTGGCCACCTGATGCGAAAAGCCGACTCATTGGAAAAGACCCTGATGTTGGGAGAGATTGAAGGCAGGAGAAAGGGACGACAGAGGATGAGATGGTTGGATACATCACTGACTCCATGCACATGAATTTGAGTAAGCTCCGGGAGTTGGTGATGGACAGGGAAGCCTGGGATGCTGCAGTCCATGGGGTTGCGAAGAGTCGGACACAACTGAGCAACTGAACTGAACTGAAGGACATTGACTCATGTTTCAAAGGAGGCTAGAGTACCCTGTGTTCAAGTAGTTCATACTTAATTCTTCTCCAAGCAGGTATTGCACCCCAGCTAACACATCTAACCTGATTTCCATTGTTACATTCATGGGAGGGAGCATTCAGTGATTGCTGGTTCTCTACAGGTCTTCTCTTCTATATACCATCATTAATACATTTGAAATACCTAGGGGAAAAACATTTACTACTCAACCAATTCCTAATGGATTGTTCCTGTTAAATAGCAATTTATTAGGAAACCTAAATCTGTGTGAAATAGATTTTGTAACAACTTTTTATTTTGAAAATTCTTTAATTATTTTCCCAGATAGGGTTTTCTCCCCCCTTACAGCAGTCTCTTGTTTTAACTCATAATACTTGTTTCCATTTTTATTGCCAACTTCAATTTTGGTTCCTTGATGATATGCTAAAGAGATTTTTTCCAATTAATTATTTAGAATTGGGTAATAATTGGTAGGACTTCATCTTCATTTAATTGCTTTTCTAAGGAAAAGCCACAATGGTTGCCGTAATCTTGTTTTTAAAAGTTCTTTCTCAACATCACAAGAATGAACAGATCTGTTGAAGAAATTATTGAAGGAAGAACTGGTAAGGAATCAAAGAATCTGTACTTTGCTTAAAGTATATAACTTACGAATATTCTACGCACAGAAGTGGTTGCTTACACATTATCTCCTTGTCCCAGATGCCACCGCAAGGCTTATCTACCTCATTTCACATGTTTGCATCCTCCCTTGCAGTTAGTGCTTCCCTGGTGGCTCAGATGGTAAAGAATCTGCCTGCAATGCGGGAGACCTGGGTTCAATCCCTGGGTAGGGAAGATCCTGTAGAGGAGGGCATGGTAACCCACTCCAGTATTCTTAGCTGGAGAATCCCCATGAACAGAGGAGCCTGGCGGGCTATAGTCCATGGGGTTGTAGAGTTGTACACAACTGAGTGACTAAGCACAGCACACTTGCCGAAGTGGTTCTGAGCCTGTAGTCTCACTTCGTGATTTCAGAGTAAGGAATTCATTCATTAATTTGATCATTAATTCGAAAATAAGGATTGATAGTTTAGGATACAGTGATAAATACAATGAAAAATCTCAATATCTCATAGAGCTAATAGGGGAAACAGAAAATGAACATTATGAGTAAATTAAACACTATGTATAGATGGTAGTATGGAAAAATAGGATGTAAGAAAAGTGACTACACAGCAGATGTAGTTGCTCAATCCTTGCATGTCTCCAGCAGAGCCTGGAACCATGGTTGTTCCTTGGCCAGCTCGTGAGACTAGGCTCTTGGAATGTTCCTCCTGTTACTAATGAATGATGATGTTTTTATGCACAGAGTAATGGGGTGTACTATTCCAGCTTGTCAAGACTTCTCAGGATTATTTAGCAGGTTTACAGGGTACACCTGGTATCTTTGCTCGGGTTCTGTGTTTCAGCATCCATGGCTAGTTACGTAACAGGAATGTGGCTACATGACCAGTGTCCCCATGGCAAGCTCTGACCCTAAGATTCCATGCAGGGAAGCCCACTGCAGATTGCATGTGTGCCTACAGTTCACAGCTAGAGAAGAATTGTGTCTTGTCTAAACTGAGCAGGAGAAGGACTTGAAAGCCCATGCCTGACCCCTCTGGGCTTGTCTGCTGCTTACTTTTCCTGTTGTTTTTACTTTTTATCCTTGGCTGTTACAAATCTTAGTTTTGAATATGACTTCCTATTAAGTGGTGTGAGTCCTTCTGATAAGTCTCTGAACTGGAAGTGATCTTGGGACTTCTGAAACATAGAGTAAGAAGGACTGGGAGGGTATGGCGTTATGAGAAGTGTCATTTTGACAAAGACTTTAAGGAGGTTGAGAGAGTAAGCTGTTCATTTATGGGGGTATGGTGGGAGGTAGGGAGAGAATTCTAGGCAGAAGGGATAGCCTGTGCAAAGACCCAGAGGTGGGAACTTGCCTGGCTCAAGAAAGTGCTGGGGCCCAAGTGATCAGAGGAGTGAGGATGGAGTGGGGAGGATGAAGCTCAGAGACTCGGGGGCACATCTTCAGGCAAGGACCTTCTTGAGGGAAAGGGGTGATGTTGCTCAGTGCATGTTTGTAGGGTGGGTCATTACATTCCCATCTTTCCTCTAAGGAGGAATATCTGCTTCTCAGGTTTTCTTAGCTCAGTCGTTTCTGTTTTGGGCAGAGACTTAACACATTCTTTTTAACCTCATTTTTTCTTTCCTCGGTCCTTAACTTTTTTTTGCTGATTTTTCACAGGAAAATAAATCTCACCTTTTTTTTGTTTCAGTCTTTTCATCTGTGATGCCACTGGGCTATTGGTTCTTCTGTCACTGCACACTTAGTGCCTTCATACATAGTGTACCCAATTCATGCATGTTGGGTGAATGTGTGAGTGAATGAATCATTGTGATTCTGCGGCAGGATGAAAAATTGCAGAGAAAAAGAGAGTGAGAAATGCCTGTGGAGTGAGCTTGGACAATATGTTTTAGAAGTTTGATTTGTTTATTTATCAGGCTGAATTATTTCCACTGAAGGAAAGGGCCCTTTGGGTAGGCAAGAAGGAACTGAGTCCAGCTACAAATGGCTCACTTTCTCGCTTGTTCCCTATTGAGTCATCTGCGATGTGCTTGTTTTTAAGTTATAAGGACTCTTTTATGTTATTCATCTCATTAGTTTTGGGAAATCACACTCAAGGTTTTGGTCCTAATGAAGAAAATGTGCATTTTGCTTGCTTCCTACCATTTTTCACTTTTGGAGATCATATGGACATTCCATGTCCATAATTTCTCCTTCGATTTGACATTTTCTCTGTAATAAGTATTAGTGCAGTAAATTTATTTTTGCTTCAAACAGGCACAGATTTTTTTCTCTTAAACTCCAAAGCCTGTAAGAAGTTTGGATCCAATATGGTGCTTAAGCAATGAAAAGAAGGCTTTTCTAATTTGTTGAACTCTTTCTTTAATTCAGCTCCCTTTTGTTCCTTTAAAAGAAGGAGGCTGTGTGTCCATGTTTGAAATGCTGTAAAGATTAGACTGTTGAAGCCCTTTCCATTCTGCTTTATAGAATGTGGAATAATATGGTCTTTTCTTTTATAAACTCCTTGGTTGTCCTTGTTCTTTCCTAAACTTTCAGTCTTCCTTCCAATTAAGTAGGGAAATGGGGCTGCACCCTAGGAGAAAGAATTGTAAACCTACTTTGTTGGTATTATTTTGTAATAGTGAAAGTAAATTAGATTTAAATTTAATCTAGTTGCATTATATTTATTTAGCAAATTTTGTTACTTATGGGTTTTTTAGTAAAAGTTTCCAAGTTAAATTTTCTTATAAGGACACATTAATTTCCAAAAAGAAGGGACTCTTAATATTTGCTTTTGTGATTATTGTAATAATGTGAAATATTTGTCACCAGCAACTATTGGATCAAGCTCAAAATTTCACCAATCCTAGGACTGGAAAGCTGGCTTTCCAGTGACTTCTGTGGATATCCAACAGTTATCATTCTTTACCCTGTTGCTTGGTCACTTCTGATTGTCTCTATCTTCCTTTTTCTTTTCTTCTTCATTTCTTCTCATTTTCCCACTTTTCTCATCTTTCTACTCTTCCTTCCTCTCCCTGTTCCATTCATCTAGAAGCTACAAGCTAACTACCCTTAGTAAACCCTGGCAAAACCCAAGGTTGAGTTTGAAACAGCATTGACTGTCAAGAAGCTTGTTCTCACAGAGAAGATCAATACACAGAGACTAAAAACATACACCACAATGTATCATGTGCCATTAGATGAGTCAGTACAGGAGAGGAGAGCCCATCTAACTGGGATAAGTGCAAATTTATCCCAGCGCAAATCTATGAAGAGGGTTGTTTGTCCTAAACTTTGAAGGATAGGTTAGGGGTTTTGATGGGTAGAGATTAAGATTTTTTTCAGATAGAAGAAAGGAAGGATGTAGCAGTAGAGTGGGTTGGTCTTGGATAGTGACTAGTGACCCATTTATGTCATGGTCATTGGAAAAGACCCTGATGCTGGGAAGGGTTGACGGCAGAAGGAGAAGGGGATGACAGAGGATGAGATGGTTGGATGGCATCACTGACTTGATGGACATAAGTTTGAGCAAGCTCCGGGAGTTGGTGTTAGACAGGGAAGCCTGGTGTGCTGCAGTCTATGGGGTCACAAAGAGTCAGACACAACTGAGCAACTGAACTGAACTGATAGAGCAGAGTTCTGCAGATGTTTTCTGTAAAGTGCTACAGAGTAAATAATTTCTTTGCAGACCATGTGGCCTTTGCAGAAGCAAAGCAGAAGCAACCATAGGGAATCCATAAATGAATACACTGGCAGTGTTCCAATAAAACATTATTTACAAAAATGGGCTGCAGGTCTGAGTTTGCCCATGGGCTATCATCTGCTAATCCCTGATAAAACAGTGGTTAGTGGGAAATAAATGTGCTGTGCTTAGTATGGCTCAGACGGTAAAAGCATCTGCCTACAATGTGGGAGACCCGGGTTCAATCCTTGGGTTGGGAAGATCCCCTGGAGAAGGAAATGGCAACCCACTCCAATATTCTTGCCTGGAAAATCCCATGGATGGAGGAGCCTGGCAGGCTACAGTCCATGGGATCGCAAAGAGTCGCACACGACTGAGCGACTTTACTTCACTTCACTTTAGTAGTCAGTTGTGTGTAATTCTTTGCGACCCTTTGTACTGTAACCCACCAGGCTCCCCGTCCATGGGGATTTTCCAGGCAAGAATACTGGAGTGGATTGCCATTTCCTTCTCTAGTGAGAAATAAGGCTAGAATGGGAGGTGGTGGCCAGATGTCAGCTTTTGAATGCTAAGCTAAAGACATATGATTATGTCTCTACTAAAGACTTTAAATACCTTGACATTTAAGTATGGAGCCAGATGTTTTCTGTTTACATCCTTTAGATATCTGTATAGCTAGCTCAATACTGAGATTTCTCTGAATAATATTTGTATAAAAATAGTGGGTGGAGAACAAACTAGGCCTTTGAATGCCCCCCAGTAAAGTTTGAGACATAGGATGTTTGGGCTTCTCACCATAAAGTCTCCACTGGAATGGACCAAAAAAATCAGAGCTTGGAAAATGGAAGAGAATGAATGGGTGGGCCCGTTGGAGATCTGAACTCAAAATGTCCACATTCTTCCCTGTTCAAAAACTGATAATGTGAACTTAATTCCAAAGTAGATATAAGATCCACATTTTTTGATACTTATTTTTTAAAAACCATTTTATTGAGCACGATTGACATGTAAAGGCTGTAGATATGTCATGTGCATAAATTAATGAGTTTGGGGATAAATGTACACCTGTGAAACCATCCCCACCACCAAAGCCATAGACACATGCATCACCTGCCAAAGTTTCTTCCTGCTCCTATTATTATTATCTTGTGGTAAGAACAGTGAAAGTGAGATCAGTCCTCTGAGGAAGTAATAAATATGCAGTGTTGTTGGCAGTGGGCACTGTTGTACACTGAATCTCTAGTACTTATTTATCTTGTGTAACTGAAGCTTCACACCCTGTTACCCCCATGTCTCCCTCTTCTCTGCCCCTGGAAACTCCAATCTAATCTTTGACTGTTTTGTGTTATTGTTCAGTCACTAAGTCATGTCCAGCTCTTTGGGACCCATGGACCGCACCCTGCAAGGCTTCCCCGTCCTTCACTATCTCCTGGAGTTTGCTCAAATTCATGTCAATTGAGTTGACTCTTTTGGATTCCACGTATCAATGAGAGCATATATTATTATCTTTGTGTGTCTGGCTTATTTCACTTAACATAATGTCTTCTAGCTCTGTCCATCTTGTTGCAAATGGCAAGATTTCTTTTTTTATTTTTTAAGACTGAAGAATATTCCATTGTATGTATATACCAATTTCCTTTATTCATCTGCTGATGGACATTTACGTTTTTTCCATGTCTTGGCTATTGGGAATAATGCTGCACTGAACATGGGAGTACAAGCCTCTCTTCGAGATTGATACTTACAGGAATAGTTACACATGTTGATTCTAAAATTCTACATAATTTCATAGAAGATTGTATTAGGTACTATAGACAGTTCTTCTCTTGTTTCTGGTTCAACATTTCCATTTTAAAACTTCCTCTATGGCAATATCAGATAATTCTGCAGTACTATTTCTCATGTTGTTCCTCAGAATCTTCCTCAAGGAAAGGATGTACCTTATTAATGTTTGCAGCCCTATTATCTCCTGGTGCAGATCTGGCCCAAAGCAGACAATCAGTAAACATTTGTTAACTGAATGAATGTAGGTAAACATTTCTAATTGTTCCGAACAAGTTATTTCACTATATTTTGTGTTTTTCATTTTTAATAGTTCTCATTTAGAATGCATAAACCTCAAAGTTTAAAAGTCTTCATTGTTAAAATATTAAATTTCATCTGTGATCTGTTTACAAAAACTTTATATACCTAGTGTATTTTTAGCATTATATTCCTAGAGAGAAAAAAATTATATATTAAATGAAATTATTTTAGATGCTTTATACATAGTTGAAAAGAAGTAAGCTAGTTTTTGTACTGGGGAAATCTGAAAATAAAGTTTCTCCATACATACATTTGTAACCTACATAATAGTAACAACATAATAAGATGTCAGATGCTCTTGGAAAGAAGTGGGGTTGTAATTTCTCAGCCCACCCTACTCCAGATGTTGCCAGATAAATGGCTAGCAGTACCTTTTGTTTCAGCCTTTTCTGGATTTTGAGTTTTACCTGTCTATACCCTGTAGCAAAACCATAATACAGTGTTGATTCTAATAGGCTTTTTCAAGAACATTTCTTTATACCTATTTAGCAGTCTTTTGAATTTTAATGATTCTCACTACTTAATGCTTCTAATCATGTGCTAAATGGTTAAATCTTTGCCAGCAACCTCAGGGTCTTGCTCATGGATGTATATTTTATTCTTCACTTGTTTCTTTCAATGTTTAGATTATATGTTTTCTAGGGTGCAGTTGAAATCATTTGATATTGAACCATTTTTAAACCAATGCTGACATATTGAAAAGAAGATTGTGTGGGCAAGACATAATGATTATAATTAAGTGACAGAGAAAATAATATGGGCATGGAGAGCTGAAAAATACAATGGAGAACAGTAGGTAGATTATGGAGACAAAAGCACCTCTGGTGGAAAATCATATATTTAACCACACAATCTGCCCGATCTAAATGCCAAAGTATTTTTGTTGGAGAAGAAAGCTAGTGAGGGGGATTATTATGGCTATATATTACTTCTGGCTGCCAGTGCCATTTGCCTGATCAAACTGTTGACATCACAGAAGTCAGAAGCATCCTGTTTTTTAAGTCATGGCAGATAATTCTTTATAACTTTTTATTTGGAGGAAAAAGAGTTGTTTGTGCCTCCTTAATTTCCATAACTAGGCTTTCAGCCAAGATTTTGTTTTTAGGTTGTATTTTTTTTTTTAATGCTGTTTTTTGCTGCTGCTTATGCTGGGGCCAGAAAAACCAAGCTGAAGGAGGGGGTAGGCAGCTCAGAGAGTCAGCAAATGAGGACTTCCTTCTCTGGTTGGGAGGAAATAAGCTAGTGAATATTTTGTTGTTGTTCAGTTGCCAAGTCATGTCCGACTCTTTGCAACCCCATGCACTGTATAGCACTACAGGCCTCCCCGTCCCTCAACATCTCCCGGAGTTTGCCCAAGTTTATGTCTATTGAATTGGTGATGCAATCCAACCATCTCATCCTCTGTCACCCTGTTCAACCTTCTGCCTTCAGTCTTTCTCAGAGAGCATCAATGTCTTTTCCAGTGAGTCAGCTCTTCCCATCGGGTGGCCAAAATATTGAAGCTTTAGCTTGTGCATCAGTCCTTCCAGTGAGTATTCAGGGTTGATATCCTTTAGGATTGACTGGTTTGATCTCTTTGATGTCCAAGGGACTCTGAAAGCAGAAACTAGTAAATATGGTGGAAACCAAATTCCTAAGGTTTTCGGTGAGAGAGAAAGTACAGTAAAACACATGGAACTTGGAGTAAAATGAACCTGTTAATCCTGCCTGTGCTCTGTTAGCTGCTCAATGTTTGCCTCAATTTTCTTGCCTTAAAACGGGGGAAGTCTTGCAGGTTTGTATTAGGATGAAATTGGACAACATATGTAAAGTTTCTAGTACTGGGCCTGGGGGAAGAGGTGTGTGTGTGTGTGTGTGTGTGTGTGTGTGTGTGTGTGTGTATTAAACAAATACTACTTTTTTCCCATTTGAGCTAGAAAGGACAGTTTTGGTCAGGTCTACATTATATCCTAAGTCTGTCAGGCAACCTAAGGTATAGATATAGGAGATCTCCTCAGACAGAGAGGCTTTGATTTTGATAGTGAAGATTTGATCTTTAAAAGTAGTTTTTTTTTTCTGAATTTGATACTCATTTTCTCATCAGATTTATTATATTAACATTATTCAGTTCAGTTCAGTTCACAGGCTCAATCGTGTCCGATTCTTTGTGACCACATGAACCACAGCACGTCAGGCCTCCCTGTCCATTACCAACTCCCTGAGTCCACCCAAACCCATGTCCATCGAGTCGATGATGCCATCCAGCCATCTCATCCTCTGTCATCCCCTTCTTCTCCTGCCCTCAATCTTTCCTAGCATCAGGGTCTTTTTCAGTGAGTCAACTCTTCGCATCAGGTGGCCAAAGTATTGGAGTTTCAGCTTCAACATCAGTCCTTCCAATAAACACCCAGGACTGATCTCCTTTAGGATGGACTGGATGGATCTCCTTGCAGTCCAAGGGACTCTCAAGTCTTCTCCAACACCACAGTTCAAAAGCATCAATTGTTCTGTGCTCAGCGTTCTTTATAGTCCAACTCTCACATCCGTACGTGACCACTGGAAAAACCATAGCCTTGATTATATGGACCTTTGTTGGCAAAGTAATGTCTCTCCTTTTCAATATGCTGTTTAGGTTGGTCATAACTTTCCTTCCAAGGAGTAAGCGTCTTTTAATTTCATGGCTGCAGTCACCATCTGCAATGATTTTGGAGCCCAGAAAAATAAAGTCAGCCACTGTTTCCACTGTTTCCCCATCTATCTGCCATGAAGTGATGGGACGGGATGCCATGATCTTAGTTTTCTGAATGTTGAGCTTTAAGCCACCTTTTTCACTCTCCATTTTCACTTTCATCAAGAGGCTCTTTAGTTCTTCTTTGCTTTCTGCCATAAGGGTGGTGTCATCTGCATATCTGAAGTTACTGATAATTCTTCTGGCAATCTTGATTCCAGCTTGTGCTTCCTCCAGCTTAGTGTTTCTCATGATGTACTCTGCATATAAGTTAAATAAGCAGGGTGACAATATACAGCCTGGACGTACTCCTTTTCCTATTTGGAACCAGCCTGTTGTTCCTTGTCCAGTTCTAACTGTTGCTTCCTGACCTGCATACAGGTTTCTCAAGAGGCAGGTCAGATGATCTGGTATTCCCATCTCTTTCAGGATTTTCCACAGTTTATTGTGATCCACACAGTCAAAGGCTTTGGCATAGTCAATAAAGCAGAAATAGATGTTTTTCTGGTACTCTCTTGCTTTTTCAATGATCCAGAGGATGTTGGCAATTTGATCTCTGGTTCCTCTGCCTTTTGTAAAACCACCTTGAACATCTGGGAGTTCACGGTTCACATATTGCTGAAGGCTGGCTTGGGGAATTTTAAGCATTACTTTATTAGCGTGTGAGATGAGTGCAATTGTGCGGTAGTTTGAGCATTCTTTGGCATTGCCTTTCTTTGGGATTGGAATGAAAACTGACCTTTTCCAGTCCTGTGGCCACTGCTGAGTTTTCCATATTTGCTGGCATGTTGAGTGCAGCACTTACACAGTGTCATCTTTCAGGATTTGAAATAGCTCAACTGGAATTCCATCACCTCCACCAGCTTTGTTCATAGTAATGCTTCCTAAGGCCCTCTTGACTTCAAATTCCAGGATGTCTGGCTCTAGGTGAGTGATCACACCATCGTGATTGTCTAGGTCGTCAAGAACTTTTTTGTACAATTCTTCTGTGTATTCTTGCCACCTCTTCTATATATTTTCTGCTTCTGTTAGGTCCCTACCATTTCTGTCCTTTATTGAGCCCATCTTTGCATGAAATGTTCCCTTGGTATCTGTAATTTTCTTGAGGAGATCTCTAATCTTTCCCATTCTATTGTTTTCCTCTGTTTCTTTGCAATGATCGCTGAGGAAGGCTTTCTTATCTCTCCTTTCTATTCTTTGGAACTCTGCATTCAAATGGGTGTATCTTTCCTTTTCTCCTTTGCTTTTCACTTCCCGTCTTTTCACAGCTATTTGTAAGGCCTCCTCAGACAGCCATTTTTCTTTTTTGCATTTCTTTTCCATGGGGATGGTCTTGATTCCTGTCTCCTATACAATGTCACGAACTTCCATCCATAATTCATCAGGTATTCTGTCTATCAGATCTAGTCCTTTAAATCTATTTCTCACTTCTACTGTATAGTCATAAGGGATTTGATTTAGGTCATACCTGAATGGTCTAGTGGTTTTCTACACTTTCTTCAATTTCGAATTTGGCAATAAGGAGTTCATGATCTGAGCCACAGTCTGCTCCCAGTCTTGTTTTTGCTGACTGTATAGAGCTTCTCTATCTTTGACTGCAAAGAATATAATTAATCTGATTTCGGTGTTGACCTTCTGGTGATGTCCATGCGTAGAGTCTTCTCTTGTGTTTTTGGAAGAGGGTGTTTGCTATGACCAGTGCTTTCTTTTGGCAGAACTCTATTAGCCTTTGCCCTGCTTCATTCTGTACTCCAAGGCCAAATTTGCCTGTTATTCCAGGTGTTTCTTGACTTCCTACTTTTGCATTCCAGTCCCCTATAATGAAAAGGACATCTTTTTTTTGGGTATTAGTTCTAGAAGGTCTTCTAGGTCTTCATAGAACTGTTCAACTTCGGCTTCTTTGGTGTTACTGGTCGGTGCATAGACTTGAATTACTGTGAGATTGAATGGTTTGCCTTGGAAACGAACAGAGATCATTCTGTCAATTTTGAGATTGCATCCAAGTACTGCATTTCGGACTCTTTTGTTGACTATGATGGCTATCCATTTCTTCTAAGGGATTTCTGCCCACAGTAGTAGATATAATGGTCATCTGAGTTAAATTCACCCATTCCAGTCCATCTTAGTTTGCTGATTCCTAGAATGTTGACGTTCACTCTTGTCATCTCCTGTTTGACCACTTCCAATTTGCCCTGATTCATGGACCTAACATTCCAGGTTCCTATGCAATATTGCTCTTTACAGCATTGAATCTTGCTTCTATCACCAGTTCCATTCACAATTGGGTGTTGTTTTTGCTTTGGCTCCATCCCATCATTCTTTCTGGAGTTATTTCTCCACTGATCTCCAGCAGCATATTGGGCACCTACCGACCTGGGGAGTTCATCTTTCAGTGTCCTATCTTTTTGCCTTTTCATACTGTTCATGAAGTTCTCAAGGCAAAAATACTGAAGTGGTTTGCCACTTCACTACTAACTGAACATTATTAGTACACATGAAAAGAATAAAATCATCCATTCTGGATTGGAAGACATTTTGTGAATCAAACCCAGTTTCAGAATGGCAGGAGGTTTTTGGGTGTCTTATTTTGGCAACTGTACTTTTACAAAGATGGAACAGATGGAATATGCAGAGTTTTTAATTAATTTAGTTTAGAATCTTACTACACTTGGACTTTGTCTATAAATCCAAAGGCTCTGAGAATTTCTGAAATTAATCTTTGGAGCAAACAAATTAATAAAAATTGCATATTGAGTCCCATTCCTGAAAATGCTGTTGAAGGAACCGTTGTAGTACATTTGATTTGAAAAAGGCCCATCAGCAAATCTTAAAAGCTTTTAAAATTATTAGTTTCCTTATCTTCTAGTAGTGTGCAGTATTCCTCTTATATGGTTTATGTGTTTTTGTTACATTATCCTTCCTTCCTCCTCCTTCTCTTATGAAAGATAGGATGAAAAGTGAAAAAAGTGAAGGTGTTAGTTGTTTAGTTGAGTCTGACTCTTTGTGACCCCATGGACTGTAGCCCACCAGGCTCCTCTGTCCATGGAATTCTCCAGGTAAGAATATTTGAGTGGGTAGCCATTCCCTTTTCCTGAGGATCTTCCCGACCCAGGGATTGAACCCAGGTCTCTTGCATTGCAGGCAGATTCTTTACCATCTGAGGAATAAAATATTCTGTACTTGCAGTTGTGTCTTATGCTATTTAAGGTACTTGCTTTGGAAACAAGCAGCAGAACCCAGCTCATGCTACAAGATTCAGGGGAGTTTGATATAGATCACATATCATCAGGAGGGGCTGCACAACCCATCTTCTGGAAGGAGAGGGAAGCACAGAGGGTGGAAGCTTATAGACTCCCAGAGATGATCTAACTCCAGAAACTGTTAGCCTCTGTGTATCTTTAATCAACATTTCAAGGGCCTGACAGACTGTCTGGCCTTCGTTTTTGTTGTTGTTCAGTCACTAAGTTGTGTCCGACTCTTTGTGTAGGACTCTAGCCTACCAGGCTCCTCTGTCCTTCACTGTCTCCTGGACTTTGCATTAGTTACATGCTTTATGCCAGTGGCTCAGTAAATTTTGTCTAGGGGTTTAGGGGCAGGTGGCTGGGGTATTTAGTTTAGATTGAGCAGCAGCTGCTTGTCCTCTACACATAGTTTATTGTACTAGGTGGACCTATACAAGGACATTTGGTTTAGAAGCTCATCAGGCCATTTTTATTACAACCTTTTATTATTTTGCCAGGAGTTATATTTCCCATTTGAATTTGAAGCCATGGTCTGGCACCAGCATGTATGTGTGATTACTTTTTTACTTTTAATTGATGTTATATAAGAAAAAAAAGAATTTAATGATTCTATTTTTGACAATTCTATTTTGATTTAAATGCCTTTGTTATGGTCCAAAAGCAATTTAAAGTCTAGATTATTTTAACAAAGAATAGATAAGGTGTGATAACAGTTTTGTAGCAATACTGCAATTCAGTCAGTGTTGACTAAGATTTTTTACCTGACATGATATTCTTGCTAAAAATTCTTAAATATAGGTTTATACAAATGCATAGCAGCATAATTAATCCTTATGAGATGTTTCTTAGTGATGTACTCATGTTTGTGAAGTGGTCTCCAATTGTGAAGTAATAATTTTTGTTATAAATAACTATTATAATTTTATTTGACAATTAAACACTATACGGAGCACATTATTTGCATCATTTTACTTTATTAGCTCAAATTAGTGGCTGCTGTCCTGATTTTACAGATGAGCAAATGGACTGAGAGGTGAGTAACTTACCTAAAGTCACACGTCCAGGGAATGGCAAAGATGGACCTTGACTGACTACAGAGCCCATTTATAGTGGAAGAGAAGAAAACCATTTTTAGCAAAGGTGTTGCGATGCTGGCTTTGCAAAGGCGTTTCCATGGTGGTAAAAGTTCTTCTGTAGCCAGATATTATCATTGGTAAATCCATGAACACATTGTCAAAATCTTTAAGGCTGTTGGTTTTAAGTAGAAGCCAGCCTTAGTTCCTTTTTCTTGAATTTATTGTCGATATATTTAATTGATAATATTTTTTATATTTTAGTAAAAATTTTTTAAACTAAAGGTGGAGCTAGTGGTAAACGTACCTGCCAGTGCAGGAGACTTAAGAGATGTGGATTAGATCCTTGGGTCAGGAAGACCTCCTGGAGGAGGGCATGGCAACTCACTCCAGTATTCTTTCCTGGAGAATCCTATGGACAGAGGAGCCTGATGGGCCACAGTCCATGGGGTCACAAAGAGCTGGACATGACTGAAGCAACTTAGCACGCACACATAGTTTATCTGCAGTATTAGTTTCAGCAATACAGCATAGTGATTCAGTATTTTTGTAGATTATATTCCATTATAGGTTATTACAAGATAATGGCTATAATTCCTTGTGCAATACAACACATTCTTGTTACTTATCTATTTTATAAAGAGTAGTTTGTTAATCCCATACCTCTAATTTGTACCCGCAGCTTCCCTCTCACCTTTGGTTCTCGTAAGCTTACTTTCTGTGTCTGCGAGTTTGCTTGTTTGGGGTGTACATTCATTTGTATTATTTTTTAGATTTCGTGTATGTGACATCGTAGTATTTATCCTTCTCTGACTTATATCACTAAGCATTATATTCTCTAGGTCCATCTGAGATTTTGTTTTCATATTTTGTAATTTGCAACTAAAACACATCCTCTGCTTTCCAGACAACAGAGCAAAATAAAAGAGCTATCCATGCACTAATGGGTTTGGTGAATAGCATTTTATCATAAGACCTTTGACTGTATTTTATTAGTATTAAATCTGTGTAACTTGATAATATTAGAAATTAGTCATATAAAGTAAAAATTTTCCTAAAGCCAGAAGCTGTCTTTGCATTATTTACTACTCTCACTTTCCATTATTCACTATGCTCCCTTCTTTTCCTTTTAATTGGCAGAGAAAATAGTGATAATACTATACCTTATTAATAACATTCAATTTATTCAGTTTTAGGAAGAATAAAATTATTGGAATGTTTAACATCTTTCTATCCATCCATATGTATGTATCTTCTAAGTTTTTCAACAGTTTTGTATTGTTCAGGTGTTTTAAATGACATTTTACTGTATAGTGACATATGCTTTCTAGGATTTAATGTGCTGTGATTTTCTGTCTTTTCTAGTGTCTGTATTTATGCTGAAAGTCCAGGTGAATGACATCATCAGTCGTCAGTACCTGAGTCAAGCAGTTGTGGAAGTGTTTGTAAACTACACAAAGACAAATTCCACAGTAACTAGAAGCAATGGAGCAGTGCTGATAAGAGTGCCCTACAAGTTAGGACTCAGCTTAACCATCATTGCTTACAAAGACGGCTATGTGTTGACACCTCTACCTTGGAAGACCAGAAGAATGCCAAGTAAGCACTTAAATAGTATTGTGCCTTCACTAAATGTAAATTATTTTTTACTCTTTGAGAATTGCTTGTTCTGGTAAACTGAAAATATGACTGTCTATGTGAAGCCAGTACAAGGAGATTAGAAAGGCATGCCAGTTTGAAGAAAATATGAAGGCCTTTTTCCTTTTATGGAGGCCTGAAGGAATCCTGAGAAACAGCTCTGCTCTGGTACAAAACTTGTCTGCAGGTGTTTTGGGGGGTAGGGGGCGTGGCATGCCTACAGGATTAGGATGGGCCAAAGTATTGATGAAGGGACCTTCTCAAAAGGTAAGATGAACAGTTTAGATTTACATGATGACTAATAAAGCAGTTCTTGTAGATTCTTGAACACATGAATTTAAGTTGTTTAGAAACTGAATTTACAGCATATAGGGAATAGGTCAACAGCAGGGCTGAAATAGATTCAGGGAGTCTGGCTATGAAACTGTGGCTGTGCTGGGGGACAGTAAGGCTAGCCTGATGTAAGAAAGATGAAAGGAGAGGTACAAGAGGCATACTGGAGAAAGAATCAGTATTTATTATGGTAATCATTTTACAATATATACACATATCATCCCATTGTACACCTTAAGGTTATACGATGGTAGGTGTCAGTTATATCTCAACAAAGCTGGAAAAAATTGGTAGGACTTGGTATCACTAATTTGGAGAAGGAAATGGCAACCTACTCCAGTATTCTTGCTTGGAGAATCCCATGGACAGAGGGGCCTGGTGGGCTACAGTCCATGGGTCACAAAGAGTCGGACACAACTGAGCGACTACCACAGTATAACTAAGTGGCTGTTGGGGGGAAAATGGCCAACCAGTTTCCAGAATACAAGTCTGATTGGAAGGATGATACATTAGGTAATCAATCTTTTCAAAAATTTTATATTTTATTGTTCTTGTTAAATTTTAGATATTATAGTTTCATAATGGAAATATTTGAATTATTGAACTTTTTAAAATTAGATTGAGAAAGAAAATGAAAAATTAGATAATTAATAAGATTCACATGAGTAAAATTCTAGCAAAATAATGACTAGAAAATCTGTATAGGGATATGATTGAGATCAATTCATGGTCTCAAATGATTTTTTTAAAGATAGAGATTAATCACAACTATTCATTCAGCAAAAGTGAGAAAAACCATGAAAGAAGAAACCAACTATTGGGAAAAGGAAATAATAGAGATAGAAGTATATTGGCATAGGTTAGAAAAATATAAAGAAATAGTTGACAAAAATACATAAAAGCTTTAAAAATCATAAAAGTTATTGATAACAAATTTGATGGCAAATATCGCAAAAATCCAATAAAACAAACAATTTTGTGATAATGTAAATGATTATTGCTTTTAGATGAGGTAAATTAATAATCATGGGTAAAATGTTCTAGATAAAAATAACTTCTAAGGCTATAAGGAAAAGTACTGCAGGTTATTCTACAAGATCAATCAGTACAGCCTTGATCCTGAGACCTAACCAAGGTAATGCAAAATTAAATGCCCTCTTATGTGCATACTCTTTCTCATTTGCACACCCCTCTATATATCAATCTTACCTGTAACTTGAAATTCAAAAATCCTAAGTAGAATAGTGAAAATTTCACTGTTATTTAAATATAGCATACTGTTCAGACCAAGTAGGGTTTTTCTTCTTTGCAGGACTATACAGATGTCAGATTTTATTAATTTTATATATCATACTATTAGAACAAGCTGGAATCAAGATTGCCAGGAGAACTATCCATAACCTCAGATGTGCAGATGACACCACTGTTATGGCAGAAAGTGAAGAGGAACTAAAGAGCCTCTTGATGAAGGTGAAAGAGGAGAGTAAAAGTCAAGCATTAGTTGCTCAGTTGTGTCCAACTCTTTGCAACCCCATGGACTTAGCCCACCAGGCTCCTCTGTCCATGGAATTCTCCAGGCAAGAATACTGGAGTGGGTTGCCACTCCCTTCGCCAGGGTATCTTCCCAACCCAGGGATCAAATGTGTGTCTTCTGCATTACAGACAGATTCTTTACTGTATGAACCACCAGAGAACGTTCAAAAAAATGAAGACCATGGCATCTAGTCCCATCACTTCATGACAAATAGATGGGGAAACAATGGAAACATGACAGATTTTATTTTCTTGGGCTCCAAAATCACTGCAGGTGGTGACTACATGAAATTAAAAGAAATTAAAAGACGCTTGCTGTTTGGAAGAAAAGCTATGAAAAAGCTATGAAAAACCTAGACAGCATTTTAAAAAGCAGAGACAGCTCCAGTAGTCGTGTGTGGATGTGAGAGTTGGACCATGAAGAAGGCTGAAAGTGTGAAGTCGCTCAGTTGTGTCCAACTCTTTGCAACTCCATGAATTGTAGCCTACCAGGCTTCTCTGTCCATGGGACTCTCCAGGCAAGAATACTGGAGTGGGTTGCCATTTCCTTCTCCAGGGATCTTCCCAACCCAGGGATCGAACGCGGGTCTCCCGCATTGCAGGCAGATGCTTTACCCTCTGAGCCACCAGGGAAGCCCCCCTGAAGAAGGCTGAGTGCTGAAGAATTGATACTTTTGAACTGTGGTGTGGGAGAAGACTCTTGAGAGTCCCTTGGACAGCAAAGAGATCAAACCAGTCAGTCTTAAAGGAAATCAATCCTGAATTTTCATTGGAAGGACTGATGCTGAAACTGAAGCTCCAATACTTCGGCCACCTGATGCGAAGAGCTGACTCATTAGAAAAGACCCTGATGCTGGGAAAGATTGAAGGCAGGAGAAGAGGAGGACAGAGGGTGAGATGGTTGGATGGCATCACCGACTCCGTGGACATGAGTTTGAGCAAACTCATGATGAAGGACAGGGAAGCCTGGTGTGCTGCAGTCCATGGGGTATCAAAGAGTCAGACACGACTGAGTGACTGAACAACAACAATTAGAACAAATTAGAACTAGTATGTGATAATATCAACAAGGGCCTGAAATGTATATTGTAAGTTCACCATTCATGCGTAACCAAGAATAAACTCTTTAATAACTAGGACTACAAAGATATACTTAGGTATCTCAAACTCATACTAAGTGTAAAATATTAGAGGTGATCCTACTAAAATAAGAAACTAAATACAGATATCTATATTATTTTACATTGTAGTAGAAGTTCTCATCAGAACAAAAAGATATTAACAGAAAAAAAAGAGGAGAGCTATTAGGAAGAATCAAAGCCATTATTTGTGGTTATGATCATAGCACTGGTAAAAATCAGTAGATGTTCTTACATACCAGAGGTGATAACCAATTAGGAAAAATGAAAATAAATGCTTCTCAAAACAATATGAGAAGGGAAACTTACAAAAAATTGAAGTAACTGTTTAAGAGGGAGGCAGGAAATTCCAGATAAAAAATATATAGCTACAGAAACAGACTCAGTATGGACAGGATGGCAGCCTCAAACACTGCTGGTGGGAAGAGAAGTTGGCAGTATTATCTGGATGACAGTTTTGAAACATGTGTGTCAAAGTCTTTGAAATCTTCATCTTTGCTGGGAATCTTTTCTAAAAACGAACATACAAATAAAGTGGACAGATATTTGTGCACAAGGATAATGAGGCAAATATTTTGTAATAGTGAAAATGGAAACAATCTACAGTATTACACAGTTCAAATGAATCTTGATACTTTAAGAAATGTGACCTGGAAAAGGTTATGAAAACTTTCTACTGAGGCACAGAAATGCTTACAACATTATCTTAAGTGAAAATGCAGGGTGAAAATACTCTGTGTACGATATCATACTCCCTCTTTTTTAAACCACAGGAAAAATCCGGGAAGAGCTATAGTGAAATACTAATAGTGGATGTCTCTGTAGTGGTACTGTGATGACCATCATTTTCTTCCTTTTCTGTATTTCTCAACTCTTCCAGAGAAGATACACATCTCTTTTAAAATCAGAAACATTTTTGTAAATCGAAAGAAATCTGAATGCAAATTTTAATGAGATTCAGAAAGATTCTCCTCAGGCTTAGTAGAAAAAGCTGTCAGGGTAGCCCCTTTCAACACCTGGGACTAAGAAAGCATCCATGTGTGGGACCCAATCATCTCAAGGTCCAAGCTATTATCCTACCATCTCCTCTCCAATCTTGGAACTCCAACAATCTGTCTAAATATTAATAATTTCTGAATTAAAATTACTTTCATTGGTAGTCTTCCTTTTCTATTTAAGAAAAAAATTTGTTTTACATCCACCCATAATTTTTGTATACTTTTATATTTTATCCTCTTTTTCATATTTCCTTAAACAGTAAGGTCTAATTAAAAGTATTCTCAGGCAAGTGTATTTTATCTTTTCTTAAGTGATTTAGGGGTATTGTATAGTTTCTGTTGATATTTAAATATATCGCATGGAGGAGAGAGATCAGTGAGAACTTGTACTTTAGGTAGTGCCTCAAAACATTTTTCTTTTGCAGGATTGGTAAGTTTATCTGACTTGTTCTTGCTTATCAAATGATGGTCTTTTATCCCTGCCTCCTGCTCCTCATCTTGAAAGAATTGTTATCTTTCAGCGATCTGCACTTACTCATCCCACCAGTCATTTCAGATGCCTACTCTTGTAGACAGGTTCAGCCTCATCCTGCCTACTACTAAAGGTTGCCTATGGATCGTGTGTATGTTAAACTCTTTCATCCTTTGCCAACTCGGTCTGTTTGGTGAACCACGCTATGAAGAAGAGCATTGAACCTTTGTGTGGGAAGTTAAAAAAGAATGGATGTACTCCCCTTAAAGAACCTAAAATCATGGAGGCAAGAAAAAAGGTTTTAAAAATTATAGGAAGGAAATAAGTAATGATTGTATAGAGAAAACAGCAGAGGGTTGTTTAAGCATTTAACTTGACCACACACACATATACATATATACATATATACATATATATAGGGTTAGAGAACATCATTAGTCATCTTGGTACAAAGTATTGTATGAAATTTAAAAAAAAACTAGTAGTGATACCCAATCTTCTCACTTTATTATGTTCCTTTTTTCCCCTCTGTATTTTACATTCATTCTTCCTTTGTTTTGAATTGCTTTTCCCATCACACAGTTTGTTTTTCCTACATTTTTAAGGCCTGCAGGAGCAGAACTGTATTTGTCCCAGTTTTCCCTCCATGTCTAATAAAATGTTCTAATTGTGCTATATTTCACAGTATATTCTTCAGTTACACTTTCATTGTTCCCACAAAACCAAGCAAACATATGGCTATTTGAAGACACTATTTTAATTACTGGAAAATTAGCTGGTAAGTACTCTACTTCTTCTTAACTAGTAAGTAAACACTTGAAAGTGACTGTATTGTATAACTGTACTACTTCACCAATGGATCAATGTTGATTATAAGGTGGGAAAAATCTAAATTGATCTGGGATGACTGGTATTGACTATAAGTTGATCTGAACTGATTCTTATTTCACTATCAAACTATAGCATACATAATTTTTGTGTATAGTGGGAATCATTCTCTTTTATCATTTTAGCCACCCTCAGTAGAACATTTGACTTTCAGAAATACTGGAAAGAGTCTCTGAACTTCCTCCCAAATCACATCTCTTACTGGGCTTTGGTGGTTGGTAAAATTGGGAAAAGGACTCAGACCTTTGGGGCATTCTCATTGGCAGATCACCTTCATTCCTGCCTCTGACATTAATCTTGCTGCCTGTGAGGGAAAGGCCTGAGGCTGGGGAATTAAATGTCTACTGGGCAGACATGATTTGCCCCACTCACATGTCCCAAGGGCAGGAATACAAGAAGCCTGATTTGGGATGTGATTCAAACTCTGCTTAGCAACCTCGAAGATGATAGCTTTCATCCTCACCTACCTCCTCACCTCCCTTAACTAGTCCTTAGGGGGAATCCCAGCATTTTGTAACTCTTACTGCATATTATGTAAAACCTCTGTAAATGACAATAATTCACATTTCTTTTGGGAAATCAATGTTTAGAACCAAAGCATAATAGGAATGACTGGTAAAGGCAGAAAACCTTTGAGTCCAAGACAAGAGTCATGGTAAAAAACAGTTTTTGAAATTCTTCATTTTTAGAAGCTATCTTATATAGTCCTAATGTCTTAAAGAAAACCTAATACTATCATTTGGAAAAAACTGGGGCTTGATTAATCTTGGAGTAATTTACTGAACGAGGTAGTAGAATCTCTCACTCTCGCACTGATTTTGCTGGTGTACAGCAGGATGGGTGGATGTAGAGCTGCGTGTGAAGGGTACAAAGTAAATAGGACCTGCATGTGTGCAGAGAAAGGCCATTATCTTGACATAGTCCTACTCCTTACTGGCCTCTTCAAACTCTTTCCATTTTTCAAATTTCCGCCCCTTATTGTGTCTATTTTCAAATGAGTTCTCATTTCTGGTCACAAGATTGCTTTTGCAACTCCTGGACATACCTGCTCACATTAGGTCTAGTAGGGGATAGCATGTCTTTACCCCTAGAAGTCCAAGCAAAATTCACATTGTCTGTGCTCAGATGCTTAGTTGTGTCTTACTCTTTGTGATCCCATAGACTGTAGCCCACCAGGCTCCTCTGTCCATGGGATTCTCCTGGCAAGAATCCTTGCCAGGAGTGAGTTGCCATTTCCTACTCCAGGAGATCTTCCCAACCCAAGGATTGAAACCATTCTCTTGCATCTTCTGCATTGGCAAGTGGATTCTTTACTACTATCTCTGCCTGGGAAGCCCAAAATTCACGTTGCATCTCATTAACTGTGGTTGGCACAGGTTCCATCACTCAACAAATCACTGTGGTCAAGAGGATAATGAGATGCTGTTGATTGCTTTCAGCCCATTCTGGCGTGCACCAGTACCTCTACTCTTGTTGCAAAAATGAAACCCCAAATGTGCCACATGGTCAATGTGTGGTTCCCCAGAGTGAAGCTCAAAGGTGAAAAAATTTTGGGCAGATGAATCAAGCTCAAGCAGGCTCTGGGCTAAAGGTGCCTTGTGTGATCTAAGTTCAGTTCAGTTGCTCAGTCGTGTCCAACTCTTTGCCCATGGACTGCAGCACACCAGGCTTCCCTGTCCATCACCAACTCCCGGAGCTTAGTTAAACTCATGTCTATCAGGTCGGTGATGCCATCCAACCATCTCATCCTCTGTCATGCCCTTCTCCTCCCGCCTTCAATCTTTCCCAACATCAGGGTCTTTTCCAGTGAGTCAGTTCTTCACATCAGGTGGCCAAAGTATTGGAGTTTCAGCTTCAGCATCAGTCTTTCCAATGAATATTCAGGACTAACTTCCTTTAGGATGGACTGGTTGGATCTCCTTGCAGTCCAAGGGACTCTCAAGAGTCTTCTCCAACACCACAGTTTCAAAGCATCAATTCTTCAGTGCTCAGCTTTCTTTATAGTCCAGTTCTCACATCCATACATGACTATTGGAAAAACCATAGCTTTGACTAGAAGGACGTTTGTTGGCAAAGTTACGTCTCTGCTTTTTAATATGCTGTCTAGGTTGGTCATAACTTTCCTTCCAAGGAGCAAGTGTCTTTTAATTTCATGGCTTCAGTAACCATCTGCAGTGATTTTGCAGCTCCCAAAAATAAAATCAGCT
This sequence comes from Okapia johnstoni, assembly GCA_024291935.2. Taxonomy (NCBI): domain Eukaryota; kingdom Metazoa; phylum Chordata; class Mammalia; order Artiodactyla; family Giraffidae; genus Okapia; species Okapia johnstoni. The sequence continues at coordinate 140,316,488 of CM044308.1, forward strand.
GCTATTTCCACTGTTTCCCCATCTATTTGCCATGAAGTAATGGGACCAGATGCCATGATCTTAGTTTTCTGAATATTGAGTTTTAAGCCAACTTTTTCACTTTCCTCTTTCACTTTCATCAAGAGGCTCTTTAGTTCTTCTTCACTTTCTGCCATAAGGGTGGTGTCATCTGCATATCTGAGGTTATTGATATTTATCCCAGCAATCTTCATTCCATCTTGTGCTTTATCCAGCCCAGCGTTTCTCATGATGTACTTCGCATGTAAGTTAAATAAGTAGGGTGACAATATACAGCCTTGACATTCTCCTTTCCTGATTTGCAACCAGTCCGTTGTTCCATGTCCAGTTCTAACTATTGCTTCCTGACCTGCATATAGATTTCTCAGGGGGCAGGTCAGGTGATCTGGTATTCCCATCTCTTGAAGAATTTTCCGCAGTTTGTGATCCACATAGTCAAAGGCTTTGGCGTAGTCAGTAAAGCAGAAGTAGATGTTTTTCTGGAACTCTCTTGCTTTTTTGATGATCCAGCGGATGTTGGCTATTTGATCTCTGGTTCCTCTCCCTTTTCTAAATCCAGCTTGAACATCTGGAAGTTCACAGTTCATGTACTGTTGAAGCCTGGCCTGGAGAATTTGGAGCATTACTTTGCTATCGTGTGAGAGGAGTGTCATTGTGCAGTAGTTGGAACATTCTTTGGCATCGCCTTTCTTTGGGATTGGAATGAAAGCTGACCTTTTTCAGTCCTGTGTCCACTGCTGAGTTTTCCAAATTTGCTGGCATATTGAGTGCAGCACTTTGAGTTAAAGAAAGGGGCATTTCTTGTTTATTCAGATCTGAATATAAAATAATCATTAGAATAAAATATTAGTAATGTTTTAGAAATAACTGGCTCACTTAGAGTAACATGTCCCGACCAATAGTGCTGTGATTACTATGCATTTGTTTTGTTTATTTGCTAATGAGGGGTTTCCTTTTTCCAGATGCCAAATCTCAACCAAGTGTTCAGTTTTCAAAAGCCTTAATCAAACTACCCAACAACCATCATATTAACAATGTTACAGGCTACCTTACAGTTCTACAACAGTTTTTGAAAGTGGATAATTTTCTGTATACAACTGGCATTGCTCTCAATAAGTCAGGTATTTCCTAATTTTTATATAATCTATTTATAAAAACAGTACATATTCAAATACTATTTATGTAGATATTTTAGGTAATTTACGCTTTGGAGGAGACATCACTTTTGAAACATAAACACAGTAATTGAAGTGTTTATAAGCGGTCCTTTTGTTCCAGTACATTATGAAAGAGATTATATGAGAACCTTATGCATAAATTACAAGTTAATGGGGAATTTAATTTACAGGATATTTTTATTCAAAGGAGGTAAACAAACTATAGAACATAATAATGTTTACTCTAAAATTTTGCAAATTAAAAAAGTGCGTTTAAAAGTGGAAATCAGATTAAGAAGTTTAGACATATGATTTGACCAATCATTCTTAAATTGATCAGAAGTCTCAATAATTGTTGGAAACAAAATAGTTTGTAGATTGGAGTGAACAATTGGAAATTTTGAAATATTTGAAATTCTTTGAGTAAAAGGGTAAATATTGAAAAAATATATTTTTCAGATTCAACAGTAGTAATATATAAGGCTGTCATGACCTAAATTAAGGAGGTGATGGGATTTTACATTTTATTTAACAATTAACTTATGAATGACCCCTGTAAAAGCTGTATCTTTCCTCTGTACATCCACACTTGTTCCACCATTTCTACCACTTGTTGCCAGTAAGAAACTCCACTGTTTTTAAAATCACCTCAGACAATCTGTGATTTTTATGGTTTTTTCGTGAGTCACATTTTTGGTCCATATCATGTGGGGACTAGTCAGAAATTAGAGTCATAAGCAAATAGGTGTCATGGTTAGATAGGCATTTTTTTTACCTGCTGTAGCTGATGTTATTGATACCCCAGGCAGATGACCCTCTCTTCTGTTACAAGCCTAAATATTTCCTACTGCATGTATCTGTGACTCTGCATAAGGGCACTCCCTGGCCCAGGAAGCAGACTTGGCCCTCACAAGAGGCAGGCTCTCAACCAGTGACAGAAAAGAGTATATAAAGTGTACATACCTCTTCATTAACACATCCCGTGTTGCCTTCCTTCCTCCTTCTGTATTACTCCTTCATCCCCTCAGTGGTGGGTGCTTCCTTCCTTCCAAAGTGTTATTTCAGGGTCTGCTTCTTGAGGAAGCCAATCTAAGACACCTGCTGAAGTTTTCCAGGTATAAGTTATAGGATGCTCAAAATACAAGCGTTAGAACCATGGTAACCAATATACACTATCACAAATGAAGCTCATATTGCCCTAGACGGTTTTTATGAAGACTCATTAGATTAAGTGGGAAGAAGTTATAACATGTTCTGCCCTTCATCATTTCTCTACCACCTGCTTTTGAGATTGTTCATTAGACGTTTCAATTGTCCTGATGCTGCTAAGATTTTAAAAGTCCTAGAGCCATGGTGTCAAATGAGAATGTTCTGTCCTGCCCAGTATGGTAGCAGTTAGCCACAGGTGGCAGTTGAGCTCTGGAAATATAACCAGTACACTGAGGAACTAAATTGGTAATTTCATTTAAATTGAAATTGCCACATGTTGCTCATGGTTAATATACTGATTGCACAGTTCTAGAGTTCTGTGAATATGAAAATGCTTTTTTAAAGTCTCCTCATTGTCTTTCAGACTCTTTTTTCCTTTTCTTCTAGTTGGCCTTATCCCAAATGGTGGGGTGTTGACCTCATCAGTTTCAGATGCATTCAGTATGTGAAGGCTCTGACTGCACAGAACCAAGGAATGGAGTTAAGAAAGCCAGCTGGTTTTATAGTTTGATATGAGATATTATAATTACTTACAGATTACATAGTACTTTTTACAGTACATTACTTACCAGTGCAACTAGTCTACAGAATATGTATGGCACTACTTTGCTTATCTTATGGATAGAATTTTAGGACATTTACAAAGGTTAAATCTTTTATATTTAACAGAAAATCTCCAATAAGCCAGTGGTTGCCCTGTCTGATAACTGAAGATATATTGCCAGATTTGGTGGCAGTGATAATTAGAATTCCTTTCCGTGGCCTCATGCTGTTTCCATCTCCCTCTGCTCTCTTATATTCCTTCTTACACATGCCAAGATCACTTCTGATTTGAGGGGTTTCTTCTGCCTAGAAGGCTCTTCTCTGAGGTCTCTGCATGGATGGCATCTGTCATTTGGCCACTGCTCAAATGTCTCCTTCTCAGAGAGGCAGCCTTCCTGATGGTTTTGTAGGTTTTTAAAAACATCAAATTATTGAAGTGGATAACCAACAAAGACCCTGCTGGATAGCACAGGGATCCCTGCTTGGTATTAGATAACAACCTAAATGGGAAAAGAATTTGAAAACAAATAGATACATGTATATGTATAACTGAATCACTTTGCTGTACACCTGAAACTATCACAGCATTTTTAACCAACTATACTCCAATGTAAAATAGAAAGTTAAAAACAAAAAAATATTGACCTTTAGATTCCAGTGACTTTAAATCAGAGGAGTCTGAGAGAATTAGATCATTAGGCTCATAACATGTCTCAGTTGTTACATAAGTAGAGCATTTACTTATGATATATTTTATATTTTAAAAATCTTCAAATAGAGTCTAGTATCTATTTGGTATTACACTGGATAACTCTGGTTGAAATAGAGGAACTAGATATTTAGGTCAATATTAGTTTGTTGTTTATGTATAACTACATTTTGTGCTTTGCATATGATTTTAATGAACTGTCTTCTGTTTTTAGGTTTTGAAAGCATTGAATTAACTCCTCTTGCTGCAATATGTGTGAAAATATATTCTGGAGGAAAAGAATTAAAGGTGGATGGCTCTATTCAAATTTCTCTTCCTCTTCTGCATACAAATGATGTAAGTGCAGGGGATCACATCCCTGCCTGGACATTTGATATGAATACAGGTATGTGAACTATGCGAAAAGGTTCTGAATATTTTGAATTGTTTTGAATATTTGAATGTTTATCTTAGAAATAGGTTTCTATTGTTATTAACAATAGAGAACAGTGTGGAGATCCCTTAAAAAACTGGGAATAGAACTGCCATATGACCCAGCAATCCCACTGCTAGGCATACACACCGAGGAAACCAGAATTGAAAGAGATGCGTGTACCCCAATGTTCATCGCAGCACTGTTTACAATAGCCAGGACATGGAAGCAACCTAGATGTCCATCGGCAGACGAATGGATAAGGAAGCTGTGGTACATATACACAATGGAATGTTACTCAGCCATTAAAAAAAATACATTTGAGTCGGTTCTATTGAGATGGATGAAACTGGAGCCCATTATACAGAGTGAAGTGAGCCAGAAAGAAAAACACCAATACAGTATACTAATGCATGTATATGGAATTTGAAAGATGGTAATGGTAACCCTATATGTGAGACAGAATAAGAGACACAGATGCATAGAACAGTCCTGTGGACTCTGAGGGAGAAGGTGAGGGTGGGACGTTCTGGGACAATAACATTGAAACATGTATATTGTCATATGTGAAGCGGAACACCATTCCATGTTCTATGCATGGGACGGATGCTCAGGGATGGTGCGTTGGGATGACACAGAGGGATGGGAAGGGGAGGGAGGGAGGTGGGAGGAGGGTTCGGGAGGGGGAGCACATGTGAACCCATGGCTGATTCATGTCAATGTATGGCAAAAACTACTACAATATTGTAAAGTAATTAGCCCCCAACTAAAATAAAAAAAAAAAATTAAAAAAAAAATTTCAACTTTATGAAGGTATAATTGACAAATTTCTATTTTACATAGAATATTAAATTTTAATATACCTTATTATTTAAACATTAATATTTACATATGAATGTTTTATCTTTAGTAGAGCACTAAATCAGTAATATTATAATTTTAAGCACTTTATCAGTGACCAAAAGTGGCCCCACTTTGATTAGTATAATAAAATTGTAGGGAAAATGATATCACTATTATTTTAGAATAGCATTATTTACTCACATTCCCATGTTTTATATCTTGAGGCTCTTATGGGTTTTTGTTACGATAGTGCTAAATGCTTAGTTGCTCAGTTGTGTCCAATTCTTTGTGACCCCATGGACTGTAGCACGCCAGGCTCCTCTGTCCATGGAGATTCTCCTGGCAAGAATACTGGAGTGGGTTGCCATGCCCTCCTCCAGGGAATGGTCCCCACACCGGGAATCACACCCAGGTCTCCCACATTACAGGTGGATTCTTTACCATCTGAGCCACCAGGGAAGCCCAAGAATACTGAGCCTATCCCTTCTCTAGGATATCTTCCCGACCCATGAAGCAAACTGGGGTCTCCTGCATTGCAGGTGGATTCATAGGCAATATAAACTTATATCTAAAAGCTTGGCTAAAGCAATTAATAAATGTATGCAAATTTCATGAAAATAAATAACATTGTATTTTCTATATGTGTCTGTACATATATATATATATATATATGAAGGTAGAAAGAGTGATTATTTTCGTAAAAAACACTTTGGTACCAATTTTATTTCCTGAGATTAGCCTCCTAAAGAGCAACTCGATGCATTTTTCTCTTCTGCTTCTCTTGGTTTTGTTTTTCCATGTAAATAAGGTGGGCGTCCTTATCAAAAAACAAACAAAGATGGTCAATCCCCCACAACTGAAAAGCCAGGGCTAGGACTGTGTTGGATTAAGTCATGATACACAGACTAGACCGATTTGTAGGACTTGACTTCTCTCTCATCTGTTTCCTGTGTTAATAACCTTTCTGAAATAGGATTTCCCTTCGGAGTGGCAGGAAGGCTGTAGGTGCTCTCACTTTATACTACCCAGGTTAAAGTCCAAAAGGTAGAGAAATTCTTTTCCTAGTAGCTAGTACACAAGCCCTTGGATTCACTGCATTTCTAGAAGGTTTGCATGTCCATCTCAGAACAAATGTCTGTGGCCTGCAAATAGATTTCATAGATTTATTTAGGCTTAAGTCATGTGTTGGAGCTGGGATTGGAGCCCTAAATTAATCATGCAGACTAAGAAGATGGAGCAGTGTATTCTCAAAGAGATTTGGAGTTGAGGTTTAATTGTAACTGAAAAGGTAGGTAGTGAGGCACAAACACATTCACTACAGAAGATAAAAACAGATATATTATTTAAAAAAAGACTGGAAATTATATAAGTAACAAAGGTAGTTGTAAGGGATAAACTCTTCTTTCAACTCTATTCTGCACTCAAAAGTTTCACTTCTGGTCACCAAATGTGAAGGTATTTTTCTTGTGCCCTCCAACATGAGCCAAGTGTCCTAAAATTTCCTTCAGTGGTCCATCTAGTCAAAGCTGTGGTTTTTCCAGTAGTCATGTATGGATGTGAGAGTTGGACCTTAAAGAAAGCTGAGTGCCAAAGAATTGATGCTTTTGAACTGTGGTGTTGGAGAAGACTCTTGAGAGTCCCTTGGACTGCAAGGAGATCCAACCAGTCCATCCTAAAGGAAATCAGTCCTGCATATTCATTGGAAGGACTGATGCTGAAGCTGAAACTCCAGTACTTTGGCCACCTGATGTGAAGAACTGACTCATTTGAAAAGACCCTGATGCTGGGAAAGATTGAAGGTGGGAGGAGAAGGGGACGACAGAGGATGAGATGGTTGGATGGCATCACCAACTCAATGGACATGAGTTTGAATAAACCCCAGGAGTTGGTGATGGACAGGGAGGCCTGGCGTGCTGCAGTTCACGGGGTCACAAAGAGTTGGACACGACTGAGCGACTGAAGTGAACTGACTGAGACCCTGTCTACCTGGAGTTAGTGTCAGATCCCACAGGTTAAAGGCTTGGTCCCACAACCTGCAACTCAAGAGGCCAACTGTGAGTCCAGCTTATCAGCCATGCTCCTGCCGTGATTGGCTATAAATTGGAAGCTTCCATGACCTTCTCCTCAAGTTTGGTAACTTGCTAGAACAGCTCACAGGAAGACAGTTTACAAACTAGGTTATCGGTTTTCTATAGAAGGATACAATTTGGTAATAGCCAGATGAAAGAGATGCACAGGGCAAGGGGTTTGGAGCTTCAGTGCTCTCTCCTCTGGGTGTGTCACCTTCCTAGCACCTCCACGTGTTCACCAGCTCTGCTCCCTGAACCCTGCAGTTCAGGGACTTTTGTGGAGGCCACATTATGTAGGCATGCTTGATTAAATCTTTGAACACTGACAGTTGAATGCAAGCTCCAGCCCCTCTCCCTTCTGTAGAGGGGTGTGGGGGGGTGGAGATGAAAGGTATATGCAATTGGTTCCCCTGGCAACCAGCCCCCATCCACTGGGACTTTCCAAAATTCACCTCATTAACATAAACTCAGACAGGGTTGAAATTGGCTTGTTGTCAACAAGAAAAGACACTCTTTCCACCTTTATGGATCTTATCACATAGGGAATTACAAGGTTTTAGGAGCTCTGTGCCAGGACTGGGGATTTAAGACCATATATATAAATTTCTTATAAATCACACTATCACAGTGGTGTAGTACTGTAAAACATTGGATTAAAAGCTGTAAGACCTGGATTCTGGTCCATTTACAAGCAATATGATGTTGAACAAGTCACTTTATTTATTTTGGCCTCAATCCCCTGACTTGTTGAATGAGAGAATTGTTTCAAGACACTTTAAAGAAGAATATCTGCTTTGAGTTCTGCTTTCTGATTGTTCCTCCTGAAAAAAGCCTGTGTTTCTCATGTACCTTCCAGTGGCAGAATTTTTGAATTGATTCATCACATGTACTGCTTAAGTTTAATGTGACTATTCAAAAAGCAGGTTGACTCACTCCCATAATTTCAACTTTGTCTATATATATCATTACAGTGAATCAGTAAACCAAATACAAACATAGACCAAACTTATAAACAAGCTTTGTAATGCTGGACTTCATAAAAGATACTAGTTTTACTGAATTCTTTTTTCTATGGTTGATATTTAATTGAATCAGGATAGCACTTTTTTAAGTTTTAAGACATTTTCTTTTAAAAGAACCATGCCAGCAGTACTAGAACAAAAGAGCATTTAATAAAAATATTAATAAGGTCATAAAACACACACTACAAGCATTAAATCAGAGCCCCAGAGCAGGTAACAACCATCTGTTGATAAATTTGGATTTAATTATATAATGTAATTAATTACATTAAGATATATCTCAATATACACAATTTAGACATTATTTGAAGAGTATGATTTCCCGAAATAGATACCCTTTTTATATTGATATAAAATTTATATTGATTTTATATATGATATAAAGTTTATTTATATTGATTTTATATCCTTTGGTCATAAGAAATCAAACTAGTCTACTTAATATAATATATATTATTATGATATATATTATCCCATGAAAATATATTGTCACAGTTTTCATCTTTGAAAATATCCTACAAAGTATTCTGTACATGACTATCAGCAAAATCTTATTAGCATTCACGATATATAAGGTAACTGATTAGTACTTTTTGTTTGCCTTCCTTTTTAGGTGCATGGATAAATCATGGCCAGGGAATGGTCAAGGAATACAACGGTCATTTAATTTGGACATATGATGCACCACATTTGGGCTACTGGCTAGCAGCTCCACTTCCAGGAACTAGAGGTATGGTAAAATGAAACAAAATATAAACTTAAAAAATCCAAAGAGTCATGCTGAAACTGATACTAGTTTCCCATTTTATTCTAAGCATTGCTACGTACTGGAAAAAGCTTCTAGTCTCTTGACCTCAGCTTTATTTTATTTTTTCCAGGTATATAGGGAAAGATTAAGTTCCATGAACTCTAGGGTCCTTTACAACTGGAATACCTGATGAATCTGAAGTACAAAGTTTATTCAAATCAAGAATTTTCTTAGTTTGCTTTTTATGAATGAATTCTACCCAGATCAGTTGAGAGCTTTTGATTGCAAACAGCAGGAGCAGATTTTAGATAATTAGAAACATATATTAGGATATCAGGAGTTTGCAGGATCCTAGGGAAGGCTGAAAAAGCAGACTGTTAAAAGGCAGGAATCCTAGAGGACCCAGTTAGCAGACCTGCTCCACTGTCTTTGGAAGATTGCTGCTTCAAGACAGCTGATCCTAACCCTCTGCAGTCTTTTCCTCGCACTGTTCCTGATCTTTCTAGGGATGAAGAATTTTCAGACTTAGATCATGAGCATTTTCTTTGGTGGGGGTGTGGTGGGGAGGAGGAAGGACTGTTAAATAATGGTGTCCCCAGTGTTCGTAGGATAAGACAGGTGATGTCACAAATGAAGATTGGTCTGACATATGAACAGAAGGTGGGCAAAAACCAAGATCTGTGTGCTAGGAATGGTCTTACTCATATTCTAGGAGAAATAAGTGTTTCATTTTTCCTGGATTTAACTGGTATCAAATTAACATGGTATCAATCTATCTATATACTTTGTACTTAGAAATCCTACATCTTGAGTTATATAAATATCTCAAAATTCTCAAACATTGCATATCTCATCCATTAAGTCATCTTAAAAAAAGAAATACTCTAACCTGCTGTTGTGTAGACTGGCTGCACCGTGGACCGGCAACCACTCGTTAGGCCTTCTGGGTGTTTGCTGGTATAAGTTGAGTTGCTTCTTGGTTTTCCCTGCTGCCCGCTCTGCTAAGTCAACTTTCCAGCTGTCAGCATCTTGTTGCTCCTGTCTTTGATCTCATTCTCCTTTAACCTGTGGACATGTATATTTATAAAAACAAGACAGAGCAAAACTTTCAGTGTCATTTTTGTAAAGTTTAGGGAAAGGGTAAAAGCTGAATGCATATGTCCCTCCTTCATCTTTAATTGTGTCAGAAGTAATTCTTTTGGTTTAGCTAGTGTCTTGGCTTCCAGTTGAAAGGCAGCTGCAACCTGGCTATTTCATGCTGTTCAGGAATAGTCCTGGTGCCTGCCCTGATCCAGGAAACAGATGACATTTTACATCCATTTCTCAGTAGCAGTGTATCGGCTAACTTTGTTATGGCTGCCTATTTGAAAGCTATGAGTTTCTTGAAACTTTTTATATAGTTTATTTTCATTTTACATTTGACAACCTTCGAATTTTAAACCATGCAAAGTAACAAGACTTTGTTTCAAAAATGAAGCTAAAATAAGAGTATTCCAGTAGAAGAAATATGAGCTGTTAACCATTATAATCATGAGGAATGTTCTGTTTTTGTTTCAATGTAGTGCTTGTGAGTTTATTTATTCAGAAACCAGAGGGTGATTGCTTTTGTTGTTTATGGTGCAAAATATCATGCAGTCTTGCCAGCTGTCTGATCTTATCCTATTCTAAATTTGCAACTATAAAATATTGATGAAAAAGAACAATTAATATTTAATACTTCAACTCAACTAAATCTAGGTTATTTCATTTCTGATAAAAATGACCTCAGGAGCACTTGAATTTTAGAGAGAAATGTGCTTTCCACTAAAAATATACCATTTATGCAAGATGACTGAATTATAAAAGCTGAAATAATTTTCTAAAATAGAAGTTTTGTTTTAGCTTTTATGTTGGGAACAATTTTGTGTGAATCGGAGTGCTAACAGAAATGTAGGATTATTAGATAATTTCTAGTTATGCTTTGAAAGGTCTATATGAGAAATATGGATAACTATAACTTGATTGTAGTTCTGGCTCTGATAGTAATTAACAGGGTGAGCTTGAAATAGGTACTTACCCATCTGAGTATTAGTTTTCCTTTTTCTAAATTGCAGGAGTTGGATATGAAGATCACTTATGTCCCTAAAAAGTTTAGGATGCAAATATTACTGTAAAATCAAACTGATTCTGTGATGGGCTAGTTAGTGTCTGGTATGCTGAAGCTATAATTTGGTGAATAATATTACTAAATATGTTTTTAAAATAAATCTTAAACCAATTTCTAGAATTCCTTGAAAAAATATTAAGTGCAAGAAATTAAAATCAATTAGTTTTTCACATATTATTATATGTAAGTAGGTAGCTGAGTATAGAATTAAACAAGTGCCATTAATTTTGAAATATCAGAGTGAAAATTTATTGTAATTTTCTAACTTTCTAACTTCTCTTGGGCACGCACATACACACTAACACACACATGCAGTTGTATGCTTTTCTGCTGTTGTCATACATTTAAGATTTGGGACAGATGTAACAATGTCAGCCTCTTAATTCCAAAGGTGAGTTCTGTTGGAATTCTGTGGAGTGAAAATTGATTACATTACTCTATTGTGAAAACGTATATTCAGATATTCTTTGGAGAAGAACTTGAATTTCACCCAGTTATAGTCTAACTATTTACTCTGTTGCAGCTCTGGATCGTAAATAGTAATCTACAGATAGAGTTGTTAACTCTTATCTTTTTTCTTTGAAGAAATTTCATATTGTGCAATGCTGTGCTTGGTTGCCTACTCAATATGATAAACATTTTATTATCAGTTACCAGTTAAAAGACTATTCAGTCCTGGAGTGCCCGTTCTTCTATAATCTTGACATTTCATTTAACAACAGTGGTATAATATAGCCAACACTTACTGAGTGCTTATCGTGTGCTAAACACTGTTCTTAATATTTTATTTAATTGTTGTAACAAGTATGACAGCTGTGCACTGAGATATAAGTGAATGAAGCTTGCCCAACACCACACACAAAGAGTGAAGCCAGGATTCCAGTTCAGGCACTCTGGCTTCGAAGTCTGAATGCATAAACAAAACACTGCTTCTGCAAATCCTTTAATGTCACTATACTTTAGTCAACTTAGATGATGTAAAAGTTAAAGAGCCTAAGTCTTTATGCGTCCTTAGTCTTTCCAGCGTCCTTGGTGAAGTTGAAAGCCTCATGCTGGACTTTTTCTCATGGTTGAGATGAGCGGAAAATCAGGTGTCTCATCACCCCAAATACACATTAAAATCCAGTTGATACTAATCAGTAGACTTGTATACATTTCTGAGCAAAATTAAGTCCTAGTGATGTTGAAGCATTACCTCAAGGTAAGTTGCATCTACTTTCATGTAGAATATTCAGAACCTCCACTGATCATCCCCATGCTTAGTCTGCTTTTACTGCAGTTAAGCTAGTTCCAGGGGCATCCTTGGTGGCTCAGTGATAAACAATCTGCTTGGCAATGGAGGAGATGCAGGTTTGATCCCGGGGTTAGGAAGATCCTCTGGAGAAGGAAATGGCAACTCGCTCAAATATTCTTGCCTGGAATTTCCCATGGACAGAGAAGCCTGGCGGGCTACAGTCCATGGGGTTGCAAAAGAGTCAGACATGACTTAGCAACTTTACAAAATAACTAAGTAATTACCACAACATTGTATATATGCGTTCTCATAAAGAAGAATAATGGGTCACCCGTGCTTCTGCTGGGCTTAGCTTATGGGGATCATGGCGCCATGTTATTCTAGAGTCCTGTCTGAAGGAGTTGCAACTTTTGATTCTTCAGGCCCCCAATTTTTGCATTCTCATTGGTCTTTTCATCCCTGTTTACTTTAGCAAATTCTTTTTAAATTTTCTTTTTAAATTGAATGCAGCTAATATCAACACTCACTATATTCTATCTTAAAATCTCTTTGCACAAAGCTCTCATTAGAAATATTTTTTATTCCAGCAAACATTTTGCTACCACATAACTTCAGTCACTATTTTTACTACCTCCTGCAACAGTTTCCTTACTGCTTGACTTGGAAGCCAGTGTCGCATATTTTAAGTTTTGTCACAGCAGCACCTTAGCGTCTTGGTACCATTTTCTGTAATATTCAGCCAAGTAACAAATAAGCCTGCTCTCTATCTGTTGCTTTCATTTTGTGACTGTTGGGCTTGACTTGGTTCAGTTTTAAGATTTTTTCTCATTCCAGAACCTAGGTTGAAAGAATAGCAAAACTTGAGGATATACTTTTCACTTAGTAGAAGACCTTAGCAGAGGACAGGCAATTTATAAAGTCTCATTTAAGGTGCTCATATTTTACTGGGCACAGCAACTCAACTGATTAAGCCTAATGGGGGTAGGGAAAATATTTCCCATCCACAGAGAAGCCTGCCATGGGAGGGGAACAAATTAATAGACCTGTGTACACATCTTTAATCTGCCTCACCCAGGATAGGACACAGTTGAAAGTTTGACCTAAAGTAATATATTTTCTCTTTGTTTATTTTGAACTATTTAGGGGCAGGTATAAATGGAGCTTCAAAGGACATAACTGCCTACCACACAGTATTTCTTACAGCCATATTAGGAGGAACAATAGTCATTGTCATTGGATTTTTTGCTGTACTTCTTTGTTATTGCAGGTAAGAACAATAGTAACACGTGTGAACACAAACTGATTTTAGTGTCATGTAAGTTCTGCATATTACAAAGTTTGTAGAAAGCAGTGGTTTGATATTTAAAATATAGATTAAAATAAAAACAGATATATTCTAACAGTAGCATTTTATATATATATATATATATATATATATATAAAAATAAACATGAGATGATTTTTTTTTTTCAATGAAACCTTCTAGATAAGTTCGAAACATTTTTTTTTGCCTTCTCTTCTACACTAGGGATAAGTGTGGTACTCCACAGAAAAGAGAAAGAAATACCACTAAACTCGAGGTCCTCAAGAGAGACCAGACAACTTCAACAACTCACATAAATCACATCAGTTCAGTCAAAGTTGCATTAAAAACTGAGGACAAATCACAGTTATTCAATGCCAAAAGCTCCTCGTACAGCCCTCAGAAAAAGGAATCATCCAAGGTGGAAGCAGAAGAAAGAGTTTCCACGGTGAAAACTCGGGACAATTTAAAAATCTACAATGAAGATGTTTCGTTTCTGTCAGTCAATCAAAATAATTACTCCAGAAACCCAGCACAGTCTTTGGAGCCCAGTGTAGGGTCCAAACAACTTAAACATGTTAACAACAATATGTCTTCGTCTCTAGGTGATACACAAGAGGAAAAGAGGTATCTCACAGGTAATGAAGAGGCATATGGGCATTCCCACATTCCAGAACAGATCATGCACATCTACAGCCAGCCCATAGCCATCCTTCAAACATCTGACCTCTTCCCCACTCCAGAGCAGTTACATCCTACTAAGTCGGCTACTCTGCCAAGAAAGGGACAGTTAGTCTATGGCCAACTGATGGAACCAGTAAATAGAGAGAACTTTACACAGACATTACCAAAAATGCCAATGCATTCTCATGCCCAGCCCCCAGATGCCAGGGAAGAGAATATCCCACTGGAAGGTCAACAGAGTTTGCCATCCCAAACTTCAGATTGGAGCCGGTATTCAAACAGCCTCCTGGAATCGGTTTCTGTTCCTGGAACACTAAATGAAGCTGTTGTAATGACTCCCTTTTCGTCGGAGCTTCAAGGAATTTCAGAACAGACCCTCCTAGAACTGTCCAAAGGAAAGCCCTCCCCCCACCCCAGAGCCTGGTTTGTGTCTCTTGATGGAAAGCCGGTCGCACAGGTGAGGCACTCCTTCATAGACCTGAAAAAGGGCAAGAGAGCCCAGAGCAATGACACGAGTCTGGACTCTGGGGTGGACATGAATGAGCACCACTCAAGTCGGAAACTGGAGAGGGAGAAAACGTTCATCAAAAGCATGCATCAGCCTAAGATCCTTTACTTAGAAGACTTAGACCTGAGCAGTAGTGAGAGTGGAACCACTGTCTGCTCTCCAGAGGACCCAGCTTTAAGGCACATCCTAGACGGAGGGAGTGGAGCTATCATGGAGCACCCTGGGGAAGAGTCCCCAGGAAGAAAAAGCACCGCTGAAGATTTTGAAGCCAATATATCCCCCACTAAAAAAAGGGGCAGACCACCACCACTAGCCAAGAGAGATAGCAAAACTAACATCTGGAAGAAGCGAGAGGAACGCCCACTGATTCCCATAAATTAACACCAAGAGTGGTTGTGTCTCTGTTGTCTCGTGCTGTTATTCTTGCTTTTTATTGTAAATTGCTGTGTGAACTTCTGAAGAAGCTGAGACTGAGCAATCTCATGGTCCCTGGACATGTCTCAAGCAGAGTAAATAGTAAAATGGTAATTCAGTAGTGAGAAAGATACCAAGAAATGCTTTTTTCTGGCCTATGCTTTGTATTTATTTTTGGGTGATGAATTTGAAGTATCCGAGGGTTCAAAATGTAAAATAGTATCCGAAATTGTTGCTCAGTCATCAAGTTGATCCCTGACTCTGAAGAATAACAGTGAAAAGTATACTCCTAAAGTTTTCAAAAATATTGCTTCTGCTTTGACTACCCCTGTGAAGCATTTAGAAATGAAACTGTATTACTCTCGTGAAATGTTACTCATATTCTCCACTGCATATACTTGAAAATAACTGGATAAATGTTCTGGATTGATGTTATTCTAGAGTTCAAAGGCCAAACCACATTTTCTTTCATTTTTAAACAGCATGTATATTGTATCAACCCAAAAGTAAATTCCATACTCACCTAAGATGGGCAAGAAGCTACTTGGTTGTTAGAGAGGGAATACCAGCTGTTTGGTTGTTTTTGGATAAAACTTCACAGAATAAAAAGGTGTTAGTTTATCTAGAAATCTGAGAAATGAATGTTCTGATACTGAATTTTTATTTAAAAATTTCTTACCCCCTTCCCCATCACCAAAAGGGAAGTGAGCTTAGCTGTCAAGAAAAACTTTTTACCAGTCTTTAAAATAAAAAAATCATTCCTCCCTGTCCCCAGTCTTTAAGGCTCACTGATACATATAGACTGAAATCAGTTTTAAGATATTTCTTCTATTCAAAAAAGTCACTAACTATTAAACTTGATTTTTAAAAATCAGTGAATTGAAAGTTTCTTATAAACATCCAAACTTAAAATATGTGGAGCTAAAGGAAATAAACATTTCAATTTTTTCTGAAATGTCAAGCAAAAAAAAAAAAAAAACGTGCCATTTCTCTTGAGATTCAAGAATACCTTCAGGATCCCAGGTATACATCCAGATTTTTTTGTTGCTTACATTCTAAAAAATGTTTGGGAACAACAGTTTCAATTTCACAGGAAAAGTAAAAGATTTTTCTTAAATCACTTAAATGCTTTTAAGTTATATAACATTTTTTCCAGGTTTGGAAGTAATATATTCTTTTCATCATAGCAGAGAATTAGTGTGAACACATTCAACAGCTGTTTTTAATTTTAAGTGCTTTCAACTCTGAATTATCATTCATGTCCTAAAAATGAAACTTTGTTAATTGAAATCAACACATCTCATTTTCCTTAAAATTTCCATAAAGGCAAATGTCTGAAGCAGCTTCCCCTTTTCCTTGGGTGGGGGGGAATTGAACTAAATAGCTTTATTTCTCGTGCACTGCTAATTAAGATGGGAGCAACATAGAGACCCAAGGCACATAAACAAGTTGTAAGAACTAAAATTAGTCACATTAGCGTCAGTCAAACTGTAGATAGATATACAACAAAAGACAACGGCTTTTCCCCCAAGACAGTAAACTTCAGCCAGGTTTTTCCTGTAACCATTTCTGAAGCATATAGTCTGTCAGATAACATTCCTTTCTGTATTAACCCAAAGAATTTAAAGATCTAGGTAAAAGTTTGCTATATTCTACCCCAATCCATAGAAGAGAGAAATGTTTTGGTTAATACCTACATTTACTTTTTTGAGGGAGGGGTGATAAGGTCCAAAATTAGAGGCAGTTTCTTACTGGTTTTACACAGAAAGATGTATTAAAGGTGACATAAAGGAAAATGATTTGGAAAAGGTTAAGGAGTTAGTGCTCTGCTGAAGTGCCTTTGATATAGACTTGCTTTATTAGAAGGATATGATAACATCTTTCTTAAATGTGCATTCTTTCTGTTAGCCAAATTAAACAGATGTGCAGTTTTTATTAAAAATATAGACCTAGTGTTTCACGTTGGAACAACGAATTTTGCATGCCAGTAACATCTCTTTGTGTGTTTAATTCTTTTTTCAATCTAGTTTATATTGATAACATTATGTTGGAATGAAGTTAGAAACTATATAGCAATATACTGAACTTTGACATTTTAAGTGTATATTTTTCCCATCCTTAAAAATGTTCACCGTCTCATCTTGGTGATGGAATACACACTTTGATATAAGGGTATGCCATTAAGGTATGCCACTTATTCATTCTTGTGTAAAGGAAATGAGAAGATGGATCCCCAAGGGCTTTTCTAGAAATACCTGTATTGGTTTCAGAATAAAACCTTATTTTTTTATACACTGCACATTCTGTTCTCAATTGGGAAGTATAGGTAATTTATCTTTTTCTAATGATCCAAAATGTGTAACTTCTCATTTGTGAGTAGTTCACAAATTTCCTGTTAAAGAGCTGAAGCCATCTACTTTTTCTTAACCCAAGTGGTAATAAACTGGCAATATTCACAACTTTCTTAAAATTTTTAAATTGAAAACCACCACAATTTTTTGCAAATGAAAACCTTGAGAATTTTAGTCACAAATTGTTAGCATTTGTGGATCCTTTGTATATACTTTGGATATAACTTAAAAGCAAAATTATCCCTCGGTGAACTGATGGATTCATTTACTAAAGCACAGCTATATGTATTTTTGAATACATATGATCTTAAATTTGTAAAATCCATTTGTATGACATTTATGCAATTGTATAGGGATTACACCCTTTTATAATACACAGTGTACCACGAAGGTCACAAATGCTGAGAAATAAAAGCACTTCTTTCCTTTGGCAATCATTTTCAGATCACTTTCTGTATGTTTGAATCCTCTGGTATCAATAAATTGTATAAAGTTTTGGGGATCTTTGGGTCAAATAATGTCCCTCAAAACTTGCAGGAAGGTGAAGCTCAAAGTTGCGTATTCATTTATAGGGAATGAGTTACTCATTTCTCCGTGTACTAGAGTTGTAAAGAATTTAACTATGTTAATTTCCATCTCAGAACTAGAGTTGACATTTTGCCCTCTGTTTCCAGGTGTTTCTATCTTTTGAATTCTCTCATCAGAGGAATCTCACATTTCAGTGTATTTATGCCATCACTACTATATTTACTGCTGGAAACTGTTAAAAATCTGAAGATTTGTAAAAATGTGAAACAGTTCATTAAAGATAATAAAATCTAAAGATGTACCTGATGTACTGTTTTATTTTGGGTAAACTATGAAACATTCCTTCCTAAATTGTTATTTAATCTGGAAGATGAATATTCAATTATTTTCTTGATTACACTCCCTATAGTAAAATAAACATTTGAATACCCTTTGTTTATATAATGAACTTGGTTTCTGTTTGTATTTTATGTTCTCCAAAGTCTCCAACATTTTGACTATTAAAGCTGGATATAGACAAATCATTTTTCCATTCAATGAGAAGACTTTTCAAGATAATGAAAATGAAAGTGTTAGTCTCTCAGTCATGTCCAACTCTGTAATCCCATGAACTGTAGCCTGCCAGACTCCTCTTTCCATGGGATTCTCCAGGCAAGCATACTGGAGTGGGTAGCCATTCCTTTCTCCAGGGGATCTTCCTGACCCATGGATTGAACCCTGGTCTCCTGTACTGCAGGCAGATTCTTTACCATCTGAGCCACCAGGGAAGCCCAGATAATATGACAGATATTTTGGGAGTTGCAGTTTTTATATTCTAAGTAAGAAACAATAGAGTACACCCTCCCACATCCCCTGTAAAAAAAAAAAAAATTCTTTTAGCTTTAAACCTAAGAGTAGTGATAACACTAAGGCTGTTTGCTCAGTTAATTGAACAGTGCTTAGGTTCATGTATTGGGTTGGCCAAAAAGTTCATTTGGGTTTTTCCAGATCATAGAAAAAAACAAGAGAATTCCAGAAAAAAACATCTACTTCAGCTTCATTGACTAGGCTAAAACCTTTGACTGTGTGGATGACAACAAACTGTAGAAAATTCTTAAAGAGATGGGAATATCAGACCACCTTACCTGCCTCCTGAGAAATCTATATGCAGGTCAAGAAGCACCAGTTAGAACCAGACATGGAACAATGGACTGGTTCAACATTGGGGAAGGTGTACATCAAGGCTGTATATCGTCACTCTCTTATTTAACTTAAATGCAGAGTACATGATGTGAAATGCCGGGCTGGATGAAGCTCAAGCTGGAATCAAGATTACAAGGAGAAATATCAACAACCTCACATGTGGCAGAAAGTAAAGAGGCACTAAAGAGCCTCTTGGTGAGGGTGAAAGAGAGTGAAAAAGCTGGCTTAAAACTCAACATTCAAAAACTGAAATCATGGCATCCAGTTCTATCACTTCGTGGCAAATAGATGGGGAGAAAAGTGGAAACAGTCACAGATTTTGTTTCCTTGGGCTCCAAAATCACTGCAGATGGTGACTGCAGCCATGAAATTAAAAGACACTTGCTCCTTGGAAGAAAAGCTGTGACCAACCTAGACAGCATATTAAAAAGCAGAGACATTACTTTGCCGAAAAAGTCCCTCTAGTCAAAGCTATGGTTTTTCCAGTGGTCGTGTATGGATATGAGATTTGGACCATAAGAAGGCTGAGTGCTGAAGAATTTACACTTTTGAATTGCGGTGCTGGAGAAGACTCTTGAGAGTCCCTTGGACTGCAAAGAGGTCAAACCTAAAGGAAGTCATTCAAGGAGTCCATTCTAAAGTAAATCAACCCTGAATATTCATTGGAAGGACTGATGCTTCAGTACGTTCGCCACCCGATGTGAAGAGCTGATTTATTAGAAAAGACCCTGGTGCTAGGAAAGATTGACAGCAGGAGGAGAAGGGGATGACAGAGGATGAGGTAGTTAGATGGCATCATCAACTCAATGAGTCTGAGCAAACTCCGGGAGATGGTGAAGGACAGGGAAACCTGGCGTGCTGCAGTCCATGGGGTCTCAAAGAGTTGGACATGACTGAGCAACCGAATAACAGCAAAATCTGACTTCCATGTTTTCAGGCATTTTGTACAACTTATACAAATAAATATGGTACCAGAAATAACTTTGGTCAGTTCTAATGGGAACTGTGCTCTGAATCCACTCACAAATACAATGGAGGTTATAACCCTCAACACTGGAGTTGAAATAGACACTTCAGTTTGGATGCCTCCCGAGGGCAAGCCAGGCCATAGCCACCTTTCTCAGGGCCTGGTCTCCATCTGGGAGAGTATGGAGTCTTAACAGAAATGATGCAGCCTCTGGAGGAGTCATGCAAAACTCAAACTCACATGGAATTGGTTGTAATAGAAAATAAGATTTCATAAATCACAATGAGAAATTTAGCTGCCAAAGAGATTGAAGTTCACGAGTTGTTCATCAGATTCTCAAGGGAAATTAATGTGTAGGAACTATAGGAAAGGAAAGAGATGGAGTTAGAAGGTATTTGACAGCTAATCAGGGATCCTTCAACTACATGCTGGAAAAATGTTAAACTATATGGCAGTGCTGCTTTATGTAGACTTCATAAAATCACCTTTTAGCTTTCTTTTTATAGATGGCTTTCTTTATCCTAATATGCAGTGAGAGAGCTTTATTCCAACAGTAAGCTCTCTAAACCAATTGTTGGGTTAATTTCTTTTGTCTTTGGTTTTGATATGTTTTCTCTATCAAAATAAATATTTTTCCTTTGACTTGTTTTCTCTTTCCCTTTATTTTGAGCCTCTGTTAAATTTGGAACTGTGGACCTGGAACTGGACTCTGTCCAGTGAGTTTACTTTTTTGATAAAAACATTTTCACTTTGACTAGAGAAAAACTGATTTCTAGACAATCACAATTTATAATGCTAAGTACCAAAAAGTTAGTATTAATAAAATCAATTATAAATGATGGAGAAACATTATCATTAGATACATATGGAAAGTTTCTTAGGGGAAAAGGAACTATTTTCTTTCTAAGATAGCTAAGCTTAAAGATCACATTTTAAAATTATCTGTGGTGTTTATCAAAACATTGCAATACAGTTTTTCTCCACTTTGCTATGGTAGATGACTGTCTGTCTATTTCTGTTGGGAAAGTTTACATGTTGAGAAGTAAATGGTATTTTTTAAACCTTTGGTGGCAAAACCTCTCTTGATTGTACCCTATATTTCCTGTTTTTCAAACCTATATTTATAATGGTTGTAAATACTCTATAGCTCTCTAGGGATATTCAAATTTCCCACATGATTTAGTCGTTTTTTTCCCTTCTTATGTTCTTCTGGTTGACTAGAAGTTTCATAATTCATATATTTACTAGTTCTAATCCCTGTAGACCTTATTAAAACACTAGACTAACTCCAGACAGTCTGATTCAAAACAAACCAGATAATTACATTCCCAGGAGTCTCTGGGCTTATTATACTTGAACGTCTTAGTTAAGAACATTTCCTAAATACTGCAATGAAAAGAATTGTAGCTATTAAACAATGTGCATTACATATCAAAATAATTTTTGTTTATATATCCCTATATTTCAGTCTGGAAAATAAAAATTTGTTTTATGTAGAAAATATTTTAAAGTGAATTTATTCAGTTTAAATTTATCTCTACTATCCAGCATTTTGAAATAAATACTACCTTGAAACCCTGATTTTCTACCTTCAGTCAGTTCAATTCAGTCGCTCAATTGTGTCCGACTCTTTGTGACCCCGTGGACTACAGCACACCAGGCCTCCCTGTCTATCACCAACTCCCGGAGTTTACCCAAACTCATGTTCATTGAGTCCGTGATGCCATCCAGTCATCTCGTTTTCTGTCGTCTCCTTCTCCTCCCACCTTCAATCTTTCCCAGTATCAGGATCTTTTCAAATGAGTCAACCCTTCGCATCAGGTGGCCAAAGTATTGGAGTTTCAGCTTCAACATCAGTCCTTCCAATGAACACACAGGACTGTGTGTTCACAGTCCTTTAGGATGGACTGGTTGGATCTCCTTGCAGTCCAAAGGACTCTCAAGAGTATCCTCCAACACCACAGTTCAAAAGCATCAATTCTTCTGTGCTCAGCTTTCTTTATAGTCCAACTCTCACATCCATATATGGTCACCTAATCTATGATAAAAGAGGCAAGAATGGACAATGGAGAAAAGGCAACCTCTTCAACAAGTGGTGCTGGGAAAACTTGACAGCCACATGTAAATGAATAAAATTAGAACACACCTTAACACCATACACAAAAGTAAACTCCAAATGGATTAAAGACCTAAATATAAGGTTGATACAATAAAAAGTATTAGAAGAAAACATAGATAGAACACTCTAAGATAAACTGCAGCAAGATTTTTTTCAATCCACCCCTTAATGAAAATAAAAACAAAAATAAACAAATGGGACCTAATTAAATTTAAGAGCTTTTGCACACTAAAGGAAACCATAAACCGAAGAAAAGACAGCTCACAGAATGGGAGAAAATATTTGCAAATGAAGGGACTGACAAAGAAGTAATCTCCAAAATTTACAAACGGCTTATGCAGCTCTATATCAAAAACAACCCAATCTAGAAATGGGCAGAACATCTAAACAGACATTTCTCCAAAGACATACAAATGGCCAAAAACACATGAAAAGATGCTCAATGCTCAACATCACTAATTATTAGAGAAATACAAACCAGAACTAAAATGAGTATCACCTCACTGTTCTGAATGGCCATCATCAAAATGTCTACAAACCATAATTGCTGGACAGGGTGTGGAGAAAAGGGAACCTCCTACTGTTAGATTGGAAGATAAAGTAAAAGAAGTATATATATTTACGTATGTTTGTATAACTTTACATCTGAAACACATCGTAAATCAACTATATTTCAATAAAAATTAAAAGCTTGCATGGCACAGGAAATCACTAACAAAAGGAAGAGATAAACTTTTGAATGAGAGAAAAGATTTGAAAATTATATGACGATATAGGGTTAATAGTCATGATATATTAACAGCTTACACAACTCAATTCAAAAAAAATAAAAAATAGGCAGAAGACCCAACTAGACATTCTTTCAAAGAAGACATGTAGATGGCTAACCAGCACATGAAAAGATGCTCAACACTGCTGATCAGAGAAATCAAACCCCAATGAGATATCACTTCACAATTGTTAGAATAGCTATCATTAAGAAGAATGCAAATAATGAATGTTGGCAAGGAAGTGGAGAAAAGGGAAACCTAGTACTTTGTTAGTAGGAATGCAAATTGGTGTAGCCACTATAGAAAACATTATGGAGATTCCTCAAAAAAACATAAAAATAGAACCACAATATGACCCATAAATTTTTCTCCTGGTATATAAAAATGAAAACACTAGTTTGAAAAGATACATCCCAATGTTCATAGCAGCATTATTTATAATAGCCAAGCTGAAATATGGAAACAACCTCAGTGTCCATCAATAGACACATGGATACAGATAAAAACACATGTGCACACGTGCACACACACATACTTATACATACACATGAATACAATGGAATACAACTCAACCATAAAAAAGAATAAAATTTTGCCATCTGCAACATGGTTGGACCTGGAGATTATCATGCTTAGTGAAATAAGTCAGACAGAGAAAGACAAAAAAAAATACTGTATTTTATCACTTAGATGTGGAACCTAAAGACAAAACAAATGAATGAAAATAATGAAACAGGAGCAAACTCACAGAGAGAATAAGCTAGTAGTTACCAGTAGGGAGGGAAAGGGGTGGACAGGCGTGATAAAGGCAGGGGATTAAGAAATACAAATTATTATATATGAAATAAACAAGATACAAGGATATCACAGGGAATATAACAATATTTTATAGTAACTTTAAAAGGTTTATAATCTGTAAAAATATTGAATCACTCTGTTGTACACATGAAACTAATATATTGGTAATATTGTATTAAATCAATCAACTATACTCCAAAAAAAGCAATATATTTTAAAACTTCTTGCTGCTAAAATAATCAACTGAAGTTTAAAAATAATACATTTGAGAATTATCAAGATCATAGTCCTTTTTTAAATGCACTATTCCTTAGTGCATATACAGTATATAGAAAAATTAGGAACTGAGATGGTTTAAATTGTACTTTTGGAAAGTTTTCTCATAAAAAGTGTACAAATTAGTGCTGTTGCTATATTTTATTTTCAAAATCCATGTTACATGTATAATGGTTTTATTATTTTATTTAAAGTAACTATATAGTTAGTGCTACAAAGAGAAATACTCAGAATCTAATTATTCAAAGTCCTTCAAGCTAGGCTTCAGCAGTACATGAACCAAGAACTTCCAGATATACCAGCTGGATTTAGAAACGACAGAGGAACCAGAGATCAAATTTCCAAATTCTGTTGGATCATAGAAAAAGCAAGGGAATTAAAAAAAAAAAATCTACTTCTGCTTCATTGACTACGCTACAGCCTATGACTGTGTGGATCAAAACAAACTGCGGAAAATTCTTAAAGAGATGGGAATACCAGACCATGTTACCTGTCTCTTGAGAAACTTGTATGCAGGTCAAGAAGCAATAGAACCAGACATGGAACAACAGACTGATTCAAAATTGGGAAAGGAGTACATCAAGGATGCATTGTTACACTGCTTAATTAACTTACATGCAGAGTACATCATGGGAAATGCCAGGCTGGATGACTCACAAGCTGGAATTTAGATTGCTGGGAGAAATAAACAATCTCAGATATGCAGATGATACCACTTGAGAAAGTGAAGTGAAGAGGAACTAAAGAGCCTCTTGTTGAGGGTAAAAGCTGCTGCTGCTGCTGCTGCAGCTAAGTTGCTTTAGTCATGTCTGACTCTGTGCGACCCCATAGACGGCAGCCCACCAGGCTTCCCCGTCCCTGGGATTCTCCAGGCAAGAACACTGGAGTGGGTTGCCATTTCCTTCTCCAATGCATGAAAGTGAAAAGTGAAAGTGAAGTCGCTCAGTCATGTCAGACTCTTAGCGACCCCATGGACTGTAGCCTACCAGGCTCCTCCATCCATGGGATTTTCCAGGCAAGAGTACTGGAGTGGGGTGCCATTGCCTTCTCCGTGAGGGTAAAAGACAAGAGTGAAAAAGCTAGCTTAAAATTCAACATTCAAAAAAACTAAGATCATGGCATCCAGTCCCATCACTTCATGCAATTAGATGGGGAAAGAGTAGAAACAGTGATATATTTTATTTTTGGGGGCTCCAAAGCCACTGTGGATGGTGACTATGGCCACCAAATTAAAAGATGCTTGCTCCTTGGGAAAAAAGCTATGAAAAACCTAGACAGTGTATTAAAAGGCAGAGACTTTGCCAACAAAGGTCCCTATGGTTAAAGCTATGGTTTTTCCAGTAATCATGTATGGATGTGAAAGTTGGACACTAAAGAATGCTGAGCACTGAACAATTGATGCTTTTGAATTGTGGTGCTGAAGAAGACTATTGAGAGTCCTACGGACAGTAAGGAGAGCAAATGAGTCAATCTTAAAGGAAATCAACCCTGAATATTCATTGGAAGGAGTGATGCTGAAGCTCCAATCCTTTGGCCACCTGATTTGAAGAGCTGACTCATTGGAAAAAACCCAGATGCTAGAAAGACTGAGGGCAAGAGGAGAAGAGGGCAACAGAGGATGAGATGGTCGGATGGCATCACCAACTCAGTGGACATGAATTTGTGAAAACTCCAGGATATATTGAAGGACAGGGAAGCATGGTGTGCTGCAGTTCATGGGGTCACAAAGAATCAGATATGACTTAGTGATGGAACAGTGAAAAATCATTTCAATAATTTTCATCTGTTCAGAAGTGATTTTTATGAAATTTTGCATTTGAAAGCTTATTAGATTCTTACTCTATTTTTCTTCTGCAAGGTATAGTTAGAATTTTAGCACTTAGCAATTATTAATTTTTCATGAGAAAAATTAGTAAACAATTGTTTTTATTTTAATTAATCAATGACAGGCATGTGGATTTTTGGAAAATTAACATTATATTCTAGTGGTTTTATAAAATATAAAAAGATATTATTTCTAGCTTGAACATGTTTCTTTTAAATTTATAACTCATCTGGTGGTGGTTTTTTGGTGAGAGGAATTTGTGTTAGTATATCTTAATTGTTTTATTCAGATATTACTGAAGTATCATTGAAACATACCTCTAGTTCGTGGTTGGCATTTTTTTCAAATGAGAGCAACTACTTACAAATATTTGTATTTTCTTTCTTATCTTGCTTTTTTGTACTATAAGAATAATATACTAGTATATTACTTTATTAAAGATGCATTTGAAGCACAGTGTGATCTTTAGTATTATGTCTTCTATTTCTCATTCTCAGGATTTTAATGTTTGAACATACATCTCGAAAATGTATTTTAATTGTGAAACAGATGGCTGCAAAACAGTACAATTTAGAAACTGAAATCCAACTTTTAAACACAGAGTCTTTCCAGTGATTTAAACGTCTGTGGTATGCCAAACTGTTTTTTTGTATGAATCAATGTTTTTTATTCTAGCTTGAAAGATGCTTCCTCTACTTCAGAGAGATCAGTCGCTCACCCAGTAATAATGACATTTTAACTTGAAAGAAACTGGTCGTTCTCTTCAAAGAGCACATTAAAAGTAGAACTTGTTTCATAGGAGTCATCACTTTGAAAAAAGCAGTTCCATCAGTTTTGAATCCTCTAATTGCTTTTGGAAATGTTCCTGCAATCATGTGCCACTAAATATTTCATTATAACAGTTAATCTGAATAAAATATTTATTACCATATGTACAAGCAACATGGTTTATGTATGCAGTTATTAATCGTGATAATACTCATGAAGGTATTTATTCAGTATAATACTGACTCTATAAAAGTTAACTACATCCCACTGTTAAAATTTTGCCTTTACAAGCTTCAAAAAACATTTTCTAGCCATGAGAAGAAAGATTAGTTTAAAATGGGATAATACAACATTCCCTCAATTAAATGCTGAGAGGGACTGAAAGAGGGAGAAGGAGTGGAGAGGTAGAAAGAGAGAAAATCAAATTAGGAGCAAAAAATGTGGATTTTTTTGAATGTAGTTTTGACTTCTTATCTTGGGTGAAACATGAAAGTCCATTAAATGTCATTTTCCTCATAAGGAAAGCAGGATCTCCAAAAATTCTTTCAGCTCCCAAGCTCTGTATCCGGGATGAAAGGCTGAGAGAAATTAGGAGACCACAGAAAAGGGTTTGAGCCAGTCGCTGGCCTCCGGTCTCCTTTCACCCAAGTCCACCACTGTGATCCCCTCTCAGTCCTGGCTTATTTTGTTACCCTTGAACAGCCGGGCTGACCATCAGCCTCCTGCTGACTTTAGCTCCTTCTGCCTCACTATATGCTTTTCTGCCACAACACTTGGCAACATGCTTGGGCCTCAGATTTGCTGCCAACAGACTGACCCAGTTATTGCCGTTGCTGCTCAGTTTCCTTGTGTTTTCACCCTGGCGGCCCTCTCCCCACCATCTCCACCAAGGCACGGCCACATCTGGGACCTCACTCAAACCCGCCCCACCTCTGGAATCTCTTCTTCAGGCATGATCTTGGGTTCAAACTTCCTATTTTTGCAGTTTGCCTGCCTAAGCACTTTTCTTTGACCACTCTTTGTCTTCTGATTCATTTACTCATTTATTTTACCTACAGGTCAGCCTTTTCCTCTGTTCTCTTCTAATCTAGTTTAGATTTTGAGTCTCTCTCTTCAATAATTTCTTTGTTAAGGCCCCAAACCTTCTTGTCCATTTTCCTTTAATTCTGCCTACCAAAACTGCAACCATGAATGAATCCAGCTCTTCAGCTTCAGCTTGCACGTAGACTGCTTTGTGCAGCTAAAAATCATCCAAACAAGTCAGATTGGTAACAGTCTATGAATTCATAGCCAACAAACTTACAAGGACCTTAAAATTGCCTGAATTTCTGTCAGGTGTCAGAAATCAGCTCATTTTGTATTTCTCTGAGGAAAATAAAAGGTTCTTTAATCTTCAATGACTGCAAACCTTTTGATTCTTTATTCACTCTCTGTTGATCTAGACTACAATTTCACTATCTCTTGCCTGCAAGTATTCACGCCTGCCTACATCTATAATGCCCCCCACCCCCTTTCATCCCTCTGTTATCGTGGCTATGTGCCTGCATCCTACCATAGGCTGTTCCATCATTGTGCTCTAGATCCTTGTTACTATCAGTTATCACCAGCTGTATCTCAATGACACTTAAACATGTTTGAGTCTTAGCTTTAAAAAAATCCCTGAAACAAACACCTTCTTCCAGCTACTTTTATGTTTTTCATAAACTTCTCATAAGGAGAGTTATGTATACATCCTGTTTCTATGTCTTCACTCGCCATTCTTTCTACACCCCAACACCATCTGGACTTTGTTCCCATAACTCCACTAAAAGACTCCTACCATCGTCAGCATTGCCCTCCTTACAGCTAACGCAAAATTGCCTCCCTCAGTCTTGTTCTTACTTGATCAGTCCCTACTAGTTGACTACATTTTCTTTCTTTGGTTTCCTAATAACATATATTTTTTCTTTCCCCTCCACTCCCTATCTGGTCATTTTTCTTTATAGTTCAATAGTTCAACAAATGTTACAGAATATCCGTGTATGTCGAGCCCTGTATGTTGAGCATGTTAACAGTGAACAAAACAACAAGATCCTTGCTCCTAAGTACTTTACATTTTAAGGGATGAGGGATTAAGTAATTTCACATAATTCTCAAAAGTGCTATGAAAATAGTAAATAGTTATATTAGAACCCAAATTAGAGTGCTTCTCACTCTTCCTCAACCTCTTTTGCTAGAGTCTTCGGAGTTTTAAATGGTGGAGCTTTCCAGAGCTCCATCCAAAGCTCTCTTATTTACTCTGTATTCACTCCTTAGTCAAACAATTTTTGTCCATGTGCCTATAACCCCTACATTTAAAATCTCACTCCATACCTCTTCTGAGCTGCACACTTTAAGTGCTTACCTCAAGGCCGCAGGCTGCGGGAGGACCCCCGGTGCCGCTGTGCCACCTGGAGTCTGTGGCTTCCCAAATATTGTAGCTGGGGAAGAGAGACTGGATGGTGAGGGAGCTTCTCACTGTCTGTCTGGCAGTGATATACTTCAATTTTTCCCACATTACGTCCATCCTGAGCTAGCCACAGAGCTTTACTACAAGGGGGCAGGGGCTTCCGTGGTAGCTCAGACGGTAAAGCGTCTGCCTGCATTGCAGGAGACCTGGTTTCAATCCCTGGGTCGGGAAAATCCCCTGGAGAAGGAAATGGCAACCCACTCCAGTACTCTTGCCCGGAAAGTTCCACGGATGCTTGGTAGGCTACAGTACATGGGGTCGCAAAGAGTTGGACACGACTGAGCAACTTCACTGGTTCACTGGGGGATGCAGTTTCCCAGATGCCCAGCAAGGAACAAGCTACTGATTAGCTCAAGCAATATCTACCACAAAAAGTATTATTTTAGACTTCTTTTTCTCCTTCCCCTTACCAATAAGCACTATGCTTATGGCAAACAGGGGATGCATCGCCTATGAATGGGCCTTTACGGAAAGATGTGTTGCTGGGGCTGCTGGGATTGCACTTAGAAGACAGCCTGCTGCTGTCAGCTTCTCTGGAGCCAGCCTTAGCTGGCGAGCGCTACCTAGGCCAAGATCATGCCCTTCCTGCAATGGCAACACCCCTGAACTGACTGTAACTGGAGGAGGACCAAGGCTTTACAGTTCCGTTTTTCTCTCTGACAAACTTGGTTTTCTTTCTCCAGTAAAGGGACTAGAGTGAGTAAAGATCATGAACAAAAGTATTTTAAATAAAAACAGAATCGGGCACCTTCTTTCCATAGGTATTTATACATCAAATTCTATTTGTGTGCTCAGTTGCATCTGACTCTTTGAAACCCCATGGACTATAGCATGCCAGGCTCCTCTGTCCATGGAATTTTCCATGTAAGAATATTGGAGTGGGTTGCCATTCCCTACTTCAGGGGATTTTTCTTGCCCCAGGGATGGATCATGCGTCTATTGCATTGGCAGGCAGATTCTTTACCACTAGCACCACCTGGGAAGCCCCCAAATTCTATGTAAGCCTTGTTTTTGGAAGAAATAACTTATGCCAGTTAGTAATGAGAGGCATCTGAAAACAGAGATAAGAGGTTAATTGGGAGTAGGATCACTTTCAGTCCAACTGGCCATGAGGACCCTGTCATTGGTAAGGGGAACACAGATGGGCCTGGACATAAAGTGGATGTCCAATTATTAAACCTCGCTCCACTGGTGCCACGGCCGGAGGGGAGTATGCATTAGCTAGTGGAAAGTGTCAGACCTCTGAGAAGAACTGGGAAACAAACTTTAAAAATAATGGGAATGAATGGCTATTGTTAAGCCCATTACTACCCTAGAAAAAGATCATGGAAAGGTGTGGGCAATTGATCACCAAGCATGAAAGTCTATAGACCTTCTGAAAGCTTACAAGAACAGTCTGCAACAGGAAGGCAGAAGAAACTGATGACTAGTTAAATGAGTGTAGAGCTCCAGATAAGATTAAATGCCCAATCAAGGGAGGTTAGTTAAGACAAGATCAGGGCCTGGTTGGGATAAAATGGGATTTGATATTTGCAAAGAGAATATCTGGGTGAATGACCCTGGACATTTTGAACCTCTAGACTCTTGGCATCTCTGTGATACTCTCGTGTTAATAATGCCTAATATTCTAAAGAGAAAATGAGACTTAGCCATTGTGTATTGACGGGTGCTGGAAGAGAACCTGTGGGTCTGAATTCTAAGAGTGCTTAATTAAGGGGACTAGAAAATAAGATTGGGCAGGAGAGCTTATTTATTGGGTTGGCTAAAAAGTTCATTTGGGGTATTAATGGATTCAATGGACATGAGTTTGAGCAAATTCAGGGAGATTGTGATGGAGAGAGAAGCCTGACATGCTGCAGTTCATGGTGTCGGAAAGAGTTGGACATGACTTAGTGACTGAACAAGAAGAAGAAATGAACAAATTTCTAGGAAAAGATAGCCTTCTAAGACTGAGTCTAGAAGAAATAGACAAGTTGAACATACCAATCACTAGAAGTGAAATTGAATTTGTAATAAAAACTCTCAGAAAACAAAAGTCTAGGTCTGGACAGCTTCACAGTGGATATGACCAAACATATAAAGAAAAACTTTTATCTATACTTCTCAAACTATTCCAAAAAATCTGTAGGGGAGAACACTCCCAGATTCATTCTATGAGGCCACCATTACCCTGATACCATACAAAGCCACTATAAAAAAGAAAATTACAAGCCAATAGCTCTGATGAATATGGATGAAAAAATCTTCAACAAAATATTAGTAATTCAACAATAAGATTATACACCATGATCAAGTTGGATTTACTCCAGTGTCACAAGGATGATTCAACAAACTCAAATCCATTTTATATATATATATATATATAATGTATATAAATATATATGAAGCTCAAGCTTGTATATATATAAGCTCATATACACACATACACACACACACACACACACACATATATATATATGAAACTCAAGCTGGAATGAAGATTGCCGGGAGAAGTATCAATAACCTCAGATATGCAGATGTTGCCAACCTTACGGCAGAAAGCAAAAAAGAACTAAAGAGCCTCTTGATGAAAGTGAAAGAGGAAAGTGAAAAAGTTGGCTTAACACTCAACATTCAAAAAACTAATATCGTGGCATCTGGTCCCATCACTTCATGGTGAATAGATGGGGAAACAATGAAAACAATGAGAGACTTTATTTTCTTGGGCTCCAAAATCACTGCGGATGGTGACTACAGCCATGAAATTAAAAGGTGCTTGCTCCTTGAAAGAAAAGTTATGACCAACATAGACAGCATATTAAAAAGCAGAGGCATTACTTTGCCAACAAAGGTCCATCTAGTCAAAGCTATGTTTTTCCAGTAGTCATGTATGGATGTGAGAGTTGGACCATAAAGAAAGCTGAGTGCTGAAGAATTGATGCTTTTGAGCTGTGGTGTTGGAGAAGACTCTTGAGAGTCCCTTGGACTGCAAGGAGATCCAACCAGTCCATCCTAAAGGAAATCAGTCCTGAATAATCATTGGAGTGACTGATGCTGAAGCTGAAACTCCAATACTTTGGCCACCTTATGCGAAGAACTGACTCTTTGGAAAAGACCCTGATGCTGGAAAATATTGAAGGCAGGAGAAGAAGGAGACAACAGAGGATGAGAAGGTTGGATGGTATCACAGAGTCAATGGACATGAGTTTGAACAAGCTTCAGGAGTTGGTGACGGACAGGGAGGCCTGGTGTGCTGGAGTCCATGGGATCACAAAGAGTTGGACACGACTGAGTGACTGAACCAAACTGTTGCTACAATAAAAGAGGGATTTGGTAGTACTTATATATTTCTTGATGAAAAAAAAAACCAGTAAAATCACTGTAAATGTGGTATGGTTTATAGCATTATAATAATATAATTATATAATAATTATTTTATTTCATTTTCTCTACAAGAAAACTCCTTTAAGGACATAAAGTAGAAAAGAAAACCACCATCTGGAAAATAATAGCAATGAAACAACTGACAAAGGATTAATTTCCAAAAGATACAAGCAGCTCATTCAACTTAATGCCAGAAAAACAAACAACTCAATCAAAAAGTGGGCAAAAATCCTAAACAAACATTTCTCCAAAGAAGACACACAGATGGCTAGTAAGTACATGAAAAGATGCTCAGCATCGTTCATTATTAGAGAAATGCAAATGAAACTACAGTGAGATCTCACTCCCACCAGTTAGAATGGCAATCATCAAAAACTTTTAAAATAATAGATGCTGGAGAGGATGTGGAGAAAAGGAACCCTTCTGTACTGTAGGTGGGAATGTAAATTGATACAGCCACTATTGCAGACAGCATGGAGATTCCTTAAAAAAAAAAAAGTAATAAAACTACCATGTGATCCAACCATTATGGTTTTCTCATATACCCAGAGAAAAACATAACTGAAAAAGTCACATATGCCCCCAATGTTCATTGCAGCACTATTTAAAGTAGCTAGGACATGGAAACAACCTAGATATCCATCAACAGATAAATGGATAAAGAAACTGTGGTACATATATACAATGGAATATTCAATTCAGTTCAGTCGCTCAGTCGTTTCTGACTCTTTGCGACCCCATGAACCCCAGAACGCCAGGCCTTCCTGTCCATCACCAACTCCCAGAGTTTACCCAAACTCATCTCCACTGAGTCAGTGATGCCATCCAACCATCTCAGCCTCTGTCGTCCCCTTCTTCACCCACCTTCAATCTTTCCCATCATCAACGTCTTTTCAAATGAGTCAGCTCTTCGCATCAGGTGGCCACAGTATTGGAGTTTCAGCTTCAATAACAGTCCTCCCAATGAACACCCAGGACTGATCTCCTTTAGGATGGACTGGTTGGATCTCCTTGTAGTCCAAGGGACTCTCAAGAGTCTTCTCCAACACCACAGCTCAAAAGCATCAATTTATCAGCACTCAGCTTTCTTTATAGTCCAACTCTCACATCCATACATGACTACTGGAAAAACCATAGCCTTGTCTAGATGGACCTTTGTTGGCAAAGTAATGTCTCTGCTTTTTAATATGCTGTCTAGGTTGGTCATCACTTTTCTTCCAAGGAGTAAGCGTCTTTTAATTTCATGGCTGCAATCACCATCAGCAGTGATTTTGGAGCCCCCAAAAATAAAGTCAGACACTGTTTCCACTGTTTTCCCATCTATGTGCCATGAAGTGACGGGACCAGATGCCATGATCTTAGTTTCTGAATGTTGAGCTTTAAGCCAACTTTTTCACTCTCCTCTTCCACTTTCATCAAGACATTTTTTAGTTCCTCTTCACTTTCTGCCATAAGGGTGGTGTCATTTGCATATCTGAAGTTATTGATATTTCTCCTGGCAATCTTGATTGCAGCTTGTGCTTCTTCCAGCCTAGCGTTCTCATGATGTACTCCGCATATAAGTTAAATAAGCAGGGTGACAATATACGGCCTTCACGTACTCAATTTCCTATTTGGAACCAGTCTGTTGTTCCATGTCTAGTTCTAACTGTTGCTTCCTGACCTGCATACAGGTTTCTCAAGAGGCAGGTCAGGTGGTCTGGTATTCCCATCTCTTTCAGAATTTTCCACAGTTTATTGTGATCCATACAGTCAAAGACTTTGGCATAGTCAATAAAGCAGAAATAGATGTTTTTCTGGAACTCTCTTGCTTTTTCAATGATCCAGCGGATGTTGGCAATTTGATCTCTGGTTCCTCTACCTTTTCTAAAACTAGCTTGAACATCTGGAAGTTCACGGTTCACGTATTGTTGAAGGCTGTCTTGGAGAATTTTGAGCATTACTTTACTAGCATGTGAGATGAGTGCAATTGTGTGGTAGTTTGAACATACTTTGGCATTGCTCTTCTTTGGGATTGGAATAAAAACTGATCTTTTCCAGTCCTGTGGCCACTGCTGAGTTTTCCATATTTGCTGGCATATTGAGTGCAGCACTTTCACAGCATCATCTTGTAGGATTTGAAATAGCTCAACTGGAATTCCATCATCTCCACTAGCTTTGTTCATAATGATGCTTCCTAAGGCCCACTTAACTTCACATTCCATGATGTCTGGCTCTAGGTGAGTGATCACACCACCATGATTATCTGGGTCATGATGATCTGTTTTGTATGGTTCTTCTGTGTATTCTTGTCACCTCTTCTTAATATCTTCTGCTTCTGTTAGGTCCATACCATTTCTGTCCTTTATTGTGCCTATTTTTGCATGAAATGTTCCCTTGGTATCTCTAATTTTCTTGAAGAGATCTCTAGTCTTTCCCATTCTATTGCTTTCCTTTATTTCTTTGCATTGATCACTGTGGAAGGCTTTTTTATCTCTCCTTGCTATTCTTTGGAACTATGCATTCAAATGAGTGTATCTTTCCTTTTCTCCTTTGCTTTTTGCTTCTCTTCTCTTCTCAGCTATCTATAAGGCCTCCTCAGACAGCCATTTTGCTTTTTTGTATTTCTTTTTCTTGGGGATGGTCTTGATCCCTGTCTCCTTTCAATGTTATGAACCTCTGTCCATAGTTCATCAAGCACTCTGTCTATCAGATCTCATCCCTTAAATCTATTTCTCACTTCCACTGTATAACTGTATAGGATTTGATTCAGGTCATACTTAAATGGTCTTATGGTTATCGCCACTTTCTTCAATTTAAGTGTAAATTTGGCTATAAAGAGTTCATGATCTGAGCCATAGACAGTTCCTGGTCTTGTTTTTGCTGACTGTATAGAGCTTCTCCATCTTTGGCTGCAAACAATATAATCAATCTGATTTCGGTGTTGACCATCTGGTGATGTCCAGTTGTCGAGTCTTCTCTTGTGTTGTTGGAAGAGGGTGTTTGCTATGCCCAGTGCGTTCTCTTGGCAAAACTCTATTAGCCTTTGCCCTGCTTCATGCTGTACTCCAAGGCCAAATTTTCCTGTTACTCCAGGTGTTCCTTGACTTCCTACTTTTGCATTCTAGTCCCTATAATGAAAAGGACATCTTTTTGGGTTGTTAGTTCTAAAAGGTCTTGTATGTCTTCTTGGAACCATTCAACTTCAGCTTCTTCAGTGTTACTGATCGGGGCATAGACTTGGATTACCGTGAATATTGAATGGTTTGCCTTGGAAATGAACAGAGATCATTCTGTCGTTTTTCAGATTGCAT
This sequence comes from Okapia johnstoni, assembly GCA_024291935.2. Lineage (NCBI taxonomy): Eukaryota > Metazoa > Chordata > Mammalia > Artiodactyla > Giraffidae > Okapia > Okapia johnstoni. Next base: position 140,352,235 of record CM044308.1, read on the forward strand.
CCAAGTACTGCATATCAGACTCTTTTGTTGACTATGATGGCTACTCCATTTCTTCTAAGGGATTCCTGCCCACAGTAGTAGATATAATGGTCATCTGAGTTAAATTCACCCATTCCAGTCCATCTTAGTTCGCTGATTCCTAGAATGTTGACGTTCACTCTTGTCATCTCCTGTTTGACCACTTCCAATTTGCCTTGATTCATGGACCTAACATTCCATGTTCCTATGCAATATTGCTCTTTACAGCATCGGACCTTGCTTCTATCACCAGTCACATCCACAACTGGGTGTTGTTTTTGCTTTGGCTCCATCCCTTCATTCTTTCTGGAGTTATTTCTCCGCTGATCTCCAGCATCATATTGGACATCTACTGACCTGGGGACTTCATCTTTCATTGTCCTATCTTTCTGCTTTTTTCATACTGTTCATTGTAATCAGCCACAAAAAGAAATGCATTTGCATCAGTGCTAATGAGGTGGATGAATATTATACATGGCCTATTATACAGAGTGAAGTAAGTCAGAAAGAGGAAAACAAAGATTGTATACTAATGCATATATGTGGAATGTAGAATAAACTATGGTGTTGGAGAAGACTCTTGAGAGTCCCTTAGGCTTCAAGGAGATCCAACCAGTTCATCCTAAAGGAAATCAGTCCTGCATATTCATTGGAAGGACTGATGCTGAAGCTGAAACTCCAGTACTTTGGCCACCTGATGTGAAGAGCTGACTCATTGAAAAAGACCCTCATGCTGGGAAAGACTGAAGGCAGGAGAAGGGGGCAACAGAGAATGAAATGGTTGGATGGCATCACCGACTCGATGGACATGAGTTTAAGCATACTCTGGGAGCTGGTGATGGACAGGGAGGCCCGGCATGCTGCAGTCCATGGGGTCGCAAAGAGTCGGACACGACGGCGTGACTGAACTGAACTGAACTGAGAAAGATGGTTCTCATGAACCAATTTGTAGGGCAGACATAGAGGACAGACTTATGAACACAGGATGGGGAAGAGAGGGTGGGATGAGCAAAGAGAGTAGCATGGAAACATATACATTACCATATGTAAAACAGATAGCCAGTGGGAATTTGCTGTATGACTCAAGGAATTCAAACTGGGGATCTGTGACAACAGAGGGGTGGGATAGATTGGGAAGTGGGATGGAGGTTCAAGAGGGAGACTGATTCATATATACCTATGGCTGATTCATGTTGATGTTTGGCAGAAACCAACACAATATTGTAAAGCAATCATCCTTCAGTTAAAAATAAATAAAAAAAGAAAACCACCATCTGGATTTTCCTATAGGGTTATGGCGATCATTAGTTCAGAAATGTAAAAAATAACTGGAAAGAATCCCTGTATGTTACATGTCATCAAATGAAATGTTTGAAATAGTAACTCAAAGCAAGGAAATCTATTTCCTTAATTAAAAACAATTAATTTGAATCAATGTAAAGTCATATATAACATTTGTAAAAATTATTTATAAGTTCATAAGACCCTGAAACATATTTATCAATGCTTTAAGTCTTATAAGAAATGAGGTCATTTCCTTAGGTTGTTATTCATAGACAATAGGCAAAATAAAAAGAGAATTATTTACATATATATATATATATATATATATGTCTTTATTCATAGACAAGTAGGCAAAATAATAGCAGAGAATTTTATATATATTTGTCAAGAGTGCATAGCATTTATTATGTTCTACAAAAATTTTACATTTGATATTCAAATATTTTCTGATTTTAATAAATTAAGTTTTATAAATGAACACCTTCCAATATTAAAGATAGCTCAGGACTTTTTGTATTTAAAGGGTGAGATATAGGCCTTCTGGATAAATGACTACATTTTGGCCTAATTTTCCCCATACAATTATTATACCTCTTAGACAAACTAAGTTTTGTTGTACCCCAATTGACAATAAGACTTAAATCTGGAAGCAAAGTATTTGATCTCGTGTTGTCCTCTCTTACTTTATTACCAAGAATCTTCTTTGAATTTTGGTTAGTTCCTTTACAACTTGTGTTCATCTTCTGGCTTTGACTAGTGTGGTGTTTTTTATTTATACATGGGTTTTTCATTTCAGTTGGATGTACTGTATTCTTGTGATCAATAGAAGGAAAAAGTGTTTGAGATGATGTTTTTCCAAAGGATCCAGTGGGTAAATCTTGGAGATAGCTGGGAAAATGTTGGTTAATTTTACATTCATAGATTGATTTTCTTGAATTTGAATCATCTAATTTGATAGAATATAGATTATCTATTGTTATACTCTGATAAGTATCATTTGGACTCTGAAGTGTATTCAATTTTTCAGAATTATGTTGAGGTAAGATAGGTAAAATTCTAGGTTTGTTTTGTTTTAAGACTAATCCAGTACCAGGAATAAAAAGTTTTGGTTCTTCCTGTTTGGGCAGATGAGTGATGTCTGTGTTTGAAACAGAATGATGTACATGTCCATTCACCGCTCTCTCTTTCCAGATTAAAGGGTTATATATAACTTGTCCATCAATAGGGCATGAATTGCACTTGTGGAGTAACCAACTGTCAATACACTTCCTATGAAACTTAAAAAAAAGTTATGTTAGTGAGAGATACAATATCTTATTTATAATGTATAGTATTCATACAAATTTTCCCATATCATCACTGTGTTCCTTTTAAAACTTTCATAAAATTGGAAGGTAATACAATTTATCATGTTTTATGGAAATATTTTGAAGAAGCTCTCTTAAAAATGTAGTTGGTTATAGACTGATTGCTATTTTCCACATTAAAATGAAAAGCCCTCTATGGATACCATTTCACTGTTACTTTCTAATGAATGAGTATTATTAAATAATAAAAATGTCATAGTCAACTTGTGTTGAATATTTATATGATGATGGTAAGACATAATATCATAAATCGTAAAAGTTTATTTATTAAAACTACTTTATCTAAGAAAAAACCTGGTTACCACCACATAGCGATTCAGCAACATTAAAACTTTGATTTCAGTGAGTCCATTTGAAATTAAGCATTTCTGTTTCATTTGAAGAATCATAAATTAGTATATTCTATAAGCTTTTTCTCTTTATCAGTAACCAAAGTAGACAAAAGTATTTAACTTGAAGTGTCATTTTATATTTCCTCAGTAGTATATACAGAAATGAATCCTAATTAATAGGAATCCATCCTTGGGAGGCAGAGCCACCTTCTCAACAGTCTCTGTTCTAGCTTTTTACACACACTGTTCAATCTGAACATCTCTGCTCATAATCCAACTAAAAAAGTAAAAACAGAGACTTAAATTGCCATTCCTTTGTGAAAACTGGCCCTACAGGGAAAGTCAAACTAAAATGATGTGACTTCTACCTTGTGAGTACATGGTAGCAGTCTCGTATGCTGACCACGATGAAATGCCTTCAAACAAAGTCGACACTGGTATCCTGGAGCAAGCAGTTTACTATTCTTTGTGACCAGAAAGAGAGGCAGTGACTTTACCACGTGTTTTGGTGTATAAATTTGGCTAAGTGAGAATAAGCAGAGAGATATGAATGGTCATATGTGATTATAGATCAGGAAGCAAACAATAGTACAGGTAATAACCTCCATATAAACAATGCAAATGAACCCAATACTTTTTAGAACTGAAGATAATAAATCTCATGCATTATAAATTTAAAAATCTATTGCCTTGATCTTGAACAAGATGGATCCAACTTCAACATCAACTTCATAAAGAACAAAATTTAGTCATTTCAAACAAAAATACTAACTTGAAATTTTTTGAGTTGAGCTTTTTCACATCAATGAAACCAGAACAGACTTTTGATGAAAACTATATATTTTCATATATATGAGCTGAGCTAACACAAAGGCTTATGTTTAGAAAAATATAACCCAATTCACTTTGTCATCTGGTAGAAAGTAAGGTGGATGGTAGGCCATATTAAATATTCCAGGCTACTATGAAAAATTGGTAGGTCATAATTTATGAAGAAACTTATTTCACATGGGGCATATGCTTACTACTTCAGTACTGTTAGACCATGTAAATGTACTGTAAAAATACAAACCCCATTTTTGTACCAAAAATACCAACAAACGTAACTAACATTATGCAATGTAAATTTGATGCCACTAGCAGCTGATAAAACAGATGAAACAAATATTTAAAAACAAAAGCTTTGTTTAAAGGTTAGATGCATTTTTGTTATTCAAAGGTTATTCAGAATAAAGTTAAAATATATTCTTAGAAAACTTTATACTTTTCATTACTCTATAGATACACTTCTCATTAACTCTGCAGATAAACTACAAAAATTGCCTTTACTAAGGTCATGTAATTATCAACTAAAAAAAAAAATCTGTGTGTTTATATTATTTCAGGTTATTAATCAGTTTTTTATCTTGAAACTCTTATTTATTCCATTTTCTCTGCCTAGAACATTCTTCTATCCCTAAAGTTCTCTTGCCTACCTCCACAATATCTCTTAAACCATTAGTTACAGAATTTATCATTAATAGTTTGACGTGTGATACCCAGCCAGGGTCAAGGAAAATGGAGATGAAGAGCCTTATTTCACACCCACAAAGCATTTTATAGTCCACAAGAGCTATGGTCTCTGAAGTGTGTGGAGCACCCACAGGGCATAGGCTAGGTTTCTACTGGGTTGGACAGAAATCTATCAATCATCTATCTAGATATAGACATACTATATATATATATATATATATATGTAGGATAGAAATATATATACATAGGATAAAATTTTAAATATATATATTACATATATAATGAACAGGCACAATTTTTGTTTGGTTAATTCATTGAAATTGTCTTTTAAAAAATATTTCAATTTTATCCCATTCTTTTAAAATGAACTTTGTTAATGTTTTATAGTGTACCTAATATAGTAATTATACACAGTAAGTTTAATTTTCTTTCATTAATAAGAAATATGACAAAAACTGTCCTCTAGTAAAGAGGCTGAGTCAGGGTTTTGAAATACAACCAATCCCTTCAACACTCTTCCATGGGGGTGGAGTAGAGGGGCAATGAGAAAAGAAAGACTTCCTTCCCCTAGTGGCCAATTGTTGTTTAGTTGCTAAGGATGACTTTGCAACCCCATGGACTGTAGCCGGCCAGGCTCCTCTGTTCATTGAATTTCCCAGCAAGAATACTGGAGTGGGTTGCCATTTCCTTCTCCAGGGGATCTTTGAACCCACGTCTCCTGTATTTACAGGTGAGTTCTTTACCATTGAACCACCTGGGAAGTCCCAGGGGCTGATTACTTCAAAGCCAATCTCATAGCTAACTGTATTTTTTCATTATATTAACTCCTATCAGTTTTAATTTTATATTTATTTTGATGATCATTACTAAGAAAACTACTATAACTACTATATCCCTAATATAATCTTTGGTAGAATTAATAATAATAACATAATAGTAGACAGCATTATTTGAATATTTACTGTGTGTATTAATTTCACATGCACAAAATTTCTGTAAGACTGGCTTTATAACTGTCCCTATTTTAAAGATAAATAAAAATGTTGCAGGGAGGAGTGAAATAACTAGCCCAAAAGTTGCATACCCAACCTGTGGCTGTACTAGGACTGGATTTAAGCATTCTGACTCCAGAGCTTTGCTCTTCACTTGAATGCTATATCATCTAGTACATAATAGTACTTGATCAATACACATTTATTGAATAAAGAAATGAATAAAACTTATACAAACTGAAAAATTATTTAAATATTTCCCCAAATACAAACTTCACTGAGAATCTTACTCTTGCTTTTCTTGAAAATGTGGCATCTTTTCCTCTATCTCATTTTTAGTATCGACATATTTTACAGTTTTATCTGACCTTTTCCCCAGCGATCTCCATTTTTGATTTCTCTTCTGTAATACGTAAAAAGTGAATGTTACTTGGCAATTTGTGGAAACTTTTACCTTGTGCATTAAAATCAGTAGGATGCGTATCAGTTAAATAATAATGTAAATAAAGACTCATCATTTTAAAATATAGCTTTTTAACACATTAAAGAAATTGCAAATTATTAGTCACTCTTACATACTGTTGCACAGCTACTCTAACATTACTTTTAAAGGTAAAATTTTAACCTATTAATCAATAATGGTAATTGTGGATGTTTTATCTTGTGTAGTAAGTTCAGCACCAGGAGACACTTATTTACTTGTTAAATTCAAGTGATGTAAGAAATTTTAAAACCATAAATAGTCATTAGTAATAAATCATTTGGTGTGTTGAGATCTTTTTTTCAAAATGAATTTTCAAGCTTGATGGCCATTAATTTCTGTCCTTATGATTTATATATGATATCATCACATATTTGTTATTGTGTTGAATTTTATAAATTACTGATGTAAGAACCAATTGCCTAGAAAACCTTATGAAAAAGTTATCCAAAAAATCATTGTCTTTGGTTTTTATTCAGACACAGTCAGCTCTATTCCAGTGTTATCTATTCTTAGATTTTACTTAGATTTACAATGGGACAAATACAAACACTATATGAAATTCAAGAAGGATACTGTACCTCACGAAACATAAATGAGTGAGAAAGATGACAGCAGCTATCAAAACAATCCTGGCATAAGTGATATTCTATACATTTGGTACACCTAAAAATGCAAAACACCAGAACATACAGGAAAAAAAATCCAGTTATTTGATGATTTTTGGTGAAAAACGCTGGTTAAGATTTCCTGGTAACTATGCAGATAATGACAAGGCCCATCTTAAGTCTCACCTATATTAGTTTCCTGTTGCTACTGTAACAAATTACAAATTTAGCAGCTTAAACAACACTTTATTATCTTATAATTTTGTAGGTTGGAAGTTGGACATGGGTCTCAATGGGTTTCAAATCAAGGGGTCCACAAAAATTGCATTCCTTTTTGGAGGCTATAGGGGAGATCTGCTTTTCTGTCCTTTCTTCTGGAGGCTGCCCACCTTCCTTAGCTTAGTTTGTGTCCCTTTACTCCTCAAAGCAAGCAATGCAGTATCTCTCTGTGCCTTCCTTCCACAGTCACGTATTCCTTTGATTGTCTTCTTTGCCACCCTCTTCCACTTTTAAGAACCCTTGTGATTAAACACTGAGCCCAGGCAGTGCAGGATAATCTCCTTATTTCAAGGTCAGATGATTAGCAGTCTGAATTTCACCAAACCTTAATTCTCCTACAACATGTAACCTAACATACAGGTTCTGGGTGTGAAGATGTGGATATATTGCTGCTGCTGCTGCTAAGTCGCTTCAGTTGTGTCCGACTCTGTGCGACCCCATAGATGGCAGCCCACCAGGCTCCGCCATCCCTGGGATTCTCCAGGCAAGAACACTGGAGTGAATTGCCATTTCCTTCTCCAGTGCACGAAAGGGAAAAGTGAAAGTGAAGTTGCTCAGTCATGTCCGACTCTTAGTGACACCATGTACTGTAGCCTACCAAGCTCCTCCGTCCATGGGATTTTCCAGGGGAGAGTACTGGAGTGGGGTGCCATTGCCTTCTCCGGTGGATATATTGGGGAGGCTATTATTTTGCCTACCACACACCCCTACCATGATGTCTTCCTGGAATACCTTATCCTGAATCTACCTCTTTCTCTAAGTTCCTTAGGTCCAACAGCCTATTAGATATTCTATCATTTGATTACCCAGTGTTTTCCTACGATTTCATGAATGCTAGAGTTATACTTAGTAGAAAGGTTCTTGAAAACAGAATTGTACTATATTCTCTCTTGTCCCTCACAAAATGGAAAAACCTATATGTATAAAAATTTTGTGATAAAAACTATTGATATGATACAAATTTTCACTTTCTGCCAAATTCAATCTAAGCATATATTACTTACATAAAATTTTGGCACAAGCAGAGAATTCTAATTTACTTGCAGCATATTCACCAAAAAATAACATTTCAAGCAATATAATAATGTTATTTTCTTACTCAAGTTATCAAAGAATGAGAAGATTATTTCCAAGAGAAATTTGGGAAAATATATCCTTCAGACATCTTATAAACAGCAAGTATTAATTTATTCATTAGTATTATTTATATACACAAGAAAGATTCTTAACAACATCAGAGCAATGGTGTAATTTATTCAATACATCAGATTATGCTGGGCTAGAAAAAGTTAAGCATTTCTGTATTGATATATATATGATATTTTTGAAATGAAAAGATAATAAGTATTAATAGCTATATTATGAACTTTAATGAAGAAGGAACTGAAAAGCTTTCTAGTTTATCTTGCCTCTTATTCAAACCATTACTAAACTACTGGAAATAGTTCTTTCAGGCTAACGGCTGAAATCTTAGTATTTGAGGGAGTGGAATAGTGCATTCTTTAATTTGTAAAAGAAAATTGATTTGAATAATTGTGAACCAAATGCATATAGAAGAAGTTATTCTGAGAGTGTGGAACAGCAGCAGGCAGGGAGCAGAACAGTGGAGAATACCTGTATTGAGGGGTAGTAGGAAGAATCACCCATGGGGACAGAAAGCGCAGTCAGAGGGACAGGGGAGAGCACTGTCATTAACAAAAACAAGATAATTTACCAAAGCCACTCACACATTAACCATTTGAGAAACACATCACTAAAAAGACTGAAAATTTTACACTGTGACGTTCACCTGTCCTTATTCCCCACCCAAGCTATTTCTCCCAACTTACTTTTCCACATGTTATCTTGGTCCCTTATTTTTCTTACTCACCCCTCCTGAAAAAATTCAGATTGCCAGAACAACGACTGCTAGTGCCAAATATCAAGTCTTTCCTTTTTCTAGAATTCTCTTTAACCAACATTCCAGAAACTGTCCGAACACTTCCTGCCAAACCTTATAAAAATTCTGCCCTTCTTCCTCAAGTGAAAAGGCTCCTTTGGAGCTTTCTCAGGCTAGCTGTTTTCCAATAAAGACTTTGGCGAACAGTGCTCTGGCTGATTTGTTTTTATGTGACACATTGAGAAAACAAAGTATTAGAACAGTTCCAAGAGGAAGGTATCATTCACTGTTGGGGTGATAAAAACAGGTGTATAGTTTTATGAGAGGGTTTTAAAAATATATTAATTGGGCTCATCATAATGTAATTCCAGGACGACTGACTGCATTTTAGAAAAATTTTAGCAAAGGTTGAAACAAGATATTTTCTTCTTCACATACAGTTAACTTTTAAGATTTTAATTATGAAAGAACAATTTTCCAAGCGTAGCAATTAATTGATATTTTATTGTGGGACTTGTGGGAAAGTTTGAGGATTACTTAAAAAGTAATGAAAATTTCTTTCTCTCCTAAGTATCTTGTTGTGGTGGTTTAAGATGTAAAAGGAAACAAAACATGCATCACTGCAATTTGGAGGTGGGGGCGAGTTAACTTCAGTTGATCTAGTCAATATCCCTCTGGCTCAGTCCTAGAAGTTTTTGGCAATGACTTCATAGGTGGTTCAAAAAAAGTTACAGGGGATGAGAGGTCTCTCTAGCAGGGCTCTGAGCTTGCAAACTGATTTAAGCCAAATTATAAATCCTGTGTTCAGAGCTTCCAAGAAAGAATGCTAGTTCAGACTCACAGTCTAGACCAGAATGCAAAGTTAATACTCTGTGTGAGTAAAGGAGATAAAACAACTGAAATTCCTGAGGTACAGGGCTGACACAGATCACTAGTCTGAAAAGCCTGAATAAGCAGCCTAATCCTATATAGGGCAAACACGAAAACAAAACAAAACAGCCCCCACCCCCCAAAAAACAAACAAACAAAACAAAAACAAAAATAAAGGAGGAAAAGAAGCTTAAATGGCTAGTACTCTAACGTTCAAAGTTTCCTAAATTAAAAAAAAAGACTACAAGCTTATAATTTTACTAACTGATACTTACTTGTAACACTTCCCCTCAAGTGGAAATTGTTGACATTTATTACAAGGAATTCCAAGATGCTTGTCTAATCGTTCTGTCTCAGCTGCAGTCACAAGTTTGTTCGAGTTTTTGAATTCCTCTAAAATAAGATTTAATGGTCCAAAGTCTTTCCGACACAGAGGACATTTCAACATGGAAGAGTTCAACGTCACATCCTGATAATTAGCTAAGATCTTCATACATTTTATATGAACACTGTTGCCACAGCCAAACCTGTTAGAAATAAAATCCATGTTTACGATTTGTATGCAGCAAAGTTTATTTACATAAATAAGTTTTCTGTGCTACCATTTTTGTTTCCCATAAAAATAGATTCGGAACTGATTATTTATAGCCTGATTACAGACATGAACGGGGCTTCCCTGATGGCTCAGTGGTAAAGAATCCATCTGCAATTCAGGAGACATGAGACACGGGTTTGATCTCTGGGTAAGGAAGATCCCCTGGAGGAGGAAATAGCAACCCACTCCATCATTCTTGCCTGAAAAATCCCATGGACAGAGGAGCCTGGTGAGCTTATAGTCCGAAGAGTCACGAGGAACTGGACACAACTGGGAAACTGAGCACACACACACACATAAATACTATCTTATCTATCTAGTCTAATCTATCATATTTAATTTAGTATATCAGAATTCCACACAAAATGTTCCCCATTTCAATGAAATTGGCAGTAAAAGATTTTGCATCATTATATTTTTCATTTTTAAATTGAGAATGAATACAGTCTTATCAAAGAGGAAAATTATAATAATTATTTTTAAATAAAAAATGTTACTGAGAGCAGAGGTGTCACCTTATTTTTCTAGAAATTACACTAACATAAATGTGGTAGTACCCAGTTAATATCTGCTGAGAGAAATAATATTTTGGGAAATAGTTAATAATTTCAAAATATGCAAAACAAGCAGCTATGTGAAAAAATACAATGTGGATGAAAATTTTAGTAAATAACCAAGGAAAAAAAAGTTAAAAAGTTAAATACCAAATGGTTGCTCAGATTTTCCAAGTCCAACTTTATAGTGCGTTTAAGAATAGTTGAGTACAAAACCCTTAATAAACATTTAGGTATAAGTGGAATTTTGAATTATTTAGGTTTAAAGACAAAATTTAGAAAAGCTGAAGAGAATTTTTTTTTTTAATCATTTTAAAGTAAAATAATCATTACTTTCAGAAAACTCTTTGTAACCACTCTAAGCAATGGCATTTGTTCAGGCTAAGCCATTTCAGCCATGTCCGAATCTTTGCAACCTCATAGACTGTAGCCCACTAGGCTCCTCTGTCCATGGGATTCTCCAGGCAAGATTACTGGAGTGGGCTGCCACGTGTTCCTCCAGGGGATCTTTGGGTCCCAGGGATCAAACCTGCATCTCACATCTCCTGCATTAACAGGCGGCTTATAAGCCATGGCATTTGTTCATGTGTATAAAACAAAAACATGAAAATTATCTACTTTAATAACTTAAAGCGAAAAGGGAAATCAAGTAGAATTTATTTTTTAATTTTCACCCTTTAAATGTAGCCAGAAATATTTAGAGTAAGAACAAGATCTCTTTAAACATACATGTTAGGAAATAAAAGGCTAATTAAATATGATTACTTAAATATGTATTATTTTTCTATCAACATGTTTCATAACAATACATTATAAGCACATTGAATTAGAATTTTTTTCATAAGTTTGTAGAATCTAAAGAAAACTCATGTTACCTGCAAAAGGTGACAGGAAGCTTTTTCTCTAAAAGTACTTCTTGACAAATAGAGCAGATATCATCTGAACTGATTTCCTTCTGTTTAATGTAACCGTCTTCTTCAATCTGTGCATTTTCACTGTTCATTTCTTGTTGGGGAGTTTGAACTCGATGTATTTCCTGAAGCAAATCGTTGATTTCCCTTTCCACAAGACCTAACCTCAAAGCAGCTGGTGATAAATTCCAAAGTATTAAAATTTGATGGCAAATTGGAGATACAGAAACAACTTAGGCTGAAATTAGCATTTTTTATCAGAAAGACAGACTTGGTTGAATTATTACACTGACATTTACTATTTATTGTATTCCTTTCAGAGCCAAAAGGTCAGAAAAGAGTTATTTATAAAGGAATGAAAGTTATCTCTTATTTTCTTGTTACTGTAGAGAGTTGGTACAACTAGTACCTTATAAGTGTTTTAGATTAATTATATGACAGTGTTCATACTTGGATTGGTGCTGCAATCATCTCTTACATTTTTATTTCTTATTCAAAAACAATACTTTATCAACATACAAGAGTATTAAAAGAAATGGGTGCAAATTCAGAAAGGGGAAGAGATATTTGAGTAGTTAGTGTAATTAATGTTTGTTAGATGAATAAATTAGTAAATAGATAATGAGAGAGCAAGACTCCACTGTGCTATTTTCCTCTCTCAGTTTTATGCCCCTACAAGAGCATCTCAGTAGCCACATCCTTCACAGATTTGGCCAGTATTCCTCAGGACAACCTATTAGGAACTATGTTATCTATACCGTTGGGAAGGACAGTTTTTGAATTCCGAATCTTCTCCATCCGGCATCCTACTTGGTGCTCTCAGCGCATGCAGTTTTTGATCAAGGCATCCCAGGTTCCTTTTTTCTCTGGCCCATTCCCATGTTCTTTTCTCTTCCTCTCTCCTTAACATGCCATAATTAAAATGCCAGCTGTTATTGGCCCCCCTGAGTTCTAGTCATTTTATACATTCTTTAATACATATAGATTAAAAATCACTTGCAAGATAATTAAAAGCTTCATTTTCCCCTAAAAAGATTACCACTTACACACTAAAAATACTGAAAACCTCACGGTTACATTTGACTATAGAGATCTCTGTTCCTTGTCTAAGGTGGGGTGGCAGGTGGAATGTGGGAGGGTATTATACTTTAATTAACCATTACTTTGGAGGATGAGGGCTATTTGTCACAGGGACAGAGCAACATCTGCTCCCTAAAAAAAAGAGGAAGAGAATGAAGAACAAAAGATTTCTCCACAGTAGCAGAAATATTGAATCATAAAATTTCATAATATGAGCTGGCTACAAAATATTGTCTATGGTATAACATGAATCAGAGAATAAAAGGGAGAAACAAACTCTTCTGAAATTAATTTGGAAATATTAATGTAAGAGACTATGAAAGAATCCTCTTTAATAGAGAAGAGCAAGACAGTTAACCTTATCAGATATCACAATCTATTATAAAAACAATAAAGTATATAAAAACTCACTAAAGAATAAAAATTATGAAACAAGGTTGAAAAGAAGCACTATTTATTAGCTGTTACTGAGATAACTAGGTAGAAATATGGAGAAAACTAAACTAATTAAAAGATACCAATCTCCAATTTATACCAATACAACTAACTACACATGGATGCCATAAGGAAAAATAAAAATAAAATGAAAAAGTTAGTAGAAACAAATCTCTAAAATACTATGGAAGGACAACTTTCAAAGTATCAAAACAATATACGCAAAAAGTAAAAATAGTAAGATTTAGTAACACGCAAAAACCCATATATATATATAGAACAAAACTTAATAAAACCGTACAAAAAAGAATTATGTCATTAGGAAAACATTTGCCAAGAGGGGTAAACCCTATATGTAGGAAGAGCTTGTAGTTTTATTCCAATAAATAAATAGCCAAAGTACAATTTACACATGTAGTACAAATAAGTCAATAGAAGATGTTCAATTTCACTAATATCAAAGAAAAGTAGGTTAAAATCAAAATGAGTCACAGATATAGAATAAAACCTAAATAAAAGGTAATAAATACATAAAGGGCTATGTTTCATTTGCCCTATATTATTTCAGGGCATTTTAGATTCTAAAGGTATGTCAGATATATGAAATAATGAAAACTATTTTCTAAATTTACTGGGAATGAATAGATTACTATGAACTTTGTATCTTTTCCTACTTTGTGTGACTTTGTCTTTTTTCCTAGTATTATAAAAATATCTCAGTTTTTCAAAATTTTCCATGTATCTTTATTTACTTTGGAGACTTAAAATATGCTGTTAAATATATGTAATATGTTAAATATGACTAAAACATGAATCCAAAAAGCTTAAAAATATTCATCACAAGAAAAAAGTTATAATTGTGTGGTTTTGTGATCATTTTGCAATATACATATACAGTGAATCATTATGTTGTACACCTGAAATTTACATAATGTTTTATGTCAATTATATCTAAATACAAAAAAAACAGTACTTTTACTCCAAGATCCAATTAATGAGACTTTAGGCTAAAGAAATAACTGAGAGAAGAAAAAGTTTCATATACAAGGAATGTAACAGGAACAACTATACTCCTGTAAAAATTAATAAAAAAATCAATAAAAATGAGTCATGATAAAAAAGAATATAACAGGTATTCAGAAATAAGTTAAATGCCAAACAACAGGAGAATGTTAAATAAATTATGACATATAATACTCTGAGTATATCATAATTTATTTAACATTCACTGGCAACTTAGACTATTTAGCACTGAAAGTGTTTATAAAGTAATAGTGTGTGATAAAAGCAGAACACAGAATTCCCACATTTACGTTTATTCTCTATATAAATACAAAGTCAAAAAAGAAAATAGAAAATAAATATTTATTACATCTTTGTGGTTGGAATTAAAAAATTTTTCCTTAAGTGTGTTTTTTTTTATTTTATCCATAAATATTTAACTGAAAAAAGGAATAGATAGGATTTACTAGACACTGTATGTAGAAAAAACCCATTCGGCAATAAAGCTAGGTTTTGCTGGGAAATATCTGTGGGGTGATGGGAAAAATATTCAGTGTTCAAAAACTGATATTTTTATGAAAAATTCCTATGTAACCATCTTTGTGCTCAGTCCACAAGTCGTGTCTGACTCTTTGTGACCAACCAGGCTCCTCTGTTCGCGGGATATTTTAGGCAAAGTTACTGGAGTGGGTTGCCATTTCCTTCTCCAGCCATCTTTGTAGGTCTTCAAAAATAAGAGTGAGTCTCAGGTTTCTGGAATGCAATACTAGGGTACAAATAATTGTTTCCAGATTTGCTTTAGAAAAGAATCCATGAATGATGTTCAAAATGTTTCTGCTTCATTATTAGTAACCTTCTTCTCTACATTTATATACTTTACATAATATTAATGAATAGCTGTTTATAGCTTTCTTTGGATTACTTTAATTTTCCTACATGTTTGTTCTAGCTTTCATTTAAATGATAAATTTCAATATTATTGAGACATACTTTCTTTGAATATTTGTACACAAAGGATATTCTCAATGTTGAGTAGCTAAAACATCTTTTAAATATTATATAAAATATTTTAAGTAGGAAATATAATTTTTCAAAATTCATATATAGGATCAAATTTAAGCATTTACAAACTTTCCTACTACAGGGATACTTAATAATAAAAATAACAAGACATGATTTCTGCCTTCAAGAACACAAAGGATAATATGATAAAAAATATTAAATTTATACATATGAAAAAACTATTTTCATAGATGAAAAAATATTGGCAATTCATAGGATTCAATTGATTAAAAAATAACCCAGCAGAGCTCTCGACTAAAATGCAGTACAATAAACATTTGTTGAATATAATTGGGTAGAGTTGTACTGTCCAATACAATAGCCATTGGCTACTGAGCACTTGAAATGTGGACAGTGTGACTGAAAAATTGAATTTTAAATGTTGTTTTATTTAAATTTAAATGGAAGACTAATAATCTATAGTTTTTGGAAGTTTAGAAGTATGTTTATAACAATTTATGTGTTATCTGAATCTATTTTTCAACTGAATATTTTATGATGTCTAAATGCAGATCAAGCATTTCTAATAAAAAACAGTGTCTCAGTTGAGATGTACTGTAAGTGTGAACGACACACTAGATTTTGAAACAAAGAGAAAAACAGCACACTGTCTCACAATTTTTATACTGATTACACGCTGACGTGATATTTTCACGTATTGGGTTAAAGTAAAATATATTATTATAATATGATTGAAATTACATAATATAAATACAAACACTATAAATTATATTAGAATTACATTATAAATATAAACATAATATATATGATATAATATGTAATAATTATATACAATATATGTATTGTATAGCTATTAATATATAATAATTATAATAATATATATAATATATAATATGTGCATAATATAATATATAATATACATATAATACATATATAATATATAATAATATGATACATATATATTATAATTATTATACAATATATATGTATTATATATAAATACATAATAATTATGATAATATATAACTTATAATATATAATTATATATAAATACATATAATGTATAATGTATACAATATAATATATATTATATTATATATAATGTATATAATGTATATAATAATATAATATATAGTAATTATAATAATATATAATATAAATATTATATAATATATGATATAAATAGATATTATATATTATATACATTAAATATATTATATATTATATAATATCTAATATAACATGTAATATATATATATTATATCTTATATATAATATATATGTATAATATATACTATATAATTATTATATATAGTATATATAATAATTATATATTATAATAATTATATTTTGTATATTATATTATTATATATTATATATAATATAGTTTACATTTATATACTATATTATATATTTATATATAATAATTATATATTATTATACATAATAGTATATAATTATTGTATTATATATAAATATATTAAAATATATTAATTTTCCTATTTCTTTTTAC
Organism: Okapia johnstoni; assembly: GCA_024291935.2. Taxonomy (NCBI): domain Eukaryota; kingdom Metazoa; phylum Chordata; class Mammalia; order Artiodactyla; family Giraffidae; genus Okapia; species Okapia johnstoni. The sequence goes on from CM044308.1 coordinate 140,368,970, forward strand.
TTTTTATAATATGGTTACTAGAAAATTATACATGTGCTTCAGATTATATGTCTAATGGGCAGCGTAGTATAGAAGAAGCTTGTGAACATGGTGTGGAAAATAGTGTAGAGGATGTGAACATTTAACTTCAAGTAGATAGAACAGAGAAACAGAGAAGAAAACAATATGCACGAACTCATACAATCTAATCATGGTGTATGAAGGACTGGGAGAGGATGAAGTGAAGAGTAAGTGACATTTCAGAGAGAACCTTTCGTCTTCAATGTGAAGGAGCCAGCAACAAAGTGCAGCTGCTGGAAACAAGGAGGCTACTAAGAACAGTACTAAAGGTTGATGAAGTTTGACCGCAAGTGAGAATGAGGATAGAGAGGTGAGAGAACAGTTGAGAAGTAGGGACGATGTAACATAAATAGGATTTGTACAAGAGAAGAGGATGAGAAATGAAAAACCGAGGACGCAAAGTTTCTAGCTTTGAGACTAAAGAAAAGGGAAAGTCAATATGTGAGTTGAGGAATACAACAGGGGGCACATATGGGGGAATTTAGTACTCAAAATGCCCATGGGACCTCCAAAATTGTGCTGCTAAGAAAGCAGGTGGAAATACGGGTCTTTTGATAAGATGTAGAAATCACTGTTACAGAGGTGACAAGGGGAGACAGGCAATATGAGACATTTCTAAGGACATATGTGGTGGTGGTGGTTTGGTTGCTAAGTTGTGTCCAACTCTTTTGTGGCTCCATGGACTGTAGTTCGCCAGGCTCCTCTGTCCATGGGATTTCTAGGCAAGAATACTGGAGTATGTTGCCATTTCCTTCTCCAGGAAATGCAATTTCCTGGCCCATGGATCAAATCTATGTCTCCTGCTTGGCAGGTGGTCTCCTAAATTGTTGGCAGTTTCTTTTACTGCTGAGCCACTAAGGAATGTGCATGTAGAGAGAAGAATATAAAGGAAAAATGCCTGTGAAACACTAATATTAATTTATTGTCTGTTAGAACTTATAAATGTCTACTGTTACTGCACTTATAAAATAGTTTGAGGGGAATGAACTTGCCTAAATAGAATCTATACACTGAACTGAAAATAACCTAATTATTACTTTAATTTTTATGAATATTATAGACATTTATTAATAAATTTTAAAATGCCTTTGTAGCTCTTGGATGAACCTAGTATAGGTTAAATAAATCTTTGCAGGAAACACTTTGATAATGACAGCATCTTGATTATAAAATGTACAAATCTAACTAACCCATAATAGAATTATTTTTCTTTCTCTTTTATTGTTGAGGACTCCAGAATTTATTGTTAAGTTGAAAATTATAAAAATTTTCATATGCCTGAGTTTAAACTCTATTTACTGAGTTTACTGTCATTAGAATTATTTTGCTCTAAAAAACATACATTTTTGCATAAAAACTTGTCAGTAAATATTTTTAAAAGAAATTATGTATCATGTCAACTGTCTATTTCTGGGATCTGCAAAATTTGTTATTTTCCTCACAATTAAGATAAAATTAGATACAGAAACTACTGTGAATCCTTGCTTAGAATACATAAGAAAGTCTACTGAAAATCTGGCAATTATTTCATCTCATTTATTATTAAGCGCTTTTTAATTTGAAATGTCATATAAAGTTATATTTTTTTGTTATATAGAAAAATGTTCCAATTGTCTTAACTGTAACAAACTGCATTACAGACAGCTGTCAGATCACCTAGAAAAATAACTGCCTAAATTTAGAATATGTCTAAATAAAAAATTTTTAGATTTGTTAACTTTAAATTAGTAGAAACACACATAAAAACACAACTTACATTCATGATTCCTTGGGAGCCTGAATTTTTTCAACAAGACCCTAATATCCAAAAGTAGAAAACCAAAATTAAACATTTATTTTTGACATAACCTCAAAAGGTATTATTAATTTTAGAATAGGAATGGCATTACAGAATTTACATTGCTGAACACATTAGGTATAAATTTAAAATTCTCATCATTTTCTGTTACAAGACATAAAATTTATGTTTTAAAATAAGTATGTGAAAAACATATGATCCATGGAGACAAAAGGCATTTGCAATAAAGAGATTTGTCAGAGAGAGTCCATATATCTCTTTATGACATAGAGTAATTTACAAAGAAAGGTTAGTGAGGGAATCTAAGTATTCACAGCACTCCTTTTAAACTGCCCTGGAAGCTTCCTTGGAGTAGGAAATGGCAACCCACTCCAGTATTCTTGACTGGAGAATCTCATGGACAGAAGAGCTTGCTGGACTATGGGGTCACAAATCGGACACAATTGAGTGACTAACACAGAAGCTTCCTACTTCTGGAAATGGAGGACTTTTCTAGATAATTCCTGTTTTCCTATACATATCACTTTTAATGTATGACAGAAAAATACTTTCAAATATTATCAACTAAAATGGAATATGACTCTTAAAAAAGTGGGAAGCATATTTTAAATTCTTACTTAAATTTACTAAATATACATTAGTATATTAAATACTTGGATTATATTTCCACTAAATTTATGGTTAATATACTGCAAAAAATGTTACATTACATAAAAATCAGAACAGAATATCCTTGCCCTAAGGAAACTGGCATAAAATAAAAATGGAAAAAAAATCTATTTTATGTAAAATAATAAAACCAAATTGCAAGCTTTGAAAGGACCATAGGTGGAGGAAATTTTTTTTGTTTTTCATTTCTGGGATCCCTTACAAACAGGTTCTGACTCTAGAGGAAAAATTCTAGATTTGACATAAGTAATCTAAAGTAAAGTCCTACTTCAGTCTTGAAATTCATAGTCAAATGCTTACTGAAAAGGGCATAATAAAATTTTTAAAAATCATAATGAACTATGTAATTGTCATCACTGACGTGAATCAAGAACATTGTTTTATTGTTAGATTTCACCTTTGTACATAATAAAAATCTAAACATTGATTTTTTTTTATTAAAAACAATAACATTACAAACATGTAGAGGTGATAGTATGTTTGTCAATTTAAATCTTATTCAATTTTTGGGTTGAAATGAAATACCCCAAACTATACTGACTATATTGACAGGCCATGATCATTTTACCTTTGTATTTTCTCAACACCAAGTTTCTTTAATCTTATGGAATTCAAACCATGAAAAAGGCAAAATATGTAATAAACCAAGATGTTTCTTTGTGGAAGATCTTCATTACAACATCACTTACCAGCATATGTGCTTACAAAGTTCCCCTCCTTTCAGAAATGTGGAGCAATTACAAACATGAGGATTTCCTAGAGAAACCTTCAAAAGAAAAATGCATACTCAAAAAAAAAAACAAAAACACCTCAAGTTAATTTTTAGATTATAGAGTAAAATTAAGTTAATAACTGGATTAACAGAGATTTCAGGTCATAGTTTAGGTGACTCCAAAAGGTTAAATACAGTCTACTTGGGACATCTTAATTCTTGACACCAGTCTAATTTTCCACTTCCATATTCTTTGCCTTGCTCAACAAACTGTATTGTCAGCTAAGATTGTTTTTAAGAGCCCTATGTTTAGGCAAGTGAAAAGAAATCTAATTTTAAAAGCTTGAAAGAAAAATCTATAAAATTTTAACTGAAAGGAAATTCTGCTTTGCAGTGTAGCTAAAGACTTTTAGTAATGGAGTACTTCCTGGGTTTTTGTTTTGTGCATATATTTCAATTAGTGAATGTAATTAATTTTACTCACTAAGTCTATACTGGTTTAAGCTATTTATTAAATGCCCTAAGTGTTGTAAAGTGGGAAAAGGACGTCTGAGATAAGCATAGGTTAGTAATCTGTACTCAGTACTTAAAATGCATGATATTAACTTAATAATTAAATTTATTATTAAAATAAATTAATTTAAATTTAAATTAATTTAAACTAAAATAATAAATTACATCAAAATAAATAATTAAATTTAATTTAGTAGTATTAAATTAAAAGATTCCAAGCCAACTTCTGGGAGGTAGAGCAGTGGCTGATTTTTGACTCATGAGAGAGCAGGATATGTGAAAATTAAATATCTGTAGTTTTCAGCAAAATTAATAACAATTTTTATTCATCAAGACCTTTCCAAGAAATCGCCATTTAAGCCACACTTTAAAAGTGTCTCGTTATAGCTTCCGAGAGACAAAAAAGTAAAGAAAATCCAATTTTATTTATCCAGCAAATATATACGGCTTGTAAACAGATTGGACGATTTTCATTTCATCTGCGTTACAGGGCTAGTGACTGCTAATGGATCAGAGAATTTACGTAAGAGCAAACCATATACTCAAATAAAACCTGTTGTGTTTTCAAGCCCTAAGATCAAGGGGCATTATCTTGGAAGAGTTGGATACGATTTGTAGGCTTAACCTCCCATAACGGAACTTTTCTAACAAATACTATTTTGCTCGGCAATGCGCACGTTTTTAAAGTCTGGAACACTCGCGGATGAGGTTAGGCAGCGAGTAGCTAGCTACACGCAAGGTGGGTTTGGGGGGGACTGGGCGGGTCCGCCTGGCTGGAAGCCGAGGCGAGTTGGGGGCGGTAGTTACTCGGAAATCCCTGTTTTCCGGTTCCTCCTCTCTCAGCAGAAAGGCGGTGGGGCCAATCTCTCGCAGGAGGTAGATGCTGCTGCTCAGCGCTTGGTCTTGTTGCCAGCTGAGGCGGTCGATCAAGTGTCTTCGCCTCTCAGAGGCTTTACAGCCCCCGCGAAGCATCTTGCCAGGGTTAGGGCGAAGGCAGCGGTTCAGCCGGGCTGTCGGAGTCGCCTGCCGGTCTCCATGACAACCGCGTGCCTGCCGGTTGCGTGGTGACGGTATTTGGGCTCCCCGGTATGCCGGCGTGCCTTGCGCTGAGGTGTTGCTTTGCGAGATTACACCCGCCTCCACTCCTTCCAGAAGCAAAGAGCTTGACCGCGGAGTGTTTCTAATACCCAACGCTGGTGGTCGAAGACATCGCTGTCGAATCTCTCGCGTTCCTTCTGCTGGTTCCTCACAGGCGGGGCTCGTGAATTCTGTGTTAGGACTGCCGCACAACCCGGTTACAGTTAGGGCTCTGGATGCTAAAATTATCCTGTAATGATTTATCGTTTTTATCCGGAAGATGTTCCACAAACATTTCCCGATTGCTCATTAGGTGCATAACCAGAATTAATCGCTGGGGGGAAGATCGATGATGTGGAACACAGCATTCTAACCTGGAAGCTAGGCTCTTTAAGTAGGGATGTATGTGTTGGTGTTGTGCTCAGCACGTTTATATTGCATGTTTGGGTAGGGATGGGTGTTGGGGGGGGGGGCGGTGCAGAATCCATTGCTCCATGCCCTCTAAACTTACAAATACCTATTTAAGGACTAAGGTATGTAATGTTCACCGGAGAGTTCAAATTGTCTATGTGCTTTGTTACTACGTTCTAGGAGGACAGCAATAGCGAAGTGTGAGTCAAGTAAAGAAGCCATATTACTGGAATCGGTCTTTAAAAATGAAAACAGGAAATGACCAGTTGTAGCCCAGTAACATAAAGATGAGGGATATTTGTCCTATTTTATTATGGAAGGAACTCACAACTCAGTATGTCAAAAGCAGGAGGAGAAAATGGTCAAAGGCCCTGATACGAAAGAAGATGATAGAAATGGCAGCTTTCACATGTGAGACAACTGAATAAACAGCATCCATCCTAGGTCTAAGATTTTAACTTAATTTTATCTCTACTCTCCTATTCTGACTAACAACAACTAGCATACATGCTACCATACTCCCAACTTTACCATCAATTTAATGGTGCTAGATGTTAAAATGAAGTATTAATACATTAAGAAAAAAATCTCATATCCAAACCAAAAGAAATTATAAATTGAATTCGTAATTTATTTATTAATACTTATAATTAAAAGGACTCAAAATAAAAGACAATCTGCACTTTTATGATGAGTAAGGTTTCAGAGTGAAGGCACTTTATTCAACCACCATTTCTCTCCTCTCTCCATGTACATAGATGTCTCCATATAGATTACGTATATATTATGTATATAGCTACTTAAGAATTACTCTGAAGAAACTTAAAAAAACAGCAAGTAATTGTTGAAATTATTTTGTAAATAAGTAAAATTGTTTTATTATCATAATTAGGTAATAATACTTGTTATATGTGCAAGTGATACACACCATTCTCAAAAGATCGTGTCTTTAAGACACAACTGTCATGTCAACTGAATATAGGTTCATAAATTCTATTGGGGGAGATGATGACAGTAACAGTATTCACACTTTTATTGAAATTACAAAGGGAAAGCACAGATTGCTAAACAGAACTTTAGTCTAGCTGTAAGACATTTGTTTTTGTATCTGTCAGTTAAGACATCAAAAACATTTTTATAGCCAGGTTACTATCCCATATGTTTGCTTCATCTCTTAAAAGTATTTACAGGGGTAATATTTTGTAAATATTAAATAAGGGAATTGTTCCCCTCCAAATTACATTTTGAAGCATATTTCCCAGGAAAGAGGGAAGTGGTTAGTGCTAGCAAGTCACTGATAAGTCATTTGAATTACGAATTACATGAACTAAGTTTTAGGCTCTTTAGCAATACAATTTTATTATAAAAGATAGAAATTAAAAAATCATTATAACCTCGGATTAAGATATAAAAAACTGAGCCTAGAGTATTGGGCCTGGGAACTGTATGAAAGAGAATGCCCTGAGTGGGTAGGAAGAAGAATAACAGAAGTCAGTGGAAAGTCAGCTACCAGTCTCAACAGGGTAAGTGTGTATGTTGGGGTAAGTATGTGGAGTAGGTAGAGGGATGGATTGAAACAATGAGCTGGGTTTATGAAGACTAAGAACACCTGGTTGTGTGTGTGTGTGTGTGTGTGTGTGTGTGTGTGTGTGTGTGTGTGTGTGTGTGGTATGCTTACTTCTGGAATAATGTTAGGGAGGTACAGGCTAGTAGGAAACTTATGCTTCTGGCTTAGGGCCATAACACATGATAAGCAATATGCAGAGGTGCCAGTGGAAGACAGGTAAATGAACTGGGTGTAATGCCCTGATTCTCAAGGGGGTGAACATAGTCAATGAACATAGGAATCTGTGTTTACCTCTAGAGAATGGGCACAGAATAAAGACAATGTTAATGAATGCAGAAATCAATGACCTCAAGATTGGAAGGAACCAGAACCAAGAACTCTTGTGGGAAGCACAACATGATACCTTCTATTAAAATAAATCAATAGGTCCAGCACAACTCAGTGGTTCCCAACAGGTGATCAACAGTGGCCACACTGCAGAAGTGACCAGCAAGAGTCTAGGAGACACTGTATAGATTCAAGGTCTCCATCTTTTGTCATCAGACACAAGGTCATATAAGCTTCACTTTCCTCAAACACTCATATAATTTGTGGAGAGAAATAGGGGATGGGTAGAAAACTGAATTGCTAAGCATTTTATCCTTAATAGTGACCAAGGTACTTTAACATTCCTCTTAGCTTGACTAAACATAAGTCAGATTTCTTCCAGACTTTAGGTCCCTGACCTCACTTTTCTTAGAGCATTTACTTTAGAAAATGTTCAGTTGTAAATTTTTTCACTGACTTTTGAGATACAGATTTTCTCACAGTTTTACAACCTAGTAATATCTTTCTCAAGAACCTGCTAGCCATCCTTTGAAATAGAATCAAGAAAGATATTGCTCCTATCTCCCAGTTTTTGAGGCAATGTGGAGCTGAACTTTGATAATAAATGGCCTAATCACATTAACCAATCTCATCTGAAGTACCTCTGGTACTTTCCTTCTATCTCACCAAAGTCCCACCTTTGTTGCAATATAGTTGAGGTCAGATTCTCTCCCTTGTCTGTTTTGAATAGACTTCTTTGCCTGTTTACTCTGCCAGTGCAATTTTTCTTTGGTGATAGATAGCATTTATCTAAAAAACTTTATTAAAAGAGACTAAATGAGTTTACTAAGTCCTGCTCCCTTCTCCAACCCCAACCCAGTGATTAGGGGAATAGTGGCTAGCAAAGATGATTGGATCATTTATAGAGAAAACATACCTTGATATTTTGCATATCCAACTCTAATATAAATAATTTGCAACCAACTATGAGTGGGATTGATACTTTTAGTTTAAGATAATGTCAAATCCTTTTCAGTCTGAAAAGATTATGAAATTAATAAAAAAAATTAAAAAGGTTTCAATTTCTGTCATTAAAGAAAACCAGAGAGGGATGACCAGATATGGAAGAACAGGCTGGTTCAAAATTGGGAAAGGAGTACATCAAGGATGTATATTGTCACCCTACTTATTTAACTTATATGCAGAGTACATCATGCAAAATGCTGGACTGAATGAAGCAGAAGCTGGAATCAAGACTGCCAGAAGAAATACCAACAACCTCAGATATACAGATGATACCACTCTAATGGCAGAAAGCAAAGAGGAGCTAAAAACCTCTTGATGAAGGTGAAAGAGGAGAGTGAAAAAGCTGGCTTAAAACTCAACATTCAAAATCTAAGATCATGGATCTGGTCCCATCACTTCATGACAAATAGATAGGGAAACAATGGAAACAGAGAAACTTTATTTTCTTGGGCTCCAGAATCACTGTGGATGGTGACTTCAGCCATGAAATTAAAATATGCTTGCTCCTTGGAAGAAAAGCTATGACCAACCTAGACAGCATATTAAAAAGCAACCATATCACTTTGCTGACAAAGGTCCGTATAGTCAAAGCTATGGTTTTTCCAGTAGTCATGTATGGATGTGAGAGTTGGACCATAAAGAAGGCTGGGTGCTGAAGAATTGATGATTTCAAACTCTGGTGCTGGAGAAGACTCTTGAGAGTCCCTTGGACACAAAAGAGATCAAACCAGTCAATCCTAAAAGAAATCAACTCTGAATAGTCACTGTTAGGACTGATGCTGAAGCTGAAGCTCCAATGCTTTGGCCACCTGATGTGAAGAGTAGACTCATTGGAAAAGACCCTGATGCTGGGAAAGATAGAGGGCAGGAGGAGAAGGTGATGATAGAGGATGAGATGGTTGGATGGCATCACTGACTCAGTGGACATGAGTTCAACTCAATGGACACTGGGAGATGGTGAAGGACAGGGAAGCCTTGGTTGCTGCAGTCCATGGAGTCACAAAGAGTCAGATACGACTTAACGACTCAACAACAACAACCAGAGAGGGATGAGAGAGGCAGAATTCTAAGAATGACCCTGATGACCTTTGCCCTTGCATAATTCCCTCTCTTGTGAATATTTCATATGGCAAAAGAGATTTTGCATGTGTAATTACGGTTACTAATCAGTTGATTAAGTTAATAAAAAGGACATAATTTGGGTTATTCTAATCTAATCACACAAGTCCTTTAAAAGCAGAGTTTTCTTTGGCTAGTGGCAGAAGGAGAGGCTAGAATTGAAAGATGATTCTGTTGCTGATCTTGAAGATGAAGAGGCCCATGTGATAAGGCTGGAGTGGAGACAGCTCTAGAAATAAACAACAGCCTCTGACTGATAGCCAGAAAAGAAATGGGGACCTCAGATCTATAGCAACAAGAAACTGGATTTTGCCAACAACCTTAATGAGGTTGAAATCAGATTCGTCCCCAGAGCTTCCAGATAAGACCACAGCCTAGCTGATACCTTGATTTTGGCCTTGTAATATCCTGAGCAGAGAACCTAGTCAGGCCTGCCTTGACTTTTGATATACAGACCTGTAAACTAACAAATGGGTGTTGTTTTAAGCCATTGAGTTTGTGGTAATTTTTTTACATAGCAATAGAAAAAGAATTGGCAAATTTCAAAAAACTACTAGAACATATATGGATGAAAAGTGCTGACTAGGAAACGAGGGTTAAATGAAGGTATGAACACAGAACAATTTACTCCTTGTTATCTGCCACCATTGGGTTGGACAACAGAATCACTGATTCTAAGCATAAATAATTTTATCATAGCATATGTTAGCTTACAGAATATTTAGAAAGGCTACAGAATCAAAGTTTGATCCCACACTAAAGTGAGACACTCAGGAAAGCTGTTTACTACATGAGATTTTTCCAGTGGAAATCCCTCCTAGTCACTCTAGAAGCTAGGGATAAAATATAGTACCCCTATTATTATCGCTACAGAAAAACTAAAGGACGTTTAAACTGTGATTGATAGTTGGGTTATGTGGTCTCAAAAACTTCATATCTGCCTTTCAAGTCTTGGCAGAAGCTAGTCATGTTAGAGATGAAAAGAAAAAAAAAAAGAAAATCTCAGAAATACAAAAAGGGGATATTACCAAACTGGAGAGCTACCAAAATGGGAAAGAGGGAAGAGAGTAAAATGGTTTAGTCAGTCCAAAGGAGCAATCAGAGAATAAGAAAGAGCTTTTGTTTTAAAAATGACTGTCAAATTAAAAAATTCAATAGAATTTTTGAAAGATGAAATCAATGATCCAGAATATAAAGAAGAAAGGAAGCAACTGATAAATATTAAAAAGAAAGAAGATTAAGATGGATAAATTCAGACTACTAAGATTTCCAAAGAGAAGAATGAAAGTGAGGAAATTATCAAAGATACAATAAATATAATGAAAGATATTTCCTAAAACAAAGGGGGACAATATACCTTTAAGTGTAAAGAGTTTATCAAGTGCTGAGTCAGATGAGTGAATGACCTAGATATGTGGTTAATAAATTTCAGAACATTGGAGAGAATGAGAAAAATCTGTTCACATAATGGGAAAAATAGGTTCAAAGAGGCAAACATTCAGTTCAGTTCAGTCGCTTAGTCGTGTCCGACTCTTTGCAACCCCATGAATTGCAACACAAGAGAAGACTCTATACGTGGACATCACCAGATGATCAACACCGAAATCAGATTGATTATATTCTTTGCAGCCAAAGATGGAGAAGCTCTATACAGTCAGCAAAAACAAGACCGGGAACAGACCGTGGCTCAGATCATGAACTGCTTATTGCCAAATTCAGACTTAAATTGAAGAAAGTAGGGAAAACCACTAGTCCATTGAGGTATGACCTAGATCAAATCCCTTATGAGTATACAGTGGAAGTGACAAATAGATTTAAGGGACTAGACCTGATGGACAGAGTGCCTGATGAACTATGGACAGAGGTTCGTGACATTGTACAGGAGACAGGGATCAAGACAATCCCCATGGAAAAGAAATGCAAAAAAGCAAAATGGCTGTCTGAGGAGGCCTTACAGATAGCTGGGAAGAGAAGAGAAGCGAAAAACAAAGGAGAAAAGGAAAGATATTACCATCTGAATGCAGAATTCCAAAGAATAGCAAGGAGAGATAAGAAAGCCTTCCTCAGCGATCAGTGCAAAGAAATAGAGGAAAACAACAGATTGGGAAAGACTAGAGATCTCTTCAAGAAAATTAGAGATACCAAAGGAACATTTCATGCAAAGATAGGCTCGATAAAGGACAGAAATGGTATGGACCTAACAGAAGCAGAAGATATTAAGAAGAGGTGGCAAGAATACACAGAAGAACTGTACAAAAGAGATCTTCACGACCCAGATAATCACGATGGTGTGATCACTTACCTAGAGCCAGACATCCTGGAATGTGAAGTCAGGTGGGCCTTAGAAAGCATCACTACGAACAAAGCTAGTGGAGGTGATGGAATTCCAGTTGAGTTATTTCAAATCCTCAAAGGTGATGCTGTGAAAGTGCTGCACTCGATATGCCAGCAAATTTGGAAAACTCAGCAGTGGCCACAGGACTGGAAAAGGTCAGGCAAACATTAGATAAGCATCAAATTTTTCGTTTACATCAGGTGATGCTAAAAGACAGAAGTTCTGAAGGAAATGTCACCAACACTAGAATTTTATATCTAGCTACATTATCAAAGTAATGTAAAGACACATAGGATTTAGAAAGCTTATCTCTCATGCATAATTAATAAATAAGGGACTAGAAGATATATACCAGAGAAAGCAGGGTTGCTTAAATTTGTATTTATGTATTATTATTGGTTTTTTTTGCTTAATTTTATGCTTCAGTGGTTTTATTAATCAACACCTGTCCTTTTATATCCCAGCTTATTGTGTGATTCACCAGTTACTTGAGACAACAAACTCTCTTGCTTGAATTAGCTTGAGTGAGTCTCTGCTTTTTTCTTACAAATGAAGTAACTTTTTTAATAGCTAAAATGAGGCTCTTTAATAGCTTCGTGTTTGTGGGGATGTAGAAGAAAGAACGGATCTCAGGCATAGAATCAAAATGCCTTAGATACTAGAGATAAATGGATGCTAGGAAGAGGGAAGAGTTAAAGATGAGTCTCAAACTCTTGTGACAGGTAACACACAAGAAAGAATAGAGTTGGACAGAAAGATCTTGAGTCCCAAATTAAACATGTCAATTACAGGTTAAGAGTGCAGTGCTTGTGAGACGTTTAATGAATATGCATATTAAAAAGTTGGATACATTAGTTTGGACTCATCTTAATGCAGTATTCTTTCACCCCACAGAAATAAGACTAGATTTTCATGAAAATTTTTGATATTTAATAATTTATAACAGGATTTTGACAACGATTTGATTGGCAAATTGGCTTAATAAGAGTACATCAAACTAATACAGCAACATGCCATTATTACTTAAGCTTTTAAAACAATTGTATTATTTTAATACATACTATTTGGCTTTATACTTTGAGCAGAATTGTAATTCATAAAACTTGAATATTTTATTCATTTGATAGTATATATTTTTTACTGTAAGTCAATAAATCATAATCCTTTTAAATACAGAAGTCCTTTGTGAATTTTTTGGGTTAGTATTAGCTAGTTGCCAAAGGACTGAGCAATTCTGAACCACCAATAAAATTAAGTTTCTAGAGGCACAAACTTGAGGAACCAGTCATGAGCTTATGATGTCTCCAAGGTGATTTATTAACAGGTGCAGATGTGGACAGCTGGACTCTGTAGATACCATCTTTAGTTTGGCTTCACTGAAACATTTATAAACTGATATCTGAGTATATTTTGGCTTTCCTTCTCAGTGCCCCAAGTGGTTAAAAAAAAACATTAGCTGAAGAGAATGTAAGGTTGCTGCTTGGTAAACAAAATATATGATTCTAATTAAACTACCTTCCAAAACCCCAGTGAAGTTATAGCTTAGGAATGTTTTATTTTTATTTTTTATTTTTTTTTTCAAATGTTTTCTTATTTTATTTGTTTTTGTTCAACTAGCAAGACAAAAAAATTTCAACATGCTATTTGAGTCAAACAAGTAGCTGAACATTTGCTTGAATATTTTTATTAAGCAAAAGAAGGCAGAAGAAGAAATGAAGACAACATAGAGAGTAAGATTTGCAGTGATCAATTCTGGAAATTCACCTCCAGAAATATACAACGGTCAAGCACACATACACAATGAATCACATATACACAAGCATAACTTGTTGAATTCAATTCACAATTAGTTGAAACCGTGTGTGTCAGATAGCATTCATTTAAAGGTACTTTTTTCCTTGAGAATATTAAGCTTTTAGTTCAAGTGACTTATACGTTATAATGCTATTACATAAAAATACAAGAAATGGAATAATACATTACTCCAATTAACAATAAAAGCCGCAATATTGTTGAAATGCTTTCATTGTTGAATACTACATTTAGTAAAATGTAAAATGTCTTATTTTGTATGTCTCCATTAAGACTGATGTAGCACCTTAAAGATCTCCTTTCACAGCAGACAATCCAAGCTATTTTCATATCAATATGCTTAATTTTTTTAAAATGTCTATTTATTTTAATGCTACTATCATTCCACTGCATAAAGACATCCTCCATCTTTTATCATCCTTTTTTACCTTCTCCATTTTCCTCATTCACTTCTTTTTTGCCCATCCTTGGTCCTGCTACACACATCAAGAATGTGTTTTTACACCACCCTAAACTCAGTCACTGTACCTACCTTTCCCTTCCACTCTCTCTTACCTTCTTTCTGGCCTTTATTATTTTAATTTTTTTAAAAAGGATAAGGATCTTAAAATTTTAATTCCTACAGACATATATGCCTGACACCTCCTCTTTTAGTCAAATTCAATTATGCAGAAACTAGAGGCTTTGAAGTTTGGGTGTAAATTGAAAATGAATTACCCTTGATATTTTAAAATGTCAGAATAGGTATTAAAGCACATTCTTGAAGGCTTAGAATAAACAATTTCAAAAGCCATAAAAAAAATTTCACCTAACAGTTTTTTGGAAGGCTGAAATTTCTTAAGACTAATTGGAAAGCCCTTTTAGGAGGTAAGGTAATTTTTTTTTTTTTTTTTAATTTATTTTAGTTGGGGGCTAATTACTTTACAATATTGTAGTAGTTTTTGCCATACATTGACATGTTTTAAAAGGAATGAACCCAGAAGTACAAAAGGATGACAGTGGACACAAGAGCAACATAATTTTGGAAAATGGTAGGTGTCACAACAAACTTGTGATAGATGTATATTGAACCTCTGTTGCAAAAGGTGAGAACCAGTCTAGTTTACTTTGAAGAATTCCAAAAGAGCCTAAAAATAAATGAGATCAAGTACCTCTGGCAGCTGGAAGGTACAGTGAAATGATGTTCTAAAATACAGAAAATTGATTAAAAGCTGCTTAGGAAGAAGTGATATCCCTATGTCCCCTTCCTCATACTGAACAATTAGACTACTTCTTCCACTCAGGTAAATTGGCAGAGATTTATTTTCTGCAGAAGGTAAAAACAGAAGGGCTCTGCATTGGGAGAATCCGAGAATAATCAAATTGGTAGTATCGTACTGAAAACAGAGGTATTAAGTAAACATATATGTATTAGAGGCTGAATTTCAGCCCCTTACTCTAACCACAACTCAATCACTATCGTTGGACATTTACATTCCAAGAAGAAGGAAGGAAGAGTCTTGAAAATCTTCCCCAAAATGAAAGACCTAAACATAGACAACAGGGCCTCCCCATTGATGGTGACATAGCGTGGCCAGATCACTTGAAGTTCTCATTATAGTCAGCAAATTCCACCTGCATACTCAGCATTTCAAGAGTCTTCTCCAGCACCACAGTTCAAAAGCATCAATTCTTCAGTGCTCAGCCTTCTTTATGGTCCAACTCTCATATCCATACATGACTACTGGAAAAGCCATAACTTTGACTATATGGACCTTTGTCGGCAAAGTGATGGCTCTGCTTTTTAATACACTGTCTAGGTTTCAGAGTTGGTTTCCTTTAGGATTGACTGGTTTGATCTCTTTGCCTTCCAAGGGACTCTCTAGAGTCTTCTCCAGCATCACGGTTTGAAAGTATCAATTCTTTGGCGTTCAACCTTCTTTATGGTCCAACTCTCACATCTGTACACAACTACTGGAAAAACCATTGCTTTGACAAAGTGATGTCTCTGCTTTTTAACATGCTGTTTAGGTTTTTCATAGCTTTACTTCCAAGAGCAAGAATCTTTTAATTTCATGGCTGCAGTCACCATCCTCAGTGATTTTGGAGCCCAAGAAAATAAAGTCTGTCACTGTTTCCATTTTTTCCCCATCTATTTGCCATAAAGTGATGGGACCGGATGCCATGATTTTTGTATGTTGAGTTTTAAGCCAGCTTTTTCACTCTGCTCACTCACCTTCATCAACAGGCTCTTTAGTTCCTCTTTGCTTTATGCCATAGGGTGGTGTCATCTGCATATCTGAAGTTGTTGATATTTCTTCCTGCAATCTTGAATCCTGCTTGTGCTTGATCCAGCCCAGCATTTGGCATGATGTACTCTGCATATAAATTAAAAAAACAGGTTGACAATACACAAAGGAGTGATATACTCCTTTCCCAATTTTGAGCCATTCCATGATCCATGTCTGGTTCTGTTGCCTCTTGACCTGCATACAGGTTTTGCAGGAGGCAGGTAAGGTGGTCGGGTATTCCTATCTTTCTAAGGATTTTCCACAGTTTGTTCTGATATACATAGTCAAAGTCTTTAGCATAGTCAATGAAGCAGAAGTAGATGTTTCCTGGAGTCTCTTGCTTTTTCTATGATATGATGGATGTTGGCAATTTGATCTCTGGTTCCTCTGCCTTCTCTAAATTCCGCTGGTACATCTGGAAGTTCTCAGTTCACATACTATTGAAGCCTAGCTTGAAGGATTTTGAGCATTGCCTTGCTAGCATGTAAAATTAGTGCAATTGTGTAGTAGTTTGCAAATTCTTTGGCATTGCCTTTCCTTGGGATTGGAATGAAAACTGACCTTTTCCAGTCCTGTGGCCACTGCTGAGTTTTCCATATTTGCTGACATATTGAGTGCAGCACGTTTATAGCATCATCTTTTAGGATATAAACTAGCTTGGCTGGAACTACATCACCTCCATTAGCTTTGTTTGAAGTGATGCTTCCAAAGGCCCACTTGACTTCACATTCCAGGATGTCTGAGTGATCACACCATAGTGATTATCTGGGTCATGAAGATCATTTTTGTGTAGTTCTTCTGTGTATTCTTGCCACCTTTTCTTAATAGCTTCTGCTTCTGTTAGGTACATATGGTTTCTGTCCTTTATTGTGCCTATATTTGCATGAAATATTCCCTTGGCATCTCTAATTTTCTTTAAGAGTCTTTCCCATTCTACTGTTTTCCTCTGTTTCTTTGCATTGATCACTTAGGAAGGCTTTCTTATCTGTCCTTGCTAGTCTTTGGAACTCTGCATTCAGATGGGTTTATCTTTCCTTTTCTCCTTTGCTTTTTGCTTCTCTTCTTTTCTCAGCTATTTGTAAGCCCTCCTCAGACAACCATTTTGCCTTTTTGCATTTCTTTTTCTTGGGGGTGGTTTTGATCACCACCTCCTGTACAGTGTTATGAACCTCTGTCCGTAGTTCTTCAGGGATTCTATCTGCCAGGTCTAATGCCTTAAATCTGTCACTTCCACTGTATAATCATAAGGGATATGACTTGGGTCATACCTGAATGGCCTAGTGGTTTTCCCTACTTTCTTCAATTTAAGTCTGAATTTTGCAATAAGAAGTCATGATCTGAGCCACAGTCACCTCCTGGTCTTGTTTTTGCTGACTGTATAGAGTTTCTCCATCTTTGGCTGCAAAGAATATGATCAATTTGATTTCGGTATGGACCATCTGGTGATGTCCATGTGTGGAGTCTTCTCTTGTGTTGTTGGAAGAGAGTATTTGCCATGACCAGTGCATTTTCTTGGCAAAAATATGTTAGCCTTTGCCCTGCTTCATTTTGTACTCCAAGACCAGACTTGCCTGTTACTCCAGATATCTCTTGACTTTCTACTTTTGCATTCCATTCCCCTATGATGAAAAGGAGATCTTTTTTTGTTATTAGTTCTAGAATGTCTTGTAGGTCTTCATAGAACTGTTCAGCTTCTTTGGCATTTGTGGTTGGGGCAGAGACTTGGATTACTATGATATCGAATGGTTTGCATTAGAAATGAACCAAGATCATTTTGTTGTTTTTGAGATTACACCCAAGTACTGCATTTCAGACTCTTGTTGATTATGAGGGCTACTCCATTTCTTCTAAGGATTTGGTGAGGTATTATTATTTGAGATCCAATAGCATCTGCTTTTAATTCCTGTCAAGTAATTTCTTACTGAATTGGCTCCAAAGGCCATATTGTCTTTTGGCATATATTTATACGTGTATCGGATGTTTGTGTGTGTGTGTGTGTGCGTGTGCTATTTACTCCATAAAGTGTGAAAAGCTTAAAAACAGGTTTCTCGGCAGCCCTGAACTCCTGTTTTTATTCCACTAGGTGTCACTTTAGCACTGTGAATCTGAATGTTTCTGAGTGAACAATTATTAAATCTCTGGTTATTCATAAACACATTTTTTAAAAATCCTTACAAGAATGATGATATGAAATGTATATTTAATAAAGTAGTCAGTTTGTATGTATAATAATTATTGTCTAACCAAATGTCTGTTTTTGTTTCACCTATTAGAATTAATGTCAGCTGTTGGGGTGGTAGTCTACATCAAGGGAATGGAAAAAGAAAGCAATCACACATAGGAATGACAGTAATGAGTACATTTCCTGCATCAGTATTTTGGGTTTTCAGTTAGTGATTTGTTCCTTTAACAGCTTATGAAAGACATTTGGTCAGTAGTGAAGATCAAAAGTATAGCATTTCCCCCTTCTGTTATTTAATTTATAAATATGATTTAAAGAATATGAGCAATAATTGAATAGCTTAGTGTCATGCTGACTGGTTTTCTTTCTAGTTAAGAGGACAAGTTGGGTAATTCATCACTTAGGTATTTTCAGCTTATTTTTTTCCCCATGACTACTCAATGTAGCATCTCTGATTTTGGCTTTATGTCAACCTGACCTTAATTCATCTGAATGTCAGCTTTAGCTTACATTAAATAGTGAAGACATGCCTTAGGTCGTATCTTCAAAGGACAGAAAGAGTTTTATATTTGTGAAAATTATTTCATATTGAGTTCTGTTTTCCTTAGCATGCAAGAACTTTGTCATTTTGCTTAATACAGCTGTTGCTACATTTTTAAGTGAAAAAATGACATGCTGAATTATTTTTCAAATTCAGTACATAAAAAAGCATTAAAGTGCACCATTTGGGGCATTTGTATTTAATGTGGTCAATACTGTAATGAGTTTTCAGCAACAGAGGGTGGGGAGTTCCTGTGGCAATGTATTCTGATTTTAATAAATATCATAAATCTTATTAATTAATTTTAGATTATAATCTTGTCATTTTTCTTTGAAAATTTTCCTCAGAATTCACAGGAATTTCCACTTCTTCATGCTAGTCTTTCATAGTAAAAGATTTATTTTCAGTGTTAATTTACTTACAATATTAATCAAATTACATAATAAAAGCCAATATCAAACAATATAGACTACAGAAATTTTAGGATATTAAATTATTCCATACTGCAGGGAAGGAATATAGAGAAACTGATACCTCTAAAGGCAAAACAACCTTTTAGAAACAAACTGAATAAAATTTATGATACAACTCTAAAATGGAGGATATATATATACACATATGTATATGGATGTATATATAGACACACAAATACACATGTCTAGAAGTACAAGGAACATGTCTATCTTTTCCTTCTGTTAATTATGATTAGAACAGTACCTGAAACATAATAGGTGTGTAATAAATACTTGTTAAAGGATAAATAGACATGAATAGAGACAATACATGTGTAAGAAATCTGATCTATAAAGAGTGGTCACTTATGGAAGCAGAAGATTGAGAAATTGAGAAAGACCATTGGGGATTTTCTAATTTAGAAGGCTTTACAATGGTATTCATTAAAATTTGAGACTCCAGAAAGAGAATCTTTCTTTGGCAGGAAAGATTTTGTGTTGGTTTTGCCATTTTGAGGCCATCATACTGTTTATAAACAGTTAATTAAAAAACAACAAAATGATGAAAAAGAACTCTAAAAAAGAACTTTGTGACCCCATGGACTGTAGCTTCCAGGCTCCTCTGTCCATGGAATTCTCCAGGCAGGAATACTGGAGTGAGTTTCCATTCCTTCTCCAGGGGATCTTCCCGACCCAAGGATCAAACCTGGGTCTCCTGCACTGCTGGCAGATTCTTTACCATCTGAGCCACCAGGGAAGCCCCAGTTAAAAAACAACAAAATAATGAAAAAGAACTCCAGAACATACAGAGGAAAATGTTGGGAAAGAGAAGAGCACTGGCAGTGAGGGTTGAAGAAGCAGTGAGTGGTGCAGGAATGAGATCATATGAAAGGAAAAGTTTGTAAGGGGCTTGAATTTTGCACTGGACTTATTAATAGCCATAGAATGAGATGAATGCCTCCAGGTTTGAAGGTTCTAAGATGTAGATGGAAGTTTTAGGTGATGTCAGCTGTCCAGTGAGGTCAACTATCTGTGACTTTAGCTTTTCCTCAGGATTCATGACCTTTAGAAAGGTATTCAAGACAAAAATGACTGTGATTAGATGGATCCTGAAGAGAACCCTCCCATTCGGTGGTATGAGGAGATTCAGTAGCTCCAAGAAAGTCACCTCTTATGGACTAAGACCTTGACTGTTTTCTTCAATACAGTATTCTCAATACTTAGACCCCTGCTTGGCCTAGCTTGCTGAAGTATTTTCTGCTGAATGAGTTGGCAGTGACTAAAGGTACCCAAGACATAGTGTTGCAAAGAGTTGGACATGACTGAAGCGACTAAGCACTCATGCACACGCAAGCAAGACTCCTGAGTTTTAACTTAGTGGAACTAATTTGAATTCCCAATCTGCAATAATGCCTATTTGAATTTATGTACTATTTGTTCACTCTATATAGAATGGAACAAAAATAGCTTCCAGTTATATACTTATGCTTATATAATCCATTTTGAAAGTTCTCTTGTAAATAAATCTTATATCTCTTTCATTACTTGAAATAAACAATGGTGATGTCACAAAATAGCAGAAAAAAGTATAATTCAAATGATAATGTCATTAAATTACATTCTAATATATCATAATTGAAGCATTTGTTTATGGAATCATGTATTAAGGAGTATTTATATGTTCGGATTATGGCAGATAAGTAATAGCCTAAAACTGCTATATCAGATTTGATGTCATGGAGTTAAAAATGTCATGGATTTAGCTTTTAATAGGCCAGAATGACCATGTAAAATAAGGATCTCCAGATGATATTCTTGGGAACATGGGGATGACTTTGAAGTTAAGAACTATTTTTAGATTAAAAGTCCTGAATTTTTCTGTCAATTTAAATGACTGTAATAGCAGCTATTTTAGTCAAGAGTTATCTTTAATTGCAAATTATAGAAATCCAACTTTAATTAGTTTTGACAAAAGTGGGAAATTATTGGCTCAGAAAAGTCATAAGCCCAGGATGCATGTAACTTTAGCACAGCTGGAGGCAGAAACTTAAACAATATCATCAAGACCTCCCTCTTTCTTCTCTCGGCTTTGTTTTCTTTTGTGCTGCATTTATTTCTAGGCAGATTTTCTCCACTTAGTGAGAGAACCTCAAGAATCCAAGCTTGCTTGGTACTCAGTGTAATACACCACATAAACAAATTGAAAAATAAAAACCATATGATTATTTCCATAGATGCAGAGAAAGCCTTTGACAAAATTCAACACCCATTTATGATAAAAACCCTCCAAAAAGCAGGAATAGAAGGAATATACCTCAACATAATAAAAGCTATATATGACAAACCCACGGCAAACATTATCCTAAAAGGGAAAAACTGAAAGCATTTTCCCTAAAGTCAGGAACAAGACAAGGGTACCCTCTCTCACCACTACTATTCAACATAGTTTTGGAAGTTTTGGCCACAGCAATCAGAGCAGAAAAAGAAATAAAAGGAATCCAGTTTGGAAAAGAAGTAAAACTCTCACTGTTTGCAGATGACATGATCCTCTACATAGAAACCCCTAAAGACTCTACCAGAAAATTGCTAGAGCTAATCAATGAATATAGTAAAGTTGCAGGTATAAAATTAGCACACAGAAATCCCTTGCATTCCTATATACTAACAATGAGAAAACAGAAAGAGAAATTAAGGAAACAATTCCATGCACCATCACAATGAAAAGAATAAAATACTTAGGAATGTATCTACCTAAAGAAACAAACGACCTATATATAGAAAACTATAAAACACTGGTGAAAGAAATCAAAGAGGACACAAATAGATGGAGAAATATACCATGTTCATGGATCGGAAGAATCAATATAGTGAAAATGAGGATACTACCCCAAGCAATCTATAGATTCAATGCAATCCCTATCAAGCTACCAACGGTATTCTTCAGAGAACTAGAACAAATAATTTCAGAATTTGTATGGAAGTACAAAAAACTTGGAATAGCCAAAGCAATCTTGAGAAAGAAGAATGGAACTGGAGGAATCAACCTGCCTGACTTCAGGCTCTACTACAAAGCCACAGTCATCAAGACAGTATGGTACTGGCACAAGGAGAGAAATATAGATCAATGGAACAAAATAAAAAGCCCAGAGATAAATCCACACACCTATGGACACCTTATCTTTGACAAAGGAGGCAAGAATATACAATGGAGAAAAGACAATCTCTCTAACAAATGGTGCTGGGAAAACTGGTCAACCACTTGTAAAAGAATGAAACTAGAACACTTTCTAAAACCATACAAAAAAATAAACTCAGAATGGATTGAAGATCTAAAAGTAGACCAGAAACTATAAAACTCCTAGAGGAAAACACAGGCAAAAAACTCTCTGCCATAAATCACAGCAGGATCCTCTATGACCCACCTCCCAGAATATTGGAAATAAAAGCAAAAATAAACAAATGGGACCTAATAACTTAAAAGCTTTTGCACAACAAAGGAAACTATAAGCAAGGTGAAAGACAGCCCTTGGAATGGAAGAAAATAATAGCAAATGAAGCAATGGACAAACAATTAATCTCAAAAATATACAAGCAACTCCTGCAGCTCAATTCCAGAAAAATAACTGACCCAATCAAAAAGTGGGCCAAAGAACTAAACAGACACTTTTCCAAAGAAGACATACAGATGGCTAACAAACACATGAAAAGATGCTCAACATCACTCATTATCAGAGAAATGCAAATCAAAACCACAATGAGGTACCATTTCACGCCCATCAGAATGGCTGCTATCCAAAAGACTACAAGCAATAAATGCTGGAGAGGGTGTGGAGAAAAGGGAACCCTCTTACACTATTGGTGGAAATGCAAACTAGTACAGCCACTATGGAGAACAGTGTGGAGATTCCTCAAAAAAACTGGAAATAGAACTGCCATATGACCCAGCAATCCCACTGCGGGGCATACACACTGAAGAAAACAGAATTGAAAGAGACACGTGTACCCCAATGTTCACCGCAGCACTGTTTATAATAGCCAGGACATGGAAGCAACCTAGATGTCCATCAGCAGACGAATGGATAAGGAAGCTGTGGTACATATACACAATGGAATATTACTTAGCCATTAAAAAGAATACATTTGAATCAGTTCTAATGAGGTGGATGAAACTGGAGCCTATTATAGAGAGAGAATTAAGACAGAAAGAAAAACACCAATACAGTATACTAACACATATATATGGTATTTAGTTAATTGGTAAAGATAACCCTGTATGCGAGACATCAAAAGAGACACAGATAAACAGAACAGTATTATGGACTCTATGGGAGAGGGTGAGGGCGGGATGCTATGGGAGAATGGCACTGGAGCATGTAAATTATCATATGTGAAACGAATCGCCAGTGCAGGTTCAATGCATGATACAGGGCGCTCGGGGCTGGTGCGCCCTGAGGGATGACCCAGAGGGATGGGACGGGGAGGGACGTGGAAGGGGGGTTCTGGAAGGGGAAAACATGTACACCCATGGTGGATTCATGTCAATGTATGGCAAAACAAATACAACATTGTAAAGTTAAAAAATAGATAAATAAATTAAAAAAAGAAGTTCTGAAGGAGATGAACCTTTTTGCTGAAACTGGGAAATATGGCATCTAGCTGGGTAATGATATGTTCAGGGGGACTCTACTACTAAATGAAATAAGGTCAGTGTGTATCATGGGAAAAGTAGTTGACTTTGTAACACTTCTTTTAAGTTTTAGATGTACAAACTTTAATAGAGTAAATTAAAAAAAAAACTATTTTACTGTGGAAAACATTGCTAAAATGTACCTTTATTTACATGGGAAAAGAGAAAAGGGGATTTATGCTTCTATATTAAAAGTTGCAGTGTAGGAATTTAGTACATTTTAAAGTCTTTCACAAATGGTGGTCCTCCGAGGGGTGTTTTAATTTCTGATATTATTATGTATATTTTAGACATAATAATTATACATATTTTTCATTAAAATGGATACTGATAATCTCAAAAGGATTATAAATATTTTATTTTTGAACTAATTTTTACATCATTTGCTGGTATATCTACATTTTTAGAAAGCATGGAGTTTACTCTCTTGCTTTTGTAAAGAATCAAATTGTAATATTTACTGTAAAAGAGTAGATTGCAGTTCAAATCAAATGGAATTGCAAGATTGTATCTCTTTCTCATGTGGAAAACTTACTGAACTGGAAAAAGTAAGATGCCTGGCTTGGATTTCATCCAGGAAGACATCTGTTTGCATGGAACTAATAATAGTACAGACCTAATGATGTGCCAAACAAGTTATTTTAATAGAAATGCTTTGCTTTGAGAGGTTAACTCTGGTTACTCAGCAGAACTGCTCTGTTCATGAGGGTATTATGCTTGAATCTTCAACTAACAAGCTTGAGAAATTTGGGGGGAAATGCTGCACATTTTAAAGCTGATTCAGCAGAGTACTTCTGATCCCAAAGTGACCTGTCAGGTTAACCACATTAAGACAACTGGCATAGGATAGTAGCAAATCACCATTTGCATTTTAGAGCAGATATTAGAGACCATCCATTGTTTCAAATGACACAAATATTCATTCAAATGCCTATCAACTGCTTCACAAAATTTACTCAAAAATTTTAGTTCATTTTGCTTCCACAGTTTCTCATTCTTAATTTTCCTCTAAATTATCAAAACATTTGGATAAAGTGAAGAATATTCAAATATTTGATGGGTCTATGTGATTTTTAAATAGCTGGATTTTTAAAATCATAGAAATAATTGTATTTCTCAGATTTTATTCAAACTTGATATTGTGTATACCTAGTATGTTAGTAACTTCATAAAAAATACTGCCATATGAACCAAATCAAGAGGAATCATGCTGCAGAGAAAGTAATTTATAAGTCTTTTAGGCCTATTGCCTAGTTTTAGTGACTGTCCTGCTCAATTATCATTGTTCCTACACTGTTTTTACTTAAACATTAGACCAAAGGTTAATACTCAATAGAAATACATCTAGAATTTTATCCAAAATAACTTGGTTGTTAATTTAGAGGCATCATATGAACCAAATGTGAGAAGCTAAACTGTCTCTTTTAACAAGATTAAGTACTAGGGCTTAACTATTGTAAGAAAATATTTAACTATTTTATATTTTACTTTCTTCACCTTGATATTAATGGTATAATTGAAGAAGAAGAAAGAGGCTGAAAACAGGTATTCTATGTCAGAAATTTCTTTGCAAAGAAATTTTGTAAGATCATTTTCTAAATTTTTTTTAACACTGAACTATGACTGCTTTTATGTGTATCTGATTACATGTTTATATTAATTACCTATCCTCTAAAGGCACACAAGTTTCTGTGTACAAAGAGAGCAGCCAGAGGAGTATATTCTGGCCAAGTTTGGCTCCACATGTTGTCACTGACCTTGGGAAAGAGATTTTGGCCAAAACAACTGCTAAAGATTATTGCAGGCGGTTTGTGACATACCTGAATTTTTTTTCTCCTTAAGTAGTTTCTATTGAAATGATTTTTCAGGTGTACGCTAGTTTTGGGGTAGGGTCTTTAAAATATTGACTTAATTCTAGATCTCCATGTGAGATTTCAAAATATGCTAAGGATCTCAGGGACAAACAGCAAAAGCAGGAGCTGTAATATACTGTTAATTATCTTTGTAGGAGAAACCTCTAACTTTTGTTTATTCAAGTATAATTTACATAGAGTAAAAGTAACTGTGTTTAGGTGTATAGTTTTATGAAAATTGACAAATTTATATAGTAATTTATCACAGCAATCAAGATATAAAAGATTTCCATTGTCTGAAAAACCTCTATGCTTCTTTGTAGTTAATTCCCTTTCCCACTTCGGCAAGCCACTGATCTGATTTCTATCAAACATAGTTTTGCTTTTTTTGAAATTTCATAAATTGAATCACACAGTATGTAGTCTTTTGATTCTGGCTTCTTTCACTTAGCACAATGCTTTTGAGATTCATCCATGTTATTACATGGGTCAGTAGTTTATTCTTTTTTTTTCCGCCTGAGACTCACCCTCTTTAAATACTAATGGAATCTCAAATTTACCTGTGCAGACACAAAAGTGGTTTGAGCCAGTCATGGCAATCATATTTGCCTTAGCCAAGCAGTTCCCTTCCCACAATTCTTTGCACCCAGGAATGGGCATATGAAATTGTTTAGACAAATAAGAAGAAAGGAAACATCTGTTAGAGAACATTTAGGAAAGATTTTCCCCTCTTTTAAAAGGAAGGAGGAATACAAATTTATCATACTCCAGTCCCACTGGTTGTTCCCTTCCAGAATTCTGCTTTAGACAATGATGTCTGGAAGTATGGCAGCTATCTTGCAAGCATGAAGGAAAGGCCAAAAGAACTGCAGAGACAAAATTCCAGACTCCATCATCATTAGTTTGTCAACAAACCTTAAAATTGCCCACCTTCAGATTTCTTATTATGTGAGATAATAATGTGTTTGTTATTTAAGCCATTAGGACGGGAAAAGGTCAGTTTTCTTTCCAATCTCAACGAAGGGTAATGCCAAAGAATGTTCAAACTACTATACAGTTGCCCTCATTTCACATGCTAGTAAGGTAATGCTCAAAATCCTTCAAACTAGGCTTCAATAGTATGTGAACCAAGAATTTCCAGACGTACAAGCTGGATTTAGAAAAGAGAGGAACCAGAGATTAAATTATCAACATCTGTTGGATCAAAGAAGAGCAACAGAATTGCAGGAAAAAAATCTACTTCTGCTTCATTGACTATGCTAAAGCTTTTGCCCCTGTGAATTACAACAAACCTTGGAAAATTCTTAAAGGAATGAAGATACCAGACCACCTTACCTGCCTCCTGAGAAACTTGTATGTAGGTCAAGAAGCAACAATTAGAACCAGATATGGAACAACAAAACTAGCTCAAAATTGGGAAAGGAGTACATCAAGGCTGTATATTGTCACCCTACTTATTTAACTTACATACAGAATACATCATGCAAAATGCTGGGCTGGGTGAATGAATCACAAGCTGGAATCAAGCCTGCTGGGAAAAATATCAAAAACCTCAGATATGCAGATGATACCTCTCTAATGGCAGAAAGTGAAGAAAACTAAAGAGCCCTTTGAAGGTAAAAGATGACAGTGAAAAAGCTGGCTTAAAACTCAACATTTAAAAAACTAAGATCATGGCATCTGGTCCCATTACTTCATGGCAAATACATTGGGAAAAAATGAAAACAGTGGCAGATTTTATTTCCTTGGGCTCCAAAATCACTATAGACAGTGATTGAAGCTGTGAAATTAAAAGACACTTGCTTCTTGGAAAAACAGTGGCAAAACTAGACAGCATATAAAAAGCAGAGACGTTGCTTTGCTGACAAAGGTGCCTATAGTCAAAGCTATGTTTTTTCCAGTAGTCATGTGCGGATGTGAGAGTTGGACCAAAAAGAAGGCTTAGAACCAAAGAATTGATATTTTAGGACTGTGGTATTGGAGAAGACTCTTGAGTGTGCCGTTGACTGCAAGGAGATCCGACCAGTCCATCCTAAAGGAAATCAGTCCTGAATATTCATTGAAAGGACTGCTGCTGAAGCTGAAGCTCCAATACTTCAGCCACTTAATGGGAACAGCCAACTCATTGGAAAAGACCCTGATGCTGAGAAAGACTGAAGACAGGAGGAGAAGGGGACGACAGAGGATGAGATGGTTGGATGAAACTCAGTGACTCAATGGACATGAGTTTGAGCAAACTCTGGGAGATGGTGAAGGACAGAGAAGCCTGTTGTGCTGCAGTCCTTGGGGTTGCAAAGAGTCAGACATGACTTAGCAACTCAACAATAACAACAACAATTATGTTATTTGCAGTCAATGACATTCCTTGCTGAGAAAGTATCATCAAGTTTAGAAACTAGCTTAGGGTGAATTTGAAGCTCACAGTTTCAGAATTCTGATTACTATAGTTTGAAAATGCCCACTACTATTTTCTACAGTAACTTCATGCTATACATAAAATAGTCTGGCACCTAAAGATTTTTCTGGAGAATTCCAACCTCTCAGTTCACTTAAACAATTTCAATTATACACCATTATGATTTGTCATGAGATCTTACTAGGCTTGTTCCAATATTTTCTGGAATGGTTGCAGAATTGTGAAAAGTATATTGTTCACTGATTCCAATATTGCAATTCTCTTCTAAAGTCCAATTTAAGCATGATTTTCAGATTATTCTCTAGAAAGGGAAATCAGAAAATATAGTGAGTCTTGATAGGAATGCACTGGCCATGCTATCCATCATTATAGTCTCATAATTGTTAATATAAAGTTGCTTAACTGGTACATTTTGTTATCTTAATTAGGCCTATATAATCTTAAAAAATGCATGTGTGCTCAGTCACTGGGTCATATCTGACTCTTTGCGACCCCATGGCCTGTAGCCAGTCCATGGGATTTCCCAGGCAAGAATACTGTAGTGGGTTGCCATTTCCTTCTCCAGGGGGTCTTTTTGACCCAGGGATATGCATTGGCAGGTGTATTCTTTACCGTTGAGTCACCAGGGAAGCCCAGAATAAAGAATAGAACATATCATATACTTTGGAAAATTGAAGGAATATAAGTTAATGTCTTTAAGACAAAATAGAAAATGAATAAAAAGTATTTTTTTAGGTAGACCCACATTTTTGTCTGGAGACTGTCATATATATACTATTATTATTTACTATTAAATATTTGGCTCAAAGTTATTCCAAACCAAGATTGTTGCCGTTTTGCAGACACTGAACTGGAAATCCTGTGCTTAAAGAATTATTCTCTCTGCCATTAATGTAGGGTGCACTCACTGGGAATAGCTTCAGAGAGCTTAGCACTGTAGAAATATCGGAATAAGATAATATAAAACTAAGAAATATTTTTTGTTAATAAAACATCCTAATAATTTAGAAGGAAGATAATTTGAGATTTGTCTATTTTCTGTCAAACTGTTTTACAAAGAGGGTTAATGTGTTTGACTGAAGGAATTGCACATATTTAATGATGAACCAAAAATATACTTGAAAGATATTAGAAATGAATTATCCTTTTGTATATGAGACATTCCATGAATTATTTCTTGAAATAGTGCTAAGAATAATAAATTAAGCTGTGTTTGGGATTGAATAGTAAACTCCATATATCTTTCTCAATATTTCATAACATAATTCTGCAAGTGTTAATAGACAGAAATAATTCTGTGATTTTATTAGCCATTCAGCGGTCTAAGAGATGACCACTTTCCTTTTTTCTAGTACATATAAAACACTCATTCTTGAGAATGCTTACCCAAATCTTTATTAATTTAATATAAAAAGGCTACTAGATGACTGGAGAATTGTATTAAATTTATGATACCTGGATTACCTAAAACGACTTTGAATTTGTCTTTAACTGTCTTAGAATTAGAACTCAGAATGGAAGATGTTTTAGAGATTATCTAGTTAGGTTAAGTGCCCTGATTTACTGACTGATTTGCATACAATTTTGAGTTGTAAGAAAAGGTCTAAAGTTACAGAGAAAGTGCCAGGAATGACCTGTTGTCTATCTCATCTGTGCAAGGGTGCTGTGCCTGTGAGCTGCCACCTGCCATAGTTGCATGGAGATAGTTTGAAAAACAGCGATCTATATAAATTTCTATATATGTGAATTCCCTTGTGATCCAGTGGTTAAGCCTCGGTGCTTTTACTGCCATGGCCCAGGTTCAGTCCCTGGTCTGGGAACTGGATTCTGCAAGCAATGTGATGCAGTCCCCCCCACCCCCGAAAATCACATTATATAGTTGAGAAACTAAGTGATCAGAAAGGTGAAATTACTCACTCAGTATAAAATATCTATTTAGAGGTATGGAGTAGAGAAAAAAACCCTCAAGTAAAAATCAGTCCACTTTGGATCTGGCCCTACAAGTAAGTAAGTGTTAGTTGCCCAGTCGTGCCCGACTCTTTGAGACCCTATGGACTGCAGCCCCCCAGACTCTTCTGTCCATGAGATTTTCCAGGCAAGAATACTGGAGTGGGTTGCCATTTCCTTCTCCAGGGAATCTTCCCAACCCAGGGATCGAACCCGGGTCTCCTGCACTGCAGGCAGATTCTTTACTGACTGAGCTACAAGGGAAGCCCTCTGGCCTTATATGTGCCACTAATTTGTTGGAAAGAGCAACAGAAAAATGACTGTAATAGTGATTAATAACTTACCTGTGTAGTTTCCAGACTCAGGACACAGTATCTAAGACACGTTCCATCGTCATGTGAACTCAGCAGGCTCACATCTCCTAGACAGGGATACCCTGCGTGCCTCAAATTATTTAAGCAATAGAGGACAGCTGACCCAATATTAGTCAAATTATTGTGTTGTAATGTTCAGTGCTCAAATAGGATGATGAATCAGTTGGGGAGAAGGACTAGGTGGTTATGAATTTAGAATTTGGCAACAGCTATGTTGAACTTCAGTGATTCAGTGTAGACAATGAAAGAAGCAGAGATAATAATAAGGGAACTTAACAACTACAGGTATTATTCTAAGAACTTTACATCTCTGATGTCACCATATTTTTATTAGAGAGGTATTTTTGTTCCCACTTTTTTTAGATGGGGAAAATAAGGCTTATATGTATTAAACAAACTTCCCAGGTGGCTCAGTGGTAAAGAATCTGCCTGCAATGCAGGAGATTCAGAGGTGTGGGTTTTATCCCTGGGTCAGGAATCCCTTCTCTTCCCCTGGAGAAGGGAATGGTAACCCACTCCAGTATTCTTGCCTGGAAAATCCCATGGACAAAGGAACCTGGTGGGCTACAGCCTATGGGTCGCAAACAGTTGGACACGACCAGCCGACTAAACAATAACGAGAACAGCAATGCTAACTATAAGCACATATTGTACAGAAAATCTTTAAAACTATTTGATCTTCTCAAATGGAAACTATACCCATCAAACAGCAGCTCCACATTTCTCCCTCTCCCCAGCTTCTGGGAATCACCATTCTCCTTTGAGCTTTGATTAGTGTGACTACTTGGATGCCTCATGTAAGTTGAACTGTACATTATTTATTCTTCTGTGACTGGCTGGTTTCACTTAGCATCAAGTCTTCAAAGTTAATCTATGCCACAGCGTGTGCCAGCATTGCCTTCTTTGTTTATGACTGAATAAGTTTTTCTTATTTTAAAAGAAGACTTACTTATTTTTGGCTGTGCTAGGTCTCCGTTGCTGCATGCAGGCCTTCTCTTATTGTGGAGAGTGGGGGGTACTCTCTAGGTGTGGTGGGTGTTCTTCTCACTGTGGTGGCTTGTCTTGCTGCAGAGCACAGGTTCTAGGGCATGGGAGCTTCAGGAGTTGCTGTGTGTGTGCTCAGCAGTTGTGGCATACAGACTTAGTTTCTCCACAGCATGTGGGATCTTCCTGGAGCAGGGATTGAACCCATGTCCCCTGCATTGGCAGGTGGACTCTCAACCACTGGACCGCTAGGGAAACACTTTATGGGTGAATAATTTTCTACTGTATGTATATATGACGTTTTCTTTATCTATTAATCTACCGATGGACATCCAGATTGTTTCTACATTAGGTATTATGAGCAATGCTATAATGAATACAGAGGTACAGATGCCTTTATGAGATCCACGTTTCGAATCTTTGGGATAAATACCGTACACAGAAGTAGGATTGCTGGAGCATATGGTAATTCTATTTTTAATTTTTTGAGGAACTTTTAAACTGTCTTCCATTTTACATTTCCACAAACAGTGCACAAGTTTTTCAATTTCTCCATATTCTCATCAACATTTTTTATTTTCTGAGTTTCTTTACTTTTCTTTTCTTTTTTTTGATAATAGCCATTCTGTCAGATGTGAGGTGACATCTCATTGTGGTTTTGATTTTAATTTCCCTGATGATAAGTGATATTGAACACTATTTCATATACTTGTTGATCATTTGTGTGTCTGCTTTGGAGAAATATCTATTCAAATCTTTGCCCATTTTTAAAATCAGGTTTCTGATTTATTTTTTGCTATTGAGCTGCAGGAGTTCCTTACATAGCTTAGCAACCAACCTTTTATAAGATAGATGGTTTGCAAATATTTTCTCCCATTTCATAGGTTGTGTTTTCATTTTGCTTGTTGTTTCCTTTGTTGTGAATAAGCTTTTTAGTTTGATGTAGTCCCACTTGTGTACTTTTGGTTTTGTTGCCTGTGCTTTTGGGGTCATATTCAAGAAATCATTGCCAAGACCAATGTCACAGACTTTTCCTGATGTATTCTTCTAGGAGTTTTACAGTTTTAGGTATAATGTTTAAGTCTTTAATTTACTTTGAGTTGATTTTTGTATGTCATGTATGATAAGGGTCTAATTTTATTCTTTCACATGTGGAGATCTAATTTTCCCAACACCATTTGTTGAAAACTATTTTTTCTTCATTGTGTACTCTTGGCACTTTTGTTGAAGATTAATTGAATGTATATGCATGGGTTTATTTCTGGGCTCTCTATTCTTTTCTGTTGATCTACGTGTCTGTCTTTACACCAGTACTGTGCTATTTTGATTACTGTAGCTTTGTAATATGTTTTGAAATCTTGAAGTTGGAAGCATCCTGATTTGTTCTTTTTCAAGATTATTCTGGTTATTTGGGGTCCTTTGTGGTTCCATATGAATTTAGGGATTTTTTTTTCTTTTTCTGTAAAAATACCATTGGGATTTTGATAGGTATTGGATTGATTCTATAGATAATTTTGGGTAGTATGGAAATTTTAGCAATGTATGTCATCTGATCCACGAACATGAAATCTTTTTCTATTTATTTGTTTTTTTTAATTAGTTTATTTTCTATTTTTTAACTTTACAATATTGTATTTGTTTTGCCATACATTGACATGAATCCACCATGGGTGTACATGTTTTCCCCTTCCAGAACCCCCCTTCCACCTCCCTCCTCATCCCATCCCTCCGGGTCATCCCAGTGACCAGCCCTGAGCACCCTGTATCATGCACTGAACCTGGACTGTCTAATTTCTTTCAGCAATGTTTTGTAGCTTTCAGTATACAAGTTTTTTTTATCTCCTTAGTTAAGTTTGTTCCTAAATATTTTATTCTTTTTTGATACTATTAGAAAAAGGATTGTTTTCTTAATTGCCTTTAAGACTGCTTGCTGTTACTATATAGAAACACAACTGATTTTTGTGTGTTGATTTTTCTATCCTACAACTTTGTTGACTTTGTTTATTAGGACTAACAATTTTCTTGTGTATGTAAGGATAGAAATTGGGGAGAGGGCAAGGAGATTTGAATGTTCAACCATCAATACTCTGCCTAACAGAATATCCTAAGAGCCTAAATAAACATAGCTGGGAATAAAACAACTGCAACTTAAATACAAGTAAAATTATATAGTTGTATTTTATAAACAAATTTATAAAAATTTGCCTTAGTTCTTAACTTTTAAACACAATGGATTTCAGACTCAATTTCCAGTGGTCATAGTGACTTAATTCTTTTGGTAAAGAGCATTTGCCATAGTGTTTGCAAGAGAATAATTTATTGCCTGTTATGCTTTTCTTGTTACTTTTTTCAGTTTATCCTGGTATAATTTCATTGTCTGGAAGGACTGAAGTTTGTAGGAGTAATTTTCTAGTGCCCAAACAAAAAAGATTAGCAGCGACAGTTTTCTAAAATATGTGTTTCCTAACAGAGGCAACCTTCATGGCCCATTTCCTTTAATGATATCTGGGGAGGATCTGATAAGCTTTATTCTACTTTGCACAGGTTAAAGGGCATTGTCTTCCCTTTCACTCCAGCAGCCAACAACAAAGCCAGGCATATGTTATCACCATCACACAGGAAGCTTTGTGCTTGCTTGTGTTAAACGGAGCACAAATACAGGAAAAGTGTCAGGGAGGTTAAAAGCTGGTGAAGCTGTGTAAGAGAATATTATGCCAATAATATTACAGATAGAACTGGAGATATATGATTAGCCTTGAGCATAAAATGCTTAGAAACCCTTAAACATTAAAAACTCTATTAAAAGGAGCCATTTTATTTTCTTCACTTTGGACTAATAACTCCCACTTTTTAAAAATAGAAAAATAATAGTTAAATTGAAGAGTTATGTCAGGAAATAACGCAATTTCTCAAACATGCAATTAAGCATTTCTTAATAATTTAAAAATTGTTCCCATTTGCATTGTATGTTAAAAATTCCAATTATATGCTCTTACTTCAAAAGAAAAGAGGATTTCCATTTTGTGGCTAAACTTTTGTCATAAAGAATTTGTGCCTTTTGGAAACTAAAGAACTCATTTCATTCAGGAATTTTATTTTGTATATTTTAATTAGAGGTATACATCTGTTTTTAAAGTTACTTGAATCATGATAGATATATTCTAAAGATCTCTACCAATGTTGTAAAACCTATTGTATGAGCCACACTGGATTTGTTAAAAAAAATTCTTAGAAGTTTTCCACAATGACTTCCACATCTTTTTTCTTTTACCAAAAAGGTTAAAAACAAAATGAATGATCAGACTTCCTTGATGGTCCAGTGGTAAAGAATCTGCCTGCCAGTGCAGGGGGCAGGGGTTCCATCCCTGGTCCAGGAAAATTCCACATGTCGTGGAGCAACTAAGTCCATGCACTGCAGCTACTGAGCCTGTGCTCTCAAGCCCGTGCTCGGCAACGAGAGAAGCCACTTGAATAAGAAGCCAGTGCACTGCAACGAAGAGTAGCCCCTGCTCACCACAACTAGAGATAGCCTGCACGCAGCAATGAAGACTCAAAGAAGCCCAAAATAAAAACAAGCAAATATTTTAAAAAGTGAATTATAAAAACTTCTAGAGAGAACAAAAATAATAGTACATAATCTTCAGCTCTGACATAGAAATTGTGAACATTTTGATTCATTTTCTCTCCAGGTATATTTTTCAATATATTTTCAAGACTGTGGTCAAATGTGTATACATGCATATATACACAATGTATCCCCAGTGGCTCAGTGGTAAAGAATCTACCTGTAATGCAGGAGATGCAGGAGATGTGGGTTCAATCCCTGGGTGGAGAAGATCCTCTGAAGAGGGCATCCCACTCCAATATTCTTGCCTAGAGAATCCCGTGGACAGAAGAGCCTGGTGGGCTGCAGCCCATGGGGTGGCAAAGAGTTGGATGTGACTGAAGCCACTAAGCACAAGCACATAATTTTGAATATAACTTTTTCTTAAAAATTAATACATAGAATATACATTTTCATGGGTTTTGTATATTTTATAATCTTCATTTTCAGTGGCTGCATAAAGTTTCATTGATTGAACAAGTCACAATTTATTTATTAGTGAACAATTTTATAGAATGCTGAATATCTTTCTTTATTGGACTCCTTCAAATCTTCTGTTACCTTAGAGACACTATCTCCCTATATCTTCTATTTTCTTATAGCCATGATCAGAAAGGCCCATGTCATGTGGGTCAACTAATGGACTTAGTGAATCTATTGTAATGCACATGTCCTTAGCATAAAGTAATTAAATGTTAAAATAGTAAGTTAACTGTTTTCAGGGGAAAGTTAATTGTGCTAAATAGGAAGTGTTGAGGTTCTATACAGTTTGAATTCAAGTAGACGGAGGTTGTAGACTGCTCAAGAAGCTTAAAATATCTATCATCCAGGCATCAGTTAGAAGAGAATTATGCTGGTTCCCTGCTAAAGTTACAGAGAGAACT
The DNA here is from genome assembly GCA_024291935.2 of Okapia johnstoni. NCBI lineage: Eukaryota > Metazoa > Chordata > Mammalia > Artiodactyla > Giraffidae > Okapia > Okapia johnstoni. The sequence goes on from CM044308.1 coordinate 140,404,569, forward strand.
CACATGTAACATAATACCAGGGTTAATAAGTAAAAATAGTACTGGAAGGTCAGTGTCTTAAAGTGCATTTTTGTTTTATAAACCACACTATGGCCATATGTGACTTTTTTTTTTTTAAGGCAATTTATTTATTTATTTGTTTTTGGCTATGCAATGTGGCTTGTGGGATCTTAGTTCCCTGACCAAGAATTGAACTTGGGCCCTCAGCAGCGAAAGTGCTGAGTCCTAACCCATGGACCATGTAGGAAATGTCCACATGTGATATCTAGATACTTGTTTGTGTTGGAAAAACTATGTTGGTTGTGAATTTTTTCTCTCAGGACCCTAGGACAATTCTGACAGTCATACATTGTCTTTTCTATTGCTTATGAAGAAATAAATACAAAAGTCCTAAAGCACACCATACTTTATCAAACTGCTTGCCATCATCCCCAGGAGATTTACTGCAAGCCCTTTGATATCTTTTTCTTTTGAACTTTGTATTTTGTATTGGGGTATAGCTGATTAACAATGTTGTGATAGCTTCAGGTGAACAGCAAAGGGACATACAAATACATGTATCCATTCTCCCCCAAACCCCCCTCCCATCCAGGCAGCCACAGAACACCGAGCAGAGTTGTAAGCCCTCTGATACTAAAGAAGGGGGATCTATTTATTGTTTTACATCTTCTTTCTTCATTTTCTTTTTCTTGCTTTCTGTTTTTTTTTGGATTTCTTTTCTCTCCTTCACACCCACTTTCTTTGTTTAGAGGAGCGGACTTGACAACCAGATTCAAAAAAAATCAAATATATTGAAGCTATTAAGTATCTTCTCTGCGTGTGCTTAGTTGCTCAGTTGTGTCCAACTCCATGGACTGTAGCCCGCCAGGCTCCTCTGTCCATGGGGATTCTCCAGGCAAGAATATTGGAGTCGGTTGCCATGCCCTTTTCCAGGGGATCTTCCCAACCCAGGGATCAAACCCAGGTCTCCCAAGTATCTTTTGAAATAGAGCATATAACATAGAATAAAGGGTTATTTTTATCTTCACAGGAATAATAATGCTTTTAAGAATTCTATTTCTACCTCTAACTTACTGTTGTTCTTATCCGGTTTTACTATTATAGAATTCCATTTTTCTTATTTATGGCAAGTTTTAACTAGTTCACCACTGAATAAGGATATTTAATGTTTCTTAAAAAACATATTATAATGGGAAGTCTACTACCAGAACTTGATTAGAGGACAAACTCTGCCCTATTTTTATTTAGGACAATCACACATGGAAATATAAAAAGGCAGACAGAGTATTATTTAGTTAACTTAGTTTTGCACTGAGCTGATGTTGGAAACAAGAACAAAGAGAAGGATCTTTCTCTGCTGTAGCCCAGATGTTACAAGGCTGTTGAACTTGGGTCTAACTGACCCAAGAGAATCAGTTGGCTGCTATAGCAGCCTTGCTTCTGGCTTTGCAGAGATCAAGGAAAGCCCTTTCAGCATGTCTGAGAGCCAGATCCAGGGTGTCTCAGGCAAGCTGGGGAGCACTTTGGCAAAAATCTCTTGAATTGTGCAATCTCTGACTGTTTTTTTCCCAACGTTTTCCTCTCAAAATCACATGCTTAAATTGGGCCATGCAGCTGTGTGTGGGTGGAGTGCTTATCCTCAGAGCTCTTAGGTCCGTTGGTGCCGAGTCAGTGGTACACTATTTCTTACTCCACCTTCATCCTGAGAAACTTCAAAAATAATCCCTCGAGGTAAATTGGTTAACCTGATCATGTTCACCCTACATGTTCCTCCTCGCCTCTTCTGGGTACTACACATATGCTGTTTGTAGTTGTCAGACAGTTTCAAAATGTTTCATTTGCTTTTAGAAATCTAGTGACAAATGTTATATATCAGTAGTTTTGTATCAGAGAAGAATCTCAAACTTAGTTATCAGTTTAAAGAAGTCTACATTGCTACAATATTAATTTTTAAAGTTTTACAGATGCTACATTATAGTACTGACTATTGTAATTAAAAAAATTCCTCATATTTTTATTTAAAACACATTTTGAGACACTCCTAATTATACTTTCCACTGACTTTTTTTTTTTAATTTTGGAGCAGATATTTCTACTTATGTAAAGAAGGACTTGGTCCTTAGGACAAAGTTAATCTTTCAAGTTCAAAGAATAATTTGTTACAGAGTAGTTATCATGGTCCCTACTAATATTACTCTGTGTCCTCTTGGATGCAAAGACATTATATATTATTATTGCTAAGTCTACTAGCTGCTTCTGCCTCCACCACCACCTCCTCCTCTTTCTCATCCTCCTTGCCCTCCTCATCCTCTGGCCCTCTTCTTAACTAAGAAGAGACTTGATAATTAGATGAAAAATTTTATGTGCAATGATGCTATTGAATTTCCAAGGTCTTTTTCCAGGAAGAATAGAATATAGCTCTAAGAATAATGCAAGAAGTTACAGCAATATCAATGATATTTATGAAACTACTATAGTGGGTATGATTTAACCTAATAGAATTCTAATTTTACAAAGACAAGTCAAACTTTAGGAGAGTGACTTCACCAAAATGATGACATAGGTTGTTTCTGACTTTACTCCCCTCACAAGAGGAACAACTAACAATTATTCAAGAGCAAGGCACCACCAAGAGAACCCTAGAGCACAGTGGTGAGGCTGAAGCAACCCCCAGACGACAGAGATGAAGACAGAGTGCATTAGAAGGTAAGAGAAACACCTACAAGTTGACCACATTGCTCCTTCTCCAGGCCAGCACGGTACCAGGAGAGGTCTCCTTGAGCCTCTGTTCCTCCAGTGGTGAAAGAGAGCCCAGCGGAACAACTAGCCACCTCCTCCCAGCATCATGGGTCTTTTTGTTTTTGTGGGAACCCCTACTCTGATCTCACCCCTTAGGATTGTAGTGGAATCTGCTGGGGCCCAACCACTGACTGTGATGGAGAAGGCGGGCGGGGGGGGTCTTGCTGTTACCAGCACAGGAATCTTGGTAGAAACTGAGTTCATACCTGCAGTGCCCAAGTAGTCATCCCAACCAGTGGCCTGCTTTGAGCCTGATTTGCTCAAGCCCAGGCAAGGAGCTGAGCCTCACCTTCTCTGGAGAGTGTCTCCTGGCCCCATATGAGAATCCTGTTGAGAACCCTTGGAATCTGTATAGCCCAGCAATCAGAAGCACTCAGTACTGAAGTAGAACCTGCATGACTGGAAGGAGGAAGAATATTGGGAAAGAAGCAGATAAGAATCTGTATATAAGATTCTATATGCTGAGAAATCTAGCACATAGGATTTCTCAGCAGAAACCCTATATGTTAGGAGAGTAGAAGAGCATTCCTAGTAGAAAGCTAGGAGAGTAGAAAATACTCAGAGTGTTAAAAGAAAAATTGCCAGCCAAGAATATCAATCTGGCAAATTTTTTTTCTCCAGATATAAAGGAGAAATAAGAATTTTCCCAGATAAGAAGAAAAGAAAAACTGCAAGAGTTCATTTCCCCAGCTCTGCCTTGCAAGAACTGTTGAAAGGAGTTCTTCAAGCTGAAATGAAAAGATTCTAACCAGTGTCATGAAAACATGTGTAAGTATATAACATGCTCATAAAAGTAAATATACAGTCAGGCTTAGGAAACTCTAATTCTGTAACAGGATGGTGTGTTAACCATAGTTTAAATATGTATAGTCTATGTCACTACACTGTAAAAAGTACAGATTTTGATTCAGTAGATTTGGGGTGGGGCTGAGAGTCTGCATTTTTAATGAGCTCTCAGGTGATGCTGCTGCTGTTTCCATACCATATTTTGAGTAGCAAAGCTCTGAGTCTTAATTTTGTCATATTCACATCATTTGAGTATACAATAGATTCATATGGCTGGTATCATATTGGATAGTGCAGACAGAATATTTCCATCACTGAAGAAAGTTCTATAGGCTGTCAGTAGTCATGATTCTTGAATACATTGATAACCATTAATCTTGCCATACCCATTAACTATCTCCCAACAATGACCCGTCTTTGTTTCCACCCTTAGGCTGAAGGTCTTCCCTTCATAAAGCGTTGCTGAAATCTCATTCTATGTATTACTTACATTTGATTTTATTATGTTCTTCATTATGACTTGCGTTAGATTTGGAATAAACTGAAAAGAATAGAAAGTTCAAACTCGAGGTATATGTTAGTTCAGTTTAAGGAGGAGCTTCCTAACAATTTAGACCTGTCTAAAAGTCTCATTTTCTAATAGACTCCTTCATCATCCAGAACATTCATGCTTCAGGGCTCCTGTGGCTGTACTCAGGATTACACACAGGTTCTAGGAAGTTTCAGTGTGGCTTCAACCACTACGAGGCATGACTTAAGGTAAATAAGAACTTCTCTAGGAATAATTTTTCTCCTCTAAAATGAGGGGGGTTGAACAAGATTGTTATTTCTTCTGATTCTTACATTTCATATTCTTCTGCTTATTTCAGAATAAAGATGGCATGAAGCTGGAAAGAACTTTAGCTGTTTAGCACTAGATAAAGAGTGGGTCTGACCATGTGTCCAAAGTTACTAGGAAAGTTTTTGGGCTTTTACGAAAAGTTTGACAATTTCTGGTATAAACTGTGCAAGTGAAAGTCGTTCAGTTGTATCCAACTCTTTGCAACCCCAGACTGTAGCCCACCAGGCTCCTCTGTCTATGAAATTTTCCAGGCAGCAAAGGCTGGCACTAACATAAGAGGCTACTTTGAACAACTACACATGAACAAATTGTAAAACTGAGAAGAAATGGATAAATTCCTAGATGCATACAAGATATCAAAGACTAGACAAGGAAGAAATAGAATATCTGAACAGATAAATAATGAGTAAAGTTAGATTAAGTTTAGATTAAAAGAATAATGAAACACCTCCCAACACAGAAAACCCTGGGACCAAATGGCTTCACAGGTGAATTCTACCAAACATTTAAGGAATAATCAATGCCAATTCTTCTCAAACTCTTCCAAAAAGACTGAAGAGGACACAATACTTTCAAACTCATTTGACAAGGCCAGTGTCACCCTGATACCAAAGTCAAATAAAGACACAATATGAAAACTATAGGCCAATATCCCCAAAGAATATCAATATAAAAACTCTCAACAAAATATCAGAAACTGAATTCAAAAACATATTAAAAGAATTATATATATTAATCATTTGGGATTTATCCCTGGCATGCAAGAATGATTCAACATGTGCAAATCAATAAATGTGATATACCACATGAATAGAATAGAAGATGAATTTTATATGATCCTCTCAATAGATGCAGAAAAAGATTTTGAAAAAATTCTTTCAAACATTCTTTGAGGAATAAAAACCCTCAACAAATTAAGCATAGAAGGAACATACCTCAACATAATAAAAGCAATATAGGACAAACCCACAGCTAATGTTATACTCAAGGGTAAAAAATTGAAAGCTTTACTTCTAAGTTCAGAAACAAGAAAAGGATGCTTACTTTCACCATTCTTAATATAATACTGGAAGTCCTTATTAGAGTAATTAGCTAATATGAAGAAGTATAAAGGATCAAAATCATAAAGGAAGAAATAAAATTGCTATTTGCAGATGATATAATATTAAATATAGAAAATCCTAAAGATTCACTCTAAAGCTGAATTGTTACTTTAGAAGTAAATTTAAAAGTGAATTTACTTAAATTCACTTTGAAGCTGAATCCTAAAGATTCACTTTGAAGCTGATTCACTTTTAAAGCTGAAGCTGAAGTAACAATACTTTGGCCACCTGATGTGAAGAGCTGACATTTTGGAAAAGACCCTGATGCTGTGAAAGATTGAAGGTAAAAAGAGAAGGGGGAAGCAGAGGATGACATGGTCAGATAGCATCACCGACTCTGTGCATGAATTTGAGCAAATTCTAGGAGACAGTGGAGGACAGAGGAACCTCTGTCCATAGGTCTGCAAAGAGCCAGACACAACAGAGTGACTGAACAACAACAACAACAACAACCAAAAGTTCAACCCCAAACTCTTCATTGCAGTTGCAGTTTCATTGCACTCATACAAAGGAATTCAAGTCATGTTATTGATCCCTTACAGATCCCAGAAAAGGGGTGGATGCAATGAATTGGGGGAAGGGCAGTGCTCCATCACAGATCATGTGCAAGCAGAAGACAGAGCAGAGTAGTGAGTACCTGTTACTTATAAGGTGGTTGGGGTAGCTGTCACTAACTTTTCTCAGGCTTAACTTTAAGTGGTTATTTTAAAAGGTGCCCTGAGAAAAGCAAAATGAGAATTTGTGGTAGGAATCCTAAGCTTGAGTCCTTTTCTAAAAGTCCAGACTCTAGGTGTGAGCAGGACTGCCATACTGGAAAGTGCCTAGGCAGGAACTCAAAAGAACTGCTTTCTCATTGCAGAATCCTACACCATGATCAACTAGGATTTAGTCTAAGGATGTGAACATTGTTCAACGTCCACAAATCAATCAATGCTATACACCAATTAACAAAATAAGGGATAAATATCATATGATAATCTCAATAGTTGCAGAAAAAGCATTTAAAAAAATTCAACATCCACTTATGATAAAAATTCCCAACAAAGTGGGGAATATATCTCAACATGGTATAAGCAATATACAAGAAGCCCACAGCTAACATCACACTAAAGAGTGAAAAGCTGAAAGCTTTTCCTCTAAGATCAAGAACAAGACAAGGATGCCCACTCTTGCTGCTTTTATTCAACACCGTATTGGACATCCTAACCAGAGCAAGAAAGCCAAAAAGGAAGCATCCAAAGTGAAAAGGAAGAAGTAAACTATAAAACTATCACTATTTTCAGATGACATGATGTAATATACAGAGAACTCTAAACACTTAGCCCCCCGAAAACTGTTAGAACTAACAAATGTATTCATCAAAGTTGCAGGATACAAAATCAATGTAGAAAAATTTGCTGTAATTCTATATACGAAAAATAAACTATAAGAAAGAGAAATTAAGAGAATAGTCTCATTTACAATTGCACCGTAAAGAAAAAAATACTTAGGAATAAATTTAACCAAAGAAGTAAAAAGCCTGTACATTGAAAAATGCAAGACACCGATGAAAGAAAGTGAAGAAGACACAAATGGAAAGATATCCTGTGCTCATGGATTGGAAGAATTGATACTGTTAAATATCCAAACTATTCAAAGTAATCTATAGATTCAGTACAGTCCCTATAAAAATTCCAGTGGCATTTTTCACAGAAATAGAACAAAGAATCCTAAAATTTGTATGGAACCATGAACCCCAAATAGCAAATCAAGCTTCAAACAGAAGGAAAAATCTGGAGGCATCATGTTTCCTGATCATACAGTATTACCAAGCTATATAATTTTCAAAATACTATGGTATTGGTATAAAAACAGACACATTGATTAATGGAACAGAATAGAGAGATTAGAATAAATACACATTTATGGTCAAATAACACACACAACAGAGAATATACAATGAGGAAAGGAAAGTCTCTTCAGTAAAGACTGGTGCTGGGAAAACTGGACCATCATGTGTAAAAGAACGAAGCAGGACAAGTTTTACATCATACATACAAATCAACTCAAATATATTAAATACTTATACATAAGACCTGAAACCATAAAACTCCTAATACAGAGTTTTAGGCCATGGCCTAAAATTTCAGTCTTTATGGCCAAGAGGCACATGAAAAGATGCTCAACATCACTAAAAATTAGAAAAGTGAAAATTAAAACTACAATGAGGTATTACTTCACACTGGTTAGAATGACCATCACCAAAAAAATCTATGAACTATAAATGGGAGATGGTGTGGAGAAAAGGACATCCTCTTAAACTGCTGGTGGTAATGTAAATTGGTATAGCCATTATGGAGAATAGTATGGAGAATCCTTAAAAAACTAATAATAGAGCTACATATGATCCAGCAATCCCACTCCTGGGCATACATCTGGTGGAAAAAAAGCATAATCCAGAAGGATACCTGCATCCCAGTGTTCACTGCAGCACTGTTTTCAACAGCCAAGACAAGGAAGCAACCTAAATGTTCATCAACAGAGGAATGCACAAAGAAGATGTAGTACATATATACAATGGAATATTACTCAGTCATTAAAAAGAATGAAATAATGCCATTTGCAGCAACATGAATGGACCTAGAGAGTGTCATACTGAGTGAAGTAAGTCAGACAAAGAAGGAGAAATATTGTATAATATTGCTTATACGTGGAATCTAAAAAATGGTACAAATGAACCCGTATATTTACAAAACAAAAACTGAGTCACCAATATAGAAAACAAACTTATGGTTTCCAAGGGGGAAAGGATAAACTGGGAGATCGGGATTGACATATACATAATACTGTATATAAGAAAGATAACTAACAGGAACTTACTTTATTGCACAGGGAACTCTATTCAGTACTCTGTAATGACCATTATGGCAACAGAATCAAAAAAGAGTGGATATGTGTATAACTGATTCACTTTGCTGTACAGTATAAACTAACACAACATTGCAAATCAACTATAAATCAATAGAAATTTAATTAAAAATAAAAATATATAGTAAGCTCCTTTATGGAAGTGCAAAAATGATTTTTTGGATTTGACACCAAAAGCAAAAGCAACAATAGTAAAAATCAACAAGTGGGACTACATCAAATTGAAAAGCTTTTATGCAGTGAAAGAAACAAAAAAAAGGCAACTTACTGAATGAGAGAAACTAGTTGCAAATCATATAAATATTCACGGTTAATATAAAAATATATAAAGTACTCATACAACTTGATAGCAAAAACCCAAATAATCCTATTAAACAATGGGTATAGAATCTGAATAGACCTTTTTCCAACAAAGACATACAAATGACCAACAGGTTTATGAAAAGGTGTTTTACATCACTAACCACCAGGGAAATGCAAAAGAAAGCCACAATGAGAGTGCCGAGTTCTAAGCACTAGACAACCAGGGATGGTGAAAACCACAATGAGATATCATGACGTGTGTTCAAATGGCTATTATAAAAAAAGACAAGAAGTAAGTGTTTGTGAGGATGTGGAGAAAAGGGAAAACTTTTACACTGCTGGTGGACTTGGAAATTGGTGCAGCCACTATGGAAAAAGTACAATGGTTTCTCAAAAAATTAAAACTAGAGCTACTATATGATCAAGCGATTCTACTTCTTTGGGTACTTATCCCAAAGAAAACCAGATAACTTATCATTTATCTTGAAATATTTGTCCCCTTCATTTTCAGTTCAGTTCAGTCGCTCAGTCATGTCCAACTCATTGCGACCCCATGAATTGAAGCACACCAGGCCTCTTTGTCCATCACCAACTCCCAGAGTCTACCCAAACCCATGTCCATCGAGTCAGTGATGCCATCCAACCATCTCATCCTCTGTCGTCCCCTTCTCCTTCTGTCCCCAATCCTACCCAGCATTAGGGTCTTTTCCAATGAATCAACTCTTCTCATGAGGTGGCCAAAGTATTGGAGTTTCAGCTTCAACATCAGTCCTTCCAATGAACATCCAGGATTGATCTCCTTTAGGATGGACTGGTTGGATCTCCTTGCAGTCCAAGGGACTCTCAAGAGTCTTCTCCAACACCACAGTTCAAAAGCATCAATTCTGCGGCGCTCAGCTTTCTTCACTGTCCAACTCTCACATCCATACATGACTACTGGAAAAACCATAGCCTTGACTAGACGGACTTTTGTTGGCAAAGTAATGTCTCTGCTTTTAAATATGCTATCTGGGTTGGCCATAACCTTCCTTCCAAGGAGTAAGCGTCTTTTAATTTCATGGCTGCAATCACCATCAGCAGTGATATTGGAGCCCCCAAAAATAAAGTCTGACACTGTTTCCACTGTTTCCCCATCTATTTGCCATGAAGTGATGGGACCAGATGCCATGATCTTAGTTTTCTGAACGTTGAGCTTTAAGCTAACTTTTTCACTCTCCTCTTTCACTTTCATCAAGAGGCTCTTTAGTTCTTCAAAGGGTTTCTGCCATAAGGTTTCATCTGATATTGAGAGACAGGTCTGGTGGTCTGGTATTCCCATCTCTTTCAGAATTTTCCACAGTTTATTGTGATCCACACAGTTAAAGGCTTTGGCATAGTCAATAAAGCAGAAATAGATGTTTTTCTGGAACTCTCTTGCTTTTTCGATGATCCAGCGGATATTGGCAATTTGATCTCTGGTTCCTCTGCCTTTTCTAAAACCAGCTTGAACGTAAGTTTGGTTCATTCTTTGTCATTTCCTTTCTTTGGGATTGGAACGAAAACTGACCTTTTCCAGTCCTGTGGCCACTGCTGAGTTTTCCAGGTTTGCTGGCATATCGAGTGCAACACTTTCACAGCATCATCTTTCAGGATTTGAAATAGCTCAACTGGAATGCCATCACCTCCACTAGCTTTGTTCGTAGTGATGCTTTCTAAGGCCCACTTGACTTCACATTCCAGGATGTCTGGCTCTACGTGAGTGATCACACCATCGTGATTATCTGGGTCGTGAAGATGTTTTTTGTATAGTTCTTCTGTGTATTCTTGCCACCTCTTCTTAATATCTTCTGCTTCTGATAGGTCCATACCATTTCTGTCCTTTATCGAGCCTATCTTTGCATGAAATGTTCCTTTGGTATCTCTAATTTTCTTGAAGAGATCTCTAGTCTTTCCCAATCTGTTGTTTTCCTCTATTTCTTTGCATTGATCACTGAGGAAGGCTTTCTTATCTCTCCTTGCTATTCTTTGGAACTCTGCATTCAGATGGGAATATCTTTCCTTTTCTCCTTTGCTTTCGCTTCTCTTCTCTTCCCAGCTACCTGTAAGGCCTCCTCAGACAGCCATTTTTCTTTTTTGCATTTCTTTTCCATGGGGATTGTCTTGATCCCTGTCTCCTGTACAATGTCACGAATCTCTGTCCATAGTTCATCAGGCACTCTGTCTATCAGATCTAGAAGTGTTATTTACAATAGTCAAGACATAGAAGATGTTTGCCAGAAGTAGGTCATGAGGAATGGGTAAAATAGGTGAGTGTGGTCAAAAATTACAAACTTCCATTTAGAAGATTAATAAGTCCTGGCTATAATGTACATCTATAGGTTGTATATAGTTACATGTACATGGCTATAGTTAACAATAGTGTGTTGTATATTTGAAAGTTGCCAGGAAACTAAATCTTAAAAATTCTCATCATAAGAAAAAAAATGTAACGATGTATGGTTTATACACACATAAACCCATAACCATAACCATACATACATAAAACAAATATAGCAAGCTTGAAAACTTATTGTGATAATCATTCTGTAATATATCAAATCACTAAGCTGTACATCTAAAACTAATACAATGCTTTGAGTCAGTTATATCTAATTTCAATAAAAACAAAAAAGCATTAAAATACTTAGAGATAAATTTAACAAAAAGTAAGAGATTTGTACAATGAAAACTACAAGGCCTTGATGAAAGAAATTGAAGACACAAATTAAAAGATATTCCATGTCCCTTGACTGGAAGAATTAATATTATAAAAATATCTATTACTCAAAGCTATCTATAGACTTCATGCTATCTCTATCAAAATTCAAGTGGCATTTTTCACAGAAATAGAGAAAACAGTTATAAACTTTATATGGAACCACAAAATAGTCTGAATAGCTAAATAAATCATTACTAAGAATAACAAAGTCAGATGCACCATGCTTTTTGATTTCAAGCTATACTACAAAGCTATAGTAATCAAAATAGCATGATACTGGCATACAAATAGACACATAGGCCAATGGAACAGAAAAGAGAGCCCAGAAATAAACCCTCATATGCTTAACTAATATTTGATAAGGGATCCAAGAATACTCAATGGCTAAAGAATAGTCTCTTCAACAAATGGTCCTTGGAAAACTAGATAACTACATACAGAAATATGAAATTTGACCCCCATCTTACTCTGCTCACAAAAATTAACTTGAAATGGATTGAGGACTTAAACATAAGACCTACATAAAACATAATACTGTAATACTCCTATGAGTAAACATATGAAAGAAGCTCCTTGACGCTGGTCTGTGCAATGAATTTTTTTTTTTTTTTATCTGACACCAAAAGCTCAAGCAGCAACAAAAACAGAAATCAACAACAGGGACTATGTCAAGTGAAAAGCACAGCAAAAGAAACAATCAACAAAATAAAAATGCAATGTATGGAATGGAGAAAATGCTTGCAAATCTTATGTTAGATAAGTGGTTAATATCTAAAATAAATAAAGAACCCATACAACTCATTCAAATAGCCAACAGGTATGTGAAAAGCATTTTTCACAGTAGACAAATATGAAAACAATCAAGTCCTTAGCAACAGATGAATGAATAAAATATGTGACATATGTATACAAATGCAATGGAATATTATTTCATCATAAGAAAGAAGGAAACCCTGCCATTTGAAATAACATGGATAGATCTTGAGGGTATTATGCTAAGCAAAATAAATTAGACAAAGAAGGACAAATACTGTATGATATCACTTACATGTGGAATCCTCAAAAGCCAAACATAAAAACACAGTGGAACAGCAGTTACCAGGGGTTGTGGGGTGGGGGTTTGGGGATATGTTATTTAGGGGTACAAACTTGCAACTCATAGACAAATAAGTCCTGGAGAACTACTGTACAGAATAGTGATTATGGACAACAATATTATGTTATAAACTTCAAAGTTACTGGGAGACTAGAATTTAATTATTCCCACCATGAAAAAGAAATGTTAATTATCTGATGTGATAAAGGTGTTAATTTATGCTATAGTGGTAATCATACTGCAATATATAAATGGATCAAATCAACATTTTGTATACTGTAAACTTACACAATGTTATACGTCAATTATATCTCAATAAAAATAAAATGTCATTTGCAGTAACTTGGATGGAGCTAGAGATTATCATATTAAGTGAAGTAAGTCAGACAAAGACAAATATCACATGATATCATTTATATGTGGAATCTAATTAAAAAGGATACAAATGAACTTATTTACAAAAAAGAGACGGATATCAAAAACAAACTTATGGTTATCAAGGGGGAAATGTAATGTGCCAGAGGGAAGGGATAAATCAGGAGCTTGGGAGGAACATACACACACTACTATATTTAAGATAGATAAACAACAAGAACCTACTATGTAGCCCAGAGAACTCTACTCAATATTCTATGATAACTTACATGAGAAAATTCTCTAAAAAGAATGAATATATATATATATATATGTAACTGAATCATTTTGCTGTACATCTGAAACTAACACAATAGTGTAAATCAACTATACTCCAATAAAATTAAAATATTAAAAAATTATATCTCAGTGAAAATAAATTTAAAAAATAAAAAAGAAAATGGAACTTAGATAAAATTTAACTGTAAATTAGAAGGTTTACTCAAGTTTAATCACATAGTGACCTTCTGTACTCCTGTCTTAAAAACAAGCTGCTAAAGACATACATTAGTAAGAGAGTATGAATTTCACTATTTACTGTCTACTAAGAGCCTTTGGCAGAACAGTTTTTCATTTCACAATTCCATGATGAAATAATCTGATGCTATGCAACCTTTGGCATGACTCTAAATCCCAGGGGATGGAGATGTTGAATAAAATTAATTTTTAGAAAATATAAAATGCTAGATATATATTTCTCTGACAGGAAAGTAAATTATCTAAAGACTATTTATCAAACTCATGTCCTATATTGAACACATATTTAGAATGTCTAGATTGATCCCAAATGAACGTTCTTAGAAACTCTTAAGTAGTGATAGAAATGCATGTATGTGAGAAAACAATATAGTCCTCAGATAATTAAAAATGAAGTTCTTATTAGTTTGGATGATTTTAGTAGTAAATCATAGCTATAAAATTATTAAGTGAAATATTTTAAAGCTCTTTTTGGTATAGATGAAAAAGCTAAATAAATGGTTACCAACTGCAACAAATAGCAGGAATCTGGCACTTTATCCTCTAAACTCTCTTTTTTTTTTTTTCAAACTTTAAACTTTTTATTTTGTATTGGGGGTATAGCTGATTAACAAAGTAGTTTCAGGTAAACAGTAAAGGGACTCAGCCATACATACATACATATATATATATATATATATATATATATATATATCCATTCTTCCCTAAGACGCCCTCCCATCCAGGCTGCCACATAACATTAAGTAGAGTTTCATCTGCTATACAATAGGTCCTTCTTGGTTACCCATTTGGAATATAGCAGTGTGAACATTGCCTTCCCAAACTCCCTAACTATCCCTTCTCCCTGGCAACTATAAGTTCATTTACTAAGTCTGTGAGTCTCTTTCTGTTTTGTAAGTAAGTTCATTTGGATCATTTCTTTTTAGAGTCCACATGTAAGGAATGTCATACGATATTTCTCTTTCACTTTCTTTTAAAGTATGTATGGCCTACAAAAACTTTTCTCATGATATTTAATAATAACCACCAGTTATTAAGTACCTACTCTGCTAGTAACTATTTTTAGTCATTTTTTAGTCTTCATTAACTCACTATAAATTGCTATCAGCATTTCACAAATTGGCAACTGAGGATTATGTAGAAACCATAAAGCTAATAAAGAATGAACTGGTTATGAACTCAGGATTATCTGGCACCAAAACCTATGGCTTTTCCCGTTACACTGGAGCCTCCAGGGAATTTTCAGCTCACCCACTCTGTGCCAGTCCTGCCTTTAATCCTCCCTTGACCACCCAGCAGCTTTGAGCGTTCTTTACTTTCACACCCTGTTTGGTCACAATTAAGTGGGAAACCTTCCTGCACTTTTAAAGGCACTAGCCTAAAGCCAGTGCTCTGGGACAACCCAGAGCAATAGTGTGGGAAGGAAGTGGGAGGAAGATTCAGGAAATAGGGGACAAATGTATACCAGTGGCTGATTCATGTTCATGTAGGGCAAACCCCATCAAAATATTGTAACTAACTGTCCTCCAATTAAAATAAATAATTAAAAAAGTATAATCATATTATAGAAAAAAAAGGCACTGGCCTAGCGTCTGCTCTTTCTTATTTTGCATTTTAGTAATTATACCGAGTCAGTTTCCGCTTTTCTCAATTTCCTTTATCCATAGAGATAACATTCAGTTCAGTTCAGTAGCTCAGTCGTGTATGACTGTTTGCGACCCCATGAATGCCAGGCTTCCCCGTCCATTACCAACTCCCGGAGTTTACTTAAACTCAGGTCCATCGAGTCGATGATGCCATCCAACCATCTCACCCTCTGTTATCCCCTTCTCCTCCCGCCTTCAATCTTTCCCAGCATCAGGGTCTTTTCAAATGAGTCAGTTCTTCGCATCAGGTGGCCAAAGTATTGGAATTTCAGCTTCAGCATCAGTCCTTCCAAATTTCCTTTAGGATGGATTGGTTGGATCTCCTTGTAGTCCAAGAGATTCTCAAGAGTCTACTTCAACACCACAGTTCAAAAGCATAAATTCTTCGATGCTCAGCTTTCCTTATAGTCCAACTCTCACATCCATACATGACTATTGGAAAAATCATAGCTTTGACTAGAAGGACCTTTGTTGGCAAAATAATGTCCTTGCTTTTTAATATGCTATCTAGTTTGGTCATAATTTTTTTCTGAGGAACAAGCGTCTTTTAATTTCATGGCTGCAGTCACCATCTGCAGTGATTTTGGAGCCCCCAAAAAATAAAGTCTCTCACTGTTTCCATTGTTTCCCCATCGATTTGCCATGAAGTGATGGAACTGGATGCCATGATCTTAGTTTTCTGAATGTTGAGTTTTAAGCCAACTTTTTCACTCTCCTCTTCCACTTTCATCAAGAGGCTCTTTAATTCTTTTTTGCTTTCTGCCATAAGGGTGAGTCATCTGCATATCTAACGTTATTGATATTTCTCCCGGCAATCTTCATTCCAGCTTGTGCATCATCCAGTCCAGCATTTCTCATAAATAAACAGTGTGACAGTATACAGCTTTGACTTACTCCTTCCCCTATTTGGAACCAGTCTGTTGTTCCATGTCCAGTTCTAACTGTTGCTTCTTGACCTGCATGCAGATTTCTCAGGAGGCAGGTCAGGTGGTATAGTATTCCCAATGCCAATTCCCTTTGGCATTGCCTTTCTTTGGGATTGGAATGAAAACTGACCTTTTCCAGTTCTGTGGCCACTGCTGAGTTTTCCATATTTGCTGCATATTGAGTGCAGCACTTTCACAGTATCATCTTTGAGGATTTGAAATAGCTCTACTAGAATTCCATCAGTTCCACTAGGTTTGTTAGTAGTGATCCTTCTAAGGCCTACTTGACTTTGCATTGCAGGATGTCTGGCTCTAGGTGAGCGACCACGCCATCGTGATTATCTGGGTTGTGAAGATCTTTTTTGTGTAGTTCTTTTGTGTATTGTTGCCACCTCTTCTTGATATTTTGTGCTTCTACCACTTCTGTCCTTGATCATGCCCATCTTTGCATAAAATGTTCCCTTGGTATCTCTAATTTTCTTGAAGAGATCTCTAGTCTTTCCCATTCTATTGTTTTCCTCTATTTCTTTGCATTGATCACTGAAGAAGCCTTTCTTAACTTTCTTGTTAGTCTTTGGAACTCTTCATTCAAAGGGGTATATCTTGCCTTTTCTCCTTTGCTTTTAGCTACTCTTCTTTTCTCAGCTATTTGTAAGCCCTCCTCAGACAATCATTTTGCGTTTTTGCATTTCTTTTTCTTGGGGATGGTCTTGATCCCTGCCTCCTGTACAATGTCATGAATCTCTGTCCATAGTTCTTCAGGTACTCTGTCTATCAGATCTAATGCCTTGAATCTATTTGTCACTTCCACTGTTTAATTGTAAGGGATTTGATTAAGGTCATATCTGAATGGTCTAGTGGTTTTCCCTACTTTCTTCAATTTAGGTCTGAGTTTGGCAATGAAGAGTTCATGTTTTGAGCCAGAGTCCCCTCCTGGTCTTCTTTTTGCTGACTGTATAGAGCTTCTCCATCTTTGGCTGCAAAGAATATAATCAGTCTGATTTTGGTATTGACCATCTGGTGATGTCCATGTGTACAGTCTTCTCTTGCATTGTTGGAAGAGGGTGTTTGCCATGACCAATGCATTCTCTTGGCAAACTATGTTAGCCTTTACCCTGCTTCATTTTGTACTCTAAGGCCAAATTTGCCTATGACTTCAGGTATCTCTTGACTTCCTACTTTTGCATTCCAGTCCCCTATAATGAAAAGGACATCTTTTTTGGGTGTTATTTCTAGAAGGTCTTGTAGGTCTTCATAGAACCATTCAACTTCAGCTTCTTCAGCATTACTGGTTGGGGCATAGACTTGGATTACTGTGTTGTTGAATGGGTTGCCTTGGAAACGAACAGAGGTCATATTATCGTTTTTGAGATTACATCCACGTACTGAATTTTGGACTCTTTTGTTGACTATGTGGGCTACTCCATTTCTTCCAAGGGATTCTTGCTTGCAGTAGTAGATATAACGGTCATCTGAGTTAGATTCACCCATTCCAGTCCATTTAGTTCACTGATTCCTAGAATGTCGATGTTCACTCTTGCCATTTTCCGTTTGATCACTTGCAATTTACCTTGATTCATGGGCCTAACATTCCAGGTTCTTATGCAATATTGTTCTTTACAGCATTGGGCTTTATTTCCATTACCAGTCACATCCACTGCTGGGCTGTTTTTGTTTTGGCTCCGTCTCTTCAATTTTTCTGGAGTTATTTCTTCACCATTCTCCAGTGGCATATTGGGCACCTACCTACCTGGGGAGTTCATCTCTAAGTGTCCTATCTTTTTGTCTTTTCATACTGTTCATGGGGTTCTCAAGGCAAGAATACTGAAGTGTTTGCCATTCCCTTCTCCAGTGGACCACGTTTTGTCAGAACTCTCCACCATGATCTCTCTGTCTTGGGTGGCACTACACAGCATGGCTTATATTTTCATTGAGTTAGACAAGGTTGTGTTCCATATGATCAGTTTGATTAATTTTCTGTGATTGTGGTTTTCATTTTGTCTTCCCTCTGATGGATATAAGATTGAGAGGCTCATGGAAGCTTCTTGATAGGAGTGACTGACTGAGCAGGAAACTGGGTCTTTTTCTGATGGGCAGAGCCATGCTCAGTAAATCTTAAATCCAATTTTCTGTTGATAGGCAGGGCTGTGTTCCCTTCCTGTTGTTGACCTGAGGCCAAACACTGGTGGAGGTAATGAAGATAATGGCGACCTCCTTCAAAAGGTTCTGTGCATGCACTGCCACACTCAATGCTCCCGACCCTGCAGGCCCACCACCAACCCATGCCTCTGCTGGAGACTCTTGAACACTCACGGGCAAGTCTAGGTCAGTCTCTTGTTGGGTCACTGCTCCTTTCTCCTGGGTCCTGGTGTGCACAAGGTTTTGTTTGTGCCCTCCAAGAGTCTGTTTCCCCAGTCCTGTGTAAGTTCTGGTGGCTCTGTGATGGGGTTAATGGTGAGCTCCTACAAGATGGCTTATACCATTCCCAGGTCTGCTGCTGCTCCCAGAGCCCCTGCTTCAGCAGCAGGCCACTGCTGATCTGTACCTCCACAGGAGACACTCAAACACTCAAAGGCAGGTCTGGCTCAATCTCTGTGGGGCCTTATCATGTACACAAGGCTTTGTTTGACCCTTGGAGCATCTCTGGTATATATGGGGTTTGGTTCTGAACATGATTTCTTCCCTCCTACTGTCTTTCTGGGGCTTCTTTGTCCTTGGATGTGGGGGATATTTTTTTGGTGGGATCCAACATTCTCCTGTTGAGCAGTGAGTTGTAATTTTGGAGTTCTCACCAGAGAAGATGAGTGCACATCCTTCTACTCTGCCATCTTGTAGACAAGATATATGCAGTGATACCATTAAAATACCTTTAAAATTGCTTTAAATATACTATATCATCTCTACTTTTCTTCATCATGATTGAAATGCTTTTATTTTTAGAAAACACAGTATTCATTTACTGTAAAAGCATTGCTACAATAAAAAATCAATATATAGTTACAGTAACTTGTTTTTTTCTGTGTAAATGAATCATGGAAGGAGAAGGTCTTGATGTAAGTATTCAATTATATTGTTCATACATTGATCACAATGAGACACTTTGACCGATAGACTAAGAGCCTGTTATTTGTATTGTATTTAATCTCTTAAAAACAAAGAAGTCCATTGTAGAGATTTGGAAGTATTGAGGTTGGCAAAGCCAGTTGGTCAAATTTCAAGAGGCCAAAATTTACACAAAGTAGACAACATTGGTGATTTCACCCTGGTTCAGTGGCGCACATGGGAACATTATGAGTGACAAATTTGATCTGAGGGCTTAACAGAATTTCTACAATAGAAATAAATTCTTTTCAGGTGGGCCTAGCATGCTTTCAGGTCCTACTCACAATTTATGAATTTGTTTCTTTCTATTTTTTAAAAATAAATTTACTCCTATTACTATCTAGTCTATTTTGGAACTTCTTCAAATGATATTCTAAATTACGGTGCATATAAAGACAAAAGTTGTATTTGACCACTGTAGGGGAAGATTTGTACTTACATAGTTCAACAACAACTATATTTACTTAGTGAAAACCTACTTGGGAAATCAGATTCTCCAAATATTGTCAAAGATGTGTTCCTAGGTAGTCAAGTCTATGGGCTATCAGCAACTGTATAGATGGGTTAGAATTGACAAAACTACAAAAAAATTATAAATAAAAGGAAAAAAATGTTCATATTATGTTGGAAAACAAATGTAACATGTAGTTTAGAAAACAGATATGACATATATACTATAATTCCAAAGCATACATGACTTTAAAATTTAAAGAGAAAACTCCAAAATTGTCAACCACATAAATATTTTGGTGTAAAATAAGTCAGTCTTAAGCTACATCCAAAGGAATTTATTTACTTAAATGCCCAATAAAGGAGCTCATTATGATTGTCTTACCGAATGGAATTGCCCTACAAAGAGCCACATTATGTGTGCGTGCATGTGTGTGTGTGTTAGTGGCTCAGTCGTGTACAACTCTTTGCAACTCCATGGACTGTTGCCCACAAGGCTCTTCTGTCCATGGGATTCTCCAGGCAAGGATTTTGGAATGAGTAGCCATTCCCTTCTCCAGAGGATTTTCTGACCCAGGGATCAAACTTAGCCTACACTGCAGTCAGATTCTTTACTGTCTGAGCCACCAGGAAAACGCAAAGAGCCACATAGTTATGCTGTAACTATAGGCTTTGCTGGCGGCTCAATTGGTAAAGAATCTGCCCGCAATGAGGGAAACCCTGGTTCGATCACCAGGTAAGGACAATCTATTGGAGAAGGAAATGGCAAACCCCTCCAGTATTCTTGCCTGGAGAATTCCATGGACAGAGGAGCTTGGCAGTATCTGCAGTCCATAGGATCGCAAAGAATCAGACATGGCCGAGTGACTAATACACAATCTAACTATGAGCAGTTGCTATTGTAAAATAATATCCAGTGTTAAATAATTTTTCTCGAATCGACAAACTGGAGGAAACTAGAAGAATGTATTTTGGAACCAAGTAAAATTGTTGGAAGTTTTCTGCCTTCTCTTCTCCTAACCCTGACAAGTGGCTTGAGTAGGTAAACATTAGGAAACAGGAATCAGTTCAATTCAGTTCAGTTCAGTCACTCAGTCGTGTCCGACTTATTGTGACACCATGGACTGCAGCACAGCAGGCCTCCTTGTCCATCACCACCTCCGGGAGTTTACTTAAACTCGTGTCCATTGAGTCGATAATGCCATCCAACCATCTCATCCTCTGTCGTCCCTTCTTCTCCCTCCTTCAATCTTCATCAGGGTCTTTTCAAATGAGTCAGTTTTTCACATCCTGTGATCAAAGTATTGGATTTTCAGTTTCAGCATCAATCCTTACAATCAATATTCAGGACCTATTTCCTTTAGGATGGACTGGTTGGATCTCCTTGCACTCCAAGGGATTCTGAAGAGTCTTCTCCAACACCACAGTTCAAAAGCATCAATTCTTCAGCACTCAGCTTTCCTTATAGTCCAACTCTCACACCCATACATGACTATTGGAAAAACCATAGCTTTGGCTAGATGGACTTTTGTTGGCAAAGTAATGTCACTACTTTTTAATATGCTGTCTAGGTTGGTCACAACTTTTCTTCCAAGGAGTAAGTGTCTTTTAATTTCATGGCTGCAGTCACCATCTGCAGTGATTTGGAGCCCCCCAGAATAAAGTCTGCCACCGTTTCCACTGTTTCCCCATCTATTTGCCATGAAGTGATGGGACCAGATGCCATGATCTTAGTTTTCTGAATGTTGAGCTTTAAGCCAACTTTTTCACTCTCCACTTTCACTTTCATCAAGAAACTCTTTAGTTCTTCTTCACTTTCTGCCATAAGAGTGGTGTGCTTATCTCCGTCTCAACTGGAATTCCATCACCTCCACTAGCTTTGTTCATATTGATGCTTCCTAAGGCCCACTTGACTTCGCATTCCAGGATGTCTGGCTCTAGGTGAGTGATCATACCATCGTGATTATCTGGATTGTGAAGATCTTTTTTGTATAGTTCTTTTGTGTATTGTTACCACGTCTTCCTAATATCTTCTGCTTCTTTTAGGTCCATACAATTTCTGTCCTTGATCATGCCCATTTTTACATGAACTATTCCCTTGGTATCTCTAATTTTCTTGAAGAGATCTCTAGTCTTTCCCATTCTATTGTTTTCCTCTATTTCTTTGTAATGATTACTGAGGAATGCTCTCTTATCTCTCCTTGCTATTCTTTGGAACTCTGCATTCAAATAGGTATATTTTTCCTTTTCTCCTTTGCTTTTCACTTCTCTTCTTTTCACAGCTATTTGTAAGGCCTCCTCAGACAACCATTTTGCCTTTTTGCATTTCATTTTCTTGGGCATGGTCTTGATCCCTGTCTCCAGTACAATGTCATGAACTTCCATCCGTAGTTATTCAGGCACTCTATCAGATCCAATCCTTTGAATTTATTTCTCATTTCCACGCTATAATCATAAGGGATTTGATAGGTCATACCTGAATGGTCTAGTGGTTTTCCCTACTTTCGTCAATTTAGGTCTGAATTTGGCAATAAGGAGTTCATGATCTGAGGCAGAGTCAGCTCCTGGTCTTCTTTTTGCTGACTTTATAGAGCTTCTCCATCTTTGGCTGCAAAGAATATAATCAATCTGATTTTGGTATTGACCATCTGGTGATGTCCATGTGTAGAGGAATAGTTAGTTTCATACTCAGTGAATATATGCACTGAAAAAAAGGGTAGAATTCATTTATTCATGTTAAAATTCACACCCATAAAAGAATATTTACCTGTACTGAAGTCTGCTTTTTTCCTACATTTTTTTTTACAGGTCACTGAAAAATAACCTATTTTTCCTCTCTGGATAGGTCAATGAAGCCATCTAAATTTGTTTTATTAATGCCACTGGTTTACTCTTATAGATTATATCATTTTACATTTTATACTTGAAAATGTGAAATATACCTTTTAAAAATACATATAAGATAATTTTTAGGTTTATTTCAAGAGTTATGTTGTAGAATTTGTAAACTGAATCATCAGTGCCTGGCTAATTCTTGTCTTTTAAATCTAACATTATCTTAAATTAAGCATTTGACTCACAACTTTCTCTGCTCTAAGTTTTGCCATCTCCTTGGCTAACATTAGAGTACATGTGGATGACCCATCTGGCTCTTGCTCAGGTTCTTGATTTCCACATCCTCAGTGACCTTTACTTTGACAGCACTGCAGCCAACCATTCCCTCAACCACATCCAGGACTTTTTCAATCACTCAATTACTTCCCCTTTAAAATGCTAAAATCAAACAACCAGGTCTCAACCTCATGTACTTATAGCTCACTCTTTCTCAGCCCAGACTATATATTAGAGAAATCTGAAAGATCCTGAGGCCCAGGTGAAGCCACATCCCAGATTAACTCAATCAGAATTTCTGGACTTTCTGGAGGTGTAATAGAAAAAGCAGTAGATCTTAAAACTCATCAGGTTACACTAATATACCTCCAAGATTGAGAACCACAGTTTTAACTCTTCCATTTTGTTGCTCACTATACCAGTTTTTGAAACATTGATCCAGCAGCTGTTGCCAATCCACATTTCTCTCCTTTTTGCTCCTCTGACTTTGTTTCATTCCCCAGCAGGCTGTCAGTCTTGGATCAACCTGATGGTCTCCTGCTTGGACGTGTAGATGGACGGCTGAGCACTGGTGAAGAATCAAGTCACGTCATAGGACAGGGTCTTTCTTTTCAGTTGCACCTGGCATCTCGGTGATGCCAGACGAGCCTCATTTTGCCAGTTATTTTATGCTCCCTTTCTCCACAATACTTAAAATATGCCTCACTTTTTCAAACTACAAACGATATGGAATCATGAATTCAAACTAACTTCATTTCTCCTGAAATAGCAAATGTTCTCATTTTCTCCCCTTCACCTAAACTTTCTTGTTTATTGTTTTGTATCTCACAAATGGTATTTTCATTTGATTGGCAGAAATACAAACATCTCCCTGGAATCCTTCTTGTTTCTCTCCGTCCTTATATCAAAATCCCCCAATCCTGAAGCTTACATATTTTAAAATTTGTTCTGTTTCTTGGTATTGCTACTGTTATCACCTTAGACTGAGTAAGCATGTACTCTTTTCTTGGTTGCTGAAACAGACTCAAATCCGGCCTCTTTCCAAGCAACTGTCTAGTGTGAGATGCCTAAATGCCTACCAGTTCACCAGTTTCACCGTTAGAATATACTCCACATTTCAGAATTTAAAGGCCCTCCAAAATCTGTCCTTCATCTTTCTCCACTGCCTCATATCATACATTTTGCAAAATCCCATTGCTTATAAATCTTCCATACTTATCCAGTTTTCAGTGCTGTTCCCTCTGCTTGGGACATTGTTTCTTCTCTTTCCCTGGCTCAGCTTGACATTATTTATCCCAGGAAGCTTTTCTCTCACTTTGTCTGGGACTAGTGGCCTCTCTACTTTGTTTCATTCTTCCTTATTCTTTTACCTCTATCATAGCTCTTATTCATTGCTTTGAAAGTATTTTTTCTCTTTATGTGCATTTCCCAAGAAACTATAAGGACAGGGTCTGTAATAGATTTTAATATAATGTAACATAAAATAATATAATATAGGTTTTCATCATCATCATGAATAATTGGTGGTCAAATTCAAGGGAATGTTCAAATACTTTTAATGATGTGTAAAAAGTTTGGCCAGAACTCCACAGAATTTCATAATATAATAAAACACTCAATAGAGGACTATAAATAATAATAATAATGAAAATCCTGGGACTCAAGTGAAAATTACTTTATGTGGTTTAGCCGCTAAGTTGTGTCCGACTTTTGCAACCCCCTGGACTATAGCCTGCCAGGCTCCTCTGTCCATGGCAAGAATACTAGTGTGGGTTGCCATTTCCTTCTCCAGGGGATCTTTCCCACCCAGGAATTGAACTCGGGTCTCCTGCGCTACAGGCAGATTCTTTACCAACTGAGCTACAAGGTAAGCCTGCAAATTAGTTTAGTGATCTCACATTCATGTTTAGTTTTGAGATCTTTTTCCATATTTGATGTACTGAGCATGATATGCAACTCACCCAGATGATCACTAGACACAGAGAAAGAAGACAGCAAAGTTTACATGAGATCTGAAAATCACCTGAAAAAATCCTCTGTGTCAAACCACATCCTTATTTGCTAGATGTAAGCAACAAAGAGTTTGGAGCTAGATAAACCTGGATGTGAAACTTGGATCCACTATCAACCAGTTGGATGAATTACTTAAATCTTAGTTTTTTCATCTATAAGATAATTAAGATAATTAAGCTTGCATTACAGGGATGTCATGAAGGTTAAATTAAAAAAAAATATGTATAAATGCCCAATATAGTACCTGCTAAAGCAGATACTTGCTCCATGCTTTTATTTTTACAATGGTGCCTCAAATACTATATTATTTTGGATTAAAGGATTATGTCTCCAGGAATTCCCAGTTAAATGTAAATATAGGATATGAGGTAAACATTTTAGTTTCAATTAATGTATGTGTGTATGTGTGTACTTACATATTCACCTCTGAGGTGGTAGGATACTGAGAATTAAACACAAAAGAAATGGATAGAGTAACTTATGGGCTTCTGACATTATGAAGGATGATGTGATAAGTATGAAATGTAGGACACTGATTCAGGGAAGGTTTAAACATATTTTGGTCCTAGCTCCATAGAAAACTTTGGTTTCTTAGAAAGAAGCAAAATAAAGACTCAGTGCTGAGGCTTAGGAGCAGTGCTGTTGGACAGGGAAGAGTGTATCTAGATAATCTTCTACCTCCTTACATTAAAAATTTTTTTATTAATTTTTATTGGGGCATAGTTGATCCACAATGTGTTACTTCAAGTGTATAGCAAAGTGAATCTGTTACATACCTATATCTATCTATGTATCTACCCAGTCTTTTTTAGAGTCTTTTCCCATATAGACTATTACACAGAACTGTATTAAGTAAAATTCTCTGTGTTATACAGTAGGTCCTTACTGGTTATCTATTCTATATACATTGTAGTTGTTCAGTTGCAACGTCGTGTCTGACTCTTTGCAACCCGATAGACTGTAGCACACCAGGCTCCTCTGCCCTCCATTATTTCCTGGAGTTTGCTCGAATTCCTGTCCATTGAATCAGTGATGCTATCTAACCATCTCAGGCACTGCTTCCCCCTTCTCCTTTTGCCTTCAATCTTTCCCAGCATCAGCGTTTTTCCAATAAGTCAGCTTTTCACATCAGGGGGCTAAAGTATTGGAGCTTCAGCATCAGTTCTTCCAATGAATATTCAGGATTGATTTCCATTAGGATTGACTGGTTTGATTTCCTTGTAGTCAAAGAGACCCTCAAGAGTTTTCTCCAACACCACGATTTGAAAGCATCAATTCTTCAGTGTTCAGCCTTCGTTAGGGTCCAACTCTCACAACCATACATGACTGCTGGAAAAACCATAGCTTTGACTATACGGACATTTGTCAGCAAAGTGATGTCTCTGTTTTTTAGCATGCTTCTTGGTTTGTCATAGCTTTGCTTCCAAGGAGCAAGCAACTTTCAATTTTGTGACTGCTGTCACTGTCAGCAGTAATCTGGAGCCCAAGCAAATAAAATCTGTCACTGCTTCCACTTTTTTCCCTTCTGTTTGCCATGAAGTGATGGGACCAGATACCATGACTTTTGTTTTTCTAATGTTGAGTTTCAAGCCAGCCTTTTCACTCTCTTCTTTCACTCTTGTCAAGAGTTTAGTTCCTCTTTACTTTCTGCCTTTTGAGTGGTATCTAAGATTGTTGGTAGTTCCCCCAGCAGTTTTGATTCCAGTTTGTGATTAATCCAGCCTGGCATTTCACATGATGTGCTTGTGTGTGTGAGTGTGTGTGTGTGTGTGTATTAGTAGCTTTGGTCATGTCCAACTCTTTGCAACCCTGTGGACTCTAGCCCAGCAGACTCTTCTGTCCATGGGATTCTCAAGGCAAGAATACTAGAGTGGGTTGCCATGTCCTCCTCCAGGTTATCTTCCTGACCCAGGGATCGAATCTGCTTCTCTTATGTCTCCTGCATTGGCAGATGGGTTCTTTACCACTAGTGCCACTTGGGAAGCCCATGATGTTCTCTGCATAAAAGTTAAACATACAGGGTGACAATATACAGCCTGGTCGTATTCCTTTCCCAATTTTGAACCAGACCATTGTTCCATGTCTGGTTCCGACTGTTGCTTCTTGACCCACATACAGGTTTTCAGGAAACAGGTAAGGAGGTCTGGTACTCCCATCTCTTTAAGAATTTTCCAGTTTGTTGTGATCCACACAGTCAAAGGCTTTAGCATACTCAATGAAACAGAAGTAGATATTTTCCTGGAACTCCCTTGCTTTCTCCATAGTAGTGGAAACTTCCTTAAATTTTAACTTAGATGGTTTTAACTGGTTTGTCTCAGTTGGCCTTTGAGAACCTGAAAGGAAACAGGTTGAAGCTGCAGGTCTCTGTATAGTGGAACACTTCTGTGAGTCTGGGCCCTTTGATATTTTTGTGATGGTCTTTTCTCCTGCCCCCTTTCTTTGGTGATATCAAAGTACATATGTCTGTGGAAACGACTCACTAAAAATGTGGGCCTTGGCTACAAGTCATTTCTAGTTAAATCCATCTGAAGAATTGTTTTGCCTCCTTTTTATCTTGCACCCTTATATCAAGAAACCTACTGTATAGCACAGAGAACTATATTTGATATCTTAATAACCTATAATGGAAAAGAATTTGAAAAGAATATATATATATGCATACAGACACACACACATATGTATAGGGCTTCCTTGGTGGCTCAGCTGGTAAAGAACCTACCTGCCAATGCAGGAGACACAAGAGAAGCAGGCTTGATCCCTGGGCTGGGAAGATCCCTTGGAGAAGGGTATGGCAACCCACTCCAGTATTCTTGCCTAGGAAATCCCATGGATAGAGGAGCCTGGCAGGCTACAGTCCATGGGGTCGCAGAGTTGGACACGACTGAGCTCACAGGCATGCATGCATATACATGTATAACTGAATCACTTTGCTCTATATCTGAAATTAACACAAAACTGTAAATCAACTATATTTTAAAAAAAAATTCTTGTTGAAACTGTTATGTAGCATTTACATTTCACTTATCTGTCACCAGAGGGAGTAAGAACTCTGCTAAATGTTACATATTTTCAAAATTTTCCAAGAACAGTTGTATGAAAAGTATCCCCTTGAGTTGTGATAAAATGATTTCTCTTTTCCCTAATCCATCTAGGAACTCCTTTATTAGGTCTGATTTTGAACTGATATGACATTTGTATCTGAATTACAAAAGCTAATTCATAAAAATATTAGAATCTATAAAAGATCATTTTGCAAACAGTCAGAAAAGTTCTGAATGCGATTTTTATACTATTTGACTAATATGCCTAAGTTAGTCATCATGTTTGCAACATTTAAGAAATTGTAAACAAGGTTGTGTCTTATTAATAGTGATGCAATATAATAATGAAATATATTGCAAAAGTGAAAAATAATATTGAGGAAAATCTGAACTTTCTTTCCTAGAATGTCTGTAACGTATGACAATTTTCAGTTTTCTCATCTGTTTTCATTGCTTTTTAAAAAATGCTATGTACTAGTGTGCACTCAGTCATTTCATGTACCTTGATACTCCGCAGATTATTAGATAGTTTTTGGAGTAAAAGTTTAAAATGTCTCCCATTAAAATTGCAACATTGCTGAACTTGAAAAAGATTTTAACAAAATAAAAATTCGCACAGTCTCCTTTTCAGAGTTTAGGTTTTAACAAAATCACATGGATGTTTGTCTTATGTTCTTCAATAGAATGAATATAATTTCCCCTGAAATTATTGCTTCTTCTTGCTTAGGTATAAAGTGAAAATATCTAAATATCTAGTAGCTATTTAAGGAAAGATCTCCCAAACTTAATATTAAATGAGTCACATATATGCTCTGTTTTATGAGTATAGGATAGAAATTATGAAAAAGTGATGCTACCTTTTTTTCAGGCTTAGTATAAGCTATAGATTTCCCCCCACTCAATTAGAAATTCTCAAGAGGATTACATATGGAGAGTAAAATATAGTGTGTTAGTCTCTCAATCATGTCTGACTCTTTGTGATCCCAAGGGGTAGAGCCCACCAGGCTCCTCTGTCCATGGGGTTTTCCAGGCAAGAAGACAGGAGAGCGTTGCCACTCCTTTCTCTAGGGGATATTCTCCACCCAGGGACCTAACCAGGGTTTCCTGGATTGCAGGAAGATTCTTTACCATCTGAGTCACCGGGGCATCTAGGATAACATACGGAGAGCAAGATATTAACTAATATGAAATAAATTATGTGGCCTAATATGTTAATCCTTTCTTATTTTTTTTTATTAAATATACAGACATTAAATGGCCTGGAAATTTTGTTTGTTGGAGTATGTGTAAAAACGATTCAGTAAAAATGCAAGCCTTGGCTACAAGTCATTTCTTGTAAATCCATCTGAAAATTTTGCTGCTTATGTTTCATCTTTAAACTTTAGTTTTGCAGTAGGAACTATGATCTTCAAAAGAAGCACTTGTTAATGTTTGTAATGCCTTAGCTATGACATGTGTCAGCTAACTCAGTGCAAACTTCTGGGAATCCTGAAGAAACACAGTGTTTCCCCACTCCACCCACTACTTCTAGTTTCCCACAGTTTTTTTTTTTTCCCGTTCCCCTCATGTGGCTTAAATTGATGAGAGTGTGAATACTAAGGATCATTCGTAATAAAAACTCAAAAGGAATGACTTTAAACGTATAACCTCAGAGCAGTTAGATCACACTTATTTCACATGGAAAAATACAAGCTAACTTTTATCTTAATAGCACAATTCTAAAACCTCATGTTATTTAGTGAGTTACTGATGTACTAAAATTATCTTCTGGAGAAGATTTCATTACTTATACTATGTTATAAATGTAGGATAGAATACCTATATATAGAGAGTAGCTATAGCACTTAGTCTTTGTTATGTCTATAATTTTTGTTATTAAACTTGTAAATAACAACGTTTGAGGTTAAAGAATATATGAGAATTCACCTCATGCAAGGCAAGAAAATTTTACAAAGAAAAGTGTAAGTGTAAATTCAATTTAATTTGAATTCAACAACTTATCCCATTTTTCAATTGTCAAAGAGGCATATTTGGACACCTGCCTTTGCTTAATCATTTTAACCCAGTTTATTTAATAGAAATTCAAGCTGATTTACATAAATATAAATAATAGAAGAGAAAATAATTTGAAGTTAGTAGAAGAGATGAAGCAAGGAGAAATAAGCAAAAATAAGATGGAAAAATGAATATTTTATAGACAATAAATACCCTGGCATTTTATACAGTTGTTATTGGAGATTATAAATTGATTTTTCATTTTCTAACAGCCAGTGAGAAAGAAGGAAACAAAACAGAAATTTTTATTCCTTTAAGATAGAAATAACCCAATTTCTCTAGAAAAGTACAACTATTTATGATATTGAGAGCAAACAGTATTTCTCCTTTGGGTTCTCACCTTGTAAATTAATAAAAAAAAATACCCCCCAATAACATGTTTACAGTGAATTTCTACTCTCTTGCAGTCTCACACTAAGCACTGGGGCTTCCAAGATGATTTGACTCAGTTCATGCTCTCAAGGGACTTGTGATCTAGCTAAGGAGATAGACACATAAATATATAATTAAAATACAACACGGTAAGTTTTATGATACGGGTAAATTGTGTTTACAAAAAATCCTGAAAATGCAGAGAAAATATCTTCAATTAAGAATGAAGATATTTTTGTTCTTATTCAATAATATACAATGATAACAAGCTTTTTCTTCCCATGTGTAATATTAAATTCTACAGCTACATGCTCTCATTGCTTTATTTTTGAGCTAGTATCATAGTCTTCTGACCTTGCCACCTTCAAACTATTTCCTATATTGCTTCTAGATATTCACCAGACCAAAGCTCATAAATGATTTGTGATTTAAAATTTGTTGCCAAGTAAATTTCAAACTTTTACCTTGTTAATTCTTTCTATGATAAGACCACAAATAATACTCCCATAAATTATTAACTTTGTTGAGATTATAAATCACTTCAAAAGATAGGTTTTGTATTTTTTTCTGTTTCCAGTGTTGACTCCCACTGCGTGGTATGTGATATGTGCTCAAATATATTTGTGAAAAGCAATGGATAAATGAATTCAGCTGGTTGAACAGTGCAATGATTTTTTTAGCCTTTCTGTTATTATGTTAAAAATATCAAAATGCACTTATGCTTTTAAATTTTCTATTACAAAAACGTCTATTAAGTTTATAGTAAAATTCCCTTACTAATATTATATTTTATGACTACTTATGAAAGAAATTCATATTTAGATTTACTAGAAAAATTATATATTCTTTCACATATAAAAATACCCTATAAGGTCTGTCATTTCTATGCCTACCACTATAGTGTGTTTGTAAGTACGTATGTATACAGACATTTTAAATATTATCAGTTTACTGTAAAATTAAGAGACTTCAGAATGATTTCAAGCTCAGATCAATATTATTCTATGGATATCTTAATTTGTGTCTAAGTTAAACAATGGTTAGCAACTTGAAGATTTTTAGCACAACAGCCAAGATCATATCCATATATTTGATACATTAAAGACATTAAATATTGAATAATAGCAGTAATTTAATGCATTGTCTTTATTTTATAGCCCTTTTAAAACAATCATCTCCTTTTAAATGATATTAACCTCGTAGATAGATTGTTTAAGGAATACTGACCAAAGCAGAAATAGTAAACCTTTACTTCACAGTTGGCTGTGATTAATTAAAGCCTAGAGACCTATATTTTGGAGATGTTAAATCAGAATTCATGGATTTAACTGTGCTTTGTATTAGAAAGCTGCGATTTTGTGAAGAGACGAATTTTGTGAATTTTAGCTGATTTCTAACACTGAATAAGTGTTATATATGTGACATTTGGATTAGAATTACTCATTCATTACCTAACAGCTATTGGGCTCCTTCTGTGTGCTTGGCATGAGACAAGTGCTGGGAATAGGTACACGATTTATAATTTCATGTCATCTTCAGGTCAAGTATAAGGATTTCTTACAGGGTGTTTTGGGAGCCCAGATGAAGGGAAGAGGACTGGGGAAAGATTCTAGGAAAAGCCAGTGTTCCAGCTGCTTAGGAAGAATAGGAGGTCACCAAAGAAGAGAGGGAGAGAACCATGGGGTAGAACAGCTTGGAATGGGTAGGGGAATTAGATGCCCTTTGACCTTGCTAGAGAACAAACTGCTAAATGAGTGTCAGTAGTGAGACAGTGGTCGTTCATTTACGTATCTATTTAGCCAACAAAGTATTTAACTGAAACTTATTATTTAGTTTGTTATTGAGTGATGCCGATCATTCATCAGAAACTGCTGGGGATACCATGGAGAGCAAGATATAAACAGTTTCTGCCATCATGGAGAGTCAGTCTGGGAATAGATCATGGACGACTCTAGTGGGAAATTAGAGAGGTTATCATTTATCCTGTCAGCAATGGGAAGCTATTCACGTAAGTTTACTCAGGAATGTGAGTGGGTCAGACTTGTGCTTTAGATGAATTACTGTGGTAGTTGTGTAAGGTGGGCCTATTCAGAGGAAAAAATATTTACTTGTGAGGCTTCTGCTGTAATACAGTTGAGACGTGATAAAGACATTAACCTGGGCTTCCCTCGTATTGCAGTCGGTAAAGAATCTGTCTGCAACACAGAAGACCCAGGTTCAATTCCTGGGTCGGGAAGATACCCTGGAGAAGGTAATGGCACCCCACTCCAGTATTCTTGCCTGGAGAATCCCATGGACAGAGGAGCCTGGCAGGCTGCAGCCCGTGGGGTCGTAAGAGTCGGACACGACTTAGCAACTAAACCACCACCAAAGACATTAACCAACACAGTGGAAATCATGAGAGTTAGAGAGTAACCTATTTGGGAATTAGGATATAAAACAATAAACTGATGACTGCTTGGTGGGAGGTATGATGGAGAGGGAGGAGTTTATGACTCCTTTGTGTTTCTACCTTTTTTGATTAAATGGATTGATGATATCATCACCAACCAAGAATAGAATTTAGTTTAGAAAATAAACAAATTTTTTTTTCCTGATAGTAAACCTCTGAAATTCAAAAGAATAGTCTGAAATCTATATAATATTTGTGATTTTCAAACTGAATATTTTTTGACATTTTTACTTTTCTTCTCTAAGCAATGTGGGATAAAATGGTGAACATTGTATAAGAATAAGCATGAGATTACTGGAGTGCTTAGAACCTTCTATTACCACCCATAAAAATCCATGAAATTATTTAACTGGGTCTTCAAAGCAAATATCTGCTATCACATTGTAGTTTGTTTATTGTATGTGAATTTTTCATTAAGATCATAAGACAATATTTAGTTCCTTTTAAATGGCAAAAAAAAGGAGAGAAAAAATATATTTTTAGCTTAAGAAAGTGACACAGTTGGAATAAGTATCCAAGTGGTTTCTGCTTCACTGCTTTTTCCAAACAAAATTTCCTGCCTCACTACTTCATAAACTGCATATCTCCATTTCATATAATTTTTATTAAGCTTTATAGCCAAGTTGGCACTTGTAATCCTTGTATTCTGATAAGTAACATGGAATTGTCTAAAATCCAATCCTGTTTTTTAATGACGTTAGTCTAAAACTTGAGATCTTATGCAGCTCTTTTAGTAGTTACTCTTTTAATCTATAATTAACCTGTTTCCATAGGAGAATTTATTTATATACTGCCCATACAATAACTTATTACTCTGGGTATCTTCTATTACATAAAATATTTTGAAATGTTTTGTTTTTAATCTCTGAAAGAGTGCTAATAGTCTGGTTGCAGTTACTTAAGAGAGTCAGGAGTTTAAATTTGAGATTGTAGTTACACATCCATCTTCCATATCTTACTTCCTATCATAGAAATTTCTTTGAATGGGTTCCTGGTGCTATTTCTGCCATTTGCTTACATATATTCTGTTCCAAGAGGGCACACCCTGTGAGTGTGGGAATAAACCTTGTCTGGGCAGAGACTCTAGCGCTGCAATTATCTTAGATGAAGCTATTGGCTTGCTTGATTTCTCCAGAGAGTTTGTTAACGTAGCTGAAGAATGCTCCTTCTCCTGCTGTGCTTCCAGCCATGGTTGTTTTTTCAATGCGCCATCTTAGTGAAATTAGCTCACCTCTAACCTCGAATAACGTGAGCCTTCTAATTCCGACCCATGGCTGAAATCAACTTTGGAAAGACTTTATAATAAGAATTTTAGAAGGGAAGTTATGTTTTTCAAAACTGCCTTGTCAATTGGAGCACTTCTGAAAACTTCAAAATTCAAATTGTTACTGCCAGAGAATACTTTTTTACCTTGTTACATTATAGAAAAGGGAAAACATTTGCTAACACAGAACTAATCTATATTTTTATTTATGTTTTTCATTAAAATTATTAAGGTTTAATTGAATGGGATTAATTGGACATGGTTTTAACACTGTGCATGCATGACTACTAAACTTTTAGGGCTAAGGGAGTGTATCATAGGCAATTCCCAAATTGTCCATTTTTGGCATTCAATAAAATGCAAAATTATCAGTGCCTAGTATCGGAGCTGAGGAGCAAGACTGCATTGTTAATATGACAGTAAGCACAGCTGCCATCTGCATGTTTACTGTGTCTAAGATATGTACCTGTACTATTTCCTTTAATCCTCAAATATGGTAGTATTATGGTAGAGAGGCAGTATAAATTCATATTTAATTGATGAGGTCTGGAGGCAGGCTGTTTGAATTCTGACTCTGCAATTTATAAGCTGTGTGATCTTGGTCAAGTTACCTGACCTCTCTGCACTTTAGTTTCTTCGCCTGTAAAGAAAGGTGATAACACCTCACATATTTTTTGGAGGATTAAATGAGCTATTTACTGTATGAACGAGACTTGGAACATAGTAAATGTTCAATAACTGTTAGCTATTATTATTATCCTATTAGGAACCTTACTTGACATTTTATAACTTATAAATACTGGCATTATAATAGGAAATCTGAGCTCTTGAACATCACAGCCAGTGGGCTTGAACACTAGGCTTTGTTATCTCAGTAATAAAGACTACTGGCATAATTTTGAGAGTGCCTTCAGGTGCAAAACAATGTGGCAAAGTAAGAGAACAGATACAAGACTGACCTTTTCCCATTAAGAGCTGCCTGGCCTTTTCTAATCTTAGGGGCAATGGATATTTTTGTGAGCCAATGACGGGCAAAACATTCATTTAGGTCATGGGAACACGAAAGCAAATTCCCTGCCCTCCAGGAGCTTATGGTGTAGTGGGAGAGACAGGTGCAAAAAAAATAAAGAAGATTATTGTAATTCAGTAAAATAATGATACAATTATTGTTGTATCACTGACTCAATGGACATGAGTTTGAGCAAACTCCGGGAGATGGTGAAGGACAGGGAAGACTGGCGTGCTGCAGTCCATGGTGTTGCAAAGAGATGGACACGGCTGAGCGACCGAACAACAATGACACAATAGGAACTGCACAGTATCCAGAAGGAGCAACCTCTGCTGCTTAGTGAGCCATGGGACAAGTCACAGCATTGGAGTGGAATCTGAAGGATGAGCAGTGGCTTGTCAGGTGGAACAGATAACGAAGGAATCTAGCAGATGCAGAACATGTGAAGCCGAGGAATGAGGAGAGAGCCTGGCATTGGGAACAATCCTTAGAACTATTTAGAACTGTTGTAGAGTAGAATGTTTTCTGGTGTGGAATGGGGGGCATGGCAGGAGTCAGACAGGCAGGCTGGTAGAAAGATTCTATATGCTCTGTAGCTATGTTGGGTTTTTACTGATACAGGAGTTATCAAGTTCCAGGACCAAATCCTGCAGAAGGTAACTGCAGATACAAACCGAACCTGGCAAATTCCCAGGTAAATTTTTTGTTTGTTCAATTAATAGATTTTATTTTATGTCATGTCACTTAAAAAGTTATTCACAACCTAAAAAGTGAGAGTTGTTTTATTTGGCAGGAATTTTTAGGGCTTTAAGTTAGAGAGGCAACACCTCAAGTAACCCTGAGGGAACTACTCTGAGGAGTTTAGGGGGGAACTAGGATTTATAGGAGATTTGCAACAAAGGGCAATAGCTAGAACATCAAAAGATTACTGTTAAATAAAGAAAACCAGATATGTCAAGTTAAGGAATTTAGCGCTTTTCTATGTATGGGAAGATGCATGAGTCTGGACTCACTGAAATTATGCCTTTAATATGCTCCTCAGCTATCTGGGGCCAGTATCCTACGTTTTCATAGCCTGAGTTTCCTCAGGGCTCACCATATTGCAGAATTTCCACTGTATTAGATATCATATTTTCTTTATCCATTAATAT
Source organism: Okapia johnstoni (assembly GCA_024291935.2). Lineage (NCBI taxonomy): Eukaryota > Metazoa > Chordata > Mammalia > Artiodactyla > Giraffidae > Okapia > Okapia johnstoni. The sequence goes on from CM044308.1 coordinate 140,440,624, forward strand.
GTGGATGGACATTTAGATTGGTTCCACATCTTGGTTAGTGTGAATAGGGCTGCAATGAACATGGGAGTGCTAAAAGGTAATGTATGGAATGGAAAAAAACATTTGCAAACAATACATCTGATAAGGGATTCATTTCCAAAATAGAGGTGCGTTGATAGCAAAAAGCCCCAACGTCAAAAGGTAAAAAACCTTAACAAGGTGATTAAAAAATGGGTTAAGGATTGCACAGTCTTCTAAAGATTTTTTGATGTGGACCATTTTTCTAAAAGTCTTTATTAAATTAGTTGCAGTATTGTTTCTGTTTGATGTTTTGGTTTCTTGGCCAGAGGAATGTGGGATCTTAGCTCCCCGACCAGGATGCGATCTGCACTCCCTGCATCGGAAGGTGAAGTCAGGACCACGGGACCACCAAGAAGACAACAGGCGGCATATGGACAGTATATGAAAAGATGCTCAGAGCCATCAGAAAAAGGCAAACCCAAACCACAGCAAGGTATCACCTCACGTTGCTCACAATGGCGATTGCAAAAGAAAACAAAAAACAAGCAACATTAACTTATTCTATGTGTCTCTTAGAATATAAGATTGTAAGCTCATTATGTGTGCTAATCTTTTAGTAAGTCTATCTCCCTCTACCCTCTTACTTTTCCCCTCTCCCCTTTCCCTTTCCCCACCCCTTTCTAACTGGTGTGATTATTTTCATTCATCTCTCAGGCTTTCAGTTCAGATTGGGATTATATTAAGGCATTCTGGGCTCTTGCTCTTGAGTGATACTGGGAACATGACAGATCTACATGCAGAGCAACTGGCTGACTTCAGTTACATTTCTGTTGGCATTAAGTCTTTGTCCTCTCATCAGCCCCAAGCAGCAGAACAATAATTAACCTTTTTTTCCCCCAGCCCTCTTTCATTAATGGGCAAGGAAGCCATACTCAAGCCCCTACCTTCAGTGAGTTTGTTGATATTTTTCAGAGGACACATTTTGTACTTCTTTTCCTAGGAGACCTTAGCTCTGAGCTGCCACTTCCTGATTTTGATCAGTGGAATTATTGGGTTGGCCAAAAAGTTTGTTTGGGTTTTCCACAACATCTTATTGAAAAACCTGAACAAATGTTTTGGCAATCCAGTATCTGTGTTGCTTTAGTCCTAGAGATGTCTTCTTGTTTTCTCTTTTGCATTTTATTTTATTTTACATATATCTGATTACTTTTTAACAGAATTTATAATCAGTAATTATCTATTTATTTGTCTTGAATATAAGCATAAAATTTTCATCATGCTATCTTATTTACTACAGGAATATTAATGCTTGAAAACCATGTCACCCTTTAACAAGTTTTCTTGAGACATAATTTGATATATTGGCATATATATATAATGACATATTGATATATATGATATATTAGTTTTAGGCATATAACATAATGGTTCCATATTTGTGTATATTGTAAAATGATCACCACAATAAATAAGTCACCACACATATTTACAAATTTTTTCCTTTGATGAGAATTTTTAAGATTTACTCTCTCAGCAAATTTCAATATTATTTCAATAATGTGCACTATAATATTATTAACTATAGTCACTATGCTTTACACTATACTACTTATTTATTTAATAACTGGAACTTTGTACCTTTTGATACCCCTCACCCATTTCACTCACCATGCACACTTAAACTCTGGCAACCACCATATTTGTTCTCTGTATCATGAGCTCCCCTTTTTTTTAAAGAATCCACTTATAAGTGAGATAATAAGGCACTGGTATTTGTCTTTCTAATTAATTTCATTTAGCATAATGCCCTCAAGTTACATCCATGTTGTCACAGATGGCAAGATTTCCTTTCTTTAGTGGCAGAATAATAATCCATTATATGTGTATATTTGTATGTATATGTATGTTCAGTTCAGTTCAGTTGCTCTGTTGTATCCGACTCTTTGTGACCCTATGAATGGCAGCATGCCAGGTCTCCTTGTCCATCACCAACTTCTGGAGTTTACCCAAACTCATGTCCATTGAGTCAGTGTTGCCATCCACCCATCTCATCCTCTGTTGTCCCCTTCTCCTCCCACCTTCAATCTTTCCCAGCATCAGGGTCTTTTCCAATGAGTCAGCTCTTCACATCAGGTGGCCAAAGTATTGGAGTTTCAGCTTCAGCATCAGTCCTTCCAATGAATATTCAGGACTGATTTCCTTTAGGATGGACTGGTTGGATCTCCTTGCAGTCCAAGGGACTCTCAAGAGTCTTCTCCAACACCACAGTTCAAAAGGATAAATTTTTCTGGGCTCAGCTTTCTTTATAGTCCAACTGTCACATCCATACATGACTACTGGAAAAACCATAGCTTTGACTAGACGGACATTTGTTGGCAAAGTAATGTCTCTGCTTTTTAATATGCTGTCTAGGTTGGTCATAACTTTTCTTCCAAGGAGTGAGTGAAGTCGATCAGTCATGTCCGACTCTTTGCAACCCCATGGACTGTAGCCTACCAGGCTCCTCAGTCCATGGAATTTTCCAGGCAAGAGTAATAGAGTGGGTTGTCATTTCCTTCTCCACGTAAGCGTCTTTTAATTTCATGGCTGCAGTCACCATCCACAGTGGTTTTGGAGCTGCACCACCCAAAAAAATTCTGTCACTGTTTCCACTGTCTCCCTATCTATTTGCCATGAAGTGATGGGACCACATGCCATGATCTTAGTTTTCTGAATGTTGAGCTTTAAGCCAACCTTATCACTCTCCTCTTTCACTTTCATCAAGAGGCTCTTTAATTCTTCCTCCCTTTCTGCCATAAGGATGGTGTCATCTGCATATCTGAGGTTATTGGTATTTCTCCGGGCAATCTTGATTCCAGCTTGTGCTTCATCCAGCCCAGCGTTTCTCATGATGTACCCGATATATAAGTTAAATAAGCAGGGTGACAATATACAGCCTTGACGTACTCCTTTTCCTATTTGGAACCAGTCTGTTGTTCCATGTCCAGTTCTAATAGTTGCTTCCTGACCTGCATACAGATCTCTCAAGAGGCAGGTCAGGTGGTCTGGTATTCCCATCTCTTGAAGAATTTTCTCCAGTTTGTAGTGATCCATGTTCAAGCTGGTTTTAGAAAAGGCAGAGGAACCAGAGATCAAATTGCCGACATCCTCTGGATCATCAAAAATGCAAGAGAGTTCCAGAAAAACATCTATTTCTGCTTTATTGACTATGCCAAAGTGTCGGGAGCCGCGATAGACATTACTGATAAAATGGAGGCACGGCCCCAACCCCCTTTCCTCATCCCGCAGGCACGGTCCCGGGATGAAGGAGTTAGGTCTTGTGATTCTGACTTGTCCTTTCCTTCCTCCGGTTGAGTTGGCTGGAAAGAATGTTATAATCCATAAAGTTAACTATTGACATTTGTTCAAGGATCTTTACAAATAATGCTCCAGGATGAGCACATAGGCTGCAGCTTGAGACCATGGGAAATAGTCTCATCTGAAACCTGCCTGTAAGGGGAATGTTTATGGCAAAACAATTTCCCTGAGTTTAGGGGTTAGGATAATTAAGAATAGTTAGAAGCTAAAAGTTAAAGTATGTCGTAGTGTTGGCATATTTTACTATAGCTTATGGAAACTAGGTATTTTAGAGATACTAATAGCTAAAAGCCTTTTTAGGAGATGATGAGCTTAAGTTACTAGGGGATAACAGGATTTAAAGAGACAAGAAATAAACTGAGGAATGTGATATACAGCCCATAGACAAACTTGAGTTACAATGTTATCACAAGGACACTTAAGAGGGAACTCTGAAGGACAACAATGATTTATGGAGACAGTAAATATGGTGAGGGGAAACTGAAGATGTCATATCTCTGACCTAATGCTTTTGTAAAAGTATAAAAGAAAACCTGATGCTTAAAATAAACATGCAGCCCAGTGCTTTGAGTGAGAGACTACATCATTGTCATTCGCAGACCCCCTTCATCCCTTCAGGGTGATTCCCTGGCTGCCAGAGCTGGACTCCGGCACCAAAGCCTTTGACTGTGTGGATCACAAAAAACTGTGGAAATTCTTCAAGAGATGGGAATACCAGACCACCTGCCCTGCCTCCTGAGAAATCTGTATGCCGGTCAGGAAGCAACAGTTAGAACTGGACATGGAACAACAGACTGGTTCCAAATAGGAAAAGGAGTACGTCAAGGCTGTATATTGTCACCCTGCTTATTTAACTTCTATGCAGAGTACATCATGAGAAACGCTGGGCTGGAAGAAACACAAGCTGGAATCAAGATTGCCCGGAGAAATACCAATAACCTCAGATATGCAGATGACACCACCCTTATGGCAGAAAGTGAAGAAGAACTAAAGAGCCTCTTGATGAAAGTGAAAGAGGAGAGTGAAAAAGTTGGCTTAAAGCTCAACATTCAGAAAACTAAGATCATGGCATCTGGTCCCATCTCTTCATGGCAAATATATGGGGACACAGTGTAAACAGTGGCTGACTTTATTTTTCTGGGCTCCAAAATCACTGCAGATGGTGATTGCAGCCATGAAATTAAAAGACGCTTTCTCCTTGGAAGGAAAGTTATGACCAACCTAGACAGCATATTAAAAGGCAGAGACATTACTTTGCCAACAAAGGTCCGTCTACTCAAGGCTATGGTTTTTCCAGTAGTCATGTATGGATGTGAGAGTTGGACTATGAAGAAAGCTGAGCACTGAGAATTGATGCTTTTGAACTGTGGTGCTGCAGAAGACTCTTGAGAGTCCCTTGGACTGCAAGGAGATCAAACCAGTCCATCCTAAAGGAGATCAGTCCTGGGTGTTCATTGAAAGGACTGATATTGAAGCTGAAACTCCAATACTTTGGCCACCTGATGTAAAGAGCTGACTCATTGGAAAAGACCCTGATGCTGGGAAAGAAGAGGGCAGGAGGAGAAGGGGATGACAGAGGATTAGATGTTTGGATGACATCACTGGCTCAATGGACATGGGTTTGGGTGGACTCAGGGAGTTGGTGATGGACAGGGAGGCCTGGTGTGCTGCGGTTCATGGGGTCACAGAGAGTTGGACACGACTGCATACTGAACTGAAGTAAACACAGTCGAAGACTTTGGCGTCGTCAATAAAGCAGAAATAGATGTTTTTCTGGAACTCTCTTGCTTTTTCAATAATCCAGCAGATGTTGGTAATTTGATCTCTGGTTCCTCTGCCTTTTCTAAATCCAGCTTGATCATCTGGAAGTTCATGGTATGTATTTGATTAATATACACACATACATATACATATGTATTAAAGATTTATATATATATTAAATATTTTAATGAATTTGCTAATGAACATGAAAAGATCAATATATATACATACACAAACACCACTTTTTCTTTAACCATTTATCCATCAATGGATGGTTAGGCTGTTTTCACATCTTGGCTACTGAAAATAATTCTGCAATAAACATGGGGTGCATATGTCTTTTGAAGTTGGTGTTTTTGTTTTCTTTGGACCAATACCCAGAAGTGGAATTGCTGAATCATTTGTAGTAGTACTATTTTTAATTTGTTGAGGAACCTCCATAATGTTTTCCATAGTGACTCCACCACTTTACTGACTGTAAGCTTCTTGATACAATAACTTTATTCATTTATATCTCACTGCTTTCTAGAATAGTTCCTTGGATATAAGTGGATTCCCTAGACAAAACCCAATCCAATATCAGTTTCTTTATAAACTGAGTAAATAAATAAAAGTTTAATACACCAAAGGAATTTCTATATTTCACAAGTTTTTAGGAGTTAATTTCAATAGTTTCCTCTTACTTCCTGTTATTCATTCTTATATTGTCAACCTCACCCTTCCTTCTGAATTGCCTTTTCATATTAGGAACACGATCTAGTAATTACCATGTTAAAAACAAAATCTCTGAGCATGCTTTAAAATGAATGGATTTTAAGTTGATGATAAAGCAAACTATAATACCACATATATGTATGTAGAGGTTTTAAGAAAACTGGATTGATAATAAAAGTGCTAAAATTACTTAATGTGTAAACTTAATAACAATCCATTTTTCTTGCTTGTTGATTCATTTTTTTGTGCCTATTAGTTTACGAATATATCCATAAATTGGTAAACAAAAAAATCACATTGTGTATTTAATCCACATGGAAAATATCCATTTACTTTTATACTAAAGGACAAAAATTTATAGCCATGAGTTAAACCTCTTTATAGAAGTTGGGTACTGATATTTTTGTGAGTGGTTAATTTTTTCATGCTCATAGCAAATTCATTAAAATCTTTAATTCATAGTTTAAGTGAAGATATGTTTGTTTTCAGAATGACAGTTTGACTTTTGATTTATATGTTTTGACTGAGCAATTTATTTTTGTATATAAAATCTTTTCAGAATCATTGTAACTTAGGTATCATATGAAGAAAATTAATTTAATTTAATTAAGCATCTCAGAAATAAGTATATATAAATTACTTTGTTGCTTTATAACCTTTAGAAGCTTGTTCTTTTCACTCGAAAACAATTTTCTCCAAGGGAGTGTTATATCTTGGCAAGGATTAAATAAATTGAATCATCTGAGCTTAGATTCTGTTGAAAGGTCAAGATGATTTTAGATTTTAAAAGTTATGAAGTTTCAGTCCTGATTCTATTATGGATTTATTAAAATTCTTTTAGAAATTTATTAAGGTAAGTCATGTTTGTCCTTTATCTGATATTATTTGTGCACAAGTAGAATATATTTTTAAAACATGCACACTAGACACACACCTCACTTTACAACTTTAAAGATTTGTTGTTTGGGTGAGTGTTAGGCATTTCTAGGAAGAAATTGGCAGCTAAGTAGTCAATAGCAGCTACTTAGACAATATTGTAGACAATAGATTTCCATTTTTCCATCCAGAAACATTTTTCCTGCATAAATAATGCTTTTTGTTTTACTTTTTATGAATGCAGTTTTTTGGTTGAAACATTATTTGAATGGGTTTTCCATTGCATGTCCATATTCTTATCTGATTTGATTTTAATAATGACAAAATCTGAAAGACATTTTTGTAGTTCATTATACTATTTTTTAAATGTCAAAAATACTTTTTATTCAGTTTTCAAAGTTAATATACTTTACTTATCATAGTGAAGTAAGTAAGGTACTTTTAAAGGAATATGTTAAATTTGGGAAAATAGAATTGAGAATTCACAAGGTTTATTGCTATGCTACTACCTTCCTTTCAAGGACAACATATACAGAAGTCACTCATTTATGTTGTAGCCTTTAACATCCCTTGGTAAGTCCTAGTTGTGCTTAAATCTCACTCCATATTTGGGACATTGAACATCACTATTTTCCTACTATTATCACATCCCATATGCTTATCTAAATAAAATTAGTTTCTGGAAGTAGTAAAAACAATAATAAATTTTTGTCTGATAATCCAATGCTGTTAGATAACAGCTTACCAATGATTAGAATAATTTTGTATAGAGAGCCATAGGGAGGATGATTGAAGGCAGGAAAAGAAGTTAAAGTTTGAATAAGGGTTAACTTTCTCTAGGTCTAAAATGAAAATAGAAGTGAACCAAAACAAAATTTCCTGCCTTAACTTGCCTGTGCAACATGTGACTACATTTACTTGGTCTTTCACATGAGATTTTGTGGTCTTCATAAGAATTTACTCTGCCGTTCTCAGCATGTTTTTAGAATTAGAGATATTATGATAACTGGTTATCAGAGTGATAAACTAATCATTCTTAGGCTTTTGTGTATTTGTGTGACACTTGCTAGCCGATGGTTTCATGTTTAATTGGATAAAAATGTGTTTTCCTGATAGACAGCTTTAGATTGCATAAGCAGATTTCAAGATTTTATTCTGGGTATTCAGTCAGACATCATTTCTTTAATCTTGGAGTCATATTCTTGAAAAGGTGAATGGAGCTGGAAATGTTTTAGCCAGAAGAACAGATCTGAATGAAAAGGCAATTAAAGAACCCAGTGTTGCTCTGCCCTGAGTGGGAGGGGCAGCTTCTATTCTAAATAATGAAGAACTGCTCCTGATTACTATTTTTTCTTAAACAGAGAAGAGGACGGTGGCTGATCCAGCTGTAACATATTTCGTCTACACTCTTTGATATATGACTCAGAGTTAACAATACATGTTGTTGGTGTCAGAGCTGACATAGTAGAGGTGCAATGGCTTTTGTTCAATAATGCATTACAATCTGCATTTATGTAGACAAAATTACCACATCATAATATGATGAACATGGAGGAATCTCTTCTTTCTACAGAGCATAAAATTGCATACTCAGTCCAGATATTCTTTCATATAGCTTGTTTGATGAAGAGCAAAGTACACTGAGGCACGATGCTGAACCCAACACATCAGTGGCTTTGTGGGTTAAGACTGCGAGGAAGAGAATGGCTATACCTGGCTGTTCTGAACACATTTGTCTTCTAAAAAGGCTACAAGAATAGTACTGTTCTTCTAAAAGGCCTTCTTTTGTTCTTCATTTTTAAGGATTTTTTTTTCAATTTTTTTCTTCATTTTTCTTCAATGAAGTTTTCATCTTAAATGAACACCAAATATTCCCCCATTGCTTGTTTATGAATGACTTGCGAGGGTCTCTGTCCAGTCATGCTGCTTTCTCCCAAAACAATGAAACAGTTCTGCATTAGACTGTCGACTAGATTGTGTCTTCCTTAATAAAGAATTCAGCCTTAATATTGAAAAGATTCAGCATTAAAATGCATGCCAAATATACTGCAAGGCATATGGCTTTATTATTATTAGCATTCTAAGTGCTATTTTATTGACCTTTAGGAGGCTTTTCTCACCTTAGATTGCAAAAGAGGTTTTCTACATTTTGATCTAATTTCATAGATTCTCTGACAATGTAGTACCAGATTTTATAAGGTAATGCAGTTTTTCATGATGTAGTGATAAAGAAGCAACATACTCCCAGAACTACCTAAGAGGAAGCTACATTTTAGAAGGATTTTACTGTAGTGTGGGGATGCCAGCAGACAAGATAAAAGGACAAATAATACCAATTTCAATCTTTATCAACCTGATAGGTAAAGAATGTTTTTGCTGTTCATTCACTCAGTTGTGTCTGACTCTTTGTGACCCCATGGACCACAGCACAACAGGCTTCCCTGTCCTTCACTATTTCCAGGAGTTTGCTCAAACTCATATCCATTGAGTTGATGATGCAATCTAACCATCTCATCCTCTATTATCCACTTCTCCTCCTGCCCTCACTCTTTCCCGGGATTAGAGTCTTTTCCAATGAGTCAGTTCTTTGCATCAGGTGGCCAAAGTATTGGAGCTTCAGCTTCAGCATCAGTCCTGCCAATTCAGGGTTGATATTCTTTAGGATTGACTGGTTAGATCTCCTTGCAGTCCAAGGGACTCTCAAGAGTCTTCTCCAAGGTCAATGGTAGTAGCTAATTAGCATATCTCTTATCATGAACTGAGATGGATATCTTTTCCTATATTTTATATTTCATTTTTTGGGCGAACTGTATGTTCACAGCCTTAGCTTGTTTTTACATTGAAAAAATATATCAGTTTTTTTCTTATTGAATATTAGGAGCTATTTTTATTTTAGTGACATGCAAATTGCAAATTCTTTCCCCAGTCCGTGTTTTGACTCTCCCCATGGTACTTTTTGCTATATATATTTTTTAAAAGTCAGATCTTCTTGATTTTGACAGAGAATCAAAATGTGTCATAGTTTTGTGTCATAGTTTGAAAGGGCTTTCTGAGTTTAAAATAATCAATCATCAAGTGGATTCTTGTAATTTTATAGTTTCACTTCCCTATTTAAATCATGTATTCATTTAGAATTTATCAATTTGAATATATACAATAGAATATTACTCAACTCAGCAGTGGCCACATGATTGTAAAAGGTCAGTTTTCATTCCAATCTTAAAGAAGGGCAATGCCCCAAAATGTTCAAACTATGGGACAATTGTGCTCATTTCACATGCTAGCAAGATTATGCTCAAAATCCTTCAAGCTAGGCTTCAGCAGTATGCGAACTGAGAACTTCCACATGTACATACTTGGTTTCAAAGAAGCAGAAGAATCAGAGGTCAAATTGACAACATTTGTGGATCATGGAGAAAGCAAGGAAGTTCCAGAAAAGCATCTGCTTCTACTTCATTGACTACACTAAAGTCTTTGACTGTACGCATCACAACAAACTCTGCAAAATTCTTAAAGAGATGTGAGTACTAGATTACCTTACCTGTCTCCTGAGAAATCTGTATGTGGGTCAAGACGCAACACTTAGAATCGGACATGAAACAACTGACTGGTTCAAAATTGGGGAAAGAATATGACAAGGCTATATATTGTCACCCTACTTATTTAACTTTTATGCAGAGTACATCCTGTGAAATGTTGAGCTGGATGAATTACAAGCTGGAATCAAGATTGCTGGGAGAAATGTCAACAAACGCAGATATGCAGATGACACCACCCTTATGGTAGAAAACAAAGAGCCTTTTGATGAAAGTGAAAAAGGAGAGAAAAGAGCTGGCTTGAAACTCGACACTCAAAAAAAACTAAAATCATGGCATCTAGTTCCATCACTTCATGGCAAATAGATGGGGAAAAAGTGGAAGCAGTAACAGATTTTCTTGGGCTCCAAAATCAATGCTGATGGTGACTGCAGCCATGATATTAAAAGATGCTTACTCCTTGGAAGGAAAGCTTTGACAAACCTAAACAGCATGTTAAAAAGCAGAGACATCACTTCGCCAACAAAGGTCCCTACAGTCAAAGCTATAGTTTTTCCAATAGTCATGTGAAAGTTGGACTCGAAAGAAGGCTGAGTGCTAGAGAATTGATGCTTTTGAATTGTGATGTTGGAGAAGATTCTTGAGAGTCCCTTGGACAGCAAGATCAAACCAGTCAGTCCTAAAGGAAATCAACCCTGAATATTCATTGGAAGTACTGATGCTGAAGCTCATGCTCCAAATACTTTGGCCACCTGATGCAAAGCGTCGACTATTGGAAAAGATCTTGATGCTGGGAACGATTGAAGGCAAAAGGAGAAGGGGGCGGCAGCAGATGATGGTTAGATAGCATCACCGACTCAATGGACATGAGTTTGAATAAACTCCTGGAGAAAGTGGATAAAGAGGAGCCTGGCGTGCTGCAGTCTGTGGGGTCACGAAGAGTCGGACATGACTTAGTGACTGAACAATAACAACAACAACAACAACATAAAAAGAATGAATTATTGTTCTTTGCAGCAATATGGACAGATCTAGAGATGATCCCACTAAGTGAGGTAAAGCAGAGAAAGAAACATATGATATCACTTATAAGTGGATTCTAAAAAGTTGATATAAATAATCTTATCTACAAAATACAAGTAAACTCACAGACACGTGGTTACAAAGGAGAAAAGGATAGGTGGAGGGATAAATTAGGAGCTTGGGATTAACACATACACAGTACTATATATAAAATGGACTTCCCTGGTGGCTCAGATATTAAAGCATTTGCCTACAATGTGGGAGACCTGGGTTCAATCCCTGGGTCAGGAAGAGCTCCTGGAGAAGGAAATGGCAACCCACTCCAGTATTCTTGCCTGGAAAATCCCGTGGATGGAAGAGCATGGTAGGCTACAGTCCATGAGGTCGCAAAGAGTTGGACACGACTGAGCGACTTCACTCACTCATATATAAAATAGATGAACAATAAGGTCCTACTGGATAGCACAGGAAACTGTATTCAATATCTTATAATAACCTAAAAGAGCTTCCCAGGTGGTTCAGTGGTAAAGAATCTGCTAATGCAGGAGATTAGGGTTCAATCCCTGGGTCAGGAAGTTCCCCTGGAGGAGGAAATGGCAACCCACTGCAGTATTCTTGCACGGGAAATCCCATGGACAGAAGAGCCTGATGGGCTACAGTCCATGGGGTCACAAGAGTTGGACATGACTTAGCAACTAAACAACAACGACAGAAATAACCCAAAATGTAAAAAAGTGAAAAAGAATACATACATATATAACGGAATATCTTTTCTGTACACCTGAAAGTATCACAACATTGTAAATCAACTATAATTAAGAGTAAAAAATTTAAAATAAATTTAAAAAATTAAAAAATCATATCTAGTTTGAATTTATCAAGGTATAGGATATGAGGTATGAATACAGCTTAATGATTTTTTTCTCGATAGCTACTTAGTTGTCCTAAACCCGCTGTTGTATAAATCATATATGTTCCCCAACTTGTTTGAGATATCCTTTTTATACACTAAATTTCCACATGCATCTAGGTATATTTCTTGACTTTACATTCTATTATTTTTATTAACCTGTCTCTTACAGTTAAAAAATGTGATGCGCTAAGATTTGCTTTAGTATGGAATAGTCAGTTGCCGACTGGAGTTTTCCTGAATAGAGATCAAACCAAGTAGTGGATTTGCTGAGTTGTAGGTTCTGCTCACCTTCTGATGTACTAGATAAGTTCCAAAGACTTTGTACCAAATCAGCTGAACAGTAGTGTATGAGATTTTGTAGCTTCACGTATGGAGATTTATGACTTTAATGACAATCTAGTGGGAGTAAAATGATTTCTTATTGTGATTTTAACTTATATTTTAAAAATTACTAATGAGATTATCTTTTTATAGGGTTTTTTTTAAGGGTTTGAATTTCCTTTTTAATGAAATGTCTGTTTTGTTTCTTGCTCATTTTTCACTTGAGTTTAATTTCTCTTCTTTATTGATTTTGGGGAGTTTTTATCTATGATGTCATTTTAAGTAATGTTTTTTCTAGGAAGTGGTCACTTTCATTTCAGTTTTATTTTCCAATATTGTCAAAAGCTTTTAATAGTATTCATTTGTTAGTCTTAAAAATTCTGCCACACTGTAGATTTTTGCCTTTTATTTTAATAAGTTATGTTGGTGTATTGTCAATTTCATTAGACTTTTCAAAGAATAAGGTTTTATCTTTGTTTACTATTACATTGAACTTTGTTTTCTATATTATTAATTTCTGCTCTTTCCTTATATTGAATCATCTTTATAGTTTTTTATATTTTTTCTTTTTCTACTTTTAAAGTTCTATATAAATTAATTTTCAGTCTTCTAATATCAGAATTTAAGACTATATATTTACCCCATCCAACTACTAACCATTCCTGACCCTGCTTAGCTTCCGAGGTCAGACATGATCACACACATTCAGGATGGTATGGTCGTAAAGTTGCTTTCTTATATAATTATTTTTCAATACTTAAGTTATTCAGGTGATACATTTTTTTTTTAATGGAAGAAATTTCGTTTATTTTCTGAGGTTATAAATCACATCTTCACAGTAGTACTTTGCATATCTTTGCTACAGTGGCCACGTTTTGGGGGAATACTTCTCTTTTCTTGGCTTTGATCTCAGTTGCTTAGTGCATTCTGATCTGTAGGTGTATATTTTTACTTTTAAAAATTACTCATTTATTTATTTATGGCTGTTCTGGGTCTTCATTGCTGTGCAATCTTCTCTCTAGTTGTAGCAAGTGGGGGCTCTCTAGCTGTGGTGCACAGGCTTCTCATTGTGGCAGCATCTCTTGTTGCAGAGCAGGGGCTTTAGGGCAGGTGGGCTCCAATAGTTGCAGCATGTTGCTCAGTAGTTGTGGCTCCTGGGCTTCAGAGCACAGGCTCAATAGTGGTGGTGCGTGGGCTTAGTTGCTCCATGGCATGTAGGATCTTCCTGGATCAAGGATTAAATCCACGTCTCCTGCAGTGGCAGGCAGATTCTTCACCATGGAACCACCAGGGAAGCCCTCATGTGCTGACTTCTAATTTTGCTTAGGCTGACTGCTTTGTCTGATTCTATTTACTGTTTCCACTTATTGGAATGAAGTGGGCAGAACAAACCACCCTGAGGGATCTATTAGGAGATTCCCTTTTTTTCTTGTATGTTTCAGTCATGAAGCCACTGTCCTACCTCTTTGTCCTAAGATGTAGGGAATCTGTTGCTTCTCTTTGGGTAAGATGTAGGGATCATGGAAGGGCTGATGATTATCCATGCTCCTTTGTTTTCCTCCTGGTCACTTCTGCATTTGAAATCTTTGATCTTTTTGTGTGTAAGTGTTTGCAGCTTCTCCCACCTTAAAACAAAAAAACCAAACTTTCTTCTACAATTTTTTTTGGAATATTCGCACTCAGTCATTTCAGTCATGTCTTACTCTGCAACTCATTGGACTGTAGCCTGCCAGGCTCCTCTGTCCATGTTTTCTCCAGGTAAGAATACTGGAGTGGGTTGCCATGCCCTCCCCCAGGGGAATTTCCCAACCCGGGGACTGAATCCACTTACCCTGCACCTCCTGCATTGCAGGCAGATTCTTTACTGCTGAGCCTCTGGGGAAGCCCATTTTGGAATATAGTTTAATATAACTTAGTATTGTTTGTGTTTTACAGTATTGTCCCTACAGACTATTTTATTCCCTTTACCCCAACAGGCAATATTCCTAAGGCCTCTTTACAGACTCCTTGAATGCACTGATTTTTACGGAGACAATATAATAGTTGAGAATATAACATTGCTACTTACTATGTGATTATGGAAAGTTGTTAACGTCAATTTCCTATTTGTCAATATTGGTATAATTACAAAACATAACTCATGAGTGTTAAATGGAGTGTATCAGAGCCTGAGAAGGCACTCAGTACAACGTTTGTTATTAACAGTATCTTATACTTCTTCCTCAGGCTAGAAGTAGTTTGAATTGGAGTTGATGAAATTTGGTTAGAAAATAACTTGCTAGATTTAAGTAATTCCAATATGCTAGATTTTGAACCATGATTAGATTTACAGATTTTCTGGATTGTCTTTGCAGTACACTGTCTTTTCATTTTATTGGCCATAAAATCATGGGTGAAATTTATATATATATGTGTGTGTGTGTGTGTGTGTGTGTGTGTGTGTGTGTGTATACATAGTATATGTATAATGTATATGTCTATTAATACATAATCACTATTAGAGTTTTTTTGGTTCTAAGTAGTGGAAACAGTCCTTGAAAAGGGACTTTTTTAAAGGATAAAACATCACTCACAGAACCAAAGGAAGAGATCAGTATTTTGCAACCTGTTCTATAAGTGTCAAATTTGGCCACTGCCAATATTCTATTTAATACTATAAAAGGAAAGAAAGGAGAATGAAATGGGTATGCACTCACACACAGGCACATATGTACATTTGGTAATACATATTCAGAAAGCGGGAGAATAAACATATAGGTTAGAGTTCTCATTTTCGCGGATATATAAGGTAAATTTCATTGTTTCTCCTCTACCTATTCCATGTTTCTCTTCCATTTGGACAGAACCTTGGTTTTCTTGGTAGTTTTTCCTTAGTGATATGATCCAATCCTTCATTTTTTATAGGACTCAGTGGTCCCTTCTATATATGCTTGAAGCACACTCACTGATTTTCATTACTCTACAACAATCCCTTGAGTTCTATCCTAATTCTTTCCAGTCCTGACTATAGAGCAGAAATCCTGTTTATTCTTGATAGTAAATATCAAACAATAGCATAGCTGCGATTTTAAACTCTTTGCCTAGAAACAGGATAAAACAAAAATAATCAGGATACAGCTTCTGTTTCTCATTCAGAGAAACCATTATTGTGTTCATTAGTATACACATATCTTCCTTGGGTACTAAAACTTATAGAAAAGCAAATTTCTGGGCTCAAGAGCAAACAATTGTCATGAAGAATACTAGATACAATTATAGGAGCCTTGTTTGCCCTGTTTCCCCTTCAAACTAAGACTTGCACATTTTTGAGAAACAGAACCATGTGTATCAGTCATTGATTTAGAGCAAATAACACATCTTGTAAGTCAGCATACCAAACTTACAAAAGTCTTGTCTGCAAATTGATAATGCAGCTAAGTTTCCAACAAGGCATTTGGCTATTCTATAGGATTATTGTCTGTGGACATCAGCTTGCTACTTTAAAACGTGAAGCTGGTACTTTAATTGAAGGCAGTATTTTATGGGTTGCTTCCTTGGCAATGAAAAAGTCAGAATTTAATTGAACAATTACCAGATAGCTGCTAGTTTCCTTAAGACATCATGTTTGGCCACTACTGCTGGTAAATTGGACATTAGTAACATTGGTCGACCATGGAAGGAGAATGACTCATATTCACATTCAGCTTATACATCTGGGTTATTAAGGCTCCTTTTATGGGGACTGATGTTAGAATGAGGTACAAATATTTTCATGATCTGGGCTTTTTCCAAGTATTCTACTCACACACTTCTCTCCAAGCCTCCTTCCCTTCAATTTTTCAATCTCACCAATTCTTTACCATCTAGCCTGTTCAAGAGTTAGCCAGATATTGGCCTCTGTCTAACTGCCCAAGAATCGGAGTAAATTCTTGCCTTTATGGTAGAGTACCAGAAAGTATTCTGCTGAATGCTTTGTCCAGTGGGAGTATTTAAAGTGTGATTTGTAATAATTCAAAGGTTTCCATAATCTCTCTCTTAATATTGAGACTATGTGAACATGCGGGTATGTCTCTGTACATGTCTGTGTGTAAACATGCACCATTAGGAACTAAACAGAACATTATATAATTTAAGAAGAAAATCATAAAAAGGAATAGATTTTGAGCTATGGAATCAGAGAATTTAGTAGATTATGTTTCTATTAATAGAACCAGATGATTTACATATATAAGTAGATGATAGAAAGGCCACAGTTAATATATTAAAAAGTGAAGAGTAACCTTCTTTCACAGGTAGCAAATAGGCACATTTTGTATTAGCTTACCAGTCTACCACTCAGTGCATTTTTGACAACTTAGGGTTAACACACCCGAAGGCAGTTTAAGTCCTAAGAACTACTGAATAGATTCTTTGAATTAAATTTTATCCTCTGTTCTGGTTCTTATTTTTGAGTTCACAATTTCTTTTAATATTATTATATTTTTTCGTTAGCTCTAGACCCATTGGCAACTCTTAACATGACATAAATGCTTCAAAAGATTTTAACTTAGGGAAATTTTTTTTTCTTTTCGTGTGAACATATTCTACCATTTTAAGATATTTTGTTTAGAGTAGATGCATTTCAGCTGCACATGTTCAGAAAACCTCTTGTGCCTATGGAAGGAAGAATTCCATGGTGGAAGGATAATAGCTATGGTCTCTTTGAGGCTTAGTCTTTTCTTCCCCTTTGAGCTGTGCTTTGTTAAGAAATACTCTCCATATTACAGAAGAACAGGGAAAATGAGAACCCTAGTGAACAGTTTTTTTCTGATAGCAACTTTATTGAGATAAATAATTTATATTCCATATAATTCATCCTTTCAAGTGTACAATTTAATGATTTTTCATATATTCCATACCAAATACATTTCTATTATGATAGTTTTAAAAAATGAACCCAAGAAGACGGTGGAGTAGGAAGACGTTGAGCTCACAGACACACCAAAATTATAACTATTTACAGAGCAACTCTCATCTATGAGAATGAATTGAAAACTAGCAGAAAAGATTTTACACAACTGAAGAGAAAGAAGGAATCACAATGAGATGGGTTGTGTGTGGGGGGGGTGGAGGCATGGTATAGTCAAGACCCCAAATCCATATGTGATCCACAAAAGGAAGAATAATCACTATTGCAGAGCTTCTTTGCAAGGAGCAAGGAGTCCAAACCCAACATTAAGTTCCCAGCCTGAAGGTCCTGCACTGGGAAGATAAGCCCTAGGACATTTGACTCTGAAGGTTAGCCAGAGGGCTATAGGAAACAGACTCAGCTCTTAAAGGGCATGCACCCAGAGGCAGTAGTTTGAAAGGACCCTGAGTCAGACCTACTTGCTGAACTTGAAGAGCCTCTTGAAGAGGTAGGAGGCAGCTGGGGATGTAGATGCTGGTGGTAGCCATTTTGGGGAGATACCATGAAGGCACTGCACTAGGAAGCACCATTTTGGAGTTCTCCCTGTAGTCTTTTAGTGCTGGGGGATTACCCACATCCCAGTGGGCCAGCATCAGCCCTGGGTTCCCTTGGACCCTGTATCCAGCTGCACGGGGATCCAACTCTACCTACTAGCAGGTCAGGAAACTGTGAGTAAAAATATTTAAACATTTGTTGGTGTCAAATGTCTGTAGACAGGAAAGTTTATTGTTTCTATATTCTATTATGTATGTAGTTTTTGAAAACAAAGCAAAAATACATTGTAGCACCCAGTCAACTCTAATTTTCACTTGATTCTACTGTTAAACTTTTAAGGACTTCCCTGGTGGCCCTGTGGTTAAGACTCCATGCTCCCAATGCAGGGGGCCCTGGTTCAATCCATGGTCAGGGAACAACTAGATCCCACAGGTGGCAAATAAGAGTTCTCATGAGGCAACTAAGACCTAACACAGCCAAATAAATAAATAAATATTTAAAAACTTTTAAACTAAATACTTTTGATTAGAGTGGTTAATATTAAAAGTTATTTTCATGTTAATGAATTAATAACTTAATTTATAAGTCAATGTTTTAAGATTTCTAACTTGGAACATGATTTTATACCATTTTTTATTTAGAGAAATTGATTTAATATTTAAGTTAAGCCAAAAAAATTAGTTCAAATTCTAGAAAGTCAAGTACCTTAAGCTTTGTAAGGCAATTTTCTCTTAAAGGTTAATATAATTTAAAAGTTATACTTTATATTTTTAAGAATATAATTTAAAAATTTAGATCTATCTACCAATATTTACTGACATGTTTTACATTTATTTTGCTCATTAAAGCAGTAAAGGTACATAAATCTGGTGTTCATAAAAATGTTGACATTTATAAAGCTCAAAGAAGTAATCAAAATGTGAAAGCAATGGAAGTAAATAAATTACAATGAAAAGAAAAAAATTTGTACAATTTGCTAATATAATAAAGTAAAATAGAAAATTCCACAGGTTATCTAGTTTAACTAATTTTTATAAGTGTGAATTATTTATGGTCTATGTAAGTAGACAAGCATACAGGGAACAGCAAAATCCTGACTTTATTTTGAACTGTTGTCTTAAGTAATAAATATGAAAAAAAAACTGCTGTAGCTTTAAACAATTTACAGAGACTCTCTGAGTGACTGTATCTCACTGCCTTCTTCCTCACTTGCTTATTATCAATGAAGAGTGAAGTGTGGTCAGAATTCAGAGCTACATCAAGGTTGACAGGGAATACCTCAGAGATCCAGCACTATGAGACAGACATTCTTTTTTTTAAATTCCTCTTTATAAAACAATTACAGTGGGTAGATAGTAGTCATCCAATAAATATTTCTAGTGATTAATGAATGGGTTGGGAGTGAACTCCAAGGACCCTTGACAATTAGATTATGAGTTGCCTCTAGCTCCCATCAAAGAGAAAGAGGCTTTGAAGCACATACTTGGCATTATTCCTGGTGAGAAGCTTATTTTAAAAATGCTTCCTTTTAATAAAAGAAAGCTTCAAATGAAATTTTTTATAGTTTGTCCCACACATGACTTTTTCTTTCAATGATAAAGTAGTAATATCAAGAGCAGTAAGGTTTATAACTTTCCTGACTCCAGAACAATTTTAAAAAAAGCACATCTACTCATCCTCCTATTAAAATTTAGATCACTGCTGTAAAAAAGATGTATGCTCTGCATTTAAGAATTACAGCCCTCTCCTTAGACAAATAGTGCAACTGTTCTTTATCATAATTTTACTAAGTTGAGTAATGAATAGACTTTTGTGTTTTTTCCCACTTCCTAAGGGTCTGTCCTTTCTTTTACAGTTTCTTATCAAGGCCAGCAGACATCCTACATCTGCCTTCAACCCCTTAACAGGGGTTTGAAGTTTAAGAGGTGCTTCATATGGGGTTATCTCACTCTGCTTCTTGCAGCCTAAGTCAAATAGTTCGACTGTAAAAAACACTAAAAATAAATAATATATTGTCTCGTGCCTTCGCTTTCTCTTCCTTTTCTAAATAAGAGCTGCATTGTATGGCATGTCTGTGGAATTTACAGTTTCCTACAGTGAAAGAAATGCTGAGCAGATCTTGACTATTCTTCAGATATCCTGGATTGTTAAAACAAAGCGGCATTTGTATTTGGAAGCAGCTACAATTGTAAGTGAGTGAAGTGATTTGTTAGAATATTTTGTAAAATTTCAAAAGTATTTTTTCATTCTTTGACATAAGTCATTCTGTCCACTCCTGAATTAAGACTGAGAAAACTGGGAAAACAGTATAGCTAAAAGCTCTTGTGTAGGACTACTCAGCGTTGGGAATTATCCTGAGAAGTTTTAAATCAGTCTACCTAGTTGAGTAATTCAATCCTGGAAATCATTCAGAAAAAAGATAAAAGAAACCATTGATTTTCCTAACAAATGATTTTTTCCCTTTTTGCTTTTTTTCTACTTTTTAGTGGTATTATATTAATGTAAGCAGCATCTGTTTCTCTTAGGACAGGCATCTGTGACTAGCCTTAGGAGAGGTAGTCTGAATCAGGAAGGGTTTATTTATGTTCTAGTTCTGGTTCCTTTCTGGTTAGCCATCATCCCCCAACCCCAGGGCACATTAGTGTTTCTTGCAGTCTGCTCTTCAGTGAGGTGAGAATACAAATCTCTCCCCTGTCTCTATGATACAGTTGTTGCTATATATCTGTACATATTTTGAGGTGTAATTTTCTATATGAATATTAGTAAGTAAAGGTAATGGCAACCCTGAACGGTATGGCCATTGTTTTTGTCCATGCAGATCTGCTGGTAAGGCACCAATATTTGACAGGTCCTTTGAGGAAGGGTGTGATAAATGCAGCCCTAAGAAGACTGCTGTCATATGTCATCCTGCCAAAAAAACCTCTCCTCAGCAATACAGGGCTGAAACTCACCCCTGACTTCAGGCACCTCAGAAGGAAAAGGTGCAATGGTGAACTAATGGGAAAAAATTCACAAGAAAGACTATGTGATAAGTGGGCTGATCTATACTTTTCTTCCTCCCCTTTTCTCAAAAGGCAGGTTGTATACAGACTTAAGCTTTCATAGCTTGTACAAGTAGGAATTACCCCAGTTTTGTCTTTATTTGTAGCATATTTTGATGCTGCATCTACATAGTATGCATCTAATGAGGCCAAATGATTTCATCTGAAGTAATTCTACCCTTTTTCTCAGTGCACTCTTTATTCAAGAGTTAGATCCAAAGGAAGCCAAACAAATGGTATGTGTGTGTCTGACCTTCTCTTACAGGGTGGTGAACAATTACCAATCCTACCTGAAGTCTATGGTTGATTCTATCCCTATTTCTAAAGCAAATGTTCTCAACCCATTTGTTTTACATACTTACAAAATTTAAGTAAAAAATTTTTTTCATAACTAAGATTTTAAAAAAGCTTCAGTGGTAAGCATTTTTTTTTTTTAAAGGCAAAATCCAAGAGATTTAAAGTCTAGTTTAATGATCTTCATTTCCCTTAAGGTCTTCCTATGTAAGACAAAGGGATTGGATTAACTGATTGCTCCTTGAGATTTTTCTCCTATTAATTTTGCCTGAGTCTTTTAATTGGTTCCATGGTCCCTACTTTAATACCTATATAGCTTGTAGGAGAAATTTTTATCCAATTAGGTAGTGGAAACTCTTACTAGGTAGGGAGGAGGGCAGGTGGGGAGAGCTCAGAAAAGGCAAGGGATATGGCAATGAATTTAGGGCAGTTCTATGGTTATTAAAAGGTCAATCATATGGCTCTGGTAGAAAAGGTGATTTAAAAAATACAGAAATTTCTGAACACAAAAGCTAAGTCAGAAAAATTTCAGTGCTGATGCTAGTCCTGGTTTGTTCCCTTCCTAGGTTTATGACCTGCGTTAGTGATTTCTGATTTGTTGCTCAGCTTCTGCTTCCTCGCTGTTAGGGAAAGTGTTGCAGGATTTTTCAGAGACTCATGGAATGTTCTCTGACAGTATGGTGGAGGAAGCAAAGCAAAACTGATGTGACAGTAACTAAGTAGCTAGACAAAGGTGATCCTTTTCTACTGTGTCATCTCTCTTTATTTCCAGCCTGTCTCAAAAGATCTGTCCCTGGATCACTCTCACTGTGAACCTCATTGATTTCCTTTGATGCCTAGGCTATTTCCTTCTCACTGACTTGGGAAGATTTTCCTGTGCATCCCATTAGGATTAATAACCAATAGGACAGTGGGCTTGGCCTCTGCTTAGCTTCTCTTCAGGGCCTTTGCTCTTAGGCACTGTGGTTGGACCCTGTGGCTCTCAGAGAGTGAGTGCGCCTCCCTTACTGTTACTAGGGTCCTAATATTCCCACCCTGAGCTTCAGTGCCCTCACTCCCACTTGTGGACAAAGCAACAATTCAAAAATATCAAACGGTACTGCCACCAAGGATGAAAATTAATAGCTATTATATAGAGGAGGAAGAGATATACTTGAAAAACTTCTTGGAGATTTAACAGCTGGAGTAGAGAGCTGGAGGGCTGCCACCAGGGTTCCAGGCAAGATTGTATGTTAGAAAAATTTGACTTTGGTACAACCCCATTTGTCTACTGGACTTGTCTTATCAATTTTATCTTTTTATTCCAAATCTTTCCTCCTCCCCCAATGACCAAGTCCTTTAGTTCTTTAAAATTTACTACTTTAATCACCAAAAAATCTCCTATTACCTGTTTTCAGTTATAACTGTTTTCTTCGCTGTTTCATCAGTACTCCTATTTACAAGATTGCTTATCTCAGTCATTCATTGAAGTTAAGATGGCAATAACTGGTAGAATTATTCTGCCAGGAGAATATTTCATTATAGAAGAGAACACTACCAATGTGACTAAGACTCTAATTTACAGATTTGTGTCCATAGGAGATTTTGGGTGTGTGAAATCTTTCTGTGCCTCTTTCCCTATCTCAGGGTGTTGGCCTACCCCTCTGGGTTATATCCTCCTCAGGTAGTTTCCAAAGAAAGAAAATACATGAGATGGACATTATTATGAAACATAACAGTTCATGTGCATGCCTGACTCCTCTTTATATTTCCAGGTAGTTTCACACCCTTTTGTCACTAACCTTGCCAGTCTTGGCAGTTCTGTTGGTAAGATAAAAGGAAATCATCCCAGACTTATTGCTCCTATTCTAAGATGTGAGTTAAGTTGACATAAACTTTCCAATATTTATTTTGTAAATGAAGATTACTCTGTCAAGGTTTTATTCATAACTACTAATAGCAGAATTTACTTAGAATGGCCTGCCATCTGTACATTACTTTGTTTAAAGTTGGAAAATTTGAGCAGTTAACATTTCCTTTTATTTCCAAGTAGAGTCTGGGAAGGAATTCTGACAATTTTTATTATAAAAATTTGGGCTATGATATTTCTTGCAAAAATAATCCACAATCTTCTATAAACCTCACATAGGACCTTTTTATTTTTCAGTTATCCAAACTGAGCAAATTATAAAACTCACCTGAGATTCAGTTTCTTTAAGATGAGGTAGGGAAGATTAAGTGTCAGGATGAAGGCAAACCATTTGGTATAAGAGAATATCTAGCTATTATTATTAAGAACTGGTTAATATTATAATTTTTCATTAAGAAAACTATATTAAATAAGAAGTATACTGTGCTTGTGAGTATATTTAATTATTGGATGTAAAGTGCTTTAGGAAAGCACTCAACTGCATTTGAGAAATGCATTATAATGATAAAAAGTATATACTAATTTGAATATTTAAAAAGGAAATTAAAATGTTTTCAGTCCAGTTCAGTTCAGTTCAGTCGCTCAGTCGTGTCCGACTCTTTGCGACCCCATGAATCGCAGCACGCCAGGCCTCCCTGTCCATCATCAACTCCCGGAGCCTACCCAAATCCATGTCCATCGAGTCAGTGATGCCATCCAACCATGTCATCCTCTGTCATCCCCTTCTCTTCCTGTCCCCAATCCTTCCCAGCATTAGGGTCTTTTCCAATGAGTCAACTCTTCGCATGAGGTGGCCAAAGTATTGGAGTTTCAGCTTCAACATCAGTCCTTCCAATGAACACCCAGGACTGACCTCCTTTAGGATGGACTGGTTGGATCTTCTTGAAGTCCAAGGGACTCTCAAGAGTCTTCTCCAACACCACAATTCAAAAGCATCAATTCTTCGGCGCTCAGCTTTCTTCACCATCCAACTCTTACATCCATACATGACCATTAGAAAAACCATAGCCTTGACTAGACGGACCTTTGTTGGCAAAGTAATGCCTCTGCTTTTAAATATACTATCTAGGTTGGCCATAACCTTCCTTCCAAGGAGTAAGAGTCTTTTAATTTCATGGCTGCAATCACTATCAGCAGTGTTATTAAATATTATTACATTTCCATATACCATAGGAATGCATAAGCATTTATTATCTTCAATTTGCTAGTATAAAAATCACACAATTTCAGGCTTCGCTGTACACCACAACTTAGAGATTCATTAAGGACTAATGAAATCATGGTACAAATGTGGGACAGAGACGAAGGAGACAAAACTTAGGGGAAGAGAAGAAAGAAGGCAAAAGAAGGGGGAGAAAAAAGAGATGTTTTATAGGATATTATTTCAAGAACTTGCCTCAATAAGAAATTAGTATCAAAACACAAAATTATTTGCATAAGTTTATCTTTTAATATGCAGATTTTCCTTTGTGGCTCAGATAGTAAATAATCTGTTGGCAATGCTGGTGACACAGGTAGGATCCCTGGGTCAGGAAGATCCTCTGAAGAAGAGAATGGCAACCCACTCCAGTATTCCTGCCTGGAAAATCCCATGCACAGACCTGGCGGGCTACATTCAATGGGGTCAGAAAGAGTTGGACATGACTAAGCGACTAAAACTCACTTTTCACACTTGTAACTACTAATACTAAAATGAAGATATGTTATACAAAACTCTTAATTAATAAGTGATAAAAGTTATGTTAGAATAATAAAATACGAGAAAGGAAAAGAACGTAGATATATAATCCAATGTAAGGATATTTACTTTCCAAAGCACTGACTTTGTTTGCATTTGTTTGATTTTTTCCCATTGCGAACTTTATTTTTTCTTTGAAGATATCAAATATTCAGAAAAGCATAAATAAAACAACGGTTCAACTCTAAATTAAGGTATAACTCTCATTTGTGTCCTGATATTCATTATTTCTAAATATTTGTATTAAATATGTGTACCCTTATTTACAAGCCTTTTGAAAAAGGAAACTGAGATGATACAATTTACCTATATCTATGTAAGTTTTCCCCATAATCTTGATTCCAGCTTGTGCTTCATCCAGACCTGCATTTCGTATGGTGTATTCTGCATATAAGTTAAAGAAGCAGGGTGACAATATACAGCCTTCACTACTCCTTTCCCAATTTGGAACCCGTCCATTGTCCAATGTCCATTTCTAACTGCTGCTTCTTGACCTGCATACAGGTTTCTCAGAAGGCAGGAAAGGTGGTCTGGTTTCCCATCTCTTTAAGAATTTTCCACTGTTTGTTGTGATCCACACAGTCAAAGGCTTCAGAGTAGTCAATGAAGCAGAAGTAGATGTTTTTCTGGAATTCTCTTGCTTTTTCTATGATCCAACAGATGTTGACAATTTGATCTCTGGTTCCTCTACTTTTTCTAAATCCAACCTGAATATCTGGACTTTCTCAGTTCACATACCATTGAAGCCAGGCTTGGGGAATTTTGAGCATTACTTTGCTAGTGTGTGAGGTGAGTGTAATTGTGTGGTAGTTTGAACACTCTTTGGCATTGTTCTTCTTTGGGACTGGAATAAACACTTTTCCAGTCCTGTGGCCACTGCTGAGTTTTCCAAATTTGCTGGCATGTTGAGCACAGGATTTTCATAGCATCATCTTTCAGAATTTGAACTAGCTCAGCTAGAAATTCCATCACCTCCAAATAGCTTTGTTCATAGTGATACTTTCTAAGACCGACTTGACTTTGCACTCCAAGATGTCTAGCTCTAGGTGAGTGATCACACCATTGTGCTTATATATGTCATTAAGATCTTTTTTTGTATAGGTCTTCTGTGTATTGTTGCCACTTCTTCTTAATATCTTCTGCTTCTGTTAGGCCCATACCATTTCTGTCCTTTATTGTGCCCATCTTTGCATGAAATGTTTCCTTGTTATCTCTAATTTTCTTGAAGAGCTTTCTAGTCTTTTCTGTTCTATTGTTTTCCTCTATTTCTTTGCATTGTTCACTTAGGAAGGCTTTCTTATCTCTCCTTGCTATTCTTTGGAACTCTGCATTCATATGGGTATATCTTTCCTTTTCTCCTTTGCTTTTCACTTCTCTTCCTTTCTCAGCTATTTGTAAGCCTTCCTCAGACAACCATTTTGTCTTCTTGCATTTCTTTTTCTTGGGAATGGTTTTAATCACCACCTCTTATACAGTGTTATGAATATCCATCCATAGTTCTTCAAGCACTCTATCAGATCTAATCCCTTGAATCTATTTGTCACTTCCACTGTATAATCATAAGGGATTTGATTTAGGTCATATATAAATGGTCTACTGGCTTTCCCTACTTTCTTCAATTTAAGTCTGAATTTTGCAATAAGGAGTTCATGATTTAGCCACAGTCAGCTCCTGGTCTTGTTTTTGCTGACTATATAGAGCTTCTCCATCTTTGGCTGCAAACATATAATCAACCTGATTTTGGTATTGACTGAAATCAGTGATGTCCATGTGTAGAGTCTTCTCTTGTGTTGTTGGAAGAGGGTGTTTGCTATGACTGGTGCATTCTCTTGGCAATACTGTTAGCCTTTGCCCTGCTTCATTTTGTATTCCAAGGCCAAATTTTTCTGTTACTCCAGCTATCTCTTGACTTTCTACTTTTACATTCCAGTCCCCTATGATGAAAAGGACATTATTATTTTTTTTAAATTGATGTTAGTTCTAGAAGGTCTTATAAGTCTCCATATAACCGTTCAGCTTCTTTGGCATTAGTGGCTGGGGCATAGACTTGGATTACTGTGAATGGTTTGCCTTGGAAATGAACAGAGATCATTCTGTCATTTTTGAGATTGTACCCAAGCACTGCATTTCAGACTCTTTTGTTGTTGACTGTGAGGTCTACTCACTTTTTTCTAAGGCACAGCAGTAGATAAAATGGACATCTGAATTAAATTCACCCATTCCAGTCCATTTTAGTTCACTGATTCCTAAAATGTTGGTATTCACTCTTGCCATCTCCTGTTTGACCACTTCCAATTTACCTTGATTCATGGACCTAACACTCCAAGTTCCTATGCAATACTGTTCCTTATAGCATCAGACTTTACTTTCACCACCAGAGACATACACAACTGGGCACTGTTTCTGCTTTAGCTCAGCCTCTTCATTCCTTATGGAGCTATTTTTCTGCTCTTCTCCAGTAGTAGGTAGGGCACCTATCAACCTGAGGAATTCATCTTTCAGTGTCATATCTTGTTGCCTTTTAATACTGTTCATGGTGTTTTCCAGGCAAGAATGCTGAAGTGGTTTGCCATTTCCTTCTCCAGTGGACCACATTTCATCCAAACCCTCCACCAGGACCCATCTGTCCTGGGTGGCCCTACACGGCATGACCCATAATTTCATTGAGGTAGACAAGGCTGTGATCCATGTGGTCAGTTTGGTTAGTTTTCTTTGACTGTGGTTTTCATTCTGTCTGCCCTTTGATGGATGAGGACAAGAGGCTTCTGGAAGCTTCCTGATGGGAGGGACTGGCTGTGGGGAAAACTGGGTCTTGCCCTGGTGGGCAAAGCCACTCTCAGTAAATATTAAACAAAATTTTCTGTTGATGAGCAGGGGCTGTGTTCCCTCCTGAGGCCAAACTATGGTAGGGGTAATGGAGACCTCCTTCAAAAGGATTTATGCCAACAGCTCCCAGGACTGTTGTAGTCAGTACCCCCAAACCCAAGGCAGGCCACTGTCAACCCACTCCTCCACCACCGACTCCCATGCACACATAGGCAATTCTGGTTTAGCCTCTTGTGGGGTCAAATATCAGTAACCTCAGATATGCAGATGACACTACTCTTATGGCAGAAAGTAAAAGGAACTAAAGTGCTTCTTGTTGAAGGTTATGGTTTTTCCAGTAGTCAAGTACAGATGTGAGAGCTGGACCATAAAGAAGGGTGGGTGCCAAAGAACTGATGCTTTGAACTGTGGTGTTGGACAAGACTCTTGAGTGTACCTTCAGTTGCAAGGAGATCATATGATTCAATACTAAATGGAATCAATCCTAAATATTCATTTGAAGAATTGATGCTGAAGCTCCAATACTTCGAGCACCTGATGAGAAGAGCTGACCCATTGGAAAAGACCCCGATGCTGGGAAAGATTGAAGGCAGGAGGGGAAGGGAACAACAGAGGACGAGGTGGCTGGATGGCATCACTAGCTCAGTGGACATGAGTTTGGGCTGGCTCTGGTAGATGGGGAAGGACAGGGGGGCCTGGTGTGTTGTAGTCCATGGGGTCACAAACAGTCAGACATGGCAGAGAGACTGAACAACGACAATGTAAATTTTACAATTAAATAAAAGAAATCTTATAATACATACGCTGTAATACATCAACATTTTTAATACTTGTGCTATTGTTCAATGTGAATAAATTTCAAGTGTTTATATAACTTATCCTCCCTTTTTGGATATTCAGGTTAATTCCTGGTATAGAGGAAAATCCATAAATTTTGCCTTACTACTCTTATTATGTCTGTAAGAAAAACTCCTGGAAATGGAATTTTGGGTCACATAGTAAACCTATTTTTACATCTATACCTATGTCTATATCTTTATTATTAATATCTACTTCCGAATCTGTGCTTCCCAGGTTGTGCAGTGGTAAACAATGCACTTGCCAATGCAGGAGACTTCGGAGACAAGGGAAAATGCAAGGAAGTTCCAGAGGAACATCTACTTCTGCATCATTGACTATGCTAAAGCCTTTGACTGTGTGTGTCACAATAAACTGTGGAAAATTCTTTTTTTTTTTTAAATTTTAAATTAGTTTATTTATCTATTTTTTAACTTTACAATATTGTATTTGTTTTGCCATACATTGACATGAATCCGCCATGGGTGTACATGTGTTCCCCTTCCAGAACCACCCTCCCACCTTCCTCCTCATCCCATCCCTTCTGGTCATCCCGATGCACCAGCCCCGAGCACCCTGTATCATGCGTCGAACCTGGACTGGCGATTCGTTTCACATATGATAATTTACATGCTTCAGTGCCATTCTCCCATATCATCCCGCCCTCGCCCTCTCCCATAGAGTCCATAATACTGTTCTATTTATCTGTGTCTCTTTTGATGTCTCGCATACAGGGTTATCTTTACCAATTAACTAAATACCATACATACGTGTTAGTATTCTGTATTGATGTTTTTCTTTCTGGCTTACTTCACTCTGTATAATAGGCTCCAGTTTCATCCACCTCATTTGAACTGATTCGAATGTATTCTATTTAATGGCTGAGTAATATTCCATTGTGTATATGTACCACAGCTTCCTTATCCATTCGTCTGCTGATGGGCATCTAGGCTGCTTCCATGTCCTGGCTATTATAAACAGTGCTGTGATGAACATTGTGGTACAAGTGTCTCTTTCAATTCTGGTTTCCTCAGTGTGTATGCCCAGCAGTGGGATTGCTGGGTCATATGGCAGTTCTATTCCCAGTTTTTTAAGGAATCTCCACACTGTTCTCCATAGTGGCTCTACTAGTTTGCATTCCCACCAACAGTGTAAGAGGGTTCCCTTTTCTCCACACCCTCTCCAGCATTTATTGCTTGTAGTCTTTTGGATAGCAACACTTCTGACGGGCGTGAAATGGTACCTCATTGTGGTTTCGATTTGCATTTCTCTGATAATGAGTGATGTTGAGCATCTTTTCATGTGTTTGTTAGCCATCTGTATGTCTTCTTTGGAGAAGTGTCTGCTTAGTTCTTTGGCCCACTTTTTGATTGGGTCATTTATTTTTCTGGAGTTGAGCTGCAGGAGTTGTTTGTATATTTTTGAGATTAATTGTCCATTGCTTCGTTTGCTATTATTTTTTCTCCCATTCCGAAGGCTGTCTTTTCACCTTGCTTATAGTTTCCTTTGTTGTGCAAAAGCTTTTGATTTTAATTAGGTCCCATTTGTTTATTTTTGCTTGATTTCCAATTCTGGGAGGTGGGTCATAGAAGATCCTGCTGTGGTTTATGTCGGAGAGTGTTTTGCCTATGTTTTCCTCTAGGAGTTTTATAGGTTCTGTTCTTACGTTTAGATCTTTATCCATTTT
This sequence comes from Okapia johnstoni, assembly GCA_024291935.2. NCBI lineage: Eukaryota > Metazoa > Chordata > Mammalia > Artiodactyla > Giraffidae > Okapia > Okapia johnstoni. The sequence goes on from CM044308.1 coordinate 140,470,879, forward strand.
GAGTTTATTTTTGTGTATGGTGTTAGGAAGTGTTCTAGTTTCATTCTTTTGCAAGTGGTTGACCAGTTTTCCCAGCACCACTTGTTAAAGAGATTGTCTTTTCTCCATTGTATATTCTTGCCTCCTTTGTCAAAGATAAGGTGTCCATAGGTGCATAGATTTATCTCTGGGCTTTCTATTTTGTTCCATTGATATATATTTCTGACCTTGTGCCAGTACCATACTGTCTTGATGACTGTGGCTTTGTAGTAGAGCCTGAAGTCAGGCAGGTTGATTCCTCCAGTTCCATTCTTCTTTCTCAAGATTGCTTTGGCTATTTGAGTTTTTTTGCATTTCCATACAAATTGTGAAATTATTTGTTCTAGTTCTCTGAAGAATACCGTTGGTAGCCTGATAGGGATTGCATTGAATCTATAGATTGCTTTGGGTAGTATGCTCATTTTCACTATACTGATTCTTCTGATCCATGAACACGGTATATTTCTCCATCTATTTGTGTTCTCTTTGATTTCTTTTATCAGTGTTTTATAGTTTTCTATATATAGGTCTTTTGTTTCTTCAGGTAGATATATTCCTAAGGATTTTATTCTTTTCGTTGCAATGGTGAATGGAATTGTTTCCTTAATTTCTCTTGCTATTTCTCGTTGTTAGTGTATAGGAATGCAAGGTATTTCTGTGTGTTAATTTTTATATCTTGCAACTTTACTATATTCATTGATTAGCTCTGGTAATTTTCTGGTGGAGTCTTTAGGGTTTTCTATGTAGAGGATCATGTCATCTGCAAACAGTGAGTTTCACTTCTTTTCCTATCTGGATTCCTTTTATTTCTTTTTCTGCTCTGATTGCTATGGCCAAAACTTCCAAAACTATGTTTAATAGGAGTGGTGGGGTGGGCACCCTTGTCTTGTTCCTGACTTTAGGGGAAATGCTTTCAGTTTTTCACCATTTAGGATAAAGTTTGCTGTGGGTTTGTCATATGTAGCTTTTATTATGTTGAGGTATGTTCCTTCTATTCCTGCTTTTTGGAGGGTTTTTATCATAAATGGATGTTGAATTTTGTCAAAGCTTTCTCTGCATCTATTGAAATAATCATATGGTTTTTATTTTTCAATTTGTTTATGTGGTGTATTACATTGATTGATTTGCGGATATTGAAGAATCCTTGCATCCCTGGGATAAGGCCCACTTGGTCATGATGTATGATCTTTTTAATATGCTGTTGAATTCTGTTTGCTAGGATTTTGTTAAGGATTTTTGCATGGATGCTCATCAGTGATATTGGCCTGTAGTTTTCTGTTTTTGTGGCATCTTTTTCCGGTTTTGGTATTAAGGTGATGGTGGCCTCATAGTATGAGTTTGGTAGTTTACATTCCTCTGCAATTTTCTGGAAGAGTTTGAGTAGGATACATGTTAGCTCTTCTCTAAATTTTTGGTAGAATTCAGCTGTGAAGCCATCTCGTCCTGGGCTTTTGTTTGCGGGAAGATTTCTGATTACAGTTTCAATTTCCGTGCTTGTGATGGGTCTGTTGAGATTTTCTATTTCTTCCTGGTTCAGTTTTGGGAAGTCGTACTTTTCTAAGAATTTATCCGTTTCTTCCAAGTTGTCCATTTTATTTGCATGTAGTTGCTGATAATAGTCTCTTTGATCCCTTGTATTTCTGCGTTGTCTGTTGCGATCTCTTCATTTTCATTTCTAATTTTGTTGATATGATTCCTCTCCCTTTGTTTCTTGATGAGTCTGGCTAATGGCTTGTCAATTTTATTTATCCTCTCAAAGAACCAGCTTTTGACTTTGTTGATTTTTGCTATGGTCTCTTTTGTTTCTTTTGCATTTGTTTCTGCCCTAATTTTTAAGATTTCATTCCTTCTACTAACCCTGGGGTTCTTCATTTCTTCCCTTTCTAGTTGCTTTAGGTGTAGAGTTAGGTTACTGCTGATGGTGACTGCAGCCATGAAATTAAAAGGCGCTTACTCCTTGGAAGGAAGGTTATGACCAACCTAGATAGCATATTTAAAAGCAGAGACATTACTTTGCCAACAAAAGTCCGTCTAGTCAAGGCTATGGTTTTTCCAGTGGTCATGTATGGATGTGAGAGTTGGACGGTGAAGAAAGCTGAGCGCTGAAGAATTGATGCTTTTGAACTGTGGTGTTGGAGAAGACTCTTGAGAGTCCCTTGGACTGCAAGGAGATCCCATCAATTCATCCTAAAAGAGATCAATCCTGGGTGTTCATTGGAAGGTCTGATGTTGAAGCTGAAACTCCAATACTTTGGCCACCTCATGCGAAGAGTTGACTCATTGGAAAAGACCCTGATGCTGGGTAGGATTGGGGGCGGGAGGAGAAGGGGACGACAGAGGATGAGATGGTTGGATGGCATCGCCGACTCGATGGACATGGGTTTGGGTGGACTCCGGGAGTTGGTGATGGACAGAGAGGCCTGGCGTGCTGCAATTCATGGGGTCGCAAAGAGTTGGACACGAATTGAACTGAACTGAACCGAACTGAACTAGGTTATTTATTTGGCTTTTTTCTTGTTTCTTGAGGTGAGCCTGTATTGCTATGAATCTTCCCCTTAGCACTCCTTTTACCGTGTCCCATAGGTTCTGGGTTGTTGTGTTTTCATTTTCGTTCATTTCTATGCATATTTTGATTTCTTCTGTGATTTGTTGGTCATTCAGCAGTGTGTTGTTCAGCCTCCATATGTTGGAGTTTTTAATTGTTTTTCTCCTGTAATTGACATCGAATCTTACTGAGTTGTGGTCAGAAAAGATGCTTGGAATGATTTCAATTTTTTTGAATTTACCAAGACTAGATTTATGGACCAGGATGTGATCTATTCTGGAGAAGGTTCCATGTGCACTTGAGAAAAAGTTCATTGTTAAACTCATTAAAGTTTAATGTTCATTAAAGTTCATTGTTAAAATTCATTGTTTTGGGGTGAAATGACCTGTAGATATCAATTATGTCTAACTGGTCTATTGTATCATTTAAAGTTTGTGTTTCCATGTTAATTTTCTCTTTAGTTGATCTGTCCATAGATGTGAGTGGGGTATTAAAGTCTCCCACTATTATTGTGTTATTGTTAATTTCCCCTTTCATACTTGCTAGTAATTGCTTTACATATTGCGGTGCTCCTATGTTGGGTGCATATATATTTATAATTGTTATATCTTCTTCTTTGATTGATCCTTTGACCATTATTTAGTGTCCATCTTTGTCTCTTTCCACTGCCTTTGTTTTAAAGTCTATTTTATCTGATATGAGTATCGCTACTCCTGCTTTCTTTTGGTGTCTGTTTGCATGAAATATCTTTTTCCAGCCCTTCACTTTCAGTCTGTGTGTGTCCCTTGTTTCGAGGTGGGTCTCTTGTAGACAACATATATAAGGGTCTTGTTTTGGTATCCATTCAGCCAGTCTTTGTCTTTTGGTTGGGGCATTCAACCCATTTACATTTATGGTAATTATTGATAAGTATAACCCTGTTGCCATTTACTTTGTTGTTTTGGGTTCGAGATTATACACCCTTTCTGTGTTTACTGTCTAGAGAAGATCCTTTAGCCTTTGTTAGAGAGCTGGTTTGGTGGTGCTGAATTCTCTGAGCTTTTGCTTGTCTGTAAAGCTTTTGATTTCTCCTTCGTATTTGAATGAGATTCTTGCAGGATACAGTAATCTTGGCTGTAGATTATTTTCTTTCATCACTTTAAGTATGTCCTGCCATTCCCTTCTGGCCTGAAGAGTTTCTATTGAAAGATCAGCTGTTATCCTTATGGGAATCCCCTTGTGTGTTATTTGTTGTTTTTCCCTTGCTGCTTTTAATATTTGTCCTTGGTGTTTGATCTTTGTTAATTTGATTATTATGTGTCTTGGGGTGTTTCACCTTGGGTTTATTCTGTTTGGGACTCTCTGGGTTTCTTGGACCTAGGTGATTATTTCTTTCCCCACTTTAGGGACGTTTTCAACTGTTATCTCCTCGAGTATTTTCTCATGGTCTTTCTTTTTGTCTTCTTCTTCTGGGACTCCTATGATTCGTATTTTGGTGCATTTAACATTGTCCCAGAGGTCTCTGAGGTTGTCCTCATTTCTTTTAATTCTTTTTTCTTTTTTCCTCTCTTTTTCATTCATTTCTATCATTCTATCTTCTACCTCACATCCTATCTTATGCCTCTGTTATTCTACTGTTGGTTCCCTCCAGAGTGTTTTTGATTTCATTTATTGCATTATTCATTATACATTGACTCTTTTTTATTTATTCTAAGTCCTTGTTAAACCTTTCTTGCATCTTCTTGATCTTGGTCTCCAGGTTATTTATCTGTAACTCCAATTTGTTTTCCAGATTTTGGATCATTTTCACTATCATTATTCGGAATTCTCTTCAGTGTCTAATTTCCGCCCTGACACAAGGGGGGCGGTGGTGGTCACTTTTTTTTAATCTCACTTGTTCAGTTGTGATGTGGGGAGGGAGGAACACTGCAAAAAAATCTCACTGGCGTGTGCTCAAAATGTTTCAGCCACAATGGGTTTGCCCCGCTCACGGCGTGTGTGCTTTCCCAGTCTACACTGCTCAGGCTCTAGGTTGCACTGCCGGAAACTGTCTGAAGCAGCCCCTGGGGTTGCCTATACTTCCCACGTCTAAGCCACTCAGGTTCTGGTTTCCGGGTACTTCACAAAGGCACAGACTTGGTTGAGCCTGGGTTTTGTGCCCTTCCCAGGTCAGAGCAGCTCCGGTGACCAGGTTTTTGGCTAGCGCGGTCGGGGGCTGTGCCTTTTCCCCTTCCTCCATCCCAGCCACTCGGTTTTCTGGGTGTACAGTGGACGTAGCTTCCCAGGTGTGCCATGCTCTCCCCTGGGGAGCTGATCTATGGCTGCAACCCTCTCGGCGGGTGTCGACCCTCCAGAGTCCCAAGAAGTCCTGGTTAGCAGCGAGGTCCGTTTGCAGTTTGGTATAGGATGCCTCTCTGGGGCCGCAATTCTGCCCTTCCGGATCTGGCTGCCCTCGCTTGCCTGTCTCCTGCGGGGGATGGGCCGGTCCGCAGCAGGCTTGCTCTGCTCAGTCCTTTGTTCTGTGAGCGGGCCTGGCGGTGTCTTAGGTTAAGGCTTTTCACGGGAAAGCTATCCCATGGTCTAGGTTGCTGTCTCAGTCTGGTTTCCTCAGACTGCCCTTGGGGCATTCAGGCTCAGTCCTTACCCAAAGCAATGCAGCCTGCCCCTCCCTGCCCAGTCCCCGCTTGCTAGTTGGGGATGCACGTGTCTGGGCTGCACGCCCGCTGGGATTTGCTGTTAGGTACGTAAACCACGGGTTTTAATTATTTATTAATTTTTCCTCCCAGTTATTTTGGCCTCTGCAATTCCAAGGCTCGCCACAGACCCACTGGAGAGTGTTTCCTGGTGTTTGGAAACTTCTCTCTTTTTAAAGACTCCCTTCCCGGAACAGATCTCCGTCCCTACCTCTTTTGTTTCTCTTTTTATCTTTTATATGTTGTCCTACCTCCTTTTGAAGACTATGAGCTGCCTTTCTGTGTGTCTGATGTCCTCTGCCAGCATTCCAAAGTTGTTTTGTGGAATTTCCTCAGCGTCTAAATGTTCTTTTGGTGAATTTGTGGGAGAGAAAGTCGTCTCCCTGTCCTATTCCTCTGCCATCTTAGGACCACCTACTGGAAAATTCTTAAAGAGATGGGAATACTAGACAACCTTACCTGCCCCCCTAGAAACCTGCATACAGGTCAAGAAGCAAAAGAATCAGACATGGAACCATGGACTGCTTCCAAATGTCAAGGCTGTATATTGTCACCCTGCTTATTTAACCTCTATGCAAAGTACATCATGCAAAATGCTGGGCGGCGTGAATCACAAGGTGGAATCAAGATTGCCCGGAGAAATATCAGAACCCCAGATATGCAGATACCACTCTAATGGCAGAAAGTGAAGAAGAATTAAAGAGCCTCTTGATAAAGATGAAAGAGGAGAGTGGAAAAGCTGGCTTAAAATTCAGCATTGAAAGACTGAAGATCAGGACATCCAGTCTCGTTTCTTCATGGCCAAAAGATGGGGAAACAGTGGAAGCAGTTACAGACTTTATATTCTTTAGCTCCAAAATCATTGCAGACATTGACTGCAGCCATGAAATTAAAAGAGACTTGCTCCTTGGAAGAGAGGCTATGAAAAACCTAGACAGCATATTGAAAAGCAGAGACATTACTTTGCCAACAAAGGTCAGTATAGTCAAAGCTATGGCTTCTCCAGTGGTCATGTACGGATGTGAGAGCTGGATCATAAAGAAGGGTGGGTGCCGAAGAACTGATGCTTTGAACTGTGGTGTTGGAGAAGCCTCTGGAGAGTCCTGTGGACTGCAAGGAGATAAAACCAGTCAACCCTAAATGAAATCAACCATGAATATTTACTGGAGAGACTGATGATAAAGCTGAAGCTCCAATATTTTGGCTACCTGATGCAAAGGACTGATTCATTGGAAAAGACTGATGCTGGGAAAGATTAAGGGCAAGAGGAAGAGGGGCTGACAGAGGATGAGATGGTTGGATGGCATCACCAATTCAATGAACGTGAATGTGAGCAAGCTCTGGGAGATTGTGAAGAGCAAGGAAGCTGCAGTCCATGGGGTTGCAAAGAGTCGGGCACAACTTAGAGACTGAACAACAACAACATGAGACACGGGTTCGATCCCTGGGTCAGGAAGATCCACTGGAGAAGGAAATGATAACCCATTCCAGTATTCCTGCCTGGAGAATTCCATGGACAGAGGGTGCTGGCAAAAATTTGTACATGGCTGAGCATGTGTGTGTGAATTTTCTGAATCTATACCTAAATATATAACTACATCAACATAAGCAAACAATACTTCAAAAAAAATTACAGCATTTCTATATCCATCAATATAATATGACAAAGCAGTGGATACTTCCTTTTGGACCTAATTAATTAATTTTTTCTGTTCTGAAATTTTAAATGTTTGTAACATCTCACATAATTTCTTTCACCTTTATGGTTTCTGCCTTGTTATCATGCCTAGGAAAATCTCCCCTTACTTGACTAAACTCTAATTCTTCTATTTTCTTTACATGAAGAAAAACATTTTTCATGGCTTTTCCAGCATAACAAATTTAATTTGTATCACAGAAACAGCTAGGAATAGATGGAAATAGTGCTCTCACTTCTTGGTAGATTAACTGGGGAATCTCCAGTTAGGAAATTTCAGTTCAATTGATGTAATATTTATCCATATATTTAAAAAATACTAGGTGTATCAGAATACTTCAATTGAATGAGATAGTTAAGTGGAAGTAAATTATCTTTTTTTTTAAATTTTAAACAAGTTTATTTATCTATTTTTTAACTTTACAATATTGTATTTGTTTTGCCATACATTGACATGTATCCACCATGGGTGTACATGATTTCCCCTTCCAGAACCCCCCTCCGACCTCCCTCCCCATCCCATCCCTCCCGGGAGAAAATAATAGCAAACGAAGCAATGGACAAGCAGTTAATCTCAAAAATATATAAGTGGGCGTAAATTATCTTACACGGTTTCCCCTACCCTAGACTCTACTCTTAATGGACAGTTTGGGTTTTGTGAAGATGGAGAAGAGGGAAGTTAATGTTAGGGATAGAGTAAAAGGATAGAAGAGTAGCATTTAGTACTGGGAGTAAAAAGCATATGAGGGAAAGGAAATGCTTAAGAAACATTTGATATCATTAAAAAGGTATCAAATCTTGCATTATGATCTCAATCATTGAATTTTACCAGTTAATTTTTCATACTGTGTGACTGTTCAGATAACTCATAATCCTTCAATACTTTGACTTAGGAGTCCAGATGCTCTGTCTCTCCCATTCCCTACTACTCTAATGTTGAATGTGTGAATTTTTTAAAAATTGTGACTAAATACTCTCATTTTCTTAATTTGGAAAATTAAGAGTAGGTTAGGATTTAAAGTTTTTTTGAAGAAGAAGAACAACTTTAAAAGTTTGAGAAAAATATCAATGTTCATGCTCATTATCCTGAACAAGTAGAAAAAAAAAACCATGATGAAAATGTCCATTCTAGCAAGAGATAAAAATTACCAAAAATATCTTATTTACAAAGTCCCAAGTTGAAAGGTTACCGGTAAGTCACAATTAATGACACTACTTCCTCAGAACAGAATAATATTAACATCACAGTCCTTAAGAAAACTCAGATACTAGTAATTTTAAACAAAAATAATCTAATAGCTACAAGACCTAGTTCTAAAAGATCTTTTTCTGGCAATGGTATTTAGAGAGAGTAATAAACAGGCTCCTCAAAAGATGGAAACAAAGCTTAAACTATCCAAACAAAATTTTAATTAGTGGATGATTAACATAAAAATGTTGTGTTTTAATGATTTATTTGTTCATTCAATAAATATTTACAAGTTTTATATACTATGCCAAAGCCATTCTAGAGACTTGGCCCCCATATCAGAGAAAAACATACTGAGCATATTAAAACATCATAACCTTTCCAGATACGTTTTAATGGCCTTAAAATAATTGCTTTCCTCTTCAGATATTGTTATTATATCTTGTTTTTAACCCCAAATTTAATATAAATATTTATATTTATCATAACCCCCTTCCCTTGTTATGCATATGTGTTTTGCAAATGAACTGAGATATTATCATAAATTATATTTTAAAGTAGATTTTCTTTAATGACTCCTACCTATCTTTAATAACATTTTGGCAGCAATCTAAGGATGGAATTCTGCTGATTGATGTTATGTAAAATTACAGGACATCATAATAGTCCACATTATACTTAGAAGTTATTCCATTCATTGGTTGCAGTTAAGAGAAGACACAAAAGAGAAGCCAGTCAGGCAACATGTGCCTTTAAGTGGAATCTGCCTGCCATGCGAGAGACCTGGGTTTGATGCCTGGGTTGGAAAGATCCCCTGAAGGAGGGCATGGCAACCCACTCCAGTATTCTTGCCTGGAGAATCCCCATGGACAGAGGAGCCTTGCAGGCTACAGTCCATGGGGTCGCAAAGAGTCAGATAGGAATGAGTGACTAAGCATAGCATAGCATAGCATAAGCAAAAGAGGGAGTCCAAAGTATCATAAATAAGAAAGTATATACTTATATTGAAATCTACTTTTTTGTTGTTGTTCAGTCACCAAGTCGTGTCTGACTCTTTGCGACCCCATGGACTGCAGCACACCAGGCTTCCCTGTGCCATTTTTGGCACATAAGTGTAAAAGTATTTTGAATTCTTATATATATTAACTAATTATATTTGATGATCACATATCAAATAGAAATAATTGATGGCAAGTTTCATAGTCTCCGCAAAATTGTAGAAAAATAAAAACTTGTTAAAAGCACTGTGCTCAAAAGTGTAGGAGTTACAAGAAATTTTAAAAATTGGGGTTTTAATAGTCTCACATACCTGAGAAAAAAGATTATGAACTGAAAATAAATGTTTATTTTAACACTGTCAAACTCTATACTGTGAATCTTTGTTTTCTGCTTTCTCTCAATTAGTTTCTTGAGTGAACTCTTCTTGTTTACCACTGTACCCTCTGAATCAGCCCAAAGCCTGGTTCACAGTAGGTGTGCAGTAAATAATTGTTAAACTAATGAAAGTGTAGAAAAATAAATGGAAATTTAAAAAACATAAGAATGAGCAATAGCTTTTTATTCTAAGTTGTAAAATGTGGATGAAAACACCCTTTTTGGTATAGCCATTTTCTCACTGAGTAGCATATTATGTCCTTGATTTACTTGTTAAATTTATTGTTGATTAATTAAAATTAATTATCTGAAAAAATATATTTATTAGATTTTTCCCTTCATGGAAGGGTATGGATTTCTCTAAAATTTTTTGCATGTATTTCTTTAATTTATTATCAATTAGATCACTGTGCTTATTTAACTTATAGCAGAGCACATCATGAGAAATGCTGGGCTGGATGAAGCACAAGCTGATATCAAGATTGCTGGGAGAAATATCAATAACCTCAGATATGCAGATGACACAACCCTTATGGCAGAAAGTGAAGAAGAACTAAAGAGCCTCTTGATGAAAGTGCAAGAGGAGAGTGAAAAAGTTGGCTTAAAGTTCAACATTCAGAAAACAAAGATCCTGGCATCTGGTCCCATCACTTCATGGCAAATAGATGGGGAAACAGTGGAAACAGTGACAGATTTTATTTTGGGGGGCTCCAAAATCACTGCAGATGGTGACTGCAGCCATGAAATAAAAAGACACTTACTCCTTGGAAGAAAAGTTATGACCAACATGAAAAAAAAAGTTATGACAGCATGTTAAAAAGCAGAGATATTACTTTGCCAACAAATGTCCATCTAGTCAAGGCTATGCTTTTTCCAGTAGTTATGTATGGATGTGAGATTTGGACTATAAAGAAAGCTGAGTGCTGAAGAATTGATGCTTTTGAACTGTGGTGTTGGAGAAGACTCTTGAGAGTCCCTTGGACTGCAAGGAGATCAAACCAGTCCATCCTAAAGGAGATCAGTCCTGGGTGTTCATTGGAAGGACTGATGCTGAAGCTGAAACTCCAATACTTTGGCCACCTCATGCGAAGAGCTGACTCACTGGAAAAGACCCTGATGCTGAGAAAGATTGAAGGCTGGAGGAGAAGGGGACGACAGAGGATGAGATGGTTGGATGGCATCACTGACTCAATGGACTTGAGTTTGAGTAGGCTCCTGGAGCTGGTGATGGACAGGGAGGCCTGGCGTGCTGCAGTCCATGGGGTCACAAAGAATCGGACACAACTGAGCGACTTCACTTTTATGTTTCACTTTCATGCATTGGAGAAGGAAATGGCAACCCACTCCAGTGTTCTTGCCTGGAGAATCCCAGGGAGGGCAGAGCCTGGTGGGCTGCCGTCTATGCGGTCGCACAGAGTCGGACACGACTGAAGCGACTTAGCAGCAGCAGCAGTGTCTGTTACGTATTGAAACAACACGGCAAAAAGTTATATTTTAAGAGGCTAGTGGTATAACTGTTTTATTAGCTACCTTTGAATTAGATTTCAATGAAATTAAGTCTCAAAATTGTTTTATATTAATACATTGTGGTTTAATCCCACAATTTCCTAGAATCTATTAATTGTGCTTAAGTCGTTCTTAAATCTTTGAGAAGATGACATAAAATAATGAAGACTTATTTTTAATTTAAAATACATGAATAAATATATGGATATATTTATATGCATAATATAAATTTAAAATCATAAATTTGGATGATAATTCCTTATAGCAGTCAGCACAGAAAATACATTTTAATTCACCTAGGATCTAGATGATGTGTCTAGAAAAGGAAAATCTAAGAAACACTTTCTGCAAATAATGATCAAATAATAAAACATCTTATTTATATATCTGATCAAATTTATAAAAGTTCATTTCTCCCAGTAACCTTTTAATTTTTCTTTTGTCTGTGTTTGTGAGAGTCAGTGAGCATTTTATTACCTACATGTGCCTTCATAAAATCAGCTTGGATATTTATGGAAAGAACCAAACATTGACTGACTCAGTCTCCTTATGACACATTTGCAGAAATAAAAAAACACAAGGCCAACTGGCAAGTGTAGTAAATATCACATGTATGTCCACCTATGACCCAGCTGTTTTCTCATGTGTGCAAAGTAGATGCTGATCTTGGGTCATAAGTAGCTGTTGCAGTATATTTTCCAAAAAAGCCTGAAGCACAGGCCTCTTTCTGGAGACATAAACATGTGTGACGATGTCATCATCTAATTGCTTTCGTCTGCAAAAAATAGATGGAGAAGGAAATGGCAACCCACTCCAGTGTTCTTGCCTGGAGAATCCCAGGGACGGGGGAGCCTGGTGGACTGCCATCTATGGGGTCGCACAGAGTCGGACACAATGGATGCGACTTAGCAGCAGCAGCAGCAGCAGCAAAAAATAGATGATAGCCTCAAATAATGTGACTAATTTTCTACTATTAACCTCAGATCATTTGGTTTAATTTCTTTATTCATGGAATGAAAACTTGACGTTCAAAAATCTTTAGTTTCATTATTTGCTCAGGTGTTTCCAATCAGGAGAGAAAAGATATTTTGTCAAATTCAAAAGAACTTGATTTATGAGACATGATAAACCCAAAAAAGCAAGCAACCCAGTCATTCTGGTATTGTTCGTCATTCAGCTATTAATGCTTCTTATCATTGACTGCATTAGCATAAAAGCATCTTTAAGGTAGGATAAAATTGCATTGAAACACATACACACACACATATGGAAATGAATGCATGTAAAAAATGGTGAAATTAGATAGCATTTATAGTCTAGCTAACAGTATTAAATCAATGTCAGTTTTCTGATTTTGATATTGTTCTATAGTTTTATACGATGAACTAGTGGGCAAATCTGGGTGAAGGATATAAAAGACTGTGCATTATTGTTTTCTAATTCTGGTAACTGTGTAATTATTTCAAAGTGAAAAGCTTTAAGAAAAAGACATCTTCTTGGGAGGGAGCTTATTGGATAAAAATGTCCCTGGATCAAGAATCAGAAACACATAATCCTTGAGCAAGTCACATAACCTCAGGTCTATGTTTCATTCTTTGTAAAAATGTGGTGAATGGATTAAAGTATTAGCGGGGATGCTTTAAATTTATAATTAAGATTCAAATTTGAACAGCAGAATTGATGAAAATCTTGTGGTTCAGAAAACATTTTTCAGCAGATCAAAATTTTTCATAAGATAATTTTCTAAAGGTAAGAATATTTGAAACAAAACTGCCATAAAAATATAGCCATTCAAGTGAATAATATTTCAGGAGCTTTTACTATAATGTCTGTCTATATAAGTGAAAATATCCTCTGGAGAAGGAAAGGGCAACCCACTTCAATACTGTTGCCTGGAAAATCCCATGGACGGAGCAGCCTGGTGAGCTACAGTCCATGGGGTCACAAAGAGTCGAACATGACTTCACTTTCGCTTTCATGTCAAAACACACTCATTAAGCTATACTTGTCCTTACAGTTTGATAATGTAGGTAGCCTGTTAATGTTGTACCCATGTTATTAAAATTACATGTGGTAAGAAAAATTTCACTAACCAAGTTTTAGTCCATATAAACATGTGAAAGTTAAAAAAAAGGATGTCCTAAAAATGCATGTTTTATTAAGTTCAATATTTTCAATGTTCAATTTTTAGAATAAAAATTTTCCAATCATTTATTTTTGAAAGTCATTTTTAGAAATAACACTCATAGCACTTTCTGAAAGTCAGTAACTGAATGTACATTGTGCTGTTTAATCCTCAACACAAAATAGGAAATAAGTTTTATTATTCCCCAAAGGATGCAAGTAGAGCTTAAAACAGTGACTAAGATCTTACAGCTGCTAAGTGGTGGAGCTGAGAGAAGACTTGTCCGACTTTCAGTGTGGCGCTCTTTCCGCTGAGCCACTTTGTCCCTGAAGTATGAGAATATAAACTTGTTTTTGATGCACAACTTTGTTCAATCTTTCAGGCATCTATTGTCTATTGTAAATATGTGCTCCTGAATCTCATGAATTCTTAACCTAGCCACAAATCTTTCCAGTTTGTACTGTAACTTGTTTTCCAATTTTTGTTACTTCTTATAGACATAGGATCAAGGTTAAATTTCATGTATCAATTTTCAGATATTCAGTTTTAAATACTCAATTTGAGTTCATTTCCAGACACCGGTAAAGCATAGCATTTAATGGTGTAGGCTTTGGAGACAATAGATGTAGAATGAATTCCAGCCAATGCTACTTATTGAAAGCTTGTTGAAATGCTCGAAATCTTAATTTCCTCATCTTTTATAGAAGGAATTGTATCTACCTCAAAGAGTTATTATGAGAATTATGTGAGTTCACTTAAATGGCTTTACATCTTGACTGGTTCATGCTACTCACTGATGGCTGTGATTATTGTTCTTAAATTATACATGAGTAGTTAGATGGAAATGTGTGCCCTGTGTATCTATTATGTAATTAAAATTTTTTATTTTATATCAGAGTATAGTTGATTAACAATATTGTATTAGTTTCAGGTGTACAGCAAAGTGATTCATTTATATATATACATGTATTTATTCTTTTTCAAATTCTTTCCCCATGTAGAATACTAGAGAATATTGAGCAGAGTTTCCTGTGCTATACAGTAGTATCTCACTGATTATCTATTTTAAATATATCAGATATACATGTCAATCCCAAACTCCCAATCTATTATGTAATTTTATCACAGACTTGAAAGCAGAAAATATATTAATAAAATATTTTCAGTTTTTGGAATCTCCCAACTTGGCCAAATCTGAAAGTTTCCAACTATGTAGTGAATTATGGATAATACATCTATTATTAATGGTCTTTTATGTGAAAAATATATGTCTTCAGGTGAAATTTCAACTCTAGATGATCCATAGCTTTCTGATCATTTAAGGGTTCCTTGCATAGGGCTTCCCTAGTAACTCAGCTGGTAAAGAATCTGCCTGCAATGCAGGAGACCCTGGTTCAATTCCTGGGTCAGGAAGATCTGCTGGAGAAGGGATAGGCTACCCACTCCAGTGTTCTTGGGCTTCCTGGTGGCTCAGCTGGTAAAGAATCTGCCTGCAGTGTGGGAGACCTGGGTTCTATCCCTGGGTTAGGAAGATCCCCTGGAGAAGGGAAAGATTACTCACTCCAGTATTCTGGCTTAGAGAATTCCATGGACTGTATAACCCATAGGGTCGCAAAGAGTCGGACACGGCTGAGCGACTTTCATAGGTGTAAGGTCGAATTATACTGCAAAGTGAGGGGCACATTTGTATTATTAGCTTCCATGATTGTGGGGAGATGCGTTCTGTCCTTTGGTTTGCCTTAAGAAAGTCTCTATACCCAATACATAGGACAAGCCATAGAAAAATTCATATGAGGATTTGGATAGACTCTGTTTTGAAGACAGGGATGGTTCTACAGCATCTGACACCCTATTGGATTCAGTTCTGCAATGTTATATTTCAGGACCATTACCTTTATAAAATCCCACACTGCAATGTTATAGTTGGATATTATGTGGATGACACATAAGAACTGAATCATTTTCTATAACATCTTGGAGTCTTACAGAGCAAACTGAGTAAAATCATAACAAAGTGTCTCATAATAATAATATCTTAGAAAGATCAATATTTCAGTGATACACACATTTTAAACAGGATATGAATTTCTATAGTGACATTCCAACTCAATAGAAATTAAGATAAAGTGACATTTGAGATCAACCTCATCTTTTAGAATAAGTAATGAAAATAAATAATCTGAATAAAGAAGACTTTCATATAATCTTTCTGTTCCAACAATTTCTGTTCTGTGTATGTGATGTATTTGCTAAAGAACTTGAAATTATAAGAAAGTTTCTCTGGTGACTGAAAATGTTTTGAAACATTTAATGATAATGACATTAATGACAAAATGAAAAGTAAGCAAGGAGTTGATTATCTCATCACACAGGTACTTCTTACTGTGATTTTGAATCTTAAATATAATCATTATGTGACCAGAAACCAGAGGGAAGCAAGCAGTACAACACTGCATGCAAAGATTTTTGAATCAAGAAAAATGACTTCAGCAATAATAGAAAATAAGAATATGTTGCTATATGAACTTCTGTGCATATCAAAGTTATTTTTTGGGGGGTTATATAGAGAATATGCACATAGATATCTTGGGAAGAAAACTCTCTTAATGTCTGCTAGAGTTATACTAGTAAGTTTTATCATAATCAAAGAAAAAAATAACATTTTTGACATAAAAGTTTTTGGTATAGAAAATTTAACTATTGGAATTTAAACCTGGAAATTACCGTAGGATTGTGATAGTACAAGTTTAGTGCAAAATTAAAAAAAAATCACATCAAATTACATAGCAAAACATAGATGTGTTGCTAGGTTTTTAGAGTTAAGAGAGCTATTAAAGAGTAGTATATAGATTTACAAAAAGATGATGTAGGATAAATATCAACATAAAGAAGGAAAATCTCTTTAATAGTGGGAACAAAGTAAACAAAAAAGAGAGATTGTGTCAGTATTTAGAAAAATTTCAGGGAGAAATCTCCAGCATAAAAATCCTAAAAAATATTTGACTATTTTTATATGTATAATAATAATGTATATATGTTCCTTAAAGATATCATCTCATCTATTCAGTAGTTGGATGCTAATAACAGTAACATATTTTCCAAAAACACTAATTTGGAAAGAATGGTGCACCCCAATGTTCACAGCAGCTTTATTTACAAATGCCAAAGTATGGAAGCAACCTAAGTGTCCATCAAAAGATGAACGTGAATATATATATGTTGTATATATACAATACACACACACACATGCACACACACACACAATGGAATAATACTCAGCCATAAAAAGAATGGAATTTGCAACAACATGGGTAGACTTGGGGGTATTAAGCTAAGTGAAATGTCAGACAGAGAAAGATAAATATTGTATGATAGCACTTTTATGTAGAATCTAAAAAATAAAACAATTTAGTAAATATAACAGAAAAGAAGTAGACTCACAGATCTAGAGAACAAACTAGTGGATACCGATGGGGTGAGGAGAGGGTGGAATGGGCAAAATAGGGGTAGAGGTAAATAAGCTATAGGGATGTATTACACAACCCAGGGCAAATAGCTGGTACTTTATAATAACCTTAAAAATGTGAATCACTGTGTTACACACTTGAAACATGTATTTTACATCAACTACACTTTCTGTTTTATTGACTATCCCAAAGCCTTTGACTGTGTGGATCACAACAAACTGTGGAAAATTCTTAAAGAGATGAGAATACCAGACCACATGACCTGCCTCCTGAGAAATCTGTATGCAGGTCAAGAGCAACAGTTAGAACTGGACAAGGAACAACAGACTGGTTCCAAATCTGGAAAGGAGTACGTCAAGGCTGTATATTGTCACCCTGCTTATTTAACTTACATGCAGAGTACATAATGCAAAATGCCAGGCTGGATGAAGCACAAGCTGGTATCAAGATTGCAGGGAGAAATGTTAATAACCTCAGACATGCAGATGATACCACCCTTACAGCAGAAATTGAAGAAGAACAACTAAAGAGCCTCATGATGAAAGTGAAAGAGGAGAGTGGAAAAGTTGGCTTAAAACTCAACATTCAGAAAACAAAGAACGTGGCATCGGGTCCCATCACTTCCTGGCAAATAGATGGGGAAACAATGAAAATAGTTAGAGACTTTATTCTTTTGGGCTCCAAAATCACTGCAGATGGTGACTACAACCATGAAATTAAAAGACGCTTACTCCTTGGAAGAAAAGCTATGACCAACCTAGACAGAATACTAAAAAGTAGAAACATTAGTTTGCCAACAAAGGTCCGTCTAGTCAAAGCTATGGTTTTTCCAGTAGTCATGTATGGATGTGAGAGTTGGACTATAAAGAAAGCTGAGCGCCTAAGAATTGATGCTTTTGAGCTGTGGTGTTGCAGAAGACTCTTGAGAGTCCCTTGGACTGCAAGGAGATCCAACCAGTCCATCCTAAAGGTGATCAGTCTTGAGTGTTCATTGGAAGGACTGATGCTGAAGCTGAAACTCCAATACTTTGGCCACCTGATGAGAAGAACTGACTCATTTGAAAAGACCCTGATTTTAGGAAAGATTGAAGGTGGGAGGAGGAGGAGATGACAGAGGATGAGACGGTTGGATGGCATCACCGACTCAATGGACATGAGTTTGAGTAGGCTCCGGGAGTTGGTGATGGACAGGGAGGCCTGGCAATGCTGCAGTCCATGGGGTTGCAAAGAGTCGGACACAACTGAGCGACTGAACTGAACTGATACCTCAATAAATATACACCTGGGTTCCCTTGGAGACTCAGATGGTAAAAAATGTGTCTGCAATGCAGGAGACCTGGGTTCGATCCCTGTGTTAGGAAGATAACCTGGAGAAGGCAATGGCTACCCGCTCCAATATTCTTGCCTGGAGAATTCCATGGACAGAGGAGC
Source organism: Okapia johnstoni (assembly GCA_024291935.2). Classification (NCBI taxonomy): domain Eukaryota; kingdom Metazoa; phylum Chordata; class Mammalia; order Artiodactyla; family Giraffidae; genus Okapia; species Okapia johnstoni. The sequence continues at coordinate 140,488,902 of CM044308.1, forward strand.
CTGGAGGCCTATCATCTATGGAGTCACAAAGAGTTGGACATCACTGAATGACTAACACTTTCCCATACCTCATTAAAAATAATAAAAAGAAGAATGATGTGTTTTCAAATAATGTTTCTAAACAACAAAACTGATCTGCATTCCATTTTTACCAATGCATTTCCTTAAAAAATTCTCCTCAATGTTGGAGACTATTTCTGCCTGACATTACTAGAGTTTAGTGATTCTCAGAATTTAGGGGAGAAAAAGCTAATTAATATTATATTTTATTCATACATTTAGGGCTATACATCTATAGATTCTAAATATGTAAATAAAAGGAAGAAGTTCTGAATTTTGTTATTATAATCATCTAAAATCATTTATGGAATCTGCAGTGGCAGGGGACATTGATAAATATATAGATTGAAACAATAGCAATTAGAGGAATGTTAGAAGAATGTTACATGAGATATTTAAGATATGGAAAACTATAAGAAATTACACATAAATATGATTGCTTTGACTTCTTAACTTATTCCAAACAACAGTTTGAGTTAGCTAACATGGAACTGTGACTGACAAATTTTATTTTCAGCAGGAGGCGCAAGAATGAACATTTGCCTTAAAGATGGCCCAGGTTGCTGCTGCTGCCTCTAAGTCGCTTCAGTCATGTCCAACTCTGTGTGACCCCATAGACGGCAGCCCACCAGGCTCCTCTGTCCCTGGGATTCTCCAGGCAAGAACACTGGAGTGGGTTGCCATTTCCTTCTCCAATGCATGAAAGTGAAAAGTGGAAGAGAAGTTGCTCAGTCGTGTCCGACTCTTCACGACCCCATGGACTGTAGCCCACCAGGCAGGCCCCTCCGTCCATAGGGTTCTCCAGGCAAGGGTACTGGAGTGGGGTGCCATGCCCTTCTCCTCATTTTTTACTTTGTGGTGGGAGAGATTAGCTATATTTTTATTTTAGCAAAAATTGCATTCCTTTTCTCTTTTGTCACACACGCACACATCTTATGTCTTCTAGTTCTTTTTTCCCCCATATTTTTGTGTTATTTTTTGAATTCCTTTTAATATGCCATATATTTGGCTTATTTATTCTGTTTATTAGTTACTATCTTTCTTATCTAGAATGTAAACTTCAGGTCCAAAGATCTTTATCTGTTTTGTTAATTGATGCATTCCAAATATCTAGATGATTTCTGTCTCATCATAATCATTTAATAAATATCTGTTAACTATTTGAAGTGCAACAATGCTTTAGTTAATGTCTAGTTATTAAAATCTGTAAGCTGAATTACTCTTGATGCATATCAATACATATGGGAGTAATCAAATACTAATCAACAAATTCCATTTTTAACAGGGTGCATTACTACTAACAAGGGCATCTCCGGTGGCTCAGAAGTTAAATCTGCCTGCAATGCAGGAGACACAGGTTCACTCCCCAGGTTGGGAAGATCCCTTGGAGAAGGGAATGGCTACCCACTCCAGTGTTCTAGCCTGGAGAATTCCAGGGACAGAGGAGCCTGGCAGGCTACAGTCCATGGGGTCGCAAAGAGTCAGACACGACTGAGCAGCTGAGCACCACCACCAACATTTCTACTAATAATGCAGAATCTTCTTTTCTGGTGTTCTGCGACAGCCTCTTTCCACCTTCTCCATAGAAGTAGCACCTAGTTATTTTTCTTTCACTGATTTCTGTGTAACAAATCTCCCTCTGCTTTTCATTTATCCTTACTTAAAGATCTATATACTCCTCTTTCTGCACCAAACTCTACCCTGTGAGGTGGTAACTGTCTTAAAAAGGGAATTCCTAGTTACATTCCCTGCCTCCCAGTTTTCCTTAAAAATGTCTGTGTATGAACTGAAAATTCAAATATAATTTTTTTACACTTCTGGAGGATTTGAAATGATATAGAAACATTGTTAAAATGTTGATTTAATTTTTGTATGGTTTTATTCAGACACAGAGTATCTTTTTCTTTAACAAAATTGTTTCAACCTCCAAATCTGCTCTTCTGTTAATTCAAACACTAGATGTCTCTCTAGTGCCAGTCTCATTTTGCTACTCACATGGGCTAACTTAGCCTAGAGTTACTTATGCAGGATTTCAGAGCAAAGAGACATTTATTATGAGAAGTCAGGGGCACTCCTGTCCTGTAACGTGTATCTTCTTAGATTCCATGTGTCCTTGTGGCTAAATTTTAGCTATGGCCCTTTCTGACTTACAGATATGACTGATAATGCTATTTTACACTTGTATTGAGGTAGAAAATACATGGAAGCCTCTCACAAGAATTATTTAATTTCATTCTGTTCTCACAGTAATCTTCAAAGCTAGATATTCTGATTATCTCAACTTTTACAACTGAAGAAACAGGACCACAAATGTTACAGAACATTTATAAGTTGTCATAGCAACCACTGACTGATCCTGTGTGTGTGTTAGTCACTCAGTCTTGTCCGACTCTTTGCGACTGCATGGACTCTAGAGTGGGTTCCTCTGTCCATGGAATTCTCCAGGCAAGAATACTGGAGTGGATAGCCATTTCCTTCTCTAGGGGATCTTCCCAACTTGGGGATCGAATCTGGGTCTCCTGCATTGCAGGCAGATTCTTTACCAGATATCTAAGTCACCAGGGAAGCCCTGGTGGACTGACCCCATACTCACTCACTGATTCTGATTCAAAATTTATTGATCATTCCTCTGAATAAAACTGTGTTTGCCTAGATGAGCACTTTTAGGTGATTCTTTATTACATATATTTTGATGGACTGTGGGTCAAATATATCTCTCCATATACTACAGCTTGGAATATACAAAATATAACTGGGATCATCTTTCAAGGCAGATACTTTCCTTTCCTTTAGTCGTATGAAGGAGTTACAGTTTATTGCATTTAATTCTTTCATAAAACCCACTAGAAGAACAAATGTCTTTGCTAATATTTCTAAATTGGCTTAAATGCTCAAATAATATCTAGGGGTAAAAATGGCCCCCCTCCCTTTAGTCTGAACCTTGGGTAACCTCGTTTTCTGATTAACTTTGAAGAGGTATACGTGTGAGTCTACATTCCTCTGTGTACTTTACTTGCTGCCAGGAGAAACATTTAATTTCCTGGTGGGAGAAAATTATCTTTAAAGGAAGAGTCCCATTCTTTCTATTGTTACTCTGAGGTTCCCTGGATGCTTTCAACCTCAATAAAATACAAATAAGGACTCCCTTAGGTTCTGGTTAAATAAATATATATAGGAAATGTTCCTTCTCATTAGTTTGTGTATTTTACATGATAATAAATCAGTCCTCTTTAGATATGTTAGTAACACCCGCCCATTTTGCAACTATGTTTTAGTAAAGTTTTTGCTTTATTAGTTTTCTTAAAAAGCACATTAAAATATAGAATGATATAAAATTAACTGTAACATTTGATCAGCAGTTCTATGTACTTTACAATTAAAGATTTAACAGTTACATATAAAACTCTTAACTAATTGTGAAATCTTGTGCAAAGAATGAACAGCAGCCTGTTACTTACAAGAGTTTAAAGTCCTGATCATTCAGTAAACCTTCTAAATTTTCTTCTTTAATATGAGAGTAAATGTTGCTTTTAAATTAGAAAAGGAGAAATATGATCATTTTTTGTCCTGAAAACCTAAATAAATAAAAGCAGTACATTTCCATGAACAATTCTAATTTTTATTCCTGTTTTACTTTTATGTACAAATTATTTTAGCCATTGGCCAAGAATTTAATGATATTATTTTTACAGCATTCTTGGGACTTTTGACTTACTTTTCAAGTTTTCCATGATGTAGATTCCTGTATCTTCTTTTTCCTTCTCCTTTTATATAATGGATTTAGGTCCCCATTGTTGATAGGCAGTTTGCCTAGTAGTCAAGACAATGACTGGTATTTGGAGACAGACAGACCTGTGTTTGAATCCTCTTTTATTGCTAATATGATCATGGAAAAATTACCTAGCTGATCTATGGCTCTGTTTCTTCATCTACTAAATTTTATTAAAAACACTCAGAATTACAAGACTGGTTGGAATAATGAAGTGCAGTAATGTGTGTGATGTGTTTAGCTGAGAGCATCAAATATGGTGAGTATTTAATAAATGGCCTAATTGTCATTGGTGGCACTTGTCTAGAAAAGCATGTCAATTCCCATACTTGGTTGATATCTTCTCCCAACATTACATATTGTTACTTATTAGTCCATCAATAAAAAACATTTAAAATGTCTTTTCAGAGAATATCATAGTGAAGCTAAGATGAATGTGTTATTAATGCACACCTATGATCTTCTCAGGGGAATACATTACAAAATTGTGAAATAGTTTGATCATTCTCGAAAGACTTTATTTTTAGGAACCTATAAAATTTGGTTTCATTAAAAAGTAATGCACGTAACATTGTAAGTGAGCGATAATTTATTCAGCTTCACTCCAATCATAGCTGGAGTGGCATTTGCATATCCACTATCAGTCATTCAATGGAAGTGCTTTTCTTTAAAAGAAGAGGAGTCCGTTGGAAAGAGATTGTTGTGCAACACCATGATGCATTGGTCTTTAGCCTTCAAAATATTTGATTGAATAGGAAGAGACATAGAGGATAAAAAGGAAGGAAATGAAATACTCATCATATATATAAGAGACAATAGGGTTAAAGATGAGAAAAGGAAGCATGAGGAAAAGAGCTTAAATAAAGGCTAGAATGGACAAATAGAATTGATTATCCTATTAATGTTTTTAGTGGAAGCAAATTCAATAACTAAAGCTTATCTCTCCTCCTTAACACTAGTGATTTTGTGTGCAGCAAACATAGAGAACACGCTCTGTTCCTCTCTGAGTTGTCTTCTATGCTCCCAAGTAACTCATATGAAGCAAAGAACTGATATCAACAGTCTCCTGAATCTGAAGTAGAAATATTTGATAGTACCTGTTAACCATATTTTTGGAAATATATGATGTTAACAGACAAGTTATATCAGAGATTAATTAAATATTTTATTTTTCACAATAATATTTTTGATAATATAGATATATCTAATCAGAGAAGGCAATGGCAACCCACTCCAGTACTCTTGCCTGGAAAAATCCCATGGACGGAGGAGCCTGGTAGGCTTCAGTCCATGGGGTCGCTAAGAGTCGGACACGACTGAGCGACTTCATTTTCACTTTTCACTTTCATGCACCAGAGAAGGAAATGGCAACCCACTCCAGTGTTCTTGCCTGGAGAATCCCAGGGACGGCGGAGCCTGGTGGGCTGCCGTCTGTGGGGTCGCACAGAGTCGAACATAACTGAAACAACTTAGCAGCAACAGCAGCAGCAGCAGATATATCTAAAACCAGTTTTCCAATAACACAATTGTCTAAAACTTAAGAACATGAGGTTTTATCTAGAGAAGGGAGATAGATAAATTTGAGTATTTAATACTTCAGTTTTAGACTTCTGAGGTCATGAAGTATTTTGAAGTCAGAAATGGAATATCAGAAAAGGATTTTAATAAATAAAATATTGCTTTTATTTTAGAAGTATGATTTAAAATATTTTTAAAAGATGGCGGAGTAAGGCTGATGGATCATACGATCCTCTCCTTTGAAATTATTTCTTTTTTTTAAAAAAAATTATTTTGTATTGAGTATAGCCGATTAAAAATCTGACAGTTTCAGGTAAACACCAAAGGCACTCTACCATACATATACATCTGTCCATTCTCTCCTAAATTCCCCTGCCATGCAGTCTGCCACACAACTGTGAGTAAAGTTCCACTTTAGGGAGTTTGAGATGGACATGCACACTTTGCTATATTTAAAATGGATCACCAACAAGGACCTACTGTATAGCACATGAAATTATTTCCAAACTTATGATATAAAATAATTATTTTCAGCAATTTGGAAATGTTCTGCTTAAAAATACTCATTTCTCTCTCTCTTCTTTCCCGACCTTGTCTCCCTTCTGATTCAAATCTTAAAAGAAACTGAAGCAAGTGACATTAGTTGATTTGCAGTACTGTATAACCAAATTTCCCCTCTGGAGATGTAGTTTCAAATGCACTTTAAGTCACAAGTGGAATGAGTCAGATGACCTCAATTTGTTCTTCTGTGACTTTCTGTGTTGATTTCAGAATGATCCTTGCCAAACTCAATTTGGGACGAGTCCAGTGATGAAATAACAGGAGTTGAAACCTGCTTATTCAGATCATGGCTTTAGCTACTATTGATATTTTCAGAAAGCCAGTGAAAGCAAGAGAACAGGAATCCAATCATGGAGACAACCAAGGTGTACCTGAAATTATAATTTAGCATGTGTATGTGAGTGTGTGCATGTGCGTGCAATGCATGTGTGTGTTTACAAGATTACAAGTGATATTTTAAAAAATTTTTTAACAAATTCATTTAACACCAAAATGGGATTTTGCATCGTAGACATTTAATAAGATTGGCTACAGAGGCTGTCTTGGTTAGTTTGGGCTGCTATAACAAAATGCCATAGACTGGCGGCTTATAAACAATAGAAATTTATATCTTACAGTTCTGGAGGCTGAAATCCAAGATCAGGGTACCAGCATGGTCAGGTGAGGGCCTCTTCAGGGTCACAGACTTCTCATTGTATCCCCCATGGTGGAAGGGGGCAAGAGAGCTCTTTAATAAGGGATGAGGTTTCTTTAATAAGAGCACTAATTCCATTAATGAGGGCTCTATCCTCAGCACCTAAGTATCTCCCCTAAACCCACCTCTTACTATCATCACATTGGGTATCAGAATTTCAGCATATGAATTCTGGAGGGATGCAAATATTCAGACCATAGCAGAACCTGACATTTGAAAGCATGTTTAAAATGTCATTTCACATCATCAATAAAAAGTTAAATATGTGGATATCAAGTCATTTAAGTATATTGGTTTTACACTATATGAGGAGAATACTGGGAATTAATTGATAAAAGTCATACTTGGATATTTAGCATTTTGATCTGACACTACTGAAAAAACAAACTTTTATCAATATATAACTAATTCATAGAAAGAGATTACTCAAGTTGTAGAAATGAGGAGAAATTTTAAATCTGTGCCATATGAGGGAGGTGAAGTCATGGGAATATATGGTAGTAAGTTTGAAATAGTATGTGGGCCTAAAAGACTGAAGACTGGAATTTTAGTGTCTAAGTGGGAATGTGGGGATAGAGCTTCAACAAAGACAGAATTTGTTAAGGTGTACTTTATGTGAAAAGGGTCTCTCTAAGCTTTGTTACCCGTCTAAGGAAATAGTAAGGAATACCATTTTTTTTTTAAGTTTTGAATTATGGGTAAGAAGAAAAACCAAGTTACTCTAGAGAAACTGAAAACCCAACCCAAAGCCAGACTTTGACATTGGCTTCCTATAGGAGACATATATTTCTACTGGAACTCTAGTAGAAACAAAAATAGAATTTGTAAATTTATACCTTCCCAAAACATGATTTAGGTTTATTGGTTTATAAAGCAGCAACAGCTCATTAGGATGTTATAATTTAATTTTTAATAATTGCCCTGATTGGATTCTGGAGATCCTCATTTGTACATCTTGGCTGAGACTGATGACCTTCTAGTTTCTGTAGTTGCAACCGTATAAATGAACCATTAATTGGCTCTCCCAAGAGTCCTGATGTGGGAATCTGGCTTTGGTTCTCTTTTATCCCACTCTTTAGCTCTTGCTTATAGTTCATAAGGTTCACATACAGTTCATATATACTGATAAGGCAGCAAAGGGTTTAAGAAAATTCTGAGAATCTCACTCACTCCCTATGAAGCCAAATAGTAGAAGTGTTATCTGCTTGATTGACATCTCTTAGTATTTTTCCTGTCCCTGTTTCCATATATAAGCAACTCTAGGCTCTCTCACCAAATGAATGATTTGGATAAAATTATATAGAGATACTTATGATTACCTGACAGAGGAAAATTAGTGGTTTGGATAACCCCAGATTGTCCTAGTAATGTTCTTTGTTTCTCCCATTCTTGGTTTCAGAAAGAGAATAGCACATTTATTCCACATAAGGAGAAATAAAAACATTCTTCATGAATTGGGCATCCCACAAAAATTCACCTTCCATTTTCCTAGATTTCCTTTTATAGTGAATGAGGAGTGGGTGTGGTAGTACTGGTTTTGCAGGAAAATTGCCTTTTGGCAATCTTTCATGGGTGGGTATAAATAGCTAGAAATTTTGTGCACTTAGATTTGAGCTGCATAAGTATTTTTTCCTTAACTGTGAGGCTTAGAATCAATTTCTAGTACCCAGAACCAAAAAACATGTTGGAGAGTAGGAACAAAATAAAATCACTCAGAAAAATCAGGAGTAAGAAAATTCTTACTCAGAACCACAAAAGAAAACATCAAACTATGCATTTTAAAAAGTAGGATATGGAACACAGAAGAACAGGATGCAAAAATTAAAAAAATGAAGAAGAAACAAGAGGAAATTCTTTGAAGGTATGAAGACTAATCATAAAATTATAAGTATTACTCCATTTTACTATTAAATGCTTTTTAATTTTTAATTGTGATCAGGACAAGATGGCAGAGTATTTTTAATTGGAGGACAAATTTTAATTGAAGGATAATTGGTTTACAATGTTGTGTTGGTTTTATTTCACTATTCATGGGGCTAGACAAAACAATCAATGGAAAGGAATAAAGATCCCAGAAAAAGGCTTATGCATATTGTTGTTGTTCAGTTGCTCAGCTGTGTCCAACTCCTTGTGAACCCATGGACTGCAACACATCATGTTTCCCTGTCCTTCACCATCTCCTGGAGTTTGCTCAAACTCATGTCCATTAAGTCAATGATGCCATCCAACCATCTTGTTTTCTGTCACTTCCTTCTCCTCTTGCCTTCAATCTTTCTCAGCATCAGGGTCTTTTCTAGTGAGTCAGCTCTTCGCATCAGGTGGCCAAACTATTGGAGCTTCAGCGTTAGTCCTTCCAATGAATATTCAGGACTGATTTCCTTTAGGATTGGCTGGTTTGATCTCCAAAGAACTCTCAAGAATCTTCCCCAACACTACAGTTCAAAAGCATCAATTCTTCGACCCTTAGCCTTCTTTATGGTTGAACTCTCACATCCATACATGACTAGTGGAAAAACCACAGCTTTGACTAGATGAACTTTTGTTGGCAAAGAAATGTCTCTGCTTTTTAATATGCTGTTTATGTTTGTCACAAATTTCCTTCCCAGGAGGAATCATCGACTCTTTGTGACCCCATGGACTGTAGCTTGCCAGTGTCCTCTGTCTATGGAACTCTCTAGGCAAGAATATTGAAGTGGGTAGTCATCCTCTTCTCCAGAAGATCTTCCGGACCCAGGGATCAAATCTAGGTCTCTCACATTGCAGGTAGACTTTTTATCAACTGAGCCACCATGGAAGTCCTATTCATATAAAAGACCTCAAGAGTGGTATCTTTTAATTGAATAGTATCCTAGCAGTTAAAATATGGCTCAATTTGGATACATTTTGGAAGCATAGGGTTAAATTATAAACCTAGCTGCAAATATACATTATACAAAACTGAAAATACAGTAAAATAATAGTGTAAAATAATACCTGTAATTTTAATGGGTCTATTCATATGTGGGAAAAGTAAAAAAAAGCCAAGATAGGAAGGCTGCCCAATCTATCCATATGTTGATTATCTTTGGAAAGGGAGGAAAGCAAGCAGAAGGGGAAGAATACTTCAGGTTAAAAAACTCAGGAAGGGGTGAAAGAAGCTTTCTCTGTAGTTGCCAGTTTTCATTTCTTTGCAAAAGTTTCTGATACTGTTAAAAAATTAACATTTTTAAAATCTAGGTGTTGGGTACAAACTATTTCTAAATGTTTGAAATGTTTCATATAAAATGGGGAAAAGAAAGAGTTGATGAACAAAAAGAAGTATAGCCACTTTCTATATATTCTATGCTGAATGATGAACAGCTCCATTAGTTATAGTGCTGACCTGCAAAAAGTCTCAAATTTCTCCTGACTCTACATGTGAACCTGGGCTGAGACTCACAGAGGGAATGTACAAGTTAGAGAGGTCAAAGTTGAGTGGGAAGGAGATCACTGCTATTGTTAAATATTAAAAAGAAATAAGTCACAGGATCCCTCACACAAACTAGTGTAACCATGAAAATGTCATGGAAATTAGTCATAAATTCTATTTTTCTTTAAATACCTACTTCTCTCCTCTGGGAAAGGGGAAAAGGTTTTGCAAAATATATTTAGGTGAAAAGTGCTGTTGCTTGTTTCCTAGACTACCAGATGCTAATACAGTCTTATGGAATAGTTTTATTTTCTCTTCCAGAATTAGTTTATTTAGTGTAACTTAAAGCATATGACAAAGGGAATATATAGATACTGGGTTTAAATCTTTAAATTTTTTGGCTTCTTTATATACATTTGATTTAGTTTCAAGATATATAAATGATAAGTTGAATTGACTGCTAGTGCAGAATAATTTTTAGCTTTTTGTCAGATAAAATTTTAGTTTTTGCCAGGTAATAGTACTTTCTCTCTCTCTTTCATACACATAGCCAAACACACCAAATTCCAAACCAAAAACTTTTACAGGTCATTCTTTTTTTTAAAATAAAATTAAGTGATTATTGTTAAAAATTAGGTACATATTGCCCAAATTAGCCATTCAGATCAATTAAAACAGTTAACATGTTTGTGTATGTTACTCAGTGTTTGATATTTTTTAAAACTTCTGTAATTCCATTATATTACAGTTTTAAATAATTAGTTTTCCTGTGAAAAGCAAAGTTATGGTTAGCTGGTATGATGAATAATCTTATGTGTTAGCCTTGCTACTTAGTTGCTTGGTCAAACACCAGTCTAGATGTTGCTATGAAGGTATTTTTCAGATGTGATTAACATTTAAATCAATAGGCTTTGAGTAAAGCAGATGTGGGTTGGGCCTCTTTCAATTAGTTGATATCTTAAGAGCAAAGGCTGAAGTTTCTTGAAGAAGAAGGAATTCTCCAGACACCAACATAGAAACCCTACTTAAGTTTCCAGCCTGCTGAACTGTGAAATTCAGATTCAAGACTACAACATCAACTCTTAACTGAGTTTCCAGTCTGCTGGCCTGACTTATAGGTTTAGGACTTGACAGCTTTCACAATTGAAGTGAGCCAATTCCTTAAAATCAATCAGTCTCTCTCTTGTTCAGTCACTTTCTCTTTCTCTCCATTCTACTGATGATATTTCTCTGGAGAACCATGATTAATCGCTATTAATCAGTTGAATCAGGTGAGCACCAATATCAGAATTCTCCAATTGCTTTAACACATCTTACATACACAAACTTTTAATAAATGCCTAGGACATATTGGTCTATTAGGACAATTTTTATGCCCCAAATAATTTAGCTCCACTTACAGCACAAACTGAAAAAGAGTTGCTCATCTTTGGGATTTAAAGCACAAACAATTCTGTAGGGCCTATGCTGAATCCCTCTATGTGACTCTCTCCCTGGAGGTTTTCATCCTTTTAGGACATATGGAAAGAAAGGGTAGGTCCTCTGTCCATAAGGGCCATCCAAATGGAGGCAAAGTATGAAGATGTAGTGGTATGTGTAAGGCTATTTAATAGATTGGGAAGGAAAAAGGAAAACAGAAAAGTGAAGGAAAAAATGAATCTTTGAGATCAGCTGTCAACCACCAATGTGAAAAGACAGAAATATTTTTTTAATTTCTGTAGGACCTGGAGATGAAATAGTGTGGCTTCTACACATGTTTAGTCTGCTTTTAACCTACCGGAGAAAGCAGGAGGATGTGAACAACTCCACCCTTTCCTCCTCCTTGTGCCTGAATCTTTCTTTGTGTTCTATTTTGTTATCTGAACACTTGGGAAATGATTTGTGTGGAAAGAACAATCAGAATGCTTGCAGAGGGGAGCAGAGAGGGAAGTTGAATAATACTTACAAATTTTACAAAGCAGAACACATGATTTACAAGGGTTTCCTACACACCCAGTTCTGCCAATAAGTAGATGAAATCAGTTTTTTCATGTCTTAAGGAAAGGAATTTGATGTCTCCAGTAGATGATTTCTGTAGTTTCTTTCAGTTTAAAAATTCTATGAAAATAAATAATGCAGAGGAAAAAAATTCAGATCTCTTATCCCCCCTCATCCACTGAACAAACAGAATTATAATTTGGCTTGTTTTTTTTCCCTTATGAAGAGTGATTGTTACATAAATAAAGAATAGAAAATAATCTATTTCATAAAAATAAATTAACAAAATGAAATTCCCAGTAGAATACAGGGTCAGCCCAGAAATTTAATAGCACTATTTATCTGTATTTTTAGCTTTTGACAAAGTTAAAGTCAAAGTGTGAGTTGTTCATTCACGTCAGACTCTTGGTGACCCCATGGAATGTAGCCCGCCAGGCTCCTCTGTCCATGGAATTCTCCAGGCAAGAATATGAAGTGGGTAGCCACTCCTTTCTCCAGGAGATCTTCCCCAGCCAAGGATAGAACCTGGCTCTCCTGCATTGCAGGCAGATTCTTTACCATCTGAGGCACCGGGGAAGCCCATGTAAAGCAAGGTTCACATTAATTAATGTAATGTAAAATATGTAATTTTAAAGTTTCAAAATCTTTCTCCATTATCTGCCTGTACAATTTTGAAACATACCATATTTTTGAGCCTTAATATCTTCATCTTTAAAGTTGAAACAATGACTTCCTATTTATAAAGGTGGTTATAGAGATTAAACTAAGCATTATGTGTGAAAGCCCTTAACATATTCTGAATATAAGCTGAACTTTTCACAACTTTCTCCTCTTTCCTTTTCCTATATTCCTCATCTTGATAATCTATCCATCAGTTTCTCTCTGTTGCCAAGCTAGAAAGCTGGGAGTAACCCTAAATCAAGTATTTTCTAACTGTGATAATATCAAATTCTGCTGCCAATATCTAAAAATAGAAACAATAAAATATAAAAAATATTAGCATTGCACATAGTCAAGATATCTATTATCTTGTAAAAATTTTGCATCATTAAAATATATGTTTGTGTATGGGAAGGCAGGAGGAAGGGAGGAAGAGTCTTCCTGGCATGGAATCTATTTCCTCATGTGGGTTATAGTAAAAAGTATTTAAGAAACACTGTCCAAGGATATGCTGTTTCTTTCTTATGTTCTCCAGTTTATCAATCTTATCCTAAAGAAGATTTCTGATCTGTACTCTTTTCTTCCACTACTTTAATCTCTTCAGTTTCCTTGTCATCAAACTTCTGCATGCTGAAAACTGTTACTGAATAATGTTTCTAAGATGTCAATTGAAACAAGTTAACCTTAAGACAGATAATAATTGTTAGGGTTAGAGGTCAGTGAGAGGGTCAGTTAAACCAGTAGCACAAGCATTGGGGAACATTTCAAATACATGATTGTTAAATAAAAGAGTACCTCAGACACTTCTAGGTTTTCCTGTATCCCTTCCAGCCTCCGATCTGATTCTAGCCTCACCTTGGACAGTTGGCCGCTTGCAGGATTCCCCAGTTCATTCTGCAGTTGTTGTTTTTTAGCTAAGTTGTGTCTGACTCTTTTGTGACTCCATTCACTATAGCCCGACAAACTCCTCTTTCCATGGGATTTCCCAGACAAAAATACTGGAGCCAGTTGCCATTTCCTTCTTCAGAGAAGCTTTCTGACCCAGGGACTGAATCAAGGTTTCCTGCGTTGTTGCTGCTGCTAAGTCGCTTCAGTCGTGTCCGACTCTGCGCGACCCCATAGACGGCAGCCCACCAGGCTCCGCCATCCCTGGGATTCTCCAGGCAAGAACACAGGAGTGGGTTGCCATTTCCTTTTCCAACGCATGAAAGGCCAATCAATACCGGATGGGAATTGCTCGCAGAACGCGTTTCTGTTTTAGTGTGGGAGATTCTCTGAGCTCTTCTAAATGCTCCTCGGAAAACGTTGTCCTGAGGCCGCTACCTGCTAGGGGCGGGGATCAACCCAGTATAGCATTCTCAATTTGGCTCTTCCTGTTTGCCTCTGCCTTACCTGTCTTCAAAATAAACTAGCTGTACCCGTCTCCTAGTTTTATGCATTTTAATTTTGTCTTTGCCCTTCTATTTTCTTCACTGCGTTGCAGGGTCACATAAGGGATCGGTAAATGCTCTGCGGCAGGGTCTGGCACATACAGTTATGTTCATAATTTTAAAAATCTATATTATGATGTATATTTTCCCATGTTCATTACCAGAAATATACTTCTCAGGCAATAGTCATGTGTAACAGTCCTCTTCTTTAAACAATACAAACAAATCCATTTTACAAAATGTTGCTTTATATCTGTGATCATCTTAATTAAATTTGAAGCAATAATTTTATTCAAATATTTCTATCTGGTTGCCAGTATAAGGTTGAAAGAGCTTCCCTGATGGTTCAGCGGGTAAAGAATCTGCTTGCAATGCAGGAGATACAGGAGACACGGATTTGATTCCTGGGTTGGGAAGATCCCTTGGAGAAGGAAATGGCAATCCATTCCAATATTCTTGCCTGAAAAATCCCACAGACAGAGCCCTCCAGTCCAAAGGGTTGCAAAGAAGTGGACATGACTGACGACTAAGTACAGCATAAGGTTGAAAGGAGCTGGTTTTTGTTACAAAATTGCTTGCAAAAGGTGGATATATCAGCTTGCCACAGTGGTATTGATAGGTACTAATCGAATTGTGAATATACAGGTAGGAAAACGAACGCATTAAAATTAGCCAGATGAAATCGAAGTAGCAGAATCAGCACATTTAGAAAAAACTATGCAAGTAAATCCAGTCCTAATGAACTGGTCTGCAATTCAGGGGACACATGCAGGAGACAGGGGTTCAATCCCTCTATTGGGAAGATCCCCTGGAGAAGGAAATAGCAACCCACTCCAGTATTATTGCCTGGGAAATCCCATGGACAGGGGAAGCTCGCAGGATACAGTCCATGGGGTTGCAGAAGAGATGGACAGGACTTAGCAACTAAACAACAACAACGGGCAAGTAAATTAGATACTGAGATGAAGAGATGTGTTTGAGGCAGAGTTGCAAAGTAAGAAGAAACAAGGATTTGGTTTCTAGCTAAGAGTGAATGTAGCCACAAGCATAGTGGGAGTCTGAACAGATAGAGTTAAAGCTGAAGTGCTCTAGAGAACTTCGGGTACTCCCTACTTTCTCTCTGACTTTAGTGAGAATGACGTTAATAAATTAAGTAATTAAATCCACATTTTCCACCTTCTCTCCTTACTGGAAAGAAATCTCATTAGTCAGAAACTAGGATTGAGAAAAGGTGAAGACTCACTGTCTGATTGTGACTTTTCAGAGCAATAAGGCAGAAGCATGATCTTTTAAAACTTTCAGTCAGACTACTTCATGCCTCTGTCCATATCTTACTGGCTTACAAGTCCCTACAGAATTGGTTCCCTATGTTTTTATCTTTTATATATCAGTTCATCTTCCTCTCCTCCTTGATCATTCTCCTGTCACAGATATTGTCTCTGTTTTCTAATGATTATTGCTTTAGAATTTAAAAGGGACCCAAGTATGACTTAGGATCTTTGGGAAGGGAGAATTTGAGCTTTAGTCACTCTTGTGACTATGCAATTCCTTGGTAGAGTCAGCCTCACTCAATGGTCAGGATTTAGTTGACAGACGGAGTAGCTGTTCGACTGTCTGGGGCTGAGACAGATAGAGTGAAGGTCTCCTCATCAAAGTTTGAGTGAAGGTATCCTCTCAAACCTGCCTGATAATAAGCTGATCCTTGCCAAACACTGCCTTAGCAAATAGGACTCCTTTGCCATTAAAGTGATTATAGAATAGTGGGAAAAGGCTGAAGAATAGAATTGTGACTGAGGAATAAATAAAGATGCAGAATGCAAAGAGCAGTAAAACATTTATTCACAATCCTGTGTCAGAGGGTTATATGACCTCATGAATTCAAATCACACAGTTCAATTTTATAAAAAGGTTATGATAAACTTGGCCCATTTGTGATGATTAGATATGCTTGCTTTGGCCAGATAAGCTAAACACTGAAACTTAGGAAAAAATAGGTAAATTTTTGATGCAGTGAAAGAACCCCATAAAATTAATATTTTGGTATCTAATTTAAAAATTATTGATGCTTTTGAACTGTGGTGTTGGAGAAGACTCTTGAGAGTCCCTTGGACTGCAAGGAAATCCAACCAGTCAATCCTAAAGGAAATCAGTCCTGGGTGTTCATTGGAAGGACTGATGTTGAACCTGAAACTCCAATACTTTGGCCACCTCATGTGAAGAGTTGACTCATTGGAAAAGACCCTAATGCTGGGAAGGATTGGGGGCAGGAGGAGAAGGGGACGACAGAGGATGAAATGGTTGGATGGCATCACCGACTCGATGAACATGAGTTTGGGTAAACTCTGGGAGTTGGTGAGGGACAGGGAGGCCTGGCGTGCTGCGATTCATGGGGTCGCTAAGAGTCGGACACGACTGAGCGGCTGAACTGAACTGAACTGATGATAATGAGAACATACATTGATTAAGATATAGAAAACATTTAAAGGAATATGACAGATAAAAAACATAGGTATATTAGCTTTGTTAAAATTTTAATTTGAAATGTATAAGAGAATTTTATTTGTCCCAAGGAAAAGAAAGCTATTTGCACTCATGTTTGATTATTAGATTTACAAATTTGCTTAAATACTTAAAAATGATTTGCAAGTTAAGCATTTGGATTAGTCTGTTAGGGTTATTGTAATAAAGTACTTTGGACTGGTGACTTAAACAACAGAAATTTATTTTCTCACAGATCAGGAGCTAGAAGTCCAAGGTTAATAAAGCAACAGAGTCAGTTCCTTTGAAGTGTTGTGAGGGAGAAAATTGTTCCATACCTCTGTCTCTTAGCTCTGGTTGTTTGCCAGGGACACAATCTCTGGTGTTCCTTGGTATCCCCATAGTTTCTGCCTTCATTTTCACAGGTGATCACTTTGTGTGCATAGCTGTGCCTGCAGTTCTCCTTTTAAAAAGAACACTAGTAAGATTAGGGATCCATGCTACTCAAGTATGACCTTATCTTAACTAATTACATCTGCAATGACCTTATATCCAGATAAAACTGAATTCTGAGGTTCAGGAGATTTGAAGTTCAACATAACAATCTTGGAGGGGGACACAATTAAATCCATAATAGCATTTAAGTCTGACTTATCAGGAGTTTGAACTGATGAAGATCAGCTATATTTAACTTTAAAGATGAGCAAGTAAAATGTGTCATTCTTATTTTAAATAGATTTAATATTTTTATTTTGCATTGACATGAAGGATTAGAAGACACTTGGGTTGAAGGTTTTAAATTTTAATTACTAAGCTAAAACAAAGACAGTTTAAAGTTTTGCTTTTCACACATAAATCCTCCCAGATATTACTCAACTGATGCTCTTTACCAACTAAAGGCCAGGCAAGCATAATACCATAAAGTAGGTTTTTATATGCATTCAACCTGCTTCTAAAGAATAAAAACATACTTGGTGTATCTAGTTCACCCTAGAAAAATCCAAATCAATGTGCTGCTGCTGCTAAGTCGCTTCAGTCAATGTGGGTTTATCTTTATTTTGTAATAAACCTAATTGAAATCATTAACCAAACCAGCTTGAGGTGACATTTCCACAATGGAGCCTGGAACTTGGGAATTAGTCTTTGCCATTATTATGGCATAAAACAATCTAGGGCCTGGGGTAAATTGTCTCACAGTCTATACAGAGTTGACAAAGTCAATACAGGTACAGTTCATTTTATAGGATTGATGATAATTATTCGAATTACCCCATGTGCCAGATACTCAAATATTTAGTTTTTAAAAAAATTTCTATAATTTTTCATTAGCAATTTCAGCATATTCTGCCAAACATTTCATAAGTTGATGTTCCAAAGTAAACAGAATGATGTGATTAAAATGCCCTATGACCGGGTTTGTTCTCAATGCTGTACTACTACTACTTTTAAGTGTGTATTGTGTCTATTCAACAGAATATATATTTATGCTTGCTTTTAAAGGGACTAGGTATATTCTATGCTGAATAATAATCTTATGCCATTAATTGGGGCTTCACAGGTAGCTCAGCTGGTAAAGAATCCGCCTGCAATGCAGGAGACCCTGGTTCAATTCTTGGGCTAGGAAGTTCCCCAGAGAAGGGATCGGCTACCCACTCCAGTATTCTTGGGTTTCCCTGGTGGCTCAGATGGTAAAGAACCTACCTGCAATGCAGGAGACCTAGGTTTGATACCTGGATTTGGGAAGATTCCCTGGAAGAGGGCATGGCAACCCACTCCAGTATTCTTGCCTAGAGAACCCCCATGGACAGAGGAGCCTGGTGGGGGCTACAGTCCATGGGGTTGCAAAGAGTTGGACAAGACTAAGCAACTAAGCACATGCATAAATTATGTGTGTTGAGTATTTGTGAAGAGGGCTTTTCTGTTTTAGAACACTAAAACATGGTCCTTTGTCACTTCATGTATTATGTTCCTGAACTGTTCATTAGAAAAAAGAAGTAATGATTCAAGTATTCAATTAGTTCAATATTCTCACACTAAAACCCCACACTCTCTTCCTTTAATGTCATTTGCAATCTCAAAAGAAAATTAAATATTATCACTAAAATTTTTAACAATAAAAACCTTTTCAAATTTAATATTAGATATGCTTTTTCAAATATCAGTGTTGAGCATAGCCTTTAAACCTTCTGCATACTCCTCCTGAGTATATACATGCATGTGCGAAATGAAGAAGCATAGTCACACTTTCTTTCTCTGTATTTCTTATCCCAGATTGAAACTCAGTTGTTTAGTTGTTAAGTTGTGTCTGACTCTTTGTGACCTCATGGACTGTAACCTCCCATATTACTTGGTCCGTGGAATTTTCCAGGCAAGTATACTGGAGTGGGTTGCCATTTCCTTCTCCAGAGGATCTTCCTGACCAAAGGATCAAACCTGAGTCTCCCTCATTGGCAGGCAGACTCTACCACTGTGTCATCGAGGAAGTCCAAAAAGACAAGCAGAGGTGGGCTAAAGTGTCTTCATTTAGATGCATGTAACTGTAAGACTTTGGTAGAGTGGACCATAATCATCTTTAGTCACTCAGTCATGTCTGACTCTTCGTGATCCCATCGACTATAGCCACCAAACTCCTCTGTCCATGGGATTTCCCAGGCAAGATCTCTGGAGTGGGTAGCCATTTCTTTCTCCAGGGGACCTTCCCAACTCAGGGATTGAACCTGTCTCTTGCATAGCAGGCACACTCTTTACCCCTGAACCACAAGGGAAGCCCATAATACTATGTGTAAATATATAACATAATTTCTGTGAGAAGATATTGAAGAAATTTCTGTTTCATCAGATATTATAGAATCTGATGTATTTTTAGACAACCTCCTTATTTTCACCATTTTACTCAGTACAATTTACTGTATAAAGTGTTCCTGAGATGCAATTAGTATTTGCTCAGCAAACTAGATTCTTGCAATCTAACCTAGAGAAGTCATTCAGGGAAGTTGAACGGTTCCATAAATTTACAATGTTTAGTTTAAATAATTATTACAAGGCAAGAAAAAATCATTTAAAGAATTAGCTTGGCCTTTCTTGATCTTTTCTGATCTCAATAAATCCTTCAAGAGTAGTTTTTATTCATTTTTTTTTAGGGCTCATCTCTAGAATTTTATAGCTTAAGGTTTCATTCTAATGTGCATGAAACTTGTAAATAAAATATTGCTTAATTCAGGGTTAGGATGAATAATTCTGTCAACTAGTTAGCTATCTGGGTAAGTCTTCAATGTAATCTTTCATTAGCATCTTTTAACTAGTAAAAGATGCTAATGAAAATATAAATTGATCATCTTCATAATAATTTGAAGGTTTTAGAGCTGAAGGTTTAAAAATTCTACAAATTTATAGATTAAAAAATGAAATCACAGGAAAGCCATGAATAAAATTTCAGGAAGCTAACTACCATCTGAGGCAGAACAAATAAATATTCAGTTGAATCTCCTTATCACAGCAACTGTCAGGTATACATTATCTTTATTTTACCAAACAAGAGGTCTGAAGCCCAGAAAAGTGATGGAATAGGACAGAGACATAGAGTTGGTTAAGGGAGAACTCAGTCCCCATTTCAAAACCCACTCTTTCAGATACACCATGCTATCTCCCAAAGGCAATATTTAAAATGAGAAAATATTGTTCTTCAACCCCTTGATAACTGAGAGTGATCACTGTTTGATAAGTAGGAAAAAGCCAGAACAAATAAAACAAAGATTTCTTTTCTTTTTTTTCCTGTGTTTTGCCAGCTGATGTAGAGTTGTGATGCTGAAACTAAAAATGAAGTTTCCATTAAATAGAAAACTCCTCAGCAGAGAACCAAATGTTCTTCAAGGGAGTCTCATTTATTTATTTTTGCTCTAACAGTGTGCACTAACTCCAAATGTGCTCTTCATTTCCCCCATTTTTTTCTCCTGACAAACATTGATGGGGTGAAGTTAAAAGAAAACACAAACAAACAAAAAACAAACAGAAAACCCCCAAACAATTGCTTTATTAAAAACTGAAAACTATGAAGAATGTGAAAGCTTGACTTTATCTTTCAGATAAAGTCTACTTCTTGGCAGCTCTCATTGGCCCCTTCAGTTAAACAAACTAAGTACGGGAAATATACAACCATTGCTTGTGGGAAAGTTTGAAGTAGCATGAATACATATATATTTCATTCTGAAAAACTAAGATTTCTGATGATAATAGGATTTGTTGTGTATATACTTTAGCCAGTGTCATAACTCATTAGAGTTGTTACTTCTTTGTGAGACTATTTCCTTTCTTTGTACTGCTTTAATTTCTTTTTTTTGTATGTGTGTGGAGATGTGAATGTTGTTTTTGTTCATTCCGAGGGATAGGCTAAAACTGGTGCTAGCTGCAATAACTGAGGTTCTTTATAAAACAACTATTATGCAATAGGAGTAAACAGGTTATACTGCTCCACTAATCTGCTTAGGTAAATTGCTTAGACAAAGTCTTTACAGTGCATTGCTAAAGCCATGCTCTGGCTAATATGTTGAAGATGGACAGCCATTCTACTGGCCAATGCTTTAATACATAAACAGAAAAGTGGGCATGAAATCAAATACAGAAGACTAAGGATTATGGTATTGCTCAGAGCAGCTGGTGACAAGCTGTGCCTCCATGCAGAGATGAGATTTAATGCCACAGTATTCCCATGCAGTTTTTATATTCTAGGTGGACCATTTAGTACTTAACTATTAGAGGTGTCCTTGCTTTATGGGTAGGACAAATAGTTTGTGTTAAGTAAGTCCTTAAATTTGGACTCAGACACTGACTGCTGGCTAGCAACAGTTTCTAAATAATGCTCAGACTTAAGTACTATTGTCACTTGAAATATCTTAATAACGAGGGCAACCTGTGGCTAACAATGAAGAGAAGTTGAGACAGAAGTCTCTGGGAATGTCTAGCAGACATGACTTCATGTTTTAAGAGAGACTCTAAAAATAAGTTTGAATTGGACTTGTCATTTCTCAATGTGTATAGGACGACTGATGCCCTGACTTATAGTGTTATTTAAAACCAAATAATCTACATGTACTGATGTTGGATTTTCACGTTCAGATGTGTATTTCCTATTGGAGAAGAGCGCAAAGCCATACAGAATGACTTTTGGTTTTTTTCTGAAGGCAGATCTTGCCACTCTTAAACATCTTGTAACATGGCTCATTTTGAATTGGGAATATAAAGAATGGGGAGAGAGAACTTAAACTATAGGGTTATTTTATTTGCTCTAAGAGTTAGGTTGTTGTGTCTGGAACTTGTGGTGTGGGGAGATTTATACCATGCATACTCTGATTGAGATCGGGCTTGCTACCTGAAAGTAGGGACCTTATCTGTTTTACTTACCATTTGTTCATTAGAGCAACTTCTCTGTATAATCCTCCTCCTAACTTGCAAAAAGAAAATAATTTTAGGGTATAATTTACATAATGAAATACATAGATTTTAAGAGCATAGTTTGATGGGTTTTGACAAATTTATACATCTCTGTAGTCATCATCCTGGTCAAGATGTAGAACATTTCCATCACTCTAGAAGGTATCTTCATGCCTCTCTCCTGTCAATGCACCTCCATCCCCTACCCAGGCAATCACTCTTCTGTTTTCCTTCCATCTTGAGTTAATAACAATACAATATATATTCCTGTTATTGCCTTCTTTCACTCAGCACAACATTTTATGAGATTCATCCACATTATTGTCAAATAATAGTGTGTTCCTTTTTATTTCTGAGTAGTACTTCAATATTATGAATCCACCAGAATTTTTTTAATCCATTCATCTGTTGAACATGTTGGATGGTTCTGATTTGGGGTTATAATGAATAAAAATACTATAAACGTTTTGCACCATTATTATTATTAGAGTATGTTTCATTTACTTGGGGAAATATCTAGGAGTGAAATTGCTAGATAATTTGAGTAGTTGTACATTTCACTTTATAACATACTTATGTTTTCCTGAAATGATTGATAATATCACACTATCACTCAGCAATGTATGAGAGCTGCAGTTACTCCACATTCTTGCCAAAAGTTGAATTTTAGCCTTTTTCGTTTTAGCTATACTTTAAAATCCAAGAATTCTCCAAGACAGAACACTGGAGTAGGTACCTTTCCCTTTTCCAGGGGATCTTCCCAATCCAGAGATCAAACCCCGGTCTCCCACATTGCAGGCAGATTCTTTACCAGCTGAGCCAACAAGGGAAGCCCAAGAAATATCAATAATCTCAGATATGCAGATGACACCATCCTTATGGCAGAAAGTGAAGAAGAACTAAAGAGCCTCTTGATGAAGGTGAAAGAGGAGAGTGAAAAAGCTGGCTTAAAGCTCAACATTCAGAAAACTAAGATCATGGCATCCGGTCCCATCACTTCATGGCAAATAGATGGGGAAACAGTGGAAATAGTGGCTGACTTTATTTTTTGGGGCTCCTAAATCACTGTAGATGGTGATTGCAGCCATGAAATTAAAAGACACTTACTCCTTGGAAGTAAAGTTATGATCAACCTAGAAAGTATATTGAAAAGCAGAGACATTACTTTGCCAACAAATGTCCATCTAGTCAAAGCTATGGTTTTTCCAGTAGTCATGTATGGATGTGAGAGTTGGACTATAAAGAAAGCTGAGCACTGAAGAATTGATGCTTTTGAACTGTGGTGTTGGAGAAGACTCTTGAGAGTCCCTTGGACTGCAAGGAGATCCAACCAGTCCATCCTAAAGGAGATCAGTCCTGGGTGTTCATTGGTAGGACTGATGTTGAAGCTGAAACTCCAATACTTTGGCCACCTGATGAGAAGAACTGACTCATTGGAAAAGACCCTGATGCTGGGAAATGTCGATGGCAAGAGGAGAAGGGGACAACAGAGGATGAGATGGTTGGATGGCATCACCGACTCAACGGACATGGGTTTGGGTAGATTCCGGGAGTTGGTGATAGACAAGAAGGCCTGGCGTGCTGCAGTTCATGGGGTCGCAAAGAGTTGGACATGACTTAGCGACTGAAATGATACTTTAAAATGTGAACTGTTAGCTCATTTTGAGTTTAATTTACATTTCTCTAGTGACTAATGATATAGTGCAAGTTTTTTATGTGTTTATTGGTTATTCATATATCTTCTTTTGTGAAATTTCTTTTAAGAGTTTTTCCATTTAAAAATAGCCCCCCTAAAATTATTTGACTTTTTATTAAGTTATAGGAATTCCAGATATATTTTGAATCAATTCCCTTGCCAGATATCTATACTACACATGTTTTCTTCCAGTCTGTGACTGGCTTTTAATTTTCTTAACAGTGTTATTTTCTTATGAATGGAAATTTTTTATTTTTATGAGATTCAATTTATCTTTTTTTTTCAACAATTTTGCTTATGTTCTCTTTAAGAAGTTTTTCACTATTACAAGTTTGCAAAAGTAAGCCTATATATTTCCTTTAAAAATCTTCATAGTTTTAGCTTTTATATTAGATATATACCATATCAAATTAACTTTGTGTATGGTATAATCTAGGGGTCAAACCTATTAGAAATAGACTAAAAAGTAGACAAGGAATGTCTGAAGAAATCCAAGGACATAATGTAACCTGTAAGAATAATCATATAGGGTAGCAATGTAAGTTCTTTACATTGACTGGCTTCTTTTACAGCAGAAAATTCAGTATGATCTTGTTAAAGGTACAGCTTTGTTTCTGAGCTGCTGCTGCATAATAAGGGATTAAGCAATAAAAGGAGAGTATTACCTTCTCCCTACCAACCAATAGTGTAATGGTAGAGTGATATCTCTGGAGAATATCATGGTGGGAGCAGCAGCATCTTAAGGGAGATCAATAGTCTCATAGCTGTTGAAAACAAGAGACAATGGTTCATGTCATGTCTTAAGAAAGACTGGAACAAATGTGGTCAAATGGCTCCTGTTCTTTTTTACTTTTTAATTGCAGGCTAATTGCTTTACAATATTGTGTTGGCACAACAATGTGAATCAGTTTTAAATATACATATATCCCTTCTTCTTGAGCCTCCCTCCCAGTCTCCCATGACCTCTTTAGGTTTCATCATAGAGCACTGAGCTGAGTTCCCTGTGCTATTAATATATATTTGTCTCCCACTAGCTATCTGTATTACACTTGATACCATTTATATGTCAATGCTACTTTCTCAACGTGTTCCTCCTCTACTTCCTCTGCTGTGCCACATGTCCATTCTCTACATCTGCATCTCTATTCCTTCCCTGCAAATAGGTTCATTGTACCATTTTTCTAGATTCCATACATATGTGTGATATGTTTTTCTCTTTCTGACTTACTTAACTTTGTATAACTGGCTCTAGGTTCATCCACCTCACTGTAACTGACTCAAATTCATTCCTTTTTATGGCTGAGTCATATTCCATTGTATATATGTACCACAGCTTCTTTATCCGTTCACTTGTCGATGGAAATCTAGGTTGCTTCCATGTCCTGACTATTGTAAATAGTTCTGCTATGAATATCTGGGTACATGTGTCTTTTTGAATTGTAATTTTCACATCCTCAGTAATGGGATTGCTGGCACATATGGTAGTTTTATTCCTAGCTTTTAAAGAAATCTCCATGCTGTTCTCCATAATGGCTGTATTAATTTATATTCTCCAAAACAGTGCAGGAGGGTTCCCTTTTCTCCACATCCTCTCCAGCATCTATTGTTTGTAGGTTTTTTTGATTCTGACTAGTGTGAAGTGATATCTCACTGTAGTTTTGATTTGCTTTTTTCTAATAATGAGGGATGTTGAACATCTTTTCATGCATTTGTTGGCCATCTGTATGTCTTCTTTGGAAAATGTCTGTTTAGGTGTTCCATCCATTTTTTGATTGAGTTGTTTATTTTTCTGATAATAAGCTGCATGAGCTGCTTGTATATTTGGGAGATTAATCCTTTGGCTTCTATTCTTAAGTACAAGGGAAAAATATATTCAAAACCTCTAGAAACATTTAGGAGATATTATGAAGAATTAATTTTTGCATTTAGATTGTGGATACTCCAAGTTGTTGCAGTTTTAATTTTAGTGGAATGTGGCCTTATGTTTTCACTCTCTAGCCAATAAGGCCTGAAGATCCCTTTCTACATATACTAAGAAGTGTATAGAAATTTACATACATAGTCATATGTGTGACTGAAATAGAAGTTTATCTTCATTTAATATTAACATTTGGGAAGAATGTAGTGAGGATAATTTCTGGTATCTTAAATAAAAGTAAATTGAGTATGAGCGGTGCCAAATCCAACTGGAAAACTTCTACAACAAGTGTCTGGTTGTTCAACAAGTCAAGCTTCGAGGGAAAAAAAAGAGAGACAAAATTATGAGGTAGAATAAAATCCTATAAATGAATAGGACTTGATATGATGTAGAAGTACAGGGAGAGAGAAGGGTCAAAAATGACTGAGTTTTCAGCTTTGAGAAGTTCTATGGATACTGCTACTGCTACTGCTAAGTCACCTCAGTCGTGTCCGACTCTGTGCGACCCCATAGACGGCAGCCCACCAGGCTCCGCCGTCCCTGGGATTCTCCAGGCAAGAACACTGGAGTGGGTTGCCATTTCCTTCTCCAATGCATGAAAGTGAAAAGTGAAAGTGACGTCACTCAGTCGTGTCCCACTCTTAGCGACCCCATGGACTGCAGCCTACCAGGCTCCTCCGTTCATGGGATTTTCCAGGCAAGAGTACTGGAGTGGGGTGCCATTGCCTTTTCCAGAGATTCCATTTACATTGAGAGGAAGCTGGAGGAAACACAAACTTGAGATAATTTCAGTTATTGAGAATGAAAAACCTGTAGAAATCCTATGACTGGATAGTGCCCAATCATGTGTTAAAGTCTATGGCAAATTGTAGCAAAATTTCAATAGATGTTTGTTGAATTAACATCCAATGGGTATACCCATTTAAAAATTGGATACATGAAACTAGAATGCCAGAGGCAAATTTTGGATATACTATGAAATATATGATTATTGGAAAAATGAAACAGCCCCCACAGAAATTGTAGCTTTTAAAGGGAAGGACAGCTCCTTGAAGAGTTTCATTTATTTAAACAATTAATAGAAGAAGATATCAGGGAAAGGAGCCTGGAAAGAAGTGGGGTAAGGTGGACTAAAACTGGGAGAGAGTGTTAAGATGAAAGGGAAATTTTAAAAGTCTTTCAAAAAGAGGGCATGCTTAATATGATCTCAGGTTTTTAATATTCAATAATGACCAAGTGAATACTGACTGGCTTTCAGGATACAGAGTTTATTCATGACCTAAATGAGGTATTTTCAGAAAAATAGTGAAGGCAGAAATCAGGTTAAGTTTGAGGATTCAGTCAGAGATGGATAATTCATAGAGAGAGCATCTGAGCATAACCCATTAAAGAAATTTGAAAAGGAGAAAGAAAAAAAGAAATTTAGAGGGTAATAGCAGAAGATTTTCAGGCTGGGGTTTAAATCCTAGATTTTCCAATTATTATTTATATGATTTCTAATACCATTTAAAAGCAGAGACATTACTTTGCCAACAAAGGTCCGTCTAGTCAAGGCTATGGTTTTTCCAGTGGTCATGTATGGATGTGAGAGTTGGATGGTGAAGAAAGCTGAGCGCTGAAGAATTGATGCTTTTGAACTGTGGTGTTGGAGAAGACTCTTGAGAGTCCCTTGGACTGCAAGGAGATCCAATCAATCGATCCTAAAGGAGATCAGTCCTGGGTGTTCCTTGGAAGGACTGATGTTGAAGCTGAAACTCCAATACTTTGGCCACCTCATGCGAAGGGTTGACTCATTGGAAAAGACCCTAATGCTGGGAAGGATTGGGGGCAGGAGGAGAAGGGAACGACAAAGGATGAGATGGCATCACCGACTCGATGGACATGGGTTTGGGTAAACTCAGGGAGTTGGTGATGGACAGGGAGGCCTGGCGTGCTGTGATTCATGGGGTCGCAAAGAGTCGGACACCACTGAGTGACTGAACTGAACTGAACTGAGGGAAGAATTGGCTTCTTCCCTTTAGTGTTTTCTTTAAGCTTCAGTGACTTAAAGAATAAAGAGAAAAATGAAATCAGTATTTTCATAGGTCAAAGAATTTCTTACATACTCTCAACAGAGTATTTTTTCCTTAAAGTGTTAATTTATTGATTTTGCTGTGGTTTTTACCACTTCTTCACCCACAATGTTAAACACTTTGCACATGCTGTTAGTTTTTCTGTCTCTCTCTCCAACTTTCTTCTCTTTCTATTTCTCTAATTGAATACCTATACGTATAAATACATGCATGTATATTCAGTAACACACATAAATATACAATATGTGCATTAAATAAAACTAAATTAGGGTAATATTATTTTGTAATCATACATCATGAACATTTTCCATGATGTCATTTTAAATAGTTGCATAATATTCTCCAAAAAATTATCATAATAATTGATCAGTGCCTTCTAAATGAATATTTTCCCCACTTTTAATTATCATTTGTAACATTGCAAAGAAAATTACATATAAATTTTTGTACAAAATTTTAGGTATTTCTTAAGGAACGCTTTTTCTAACTACTATACAAGTGGCTAAGATGAGCTGGTGTTAATCTTTATGATTCTTAATACAGAAATGTATGCAATAAAAAGTTAAACACTTCAGTACACTAATGTGTGTGAGTTAAGAAGGGAAACTAAGAAAATGAGACCAACTTCTCTTTGAGGTTGGTTCATGTTACAGCTGTGTATCATAACTCTTCATGCTAAGGAATGATACAATTTCTTTCATTGCTTATTGAACATATAATTCTGTATTTAAGATATATAAAATGGAATAGTTCTTATGGTGTTGTGCAAGTATAACCCTTGATGACATAGGCATATTGTTAGATAATTTTATTCTGTATATAAATAAACTTAGTTGTGTGCTTTTAAAATAATTTTTTGAAAATTTAAAATTATAAATATATACTTGGTCTGAAAACTCAAGTACAAATTATATTACTTTCGGGTAGCTTTCCTCCTGTAGATTCAACTTTATTTTTTTCTTATCATTTATCCTTATCTATGTGATATTCAGCTTTTAAAATCTTGCTGAATTTCTTATTTGCTGTTACTTGCCTTTTCTCTTTGTCTTTATAAGCTGATGATGCAAAAAAAAAAATCCTTTGTGTCTCTTTAATGGGATTTTTGGAAGGAGTAGACATGTTCTTCTCTCATTTTAAAAATACTTGTTTCTCTTTTCTTCATTTCTTTTACTTCTTCCAGAAAAGAGTAACTGTAAGATTTAGCTTCCAACACTCTTTTTCAGTTTCTTTGCATACTTGCTTGGTTTTGTGAGCTTTTTCCATGTTTACATCATGGAATCGGCATACATCAGTACTATAGTTTTACACTGCATCCATCCTATTTCCTATTTAGTCTGTTTACTTTTAGAATTCAGAAATCATAATTTTGGTTCTAGAAAGTCATTTTCTCCCATAAGGTAATTAATTTCCTTAAGGCTTCACAGTACTTATTTATTTAAAGTCCTATTTCCTTCCTTCCTTTCCCCTCCTTCCTTTCTCTCATTCTCTCCTTGCCACCCTACTCCTGTCTTTTAATATGTGTAACAGGAGCCACCTGTTGAAGGAAGAGGCTGCTGAGAAGGATCTTAGACAGAAAGCTGATTTTATTCCCTGCTAATCATGAGGAAGCTGTGCTTGTAGGACACAGTATCTCTGAACAAAGCATAGAGGCGTGTGCACTGGTGTGAAGCTGTTACTAATCACTTGGGTCAATGGTTGTTTGTTTCTATGACCAAAGGACAGTCAGTCTTTTCCCAGGAGAACAGAAACCGTTCATTCTCACTTTTGTCAGTGTGTATTTCTTCCATACCCATATAGGCCATATTGGTGGACTAGCAGGTAGTGAAAAATAGAGTAGGCTGGCAAGCCAAGGCATATCTGTGGAGGCAAGGGCCAGATCATCTTAGTTCTTAATTTTTTTGGAGTATGTGATGGGAAGCAATCCTTTCCTCAACTTTTCAACTATTCCTGACTCAATAATGTCATCTAAAAACTATAGCTACAGCAATTTTCTTATGTATTTTCATATTGTGAGCCTTTCCCCCAAATAGTTAAATGCTTTCCCAAAACATGATCTTAAATGATTGTGGATTTAAAAAAATATTTATTTGAATGTTGCTTTGTAACCATGGGTCTGAGAAGAATTGTACCAGTATATCAGCATTATTTATTAATAACATTGAGACTGGTGGTTTGTATCTGGTTTTAGTGAGATCACTATAAGAGTCAGTTATTATAGCTGCTAATATAGCAAGTATGTGCTTACATGATCAG
The DNA here is from genome assembly GCA_024291935.2 of Okapia johnstoni. Lineage (NCBI taxonomy): Eukaryota > Metazoa > Chordata > Mammalia > Artiodactyla > Giraffidae > Okapia > Okapia johnstoni. The sequence goes on from CM044308.1 coordinate 140,518,803, forward strand.
CAGAATATACAAACCTGGGATGAGTCACCCACTGGGCTCCCTAGTTTGGAAGTGTTCCACATATATTACTGGTGTTACCTGATGTGAGAGTAAAAAGACATCTGCTGTGGCCTTTCAGAGGAAGAACAGTTGGAGTCCCTGCCTGGATACCCTGTTCTGAGGCAGCCTTTGGCTGTGGTGCATATCCTTGCTTTATGCTGCTGTATATTGTGTTCTTTCTTGTAGATTTGAAAGCATTGCCATTTGGCGTCCTGTGAGTCTTCTTTAGCAATCAGCTCTTCTTTAATTGCCCCTGTACGCTTGACGATCAGGTAATGTTCTACCCCAAATATGCTTATACTCAAGAAAGGCTTTAACAAAGAGTTTATAAGGTTCAGCAGAAAAATAATCTCACAAGTTCATGTCAACTTAATATAAAAATCACCTATATCTGTAAAGGGTGGGTACAAAATCTTTGTAGAGAAAGAACCAAATAAACTTATTTATTGCCCATATTTTTACTCTTATGCAGAGACATTTTTGGAGAAAGAAATGGCAACCCACTCCAGTATTCTTGCCTGGAGAATCCCAGGGACGGAGGAGCCTGGTGGGCTGCCGTCTATGGGGTCGCACAGAGTCGGACACGACTAAAGTGACTTAGCAGCAGCATCAGAGACATTTTACATCTCAAAATGTCCAAAGGTATGGTGTTAAAATTTAAATTTCAATTAAGCTTTGGATGTGTATGGTGGTCATGGAGATGTCCCATTAAGATCTCCTATGTGACAAACTTCCATGGAAGCATAATTGACTGACAGTTTTGAGCTACACCTCCTGTGAATCTGAGACCAAGCTATCCCCAGACTGCTTCAAGGCAATAACTGAGCATGGCAGGGTATTAGTAACAACCCATTTCTGCCTGATGCAGGATTCCTCTAATATCCATAGGATACATCAATATTTGATCAAATTTGGGCCATGATACAAATCTTAATAGAATGGGTAAATTAATAATAGTAAAGCACAATTTGTTGACCTCATTACAGAAACATTAAAATTAATACTAAACTTAGAGAAAGTCCAGAAAGTAGATAATAAAAACATTCTACCAAAGTGACAAAAATATCTAAAACTTAAAAATTAAGAAAAATCATGTATTATTATTATCAACTAAATTAAGCTAGTTAGAAAGATTGAAGTTTGTCTCTCCCTGCAAATCATAGCATCATAAATGCATCATAAACAAGAAAAACTGAAAATAAATCATTCAATTGAAGAGTATTTTAAAAGACAAAAAACCAAGGAGAATGGAAAGAGAGAATCATTAAAGACAAATGGAGAAATTAGAAGGAAAAAAGACAAATAATAAATATAATCAAGAGCTGTTTATTTGAAAAACAAAAAACTAGAGGAATCGTTAGTTAACCTAACAAAAGCAATTTAGAAAGAGATTCAATGAGTAGAAATAGTGACTCCATATGAGTGTTTCTCATGTTTCTTCTACCCTGAAGTTTCATCTATCTGCTCCTTCAGAAGATTTGGAGATGGCTAGCAGCTGGACTGCATGTGACCTTTGGGCCATGGGAGAGGTCTGAAAGGCAGAGCCAGCCTAAGGCTTGGGCTGAGATCAGTATGGATCCCAAAGCAAAACTTGTTAGATCTAATCAGTGAATTCAGTAAAATGGCATATACATATACATACATCAATGTAATATTGTTCAGTCATAAAAAAAGAAAATCTTGCCATTTTTAACAACACGGATGGAACTCGAGGGCTTTAGGCCAAGTGAAATAAACTGGACAGAGAAAAACAACTGCTGTATGATATTGATTATATGTGGAATCTCTGCTGGGGTCTTGGACCTAGTTCCAATGTGTGTGTGGTTTCCCACACTACCAACAAGGAATTCTTAGATACCAGTAGGGTGTTTGAGAATTCAACTGGATTCTGGAGGTAGCATTAGATTCCGCAGGTTAAGGGCTCACTTTTTCAAGTCTACTCCACCCTCCCCCATCCAAAGCCAACTCATTCACATAACAAAAGACATCTTTGTTGCTCTAATCACTTAGGAAATGCCAAGGGTTTTAAGAGCTTGATGCCAGGAACAAAGTTAAAGACCTAACACCAAATATATATTTCTTTTTATAAATAACATTGTTAGAGGAAGCACACTGATTGAAACCGCCCATGGTCAGGCACCATAGTAACCATTTGCATGAGTTGTTTTACGACAGGAGGTCCTGCTAAGGAACAGGGAACTAATAAGCCACCAACCACCACCAAAGGGAAGAGTTCTGGAAAGGTCAAAAGGAGACATCGCGTGTCTGTCCACTTCCCAGAATCCCTCTTGCTAGCATCCATCTTGGCTGAACGATGCATGCGCCACCAGGAAAGACTCTGAATTAGAATGATTGGCCAAAGACCACCTGGAAACTAATCCCATCACCATAAAACCCGAGACTGTGAGCCAAGGGGCAGAGCTGTTTTCCTGAGTTCCCTTACCCTACTGCTCTCCACCCAGGAGCCCTTTCCCAATAAAATCTCTTGCTTTGTCAATACATGTGTCTCCTCAGACAATTCATTTCTGAGTGTTAGACAAGAGCCCAGTTTTGGGCCCTGGAAGTTGTCCCCCTTGCTGCAACAACAATATTATAGAATCTTAAAAAAACAAACTTAGAGAAAAAGTGATCAGATTTGTGATTGCCAGAGGCAGGAGGTGAGGGGTGAGGAAAATAGTTCATGAAAGTGGTCAAAAGATACAAACTTACAGGTACAAGATAAGTACTGAGGATCCAACGTACAACAGGATGACAGTAGTTAGCACTGCTGTATATTTGAAAGTTGCTTAGAGAATAAATTATAAAAGTCCACATCACAAGGAAACTTTTTTGGTGTATAACTATATGAGGTGATGCATGTCAACTTACTGTAGCAATCATTTTGTAATATATATTTATTGAGTAATTGTACTTAATGCCTTAAACTTATATGGTATTGTATGTCAATGATATCTCAATAAAACTGGGAAAAAAAAAGAATTTGAGACTATAAAAATATTCAGACTGTGCATCATCCACATAAATCATGTGAAGCAACCTGCCAAGAAAATAGCTTTAATTAGAAAACAAATGAATCAAAACATCTTCCTATCATGGTTGAAGGGGATGAGCAGAGGAAACAAGTGTTAGATAATGAACTTAAAAGTATATATGTGCATAAAGTTACAATGAATGTTATGTATTGGAAATGAATAATATAAGGTCAGGGCTTCCCTGGTGGCTCAGATGGTAAAGAATCTGCCTGGAGTGCAGGAGACCTGGGTTCATCCCTGGGTTGGGAAGATCCCCTGGAGAAGGAATTACAACCCACTCCAGTATTCTTGCCTGGAGAATTCCACGGACAGAGGAGACTAGCCGGCTATGGAGTCACAAAGAGTCAGACATAACACACACAATATACAGTCAAATAAAGATCTTCAAAATGGAGGGGACAGTTGCAAGGAATACTATACTATTACAGAAAAAAATAGTAATGAAAAGGTTTAAAAAAGGTTTATCTAAGAGTTTCATCTCATTGAGGTGTAGCAAGTAGGAAGTTATAGAGAAAAAAAAGTTTGTTAGTGGAGAAAATAGGAGTTTTTTTTGCTTTCAAGTAATAGTACAAAAATATGCTTTTCATTATGTTGCTAGGAGAAAGAAATGAGAGGAACTGATAAAAGTATAGTAATCTATTTAAATGGCATTTAAAAAGAACAAAACACAATGAAATAAGTAGATAAGTAACAAAATGAAATAATTAGATAAATCAGCAAAATTAAGGAAAAGGGAAACATGAACACAGTAAAAAACAGGAAATAAAGTTTGATGGAAGGAATAAAATACATATATTAGTCATTATGTTATATATGAAGAATTGAGTTCACTCACTAGAAGATAGATTGGCTCAAAAAACAAAACTGGCATATGACATTTCAAAGAAAAAAATAAGTGGTAAAGGGAAGGGCAAATAGATGATAGGCATACATAGGACAAATAAATTAAGAATGACTTGATGGATACAAGAAAGGATATAATTTATTTATAACAGCAAAAATAAGGGTAAAGATGGACATTATATCATAATGAAAGATGTAGTTTATGATAAATGTAATAATAAAGCTAGAAAACCCCTAAATAGTAGCTAAAGATAAAAATCAATATATTTACTGATATGATGATAAGTTTAGAAAATATAATTATATTAGAAGAATTTTATTTCAGCCTTTTTGAGAATTAGACATGACTGGTAGACAAAAATAAGAAAGGAAATTAATTAAATTATCTTTAAAACTTGACTTAGTGATTATATAAGATCCCTATATCCCTAGATATTATGACTTTTTTCATTTTTCTGTAAATTGGTTAAAATTAATCATATATTGTCTACAAAAGTGCATTTGAAACTATGGAAAGTTTTACTAAGCAAATTTCTGATCATATCCACATAAAGTTAGAAATAAATAAAGCATCATTGAAATATTAACTACCTGAAAATTAATAATTACTTTGTTAAATAATCCTTTGATAAGAAAGGAAATTAACTGAGAAGTTATAAATGATCTAGCAAACAAGGAAGAAAAAAAAAATGCTTCCTACCGAAGCCTAGCAAAGAAACTCACTTTTATTAGAAACACAAACACACATACACATCCAAAGAACAATAGAAGGAAGCTGTCAATGAGGGTAAAAGTAGAAGTTAATGAAATAAAAGACAAGGATAATAAAGTAGAAAGAATAAATCAATTCTGAAATTTGTACTTGTAAGTCGTTAATATAGTAGACAAATCTCTTGGAAATTTGAAAAGGAAGAAACAGAAGAGGTACATAGCCACAGTTGTTAAAGGGATCTTAAGATGGTAAAATATATAGATCTATGGGAATAATTTAAAAAGCATGAAATTAATTGTTTACTAGCAATATACAAACTAACAAAGGAATAAAGTGAAAATCTTGAATAATTCAATTAATGCTGACAAGATTCAAAGATTGCTTAATTTGCCACTGGAAATGGAACAAGGACCAGATGGTTCTACTAACTCTCAAGGAATAAAGAATTTCAACATTATTTAAACTATTTATAACCTCAGAAAAATCTGGAACTTAATTTATTTATAATGTCAACGCATTTTCAAACACTACTATGTTAAATGTGTGAATTGTAGTACACACACAAAAAAAGAAAAACTACTGGTCAAGTGCCACTATGAGTACAGAGGCAGAAAGTTTCAATAAGGTATTTATAAATAGCTCCAGCAGTGTGAGATGAGTGCAACTGTGGGGTAGTTTGAACATTTTTTGGCTTTGCCTTTCTTTGGGATTGGAATGAAAACTGACTGTCCCCAGTTCTGTGGCCATGGCTGAGTTTTCCAAATTTGCTGTCATATTGAGTGCAGCACTTTCACAGCATCATCTTTTAGGATTTGAAACAGCTCAACTGGAATTCCATCACCTCCACTAGCTTTGTTGGTAGTGATGCTATGCTAGCAAAGTAATGCTCAAAATTCTCTAAAATAGGCTTCAACCGTATGTGAACCGAGAAAATCCAGATGCTCAAGCTGGATGTAGAAGAGGCAGAGGAACCAGAGATCAAATTGCCAACATCTGCTGGATCATAGAAAAAGCAAGAGAGTTCCAGGAAAACATCTACTTCTGTTTCATTGACTACACTAAAGCCTTTGACTGTGTGAGTCAAAACAAACTGTGGAAAATTCTTAAATAGATAGCAATACCAGACCACATTACCTGCCTCCTGATAAATCTGTATGCAGGTCAAGAAGCAACAGTTAGAACAGGACATGGAACAACGGTCTGGTTCCAAATTGGGAAAGGGGTACATCAAGGATGTATATTGTCACGCTGATTATTTAACTTATATGCCCAGTACCTCATGAGAAATGCTGGGCTGGATGAAGCACAAGTTGGAATCAAGATTGCAGGGAGAAATGTCAATAACCTCAGATATGCAGATGACACCACCCTTATGGGAGAAAGTGAAGAAGAACTAAAGAGCCTCTTGATGAAGGTGAAAGAGGAGAGTGAAAAAGCTGGCTTAAAATTCAACATTCCAAAACCAAAATCATGGCATCCTGTCCCATCACTTCCTGGCAAATAGATGGTGAAACAATGGAAACAGTGAGAAATTTTATTTTCTTGGGCTCCAAAATCACTGCAGATGGTGACGGAAGCCATGAAATTAAAAGATGCTCACTCCTTGGAAGACAAGCTATGACCAACCAAGACAGCATATTAAAAAGCAGAGACATTACTTTGCCAACAAATGTCCATATAGTCAAAACTATGGTTTTTCCAGTTGTCATGTATGGATTTGAGAGTTGGAATATAAAGGAAGCTGAGCACTGAAGAATTGATGCTTTTGAACTGTGGTGCTGGAGAAGACTCTTGGGAGTTCCTAGGACGGCAAGGAGTTCAAACTAGTCCATCCAAAAGGAAATCAGTCCTGAATATTCATTGGAAGGACTGAAGCTGAAGCTGAAACTCCAATACTTTGGCCACCTGATGTGAAGAGCTGAATCATTAGAAAAGACCCTGATGCTGGGCAAGATTGAAGGCAGGAGGAGAATGGAACGACAGAGGATGAGGTGGTTGGATGGCTTCGCTGACTCGATGGACATGAGTTTGAGCACGTTCTGGGAGCTGATGATAGGGAAGCCTGGTGTGCTGCAGTCTATGGGATTGCTAAGAGCAGAATACAACTGAGCGACTGAACCGAACCAAACTAGAACTGTACCTGCAAATTTATAATGAATAGTTATTGAAGCCAGTAAGGGTATTTCAATACAAGGAAATTATCAAGGAGAATAAGAGGGGTAGTGGGAAAAAACTAGAAGCAAAGCTAGTTTCCATTGAATAAGGAATGTTTTAAAAATAAAGTTGTAACTAACTAATCATATATAGTGATTTAAAAAATTGAGTTAAACAGCTAAATATTTATGTATAATTATGTGGACATGGTGAACATTACAGATACACATGAGATTGTTTTTTTGGGTCCTTGCCCTTGTGAAGGACCATGTGAAGGCCATGTGAAGGAGGTGATGGGGAAAGGCTGCCTTGGGTGAAAGAGTGTAGGAGGGGCAGAGAATAATGGCAAGTAAAATGAAAATGAAGAGATGGTACTCCAAAGCTTCACATGCAGTATATTATTTCAGTTATTCATGTAAAATTATATACATAAAATAAAAAATTTGTTGTTGTTCAATTGCTAAGTCGTGTCTACTTCTTTGTGACCCCATGGACTACAATACTCCAGGCTCCTCTATCTTCCATTATGTCCCAGAGTTTGCTCAAGATCATGTCCAGTGAGTCAGTAATGCTACCTAACGATCTCATCCTCTGCCACCCTCTTCTCCCCTTCCTTTCAATCTTTCTCAATATCAGGATCTTTTCCAATAAGTCAACTCTTTGCATCAGATGGCCAAAGTATTAGAGCTTCAGCTTTATCAATAGTCCTTCCAATGAATATTCAGGATTGAATTCCCTTAGGACTGACTGGTCTGATCTCCTTGCAGTCTAAGGGTTTCTCAAGAATCTTCTCCAGCACCACAATTTAAAAGCAAAACTAAAAATAAGCTATCACATTAAAAATAAATGACAATAGAAATGAAGAAAAATGAAAGGAAAAATGCCTCTGAAAGACAATGGTTATATAGTCATAGATATTGAAGAAAGGAAAAGAATTATAATAAATTTGAGAAGTCTTCCAGTCAGGAGACAGAACCACTGTTATTCTAACAGAACATTTAATATAAAGAACTGTAAATCAGACATTGGAGTGCTGGAATGAAAAACAGGTCACTGAAGTATCATAGAGGCATTAAACACAGGAAGCAATTACCATCCTGAGGATGGAGGGACAAAGGGAAAATCTGATGGTGGTAAAATGTAGAAGCTTGAAGAAGAAAAACCCATCATGGAAGATCCAGAAATCTGAGCTGGGGTGCTTGTAGACCAGTGTTGGTACGTCTCAAGGGGTACATCAAGACTGATTTGGGAGCTTTGTGAAAATGCAAACTGGAACCAACTGTTATTGCTATTTAAAAAAAAAAAACCCAAATCTACTGCTATAGTGGTACTGATAGGAGCAGGAAGAAAAATAGAGACATTTTTCCATTGTCTCCTCCAGCTTTCTAGTTTCCCTCCAGGAAACTCTCTTTGTTGGCACAGCCTGACAGGGAGCTGGCTGGCACAGGGGAAATGGGTTTGACATATCCTATTTCATGTTGCAAAGAACAGAACAGTAGGTTTCAAGCTGTCGGACACCAGGAGATTTATGTCAATACATATGAAAATTGAGATGGAAGACATGATTTTTTTTTGAAGAGTATAAATTGCAAAAGGACCTCAGAAGTGGAACAAGAGCTTAACAAGGTTAAGTGCTATTAAGAAATTGAGTAAGTGCTTAAAGACTAACAGTTTGACACAAAAAACACACACACAAAAAACAAAATAAAAAAAAAAACCCACAGCTAAGAGTTTGACACAAAACACACAAACACACACACACACAAAACACAGCTCAGATGGTAAAGCATCCGCCTGCAATGCAGGAGACCTGGGTTCAATCCCTGGGTGGGGAAGACCCCCTGGAGAAGGAAATGGAAACCCACTCCAGTATTCTTGCCTAGAGAATTCCTTGGACAGGGGAGCGTGGCGGGTCATAGTGCATGGGGTCGCAAAGAGTCGGACACGACTGAGCTACAAAACATGCAAAACACACACACATCTACAAAGTTATAAACTCTATTAAACCTTCCAAGCATATAAAAATCTGGTGCTCTTTAAGTTACTCCAAAGCATAAATGTAAGAGGAAACTCTTCCCTGTTCCCTGTTTCCCTTCCTTCCATAGTGTAGCCTTATGCACTGGTTCTGATGCTCAGATCCAGCCATACCATCTCCTCCTCACAAGCCACTGTGGTTCCCTATTGCCCTCAGAAGAGTTTCAGCTCTTCAGAGTGTGATTCAGGACATGCACACTTCCTCCAAGTGACCCTCATGTTCCAGCCATGAAATTACTGGCCAAAACACACAAGACCTTTCTCATTTTTGATCTTTGAGCAAAATGTTTTCCTTGCCCCAAAGACCACCCTTTCTTCAAGCACCAGATCCAATGCCCTCACCTCCACCAAAGTCTTACCTTGCCAAGCAGAGCCTGGTTCCCTCCATGGATTCCTCCAACCCAGGTCCTGTCCTGTACTCTACAAAGCTCTGTCTCACTATTCCTCAACCCTTCCTCAACCTCCCTTAGGATCCCAGGAGACAGCATGAGGCTGGGCAGTGAGGGGGTCAGAGTGAATCAGTAACTTCCTGCATTGTGACCTCCTTCACTTATTATCCAACTCAAAGGGGTCTTGAATCAAGGCAGTTTGTAGAAACTGTGAATTGTCTAGATTCCAGCAGCAGCTCCACTAGGTATTCATCAAGATATTCGGTCAGTTGCATTCCAACAACATCTGCTCATCCTCTGTTGTTACTAGATACATTTATATTGATAAATAAAGTCAGATTTCTATTCTCTTTTCTTTGCTAAGATACTGCTATAAACTTGTATTAATAATGGGTTATGCATACCTAGGCTGGATTGATTAACTATCACGCATGCAGCAGTTCTAAATTCTGGTTGCACACTAGCTTCATGTGTGGAACTGTGAAAAATGCTGATTCCCAGTGTGCATACAAGACCAATTAAATCAGAAGCTCTAGGGGTGAGACCCAGGCCTCAGTATCTGCAGTAAATGCCTATGAAGCCAAGGTTGCAACGACTAAGTATAATCTTTACAGTAGGAGGATTTTCAATTTTAGAAGTTTAGTGACTATCAGCAGAAGATCAGCAATTGAGCTTGAAATAAACATTTTTAATAGTAGTCACTTAGTATTTTAACAATTTTAAATTATTTTCTTAATGTAGGATCTGTTAATAGCTTGAAACTTAACTGAACCAAACGTAGACGCCACAATCAGTATTTCGTGAAAGGAATATTTTAGTATTGAAATGAAAATTTGTTTCCAAATTTTGAGTTAAGTTTATAAGATTTCAGTTCAGTCCCCCTGTCGGGTCTGATTCTTTGCAACGCCATGGATGGCAGCATGCCAGGCCTCCCTGTCCATTACCAACTCCTGGAGTTTACTCAAACTCATGTCTGTTGAGTCGGTGATGCCATCCAACCATCTCATCCTCTGTGGCCCCTTTTCCGGCCTTCAATTTTTCCCCAAATCAGGGTCTTTTCTAATGATTCAGCTCTTCACATCAGGTGGCCAAACTTTTGGAGTTTCAGTTTCAGCATCAGTCCTTCCAATAAATATTCAGGACTGATTTCCTTTGGGATGGACTGGTTGGATCTCCTTGCAGTCCAAGGGACTTTCAAGAGTCTTCTCCAACATCACAGTTCAAAAGCATCAATTCTTCGGCGCTCAGCTTTCTTCATAGTCCAACTCTCACATCCATACATGACTAGTGGAAAAACCATAGCTTTGACTAAACGGACCTTTGTTGGCAAACTAATGTTTCTGCTTTTTAGTATTCTGTCTAGGTTGGTCATAGCTTTTCTTCCAAGGAGTAAGCGTCTTTTAATTTCATGGCTGCAGTCGCCATCTGCAGTGATTTTGCAGCCCCAAAATAAAATCTCTCACTGTTTCCACTGTCTCTCCATCTATTTGCAATGAAGTGATGGGGACAACAGAGGATGAGATGGTTGGATGGCATCACCGACTCAATGGACATGTGTTTGGGTAAACTCCGGGAGCTGGTGATGGACAGGGAGGCCTGGCATGCTGCGATTCATGGGGTTGCAAAGAGTCGGACATGACTGAGTGACTGAACTGAACTGAACTGATGGGACCAGATGCCATGATCTTAGTTTTATGAATGTTGAGTTTTAAGACAACTTTTTCACTCTCCTTTTTCATCTCCATCAAGAGGTTCTTTAGTTCTTCTTCACTTTCTGCCATAAGGGTGGTGACATCTGCATATCTGAGGTTATTGCTATTTCTCCTGGCAATCTTGATTCTAGCTTGTGCTTCTTCCAGCCTGCATTTTGAATGATGTACTTTGCATATAATTTAAATAAGCAGGGTGATAATATACAGCCTTGACGTACTTCTTTCCCTATTTGGGACCAGTCTGTTGTTTCATGTCCAGTTCTAACTGTTGCTTCTTGACCTGCATACAGATTTCTTAGGAGGCAGGTCAGGTGGTCTGGTATTTCCATCTCTTTCAGAAATTTCCACAGTTTGTTGTGATTCACACAGTCAAAGGCTTTGGCATAGTCAATAAAGCAGAAATAGATGTTTTTCTGAAACTCTCTTGCTTTAAAAAAAAATTATTTATTTATTTTAATTGGAGGCTAATTACTTTACAATGTTGTAGTGTTTTTTGCCATAAATTGACATTAATCAGCCATGGGTGTACATGTGTCCCTCATCCTGAAACCCCTCCCACCTCCTTTCCCATCCCACCCCTCAGGGTCATCCCAGTGCATCAGCCCTGAGCGCCCTGTTTCATGTATCAAACCTGGGCTGGTGATTTATTTCACATATGGTAATTTACATGTTTCAATGCTATTCTCTCAAATCATTCCACCCTCGCCTTCCCCCACAGAGTCCAAACAATTAAAGATCTAAATGTAAGACCAGAAAGTATAAAACTCCCAGAGGAAAACATAGGCAAAACACTCTCTTGCTTTTTCTGTGATCCAACAGATGTTGGCAATTTGATCTCTGGTTCCTCTGCCTTTTTGAAAACCAGCTTGAACTTCTGGAAGTTCATGGTTCACATACTGTTGAAGCCTGGCTTGGAGAATTTTGAGCATTACTTTACTAGTGTGTGAGATGAGTGCAATTGTGTGGTAGTATGAGCATTCTTTGGCATTGCCTTTCTTTGGGATTGGAATGAAACTGAAATTTCCAGTCCTGAGGCCACTGTTGAGTTTTCCAAATTTGCTGGTATATTGAGTGCAGCACTTCCACAGCATCATCTTTCAGGATTTGAAATAGCTCAACTGGAATTCCATCACCTCCACTAGCTTTGTTTGTAGTGATGCTTCCTAAGGCCTACTTGACTTTGCATTCCAGGATGTCTGGCTCTAGGTGAGTGATCACACCATCATGATTATCTGGGTCATGAAGATCTTTTTTGTATAGTTCTTTTGTGTATTCTTGCCACCTCTTCTGCTTCTGTTAGGTCCATACCATTTCTGTAGTTTATTGTGCCCATCTTTGCATAGTTTTTTTATTAAACACTTTAAATGAGCATTAAAAATATTATTTTTCTCTGATTTCAGGATCACAAAAAGTGCCTGGTGGCTCAGTGGTAAAGATCCACCTACCAATGCAGGAAGCACAGCAGATGAAGGCCTCTCCCTGCGTTGGGAACATCCACTGGAGGAGGAGATGGCAACCTACTCCAGTATTCTTGCCTGGGAAATCCCATGAACAGAGGAGCCTGGTGGCCTATAGTCCGTGGGGTTGCAAGAGTCAGACACAACTTAGCGACTAAACAAAATATCAGTATACACAATAGTTAATTTTATGTGTAAACTTGGCTAGGCCACAGTACCCAGATACTTGATCATACACCAGTCTAGATGCTACTGTGTAGGTATTTTTCAGATGAGATTAACATTTATTTAATAGACTTTGAATAAAGCAGATTACCCTCCATTATATGGGTGGGCCTCATCCAATTAGCTTATGACCTTAAGAGAAAAAGATGGGGTCTTGAGGAAGAGGAAATTCTGCCTCCACACTCCTCAGTCTTAGCCGCAACATCAGCTTTTTTCTGGGTCCCCAGTCTGACAACCTGTCTTGTAGATTTTGGACTCTCCATCCTCTATAATTATGTGAGCCTATTCCTAAAGATGAATCTCTCTCTTTATGTTACATACACATCATACTAGTTGTGTTTCTCTGGAGAACTCTTAATAATGCAGTATATTTAAATGGGAGGCAATTGTTATTATAGCTCAGTTGACAAGTCGTGTCCGACTCTTTCAGACTCCATGGACTGCAACAAGTCAGGCTTCCCTGTCCTTCATCATCTCCCAGAGTTTGCTCAAACTCATGCCCATTGAGTCAGTGAAAGTGAAAGCGAAAGCCGACTCTTTGCGACCCCAAGGGCTATGCAGTCCATAGAATTCTTCAGGCCAGAATACTGGAGTGGGTAGCCTTTCCCTTCTCCGGGCTTCCCTGGTAGCTCAGTTAGTAAAGAACCCACTTGCAGGAGAGCCCAGTTCGATTCCTGGGTTGGGAAGATCCCCTGGAGAAGGGATAGGCTACCCACTCCAGTATTCTTGGGCTTCCCTGGTGGCTCAGCTGGTAAAGAATCCACCTGCAATGCGGGAGATCTGGCTACCCAATCCAGTATTCTGGCCTAGAGAATTCCACGGACTGTATGGTCCATAGGGTGACCAAGAGTTGGACACGACTGAGCGAGGTTCCCTGCCCTTCTCCAGGTGATTTTCCCAACCCAGGGATTGAACCCAGGTCTCCTGCATTGCAGGTGGATTCTTTACCAGCTGAGCCAGAAGGGAAGCCCAAGAATACTGGAGTGGATAGCTGATCCCTTCTCCAGAACATCTTCCCGACCCAGGAATTGAACCAGAGTCTCCTGCATTGCAGGTGGATACTTTACCAACTGAATTATCAGGGAACCCCTTGAGTCAGTAATGCCATTCAAGCTTCTCATTCTCTGTCATCCCCTTCTCCTCCTGCCTTCAATCTTTGCCAGCATCAGGGTCTTTTCCAGTAAGTCAGGTCTTTTCATTAGGTGGCCAAAATATTCGAGCTTCAGCTTCAGCATCAGCCCTTCCAATGAATATTCAGGACTGATTTCCTTTAGCATTGACTGCTTTGATCTCCCTGCTGTCCAAGGGACTCTCAAGAGTCTTCTCCAACACCACAGTTCAAAAGCATCAATTCTTCGGCAGTCGGTCTTTTTTATTGTCCAGCTCTCACATCCATACATGACTGCTGGAAAAACCATAGCTTTGACTATACAGACCTTTGCAGGCAAAGCAATGTCTCTGCTTTTTAATACATTGTCTAGGTTTGTCATTGCAATTTTTCCAAGGAGCAAGCATCTTTTAATTTCTTGGCTGCAGTCACCATCCAAAGTGATTTTGGAGCCCAGGGGAAAAAAACATAGGTTTGACTATAGGGACTTTTGTCAGCAAAGTGACATCTTTGCTTTTTAACGTGCTGTCTATGTTTGTCATAGCTTTCATTCCAAGGAGTAAGTGTCTTTTAATTTCACCACCAGACAATCCATAAGGGACTGTTGTTTCTGCTTTGGCCCAGCTGCTTCATTCTTTCTGGAGTTATTATTAATTGCCCTCAACTCTTTCCCAATAGCATATTGGACACCTTCTGACTTGGGGTGCTCATCATCTGACAGCATATCTTTTTGCCTTTTCATATTGTCCATAGGGTTTTTGCAGCAAAAATACTGGTTTACTTTCCCTCCTCCCGTGGACCACATTTTGTCAGAACTCTTCACTATGACCCATCCATTTTGGGTGGCCATGCATGGCATGGTTCACAGCTTCATTGGCTTATGCAAGTCCCTTTGCCATGGACAAGGCTGTGATCCATGAAGCAGGGAGACACAATTAAGCAACTCTAAAAACAATGTTATTCTCATTTGCAACCCAAACCCTATCCCTAATGTTTTCCAGTATAAATACAAATTAAAATTGGTAGACTTTTTTCCTCTTGTCAAAAGTATGAGATCAATGTCTCTACTCAGGATATTTGCTATTTTGGGGGACATGTAATGCCCAATTCTCAAGGTATCTGTTTTGCCATCAAGGAGAGCTCCTAGTTTTAGGCAGTTTGTGGCTCTGAGTGTTTTTTTCCCAGAGGGTAATTTTCAAGGCTTGGCATAAATATTCTAATCCATTTTAGGAAGAGACTAGGAGTCAGGGATTGCTTAAGTTTGTTTTGCTTTTTAAATATTTGTGTTTATTTTGTATTTTCTTGTTGTGTACTCAAAAAGTTTCCAGTTATTCGCTATTCTGTTTAGTCTTAAAAGGAATGCAAAACTATTCCAGTTACAAAGGTAATTACACTTCTGTTTACACGAAACAGTAAAAAGGATGAAGCAAATTTACATGAGGACATGAAGTGGGGAAATGAATATACTTTGAGTTGAATCTGTTTTTTAACTTTGGGATCTTCTGAATAAAAGTTTTGGTGCCTTTGATCAATCACTTAACTAATTACTTCCATTTTTCAGTCCAGTTTGTTTTCTTTCAAGGAGCGTTTCTCAAACTGGTTGAACCATACCTTCTTTTGATGTCTTAGGCAGTTTGGGATGCTATAACAGAATACCATAGAAGGGTGGCTTATAAACAACAGGAATCTATTTATCATTGTTCTGGGCTGGAAGTCTAAGATCAGGTTTGCCAGTATGGTTGGGTTCTGATGAGGGCCCACTTCCTGGCTCTTGGTGAGCTGTATTTTTGCTGAGTCTTCACATGTTAGGAGGGGCAAGGGAGCTCTCTAGGTTCTCTTTTATAGAGGAATTAATCCTATTTATGAGGGCTTCACGTTCATATCCTACCATTTACCCAAGGCTCACATCCTAATACCATCACCTAGTACCATTAGGTTAGGATTTCCACATATGAATTTTAGGGTGCATAAATATTCAGCCTATAACACATACTCTCTTTTGCTCACTATGTAAACCTTACAAACCACTCTATTTCATTCCACCTACTTCTTCTGGGGCTATACTTCACAAGTTGAGAATCTCTGTGGTTGGGGGAGAGAGAAAGATGATAAAATCAAGATAAATCTGGGAATTCTGTCAACCTTTATTTCCTATAGTTTGTATTAAAAAGAAAACGAATTATTTTCAGATGGATGTGTTTTGGGGATGCCCATCACTTACCAAAGGCTGATACCTATAATGTTTAAAATTTCAGAAGAAAGATTTCCTAATAATCTCAGCCTAGGATACAAGCCATGTTTAGATAGAAAATATTTGCTAGCAATCGATTAGATTGATCTTTCTCTGTACAAAGATTTAACACTCCAAGACACAGTAGTTTTGCCTCCCTCTCTTCTCCACCTTTAGGATAGGAGGTTTTCCCCCTCTTCTTATCCTGTCCCATATCCAGCCACAGTACCTGGCAAAAGAGAAGGTCCGCACAGCACTAGCTTAAGTTCTTACGTTAGAGGAGGAGGAATATTGTCAGGAAGTGCCTAGTGGATCTCAGAACTGCGGAAGGCAGAGGGAGGAAAGAGAACCAAGAAGATAGCTCTGCAGAGAGCTGAGGCTAGGAGGTGTGATCCCTGGGTTCTGAACCACCTGCGGGTATTTGTTGACCATGCAGGTTCCTAAGCCTTCTAAACCTGAGTTTCTGAGAAGGCTTAGAAATCTGCATTTGAATCGGTTCTATTGAGATGGATGAAACTGGAGCCCATTATACAGAGTGAAGTAAGCCAGAAAGAAAAACACCAATACAGTATACTAATGCATATATATGGAATTTGAAAGATGGTAATGATAACCCTATATGCGAGACAGAATAAGAGACACAGATGCATAGAACAGTCTTATGGACTCTGAGGGAGAAGGTGCGGGTGGGACGTTCTGGGACAATAGCATTGAAACATGTATATTATCATATGTGAAACAGAACACCATTCCATGTTCTATTCATGAGACAAATGCTCAGGGCTGGGGCATTGGGATGACCCAGAGGGATGGGATGGGGAGGGAGGTGGGAGGAGGGTTCAGGATGGGGAACACATGTAAACCCATGGCTGATTCATGTCAATGTATGTCAAAAACTACTACAATATTGTAAAGTAATTAGCCCCCAACTAAAATAAATAGATTTATTAAAAAAAAAATACCTGTTTGTTAAAAAAAAAAAAAAAGAAATCTGCATTTTATGAAAGTGTTATTTAAGAAACATTTGTCTAAGAGTAAAGCAAGGTAGAACTCAGCATATGTCGATTAAACTAGATAAATCACTCCTTTCTGAAGACTATGATTCTTTAAAGTTAAAGTCTCATCAACCATCTTCCTAATTCCACTCGTATGCACAACTAAAAGTCTTTGTGTGTGAGTGAGTGTGTGTGTGTATTAAATAACCCTCTTTTCTATGCTATGCTATATGTGGCATAGTAGGAAAATAACTTCTGATTATTTAAGAAGTTGAATCTTGATGCCCTAAAAGTCAGAAACTTTACATATATTCAACATTCTTTGTTGGTTTTATTTTCTCAAATACTGTCTCTCATAATGTTATTTCCCTTATTTACCTGTTCCTGGGAATGATGCAGAATGGATAAAGCAGATGTGTCTCATTTTTTCCTTCATAAATTTATGCATTTTGTGTTCTCCAGTTTCAACGCTAATGCTGACTTTTTTGCAAGTAAAATAATTAATTTCAAAATATTTTTAAAATTTTACTTTTGCCAAACTGACTCTTTTCAGAAAATTGCAAACATTTCTTTAAGAAAACATATATTAAGCATATTTCTTTTTCTTTAAAAATTTTAAGTAATATTTTTCCTTTCAAATCCTGGTATTATAGTTATTTTAAAAATCTGAAAAGCATAAAGAAGTAAATTAAAATTACCTGTAAATTACATCATAAATAGACTTTCAACATGCATTTTTATTTGTATGTCTATGCATATACATATATGCATACATTACCCATAAATATTCCCATATTACCAAACATATATAGTAACGTTGTAATGTACTATAAAAAATACTGATTCTTTTTAACTACCAGGTGATGGGCATTGTTACACGCCACTTAAAGTCCTTCTGAAGTATTATGTTTGTATGTGCATGCTCAGCTGCTCAGTCATGTCTGACTCTTTGTGATCTCATACATTGCAGCCCACCAGGTTCCTCTATCCATGGAATTTTCCAGACAAGATTATTAGAATGGGTTGCCATTTTCTATTTCAGGGAATCTTCCCAACCCAGGGATGAAAACCTTATCTCTTGTGTCTCCTGCATTGGCAGGTGGATTCTTTACTCCTGCATCACCTGGGAAATCCAAAGTATCACATTTAGTGACTATATAATATTCCATTACATAGTTTTTTTTTACACATTTCCATATAAAGATATAATTAGATTTCTCAATATTGTAACAATTAAAGAATGTATTAGATTCAGTTCAGTTCAGTTCAGTTGCTCAGTCGTGTCCAACTCTTTGCGACCCCATGAATGGCAGCACGCCAGGCTTCCATGTCCATCATCAACTCCAGAAGCATATTAAAACTCATCCATCGAGTCAGTGATGCCATTCAACCATCTTGTCCTCTGTGGTCCTCTTCTCCTCCAGCCTTCAATCTTTCCCAGCATCAGTATCTTTTCAAATGAGTTGGTTCTTCGCATCAAGTGGCAAAAGTATTAGAGTTTCAGCTTCAACATCAGCCCTTCCAAAGAATATTCAGGACTGATTTCCTTTGGGATGGAATGGTTGGATCTCCTTGCAGTCCAAAGGACTCTCAAGAGTCTTCTCCAACACGACAGTTCAAAAGCATCAATTCTTTGGTGCTCAGCTTTCCTTATAGTGCAACTCTCACATCCATACTTGACAATTGGAAAAACCATAGCTTTGATCAGATGGACCTTTGTTGGCAAACTAATGCCTCTGCTTTTTAATATCCTGTCTAAGATGGTCATAGGTTTTCTTCCAGGAGTAAGCGTCTTTTAATTTCATGGCTCCAGTCACCATCTGCAGTGATTTTGGAGCCCAAGAAAATAAAGTCTCTCACTGTTTCCATTGTTTCCCCATCTATTTGCCATAAAGTGATGGGACCAGATGCCATAATCTTAGTTTTCTGAATGTTGAGCTTTAAGCCAACTTTTTCACTCTCCTCTTTCACTTTCATCAAGAGGCTCTTTAGTTCTTCACTTTCTGCCATAGGGTGGTTCATCTGCATATCCGAGGTTATTGCTATTTCTCCTGGCAATCTTGATTCCAGCTTGTGCTTCATACAGCCTGGCATTTCGCATGATGTACTGTGCATATAAGTTAAATAAGCAGGGTGACAATATACAGCCTTGACGTACTCCTTTCCCTATTTGAACCAGTCTGTTGTTCCATGTCCAGTTCTAACTGTTGCTTCTTGACCTGCATACAGATGTCTCAGGAGGCAGGTCAAGTGGTCTGGTATTCCTATCTCTTTAAGAATTTTCCACAGTCTGTTGTGATTCACACAGTCAAAGGCTTTGGCATAGTCAATAAAGCAAAAGTAGACATTTTTCTGGAACTCTCTTGCTTTTTTGATGATTCAACAGATGTTGGCAATTTGTTCTCTGGCTCCTCTGCTTTTTCTAAATCCAGCCTGATCCTCTGGAAGTTCACGTTTCACCTACTGTTGAAGCCTGGCTTGGAGAATTTTGAGCATTACTTTACTAGTGTGTGAGATGAGTGCAATTGTGCAGTAGTATGAACTTTCTTTGGCGTTACCTTTCTTTGAGATTGGAATGAAAACTGATCTTTTCCAGTCCTGTGGCCACTGCTGAGCTTTCCAGATTTGCTGGCATGTTGAGTGCAATGCTTTCATAGCATCATGTTTTAGAATTTGAAATAGCTCAACTGGAATTCCATCACTTCCATTAGCTTTGTTCATAGTGATGCTTCCTAAGGCCCACTTGACTTCGCATTCCAGGATGTCTGGTTCTAGGTGAGTGATCACATCATTGTGATTATCTGGGTTGTGAAGATCATTTTGTATAGTTCTTTTGTGTATTCTTGCCACCTCTACTTAATATCTTCTGCTTCTGTTAGATCCTTTTCTGTCCTTTATTTTGCTCATCTTTGTATTAGGTGGTTGTCTCAAAGGCCTCTGTGAGTCTATATCTATTATCATGATGTGTTAGAATTATTTCCACTGTTTCCCAGTAATAGCAATCTTTGGAAAGCAAAGGCTATAAGTAATTTTATCTCTAAAGCAGAATTTTTCAGCCTGTGCACTACTGACATTTTTGGCTTTATGGCTGTATAGGTCTTTATTGTGGAGTGCTGTCTTGGGCATTGTAGGATATTTGGCACCATCCTTTGCCTCTACTCTGATGTCGGTAAGCACCACCCACCTTCTACTTAGTGTGGGGGAACTATATATACTAGGTTGAGAACCAATGTTCAAAGCAGTTGGTGTTGAGCTGTCTGTACTCAGGAATCCATGCAAGCTGTGTAAATGAGTTTGCCTCTCAAGTGGGCCCTTGAAAGATGAAAAAATAAGTTGGAAAACTACTGTTAATGAAGTTAAACTCATGTTTATGAGATCTCTTTGAGCAAGGTCATTATCTATATATGTTATGTACCACATAAATCCAGGTGCTGCCATTCAAAGCACCTCTGAAACTGTGATATCAGCTGGAGTTAGGCAGAACTCTGCTATAGCCCTGGGACAGTCACCTGAACTGTAGTCTCTCCTCTTTTGACACTGCTATATCTAAGTGTTCTAATTTCAGTGAGTCTTATTCTTGAAAATTTATTAATACTGACTGAAACTTCCTTTCACATTTTAATGTGTGATTTTTTTTCACTATGTCTCACATAGGATGTGCTTAGTTAAAAAAATATTCCCTGGATGTATTTCTTGATGCATCTTAGAAGGCTTCATTTTAGCAAGTACATATCAAGATGTGTGAACCACTATTGGAGACACATACTGGAAATAAGACAATGTAGTTTTAGATATGGTTGGATAGCATCACCAACTCAATGAACATGAGTGTGAGCAAGCTCTGGGAGATTGTGAAGGACAAGGAAGCCTGGCATGCTGCAGTCCATGGGATTGCAAAGAGTTGGACATGACTTAGGGACTGCTGCTGCTGCTAAGTCGCTTCAGTCGTGTCCGAATCTGTGCGACTCCATAGACGGCAGCCCACCAGGCTCCCCTGTCCCTGGGATTCTCCAGGCAAGAACACTGTAGCAGGTTGTCATTTCCTTCTCCAATGCATGAAAGTGAAAAGTGAAAGTGAAGATGCTCAGTCGTGTCCGACTCTTAGCGACCCCATGGACTGCAGCCTACCAGGCTCCTCCGTCCATGGGATTTTCCAGGCAAGAGTACTGGAGTGGGATGACTTAGGGACTAAACAACAACAACTTAAAATATGGATCACAAAAGCTGGCATAAGTTAAATAAACAACGTATACACTGTCCAATTAAATAACTTACTAATAAAAGGACAAACCGTTAAGGGAGGGAAGAATTCTGACAGACAGTGTTAGAAAATGAGTCTCAAGATTTGAATAGAAATTACAGGATGATTAGAAATTTCTTTTTAAACATTTTGATAGTTTAGAATGTTTGTATAAAATTTGGGAGAAGGTAAAGAAAAGCTGAGGAAATGTTATGGTGATAGAAACTTGATGATTGGCAACAATACTAATTCTTATCTGGGAATCTCCATCTTCTGCCTTAAGACTGGTCAGACTCCAGCATGGTCAGGAGTGAGGCATAAGACCCAACCCCTCCAAATCACTGCATTGCCTTTTCCTATAGCGACAGGTTGAGCATAGACATGGGATTCAATCAAAACCATCCAGAGGCAATGAAACTTTTGCTAACTTATATATTTTACGATAAGGGGAACCTAGATACAAAGCTACAGAGCACGTTCCAGGAACTAGAATGTGGTTGGTGAAGAGATGAATTATAAGAATGATGATTTACTGTAGATATTAAAAATTGTTACACAGATCCATTTTCTCCCACTCCTGTTCATTGTCCTGACTTACTATGTACCTACTGAGTATATGATTGTAGCACGAATGTTCAAACTGTTAAAAGGCCAACTGAGGCACATTGAAAATTTTAAGAGTTTATTTGATCAAAAATTGATTCAAAATGGGCAACATGGAACTCAAAGTGGTTAGGAAGGTTACACCCATAGTAGCTCAGGGAGGAACTTCTACAGAGAAAAAGTGGAAGAAAAGCAATGAAATTATTTGAAGCTTCAATTAAGCTATGGCTTAAGTGTTTGTCTTAGTTGGAAAACCTTAATTGGCTGTTTGTGACTGGTTGTCTTTAGGTTTTGATTTCTTAACCTGGAGGCATTTACAGGATTAAGACTTTATTTTGCTTATTTGGCCGTTAAAGGTAATTAGACCTGCCTCCATGTAATGGCCTCCTTGTTTAATTTAAAAATATTTATCAGATAATTAAGTGAAAGATAAATTTTTTTAACAATAAAATAATTTTTTACAATATTGAATTTGATTCAGGTGTTCAGTTCAGTCGCTCAATTGTGTCCGACTCTTTGTGACCCCAGGAATTGCAGCATACCAGGCCTCCCTGTCCATCACCAACTCCCGGAGTCCACCCAAACTCATGTCCATCGAGTTGGTGATACCATCCAACCATCTCATCCTGCATCGTCCCCTTCTCCTCCTGCCCCCAATCCTTCCCAGCATCAGGGTCTTTTCCAATGAGTCAACTCTTCGCATGAGGTGACCAAAGTATTGGAGTTTCAGGTTCAATATCAGTCCTTCCAATGAACACCCAGGACTGATCTCCTTTAGGATGGGCTGGTTGGATCTCCTTGTAGTCCAAGGAACTCTCAAGAGTCTTCTCCAACACTACAGTTCAAAAGCATCAATTCTTTGGTGCTCAGCTTTCTTTATAGTCCAACTCTCACATCCATACATGACTACTGGAAAAACCACAGCCTTGACTAGATGGACCTTTGTTGACAAAGTAATGTCTCTGCTTTTTAATATGCTATTTAGGTTGGTCATAATTTTCCTTCCAAGGAGTAAGTGTCTTTTAATTTCATGGCTGCAATCACCATCTGCAGTGATTTTGGAGCCCCAAGAAATAAAGTCAGCCACTGTTTCCACTGTTTCCCCATCTATTTGCCATGAAGTGATGGGACCAGATGCCATGATCTTAGTTTTCTGAATGTTGAACTTTAAGCCAACTTTTCCACTCTCCTCTTTCACTTTCATCAAGAGGCTCTTTAGTTCTTCTTCATTTTCTGCCATAAGGGTGGTGTCACCTGCATTTCTGAGATTATTGATATTTCTCCTGGCAATCTTGATTCCAGCTTGTGCTTCTTCCTGCCCAGGATTTCTCATGATGTACTCTGCATATAAGTTAAATAAGCAGGGTGACAATACACAGCCTTGACGTATTCCTTTTCCTATTTGGAACCAGTCTGTTGTTCCATGTCCAGTTCTAACTGTTGCTCCCTGACCTGCATACAGGTTTCTCAAGAGGCAGGTCAGGTGGTCCGGTATTCCCATCTCTTTCAGAATTTTCCCGTTTATTGTGATCCACACAGTCAAAGGCTTTGGCATAGTCAATAAAGCAAACAATTAATCTCAAAAATATACAAGCAACTCCTGCAGCTGAATTCCAGAAAAATAAACGACCCAATCAAAAAATGGGCCAAAGAACTAAACAGACATTTCTCCAAAGAAGACATACAGATGGCTAACAAACACATGAAAAGATGCTCTACATCACTCATTATCATAGAAATGCAAATCAAAACCACAGTGAGGTACCATTTCACACCAGTCAGAATGGCTGCTATCCAAAAGTCTACAAGCAATAAATGCTGGAGAGGGTGTGGAGAAAAGGGAACCCTCTTACACTGTTGGTGGGAATGCAAACTAGTACAGCCACTATGGAGAACAGTGTGGAGATTCCTTAAAAAACGGGAATAGAACTGCCATATGACCCAGCAATCCTACTGCTGGGCATACACACGGAGGAAACCAGAATTGAAAGAGACGCGTGTACCCCAATGTTCATCACAGCTCTGTTTACAATAGCCAGGACATGGAAGCAACCTAGATGCCCGTCAGCAGACGAATGGATAAGGAAGCTGTGGTACTTATATACAATGGAATATTACTCAGCTATTAGAAAGAATACATTTGAATCAGTTCTACTGAGATGGATGAAACTGGAGCCCATTATACAGAGTGAAGTAAGCCAAAAAGAAAAACACCAATATAGTATACTAATGCATATATATGGAATTTGAAAGATGGTAACGATAACCCTATATGTGATACAGAATAAGAGACACAGATGCATAGAACAGTCTTATGGACTCTGAGGGAGAAGGTGAGGGTGGGACATTCTGGGAGAATAGCATTGAAGCATGTATATTATCATATGTGAAACAGAACACCATTCCAGGTTCGATGCATGAGACAAATGCTCAGGGCTGGGGCAATAGGATGGCCCAGAGGGATGGGATGGGGAGGGAGGTGGGAAGGGGGTTCAGGATGGGGAACACATGTAAACCCATGGCTGATTCATGTCAATGTATGGCAAAAACCTCTATAATATTGTAAAGTAATTAGCCCCCAACTAAAATAAATAAATTTATTTAAAAAAATTATAATAATAAATAAATTGACTACTGTCAAAAAAAATAAAGCAGAAATAGATATTTTTTATGTAAGGAAAAATGGAAAAGTTAAAGGTACAGTGGCCCTGGTTTAATTTGATGATCTTAGCATTAATGGGAAATGTCATTTGGGCTTATGCCTTTTAGTAAGAATTGACCATCTCCATGATTCTTATTTTCACTTTTGATCAAATGAGTGATGGGAAGATTAAGATTGAAGGGAGTCCAGTGATTATCAAAGGTAAGCAAGATGGCAAAGATGAATGCAAGGTATCTGAGAACTTGAGACTACTTGACGATATTTTCCCATCCAGCTGTATGGATAATAATGCAGCATGAATTTATAGTTCACTTGTGACAATATAGTAGACTTAAGAACAATAGAAATACTTGTAAAACTTTTAACTTTTCTGATTGAATGTCAGCATAATAATATTTGGATTGATTGCTTGATGCCAGTGAAATCTATGTAGTACATGAGGCCAAACTATGGCTCATGATGAAAGGGTGTGTGCTACAGTATGAAGATTATAGGAATCTGGAATCCTAGTTTCCAATCTTGATTTCACTACCAATATACTAGCTGACCTTGGTCCTTTATTCCCCAATACACATGTAAAATGTGGATTAAAAAAATCCAAGAAATTTTATGTGAAGAAAATATATGCAATGTTGTTTAATAAATGTGAGCTACATAGAATTAAAATTATTATGAATTATTTTTTTACATCAGTAAAACGGAATAAGTGACCAGTTAAGAGAATCTCTAAATAAATTTTCCTATACATTATGTGTTGTGACAATTTGATGTAGTGATTACAGAAAGAATTTTTTTCATGAGATTTCTCAGCCCCATTAGAAGGGCCCATTTGTTTTACATTATTCTTTTATTTCAGAATGGAAACAGCCAAAGTATCATGGAGCCAAAGAATGATGTCATAACTCTGAGTATTACTCTGTACACTATTTCAAATTAGAATTAGCCATTTAATCACAGAATTTCAATTCTGGAAGGCAGTCTTTAGATTATTTTGTTCAACAATTTACAAATGAGGAAACAAAAGATGAAAGAAGATTTAATAATTTGTTATAGATCTTCCAGATGTCCTTGATTTACAATTTGATTATGATGGTATCTCAGCTGGTAAATAATCTACCTGCAATGCAGAAGACCCCAGTTCGATTCCTGGGTTGGCAAGATCCCCTGGAAAAGGGATAGGGTACTCACGCCAGTTATTCTTGGGCTCCCCCGATGACTCAGATTGTAAAGAATCTGCCTGCAATATGGGAGACCAGGGTTCAATCCCTGGGTTGGGAAGATCCCCTGGAAAAGGAAATGGCAACCCAATCTGGTATTCTTGCCTGGAAAATCCCCATGGAAAAAGGAGCCTGGCAGGCTACAGTCCATGGTGCTGCAAAGAGTCAGACATGACTGAGCGACTTTCACACGCACACACCACAACTCTCAGGCAATTATGTCACCAATGGTCTGTCAATTTTGTACTGTGTTTTCAGTAAAAGGAGCAGATTTGAGGTAGCATTTCATTGATTCCTAGAATCTAACAAATTGATTGGACAGAAATCATAGATGGAACAGGCTACTTTTCAGAGGTTTGTGCTTATCTTACTCAGATCTGATTCTAATTTTTAAAAAATGTGTAGTGAATGTTGAGAAAAGGGTTTCCTTGTGCAACGTTGGTGGGAATGTAAATTGGTGCAGCCACTATGGAAAACAGAATGAATATTCCTCAGAAAGCGAAAAATATGGCCCAGCAATTTTACTCCTTGGTATTTATCCAAAGAAAACAAAACACTAATTAGAGAAGATATATGCACCCCTATGTTCATATTGCAGCACTATTCACAATATTAAAGACATGGGAACAACCTAAATACCTATCAATAGATGAATAGATAAAGAAGATGTGGTATACATACACAATGAACCATTACTCAGCCATAAAAGAATAAAATCTTGCCAGATGCAACAAACTTGGATGAACTTAGATGGTATTATGATAAGTGAAATAAAAAAGACAGAGAGACAAATACCATATGATATCACTTGTATGTGAAATCTAAAAAAATAAAAAAGGAGAAACATAACAAAACAGGAACAGAGTTATAGATACAGAGAAGAGACAGTGGTTGCCAAGTGGTGGGGAGAGAAAAGAAAGTGGTGAAGGAGGTGAGGAGGTACAAATTTCCAGCTGCAAAATAAATGAGTCATGGGCATGAAGCATCCAGTGTGGGGAATATAGTTAATAACTATGTAATACCTTTGTATGATGACATATCATAATAAGACATCATGGTGATCATTTTGAAATGTATAGAAATATCAAATAGCAATAATGTGTAATGAGAACCAACATAGTGTTGTAGGTCAATTATACTTCAAAAACAAATAAACTCAAAGAAAAAGAGATCAGATTTGTGGTTACCAGAGGTGGAGGGTGGGGTTGGAGAATGGAGGGAGAGGGAATTGAAGGCAGTCAAAGTTGCAAACTTTCAGTTGTAAGATAAATATAGGATTGCAATGTGAAGTGATAAATATAATTAACTTTGCTGTATGTTATATAGTTGTTAAGAGAAAAATCCTAAGAGTTCTCATCAGAAGGGAAGAGTTTTTTTCTATTTAATTTTGTATCTGTATGAGTTGATGGATGGTCACTAAACTTACTGAGATAATCATTTCATGATATATGTTAGTCAAATCATTATGGTGTACACTTTAAACTTATACAGTACTCTATGTCAATTTTGTCTTAAAAATTGGAAGAAAAATTATAAATTTATAATGTGAGTCAAAATTTTGCAGTAATTAATTAGGGGTCTTTTCAGATGTCAGAAATTATGTTAATCAACTTTAAGCAGACACTCTCTACATTTTCCATTGCTTAAAAACTATGGGTGAACCAGAAAATTACTAGAGCTAATCAATGAATATAGGAAAGTTGCAGGATATAAAATTAATGCACAGAAATCCCTTGCATTCCTATACACTAACAATGAGAAAACAGAAAGAGAAAATAAGGAAACAATCCCATTCACCACTGTGATGAAAAGAATAAAATACTTAGAGATAAATCTACCTAAAGAAACAAAAGACCTATATACAGAAAACTATAAAACACTAATGAAAGAAATTAAAGATGACACAAATAGATGGAGAAATATATCATGTTCATGGATCAGAAGAATCAGTATAGTGAAAATGAGTATACTACCCAAAGCAATCTAGAGATTCAATGTAACCCCTATCAAGCTACCAGTGGTATTTTTCACATAACTAGAACAAATAATTTCACAATTTCTATGGAAATACAAAAAACTCAAATAGCCAAAGCAATTTTGAGAAAGAAGAATGGAACTGGAGGAATCAACCTGCCTGACTTCAGAGTATACTACAAAGCTACAGTCATCAAGACAATATGGTACTGGCACAAAAAGAGAAATATAGATCAATGGAACAAAATAGAAAGCCCAGAGATAAATCCACGCACCTATGGACACCTTATCTTTGACAAAGGAGGCAAGAATATACAATGAAGAAAAGACAGTCTCTTTAACAAGAGGTGCTGGGAAAACTGGTCAACCACTTGTAAAAGAATGAAACTAGAACACTTTCTAACACCATACACAAGAATAAATTCAAAACGGATTAAAGATTTAAATGTGCCAGGAGCCAGCTCACGAGTTCCCCACTCATGACAGGGTCATGAGAAAAAGGACTGATTTGAGCAAGGCTTCTCAGGCCTCAGGGATTCTCAGAAGGCTGCCTCAGCGCTCACCTTAAAGATATTTGTCTTTCTGATGTTTACTATAATAAACCTCTTCTTATTTTCTATGACTTAGGCAAAAGGCCTTTCCTGATTCCCTTCCAAAAAAGATCATTCTGAAACTTCAAATCAACAAGGCCCCTGAACGGTAGCATCCTAAATAAAATTATCTGAGATATAGAGTATGCTGATCTAAATTCCTTTTGCTAACATATTAGTTTGTTTAATAAATGTACCTGTGCCTTTGGAGCTAATGTACATAACTGCTCCCTAGTAATAAAACCGCATTGAGAGCCTCCGCACAGAAAGCCCCTATGGGCACAAAACCCTTTACAGGAAAAAAGGCTTATTAGGAAATACAAAAAATATTGCTTTGTGAAACTGTTACTTAATCTATAGTTACTCACTATGTTTTTACTCTTAACGTATTTAGCCTATATAATGAAAGCATAATAGTTAGGGATTTATAAAAATGGAAGTTTAGCTTTAATACAAATAATAAGACAATTGTTGATTTAACTGATGATTCTTACTTAGAGCTAAATTTTAGCTTGCTGTTCTTTGACTTTATGGAGCTACATTCTTTTCTGTTAAGCTCAAGGCATAGAGTAAATTACCAAAAACAGGTTTTACCTTAAAACTTCCTGTTGATAAATTCTTTCCTGATATGCTCAATACAAAAGTGTTCTAATTGATCAACCTTTTTCAATGGAGAGTCACAAGGTGTTAGCAGGCCACCAGGCCAGAAGATGATGTAAACAAAATGAGGCTTTTTGTAACTAAAGACATGCAAACGGCTTCGATGAGGGTTGAAGCTGCTGGCCCATTGAGCTAACTTGATAGGCCCATTAAGATATACCCCTTAAGCTAAGTTGGTATGTCCCTTAAACTAAGTTGGTATGTCCCTTAAGCTGAATTGGTATGACTCTATACTTTACATTTGTTTCTATATACCACTAAAAATATAAAAGCTGTCTTAAAAAACAATAAAGTAGAAGACACTTGGAAACACTAAGACTCGCTGTGTCTTCTCATCCGTAGTGCTGACGCCGTCCATCCTGAGGGAACTCTGGACCCGCTGGAGCTGGACTCTGGCATAAATGTGAGACCAGAAACTATAAAACTCCTCGAGGAAAACATAGGCAAAACACTCTCTGACATAAATCACAGCAGGATCCTCCATGACCCACCTCCCGGAATATTGGAAATAAAAGCAAAAATAAACAAATGGGACCTAATTAAACTTAAAAGCTTTTGCACAATGGAGGAAACTATAAGCAAGGTGAAAAGACAGCCTTCAGAATGGGAGAAAATAATAACAAATGAAGCAATTGACAAAAAATTAATCTCAAAAATATACAAGCAGCTCATGCAGCTCAATTCCAGAAAAATAAACGACCCAATCAAAAAATGGGCCAAAAAGAACTAAACAGACATTTCTCCAAAGAAGACATACAGATGGCTAACAAACACATGAAAAGATGCTCTACATCACTTATATCAGAGAAATGCAAATCAAAACCACAATGAGGTACCATTTCACGTCGGTCAGAAAGGCTGCTACCAAAAAGTCTACAAATAATAAATGCTGAAGAGGATGTGGAGAAAAGGGAACCCTCTTACACTGTTGGTGGGAATGCAAACTAGTAGAGCCACTATGGAGAACAGTGTGGAGATTCCTTAAAAAACTGGAAATAGAACTGCTATATGACCCAGCAATCCCACTGCTGGGCATACACACTGAGGAAACCAGAATTGAAAGAGAAACGTGTATCCTAATGTTCATTACAGCACTGTTTACAGTAGCCAGGACATGGAAGTGACCTAGATGTCCATCGACAGACAAATGGAAAAGAAAGCTGTGGTACATATGCACAATGGAATATTACTCAGCCATTAAAAAGGATGCATTTGAATCAGTTCTAATGAGGTGGATGAAACTGGAGCCTATTATACAGAGTGAAGTAAGTTACAAAGAAAAACACCAGTACATTATACTAACACATATATATGGAATTTAGAAAGATGGTAACTATGACCCTGGCCACCTCATGCGAAGAGTTGACTCATTGGAAAAGACCCTAATGCTGCGTAAGATTGTGGGCAGGAGGAGAAGGGGACGACAGAGGATGAGATGGTTGGATGGCATCACTGACTCGATGGATATGAGTTTGGGTAGACTCCGGGAGTTGGTGATGGACAGAGAGGCCTGGCATGCTGCAATTCACGGGGTTGCAAAGAGTCAGACACGACTGAGCGACTGAACTGAACTGAACTGAACTGAACGATGACTCTATATGTGAGATAGCAAAAGAGACACAGATGTAAAGAACAGTCTTTTTGACTCTGTGGGAGAAGGCAAGGGTGGGATGATTTGAGAGAATAGCATTGAAACATGTATATTGCCATATGTGAAATAGATTACCAGTCCAAGTTTGATGCATGAAACAGGGCACTCAAAGCTGGTGCACTGGGACAACCCAGAGGGATGGGGTAGGGAGGGAGGGGGGAGGGGGTCGGGATGGGAGACACACGTACACCCATGGCTGATTCATGTCAATGTATGGCAAAAGCCACCACAATATTGTAAAGTTATTAGCCTTCAGTTCAAATACATTAATTTAAAAAATTATGGGTGAATATTTCCAATAAGACCCTGGAGAAGACCCTGATGCTGGGAAAGATTGAAGGCAGAAGAACAAGAGGGTGACAGAGGATGAGATGTTTGAATAGCATCACCAATTCAATGAATATGAACTTAGGCAAACTCCAGGAGATGCTGAGGGACAGGGAGGCCTGGCATGCTGCAGTTCATGGTGTCACAAAGAATCACATATGACTTTGTGACTGAACAACAGAACAACAATTTCCAGTAAGACCTGAAGTTTTGAAAATACAGCAGTGTGGAGGAGAGCAAGATTTAAAGGGAATAGAGGAAGGAAGGAAGAAAGTAAATAGAGATTGAAGGGAAAAGGAAGGAATGATACAGGTGATGTTCTTGTTCTTCCTCCCAGATCCTTTTTACTTGATCAGGAAGCCGTCTTCCAGCTGTGCAAGTGTCTATGGAGAATTGTCCTTCACTGATCTGCTAATACTTGACGTTGCATGTCTCCTCATCTCTGGGGCAGCTAATGACTGACTGATACAAGGTACAAAACCTCAGTCATCTTGCTTCAAGGTAAGACAACTCTATCAGTGAAATATACAGTCCAGACTAGCCTCTAGCTGAGGTCATGTGCTTGCTGGCTTTTTCTCATTTTCTAGCCCTCCCTCTGTCTCATAATAGGTTTTTCCT
Organism: Okapia johnstoni; assembly: GCA_024291935.2. Lineage (NCBI taxonomy): Eukaryota > Metazoa > Chordata > Mammalia > Artiodactyla > Giraffidae > Okapia > Okapia johnstoni. Next base: position 140,550,275 of record CM044308.1, read on the forward strand.
AAAGAGAACTTTCAAAATATCTCATATGTGCTTGAAATCCTGTCTCAGGCCCTGCTTCTAGGGAATTCTGCTTAAGATGTATGCATGGGTGCTCAATCGTGTCTACTCTGCAATCCCATGGATGTAGCCACCCAGACATTTCTGTCCATGGATTTTCCAGGCAAAAATACTGGAGAAGGTTGCCATTTCCTCCTGCAGGGGATTTTGCCAACAAGGGATTGGATCCGCATCTCTTGCATCTCCTGCATTGGCAAGCAGATTCTTTACCACTGCTCCAGCTAGAAATTCCTCTACTTAAGATAGAGGAAGAAAAAAAAAAGTAGAAAAATAAAGCAACAACTCAACCTTGCTAATCAACCTTGAGAGCCTCTTATGATACCAATCACCCTAAACTGCAACACCTGATTTTTCTGTCACCCTAATTTACCAGTGAACCTAGGCTTGTTCCAAGCACCTTTAAAATTTTTCACTGAAAACTCCATCAGTCCAAGCACCAACCTGTAGCAAATGTGTTGAGCTCAGTTCTACTGTCAAATATAGATTTCCCATGAAAATCAGACAAAGGAGAAGGAACTAGGGAAAGAACAAACTTGATTTCCTTGCTGAAGCATATTGACTTCATTTGTAGGGATTAGTGATAGAATAAATAGAGGTTGTTTTTACTTTATTCAGTGCATTTGAATAAATACAATTATACTTGTCATTCATGAAGGTTAAAAAAACTCAGAGTCTTTATCCAGACAAATGGTATTCATGCTGATTAATAAAAGGAAGTTACAAGGTCTAACATGATGAAGCACTATTTGACATTCTAAGGACATTTACCAAACTTATTCCACTAAACAGAGAAACAACAGCATGTGTGTGTGTGTATTGGAGATGGTGGTGGTGATAGTAATGGTGGATCAGGCAGAAAAATGGCTTCATGGCCAGAACCTGTGAATAGGCTGTTACTAGGCAAAGGGGGTCTTTCCAGCCAATCAATTACTTGAAAACTCTGTATGCCCAGGTTATCCAGGTGGGCCAAAAATAATCACAAGTGTCCTTCCAAGAGGAAGCAGGAGGCAAAACAGGGTTAGAGTAATGTTATATGAGAAAGAATTGACTGTCCAGGGCACTGCTACCTTTGAAGAAAGAATGGCGCCATGAGCTAAGGAATGCTGGCAGTATGTACAAACTGGTAAAGAGCAAGGAAATAGATTTTCACATAGGACTTCAGAAGGAAAGGCCTGCATCAGACTTCTGACCTACAGAACTGTAAGGTAATAAATTTGTGTTGCTTTAAACTGAATTTATTGTAGTTTGTCATTGCCACATATCACTAAATATCTGTTTCATTTAGGATATCAGCTACCGATATGAAAGGACAAACAAACAACACAGAACAACCCTGACAGTATTTTCTTCTGTTATCCTGAGCTCATTTTACTGAAATATACATTTAAAAAGTAGAGAATACTCTTTGAATTAAGGGAAGTAAGCGAAAGAAAAGGGGAGAAAAACCCCGAAAAAACAAACAAAAAGAAACAAAAGCAAAGAGTCTTTATCTTCTGAAATGATTACCTGAGAATACAGCTCGAATTATCAGTGATGTGTTTTCTAAACACATGTCACTAGTTTGTTTCTTTAGTTGCACACGGGGTTCAATTATAAGACATGCTGATATCCCAATGGAAGCGAGGAGGAATGGAGTACAAAGTTTGGGAATACAAGGCTTCCCCATTAGAAAAGTTGTTAAACAAGTTAAAATCTCCAAACAAATGCAAACTTAATTGTCTCTGATTATGGTCCCCACAAAACTTGGAAGGGTAGGTAATACTTGTTGATGGTATCATATGTGAAATAACATGGTTGGCTTAGAAACTGATTTTAACTTCTTTCTGTCTTTTTTTTGGTCAAATTTCTTCTGTTGATCAGTCGCTAAGTCGTGTCCGACCCCATGGACTGCAGCACGCCAGTCTTCCCTGTCCTTCACTATCTCCCAAAGTTTGCAGATTTGTTCCATCCCATAATAATTCTCCTGTCCCCAGATGAGGTCTCTGGTAGGCCAAAGGGAGGAGAAGTAACAGGCAGGAAAACTCTTATGTGAGCTCAGGTGGCATCTGATGTTGATTTTCTTGATCCTTTCCTATTGTTTGAAGTGATTCTTCTCTGGGTATTTAGTGAACTACTCTATTATTTTTTGGAGGCCCCTTCACATAAGTAGTAAGTCTCCCTCATCTGTCTAGTTGTGATTCCCATTTAGCTTCTGCACTTGCCTCTATACCTTCAGCCTGCCTGGATGAGATTGTCTCGATCATTGTAGAAAGCCCTCTTGGACATGATTCAAAACATCTATGGGTTACCTCTGTTTCCCAGGCGGCCCATGCCTTGTTCTTGGGAAATCTGGTCCCATGTCCCATTGTGTGCTGTTCAGTAGCTTCCCTAACTAGTTCTCTACTTTGTCACTACAGGCTGCTTTGTCCAGATTCCTACTGCTTATACAATCAGGCTTGAGTTGGAAATTAGATTGCATGTCCTCAAACTCCAGGGGAATTATGTCAGACTCCTTAAGAAATTGTCTCCTTGAAACCTTGTTCACTTGACTTGGGATCAGGGGCAAATTCTCCACGTGCCCCCACATGCCTCCTTCAGCTCACTAGCAATGGTTTCCAAAGAAATTCTCTTCCTCTTTTCTGATGTGTGTGTCTCTCCCACTCCCTGTAAAAGCCAGAGATGAGTGGGATCTAAGGTTAGTTAAAACTGATACACAAACAGCTCTCTTGCAGTCCTGCATAGGTGCTTTCACACTTCACATGGGAATATCAAAGTCATTGACACCCACTGTCCGGGACCTCAGTAGAAACTGAGACAGAAACAGTCCCATTCAATATGCTATTACTATGGTCACACTTGTAGGTCCTGGAGACAGCACAGCCAGTGGCTAAAGCTGTAGAAAATGAGAGCCAGGCCCTGGAGGTGAGGCAGCTGGTAGGAATAAAGCAAAATGTTGGAATAAAGTAAAAATAGGCTGACTTTCAATGCAGGATTTCAGAGTCAAAAGAGGTCATATAGTTAGACATGTAGAGCAAAAACTAGTTCTAAGTCTTGGGCAAACAGCAGATCTGGGAGCGAAAAATCTGTAGACTGATATCCAGGCTGTTGATGGCAACACTTCTCACTGGTTGTTAATATATTACATGTGTTCTTACTGCTTCAAGCTGAGTTTGCTCATATAGTATTAATGAAATGTATTGAGCACCTTAATTTTGCCAAGATGCTGTGCTGGGGAAGGAGCTAAGTGCTCCTAAGTGAAGTATCTCTGAGGCCAGGCAGAAGTAGATGACATTGCTGCTCTTTTGACCTTACCTTTTTGGATTCGTCCATTTGTTCTTGTCATATTTGTAAGTGTTTGCACTTTAGAGGGAGCAAAAGCAGACAAAAGTGTTTAAATCAAATTACGACACTTGTAAAAACTTAGATAAGATTTGTGTAAGAACTTGAAAACAAAATGAGGAAACTAGAGTTATCTTGAATATAAATTGTCAGTGTTTTATATGTATGAATAATTAAATGTTTTCCAAATTATTTTTTTAAATTATTGAATCATAAAACAATGAGTTTATTTGCTTTCTCAAGAATATCAGGCACTAAGAGAAGAGCATTTTTTCTTGCTTTAGCCTTCTTAGATTTCTTCCTATATTGTTTTAGTGTTAGCTTTATTTCTAGACTAGCCTGAGGCAGAAGGCCAACTGTAATCTGAAAGAGATCAGTCACAGTCTTTGGTGTATTAAGAATATGTTCATACTAATAGATTTCCTCTCAGGGTATCTCACATCACCAATCCTGAGCCAAGTTTAAAACGATATGTACAATACTTTGAATACTGAGATTTCATGGAAGCAAATGTGCCAGTCCATATATGTGTATGTTTTTGATTGCTGTTACTAAGTGGGTTTAATTTCAGTGAGTACAAAGGTGGCTATTTTTGAGTGTCTATGAATTGAAATACTGCTGAGCAACTAAGCCTCTGATAATTTTCACTTTTTGTTGCTGTAGGCATATTGCATATCAATGTATTTTTTTTCCTAAGCTAAGTTTTCTGGGGTGAAAAGAGACAAGAGAACACCGGGTAATTCAGTGCTGAGGTCTGAGATAAAGGTTGGATTTTTTTACATCCATTCTTGGAAACAAAACTTATAAATTTTTAAGATTGGATGGGGCTTTAGAGATCATGTAATCTGATCATCTAATTTTACAGACGAGGAAATTACAGCCCAGTATAATGAGGAGTTGACCTCTATTTGGCCAAATACAGTTTGGAATATTATTAATATTCAGAATCACTTTTAAAATGGTGAAAGCTAGAGATTGTCATAAATAACAATGCTTATTTGAAAAAGTATCATTGTTTAAATGTGATTAGGGTCACATAGAAAGATCAAATTTTAGATTAACAATAGTTTATGAGTTATTTAGTTGATGGTGTTAGATCCAAAGTAGTGAGTTTGAAATTGGCAGCTGGCTCGAAGCTGTCAGTTTTCTTTCTCCTCTGTAGTGTAATTTTATTTTTTATTTTTATTTTTTTTTATTTTGTAGTGTAATTTTAAATCGAACATTTCTAAAGGTAAACAGACGATCTAATTATTTGAGCTCTGGAATAAGAATCAAGAATGTGGTGTTACATGTAAAAGTTTGACAAAGACTGCTATTTGACTGATAACATTATTATGTGAATGGGTGAAGTTCACTGTCTTGGACCCTCTTTGTTTGGACTGAGATGGTTTGTAATACCAGGAAGCTGTCTGGAGTAACTGTACAAATCACTTTCGGTCCAACTGAGGTACCATTAACAAGGAAGGCAGACAATCATGGCAGGATATTGTTTACCTTATCCTGGGAATTGACACCTGGATACTTACAAGTGGAAACTGAGCCTAATCATTTTATCATATCTTATCTTTTACAGTTACCTTTTTATTATAGCTAATTTACAATGTTAGTTTCAGGTGTACAACATAGGGATTTGATATTTTTATAGATTATACTCCACTTAAAGTTATTATGGGGCTTCCCTAGTGGCTCAGTTTGTCAAGAATCTGCCTGCTTTGCAGGAGACCTGAGTTCGATCCCTGGGTCGAGAAGATCCCTTGGAGAAGGAATGGCAACCCACTCCAGTACTCTTGCCTGGAGAATTCCATGGACAGAGGAGCCAGGCAAGCTACAGTCCATGGGATCGCAGAGTCAGACACGACTATGCGACTAACTTTCACTTTTCACTTTTCAAAGTTATTATGAAATATTTACTATATTCACTGTGCTGAATATTACCTACTCGTATTGTAGATTTTATACCTATTAATCCCGCTCCCCTATCTTGTCCTTCGCTCCAGCCCTTTCCCCACTGGTAACCACTGGGTTTGTTCTCTGTACCTGTCAGTCTGTTTTGTTGCATCCATTTATTTTTCATTTCCATATGTAAGTGAAAACACACAATATTTGTCTTTTTCTGACTGACTTCAGTTACCATAAACCCTCCAAGTCCATCCATGTTGCTGAAAATGCAAAATTTCATTCTTTTTTTTGGACTGAGCAGTATTCCATTGTGTATATATTACACATTTTCTTTATCACTTCATCTATATATGGACACTTAGGTTGTTTCCATATCTTGGCAATTGTAAATAATGGTATTATAAACATTAGAGTGCATGTATCTTTTCAAATTAACATTTTCAAAATATTTTTGGATGTATACCCAGGAGTGGAGTTGCTGGGTCATATGGTAGCATTATTTTTAGTTTTTTGAGAAAACTCCATACTGTTTCCCATAGTGGCTCCACCAGTTGGTACTCCACATGCATTGTATGAGGGTTCCCTTTTTTCCGCATCCTTGTCAACATCTGTTACTTGTGTTCTTGTTGATGATAGCCTCAGGTGTGAGGTCATATCTCACTGTGCTTTTGATTTGCATTTCCCTGACAATTAATGATCATTAATTGAGCATCTTTTCATGTTTCTGTTGTCCATTTGTGTCTTCTCTGGAAAATTGTCTATTCAAGTCTTCTGTTCAATTTATTATCAATTTTTTTTTGATGTTAAGTTATATGAGCTGTTTATACATTTTGAATATTAACCCCTTATCAATCATGTCATTTGCAAGTATTTTCTCCCATTTGGAAGGCTTTCTTGTTTTGAGGATGGGTTCCTTTGCTGTGTAGAATCTTTTAAGTTTAATTATATGCCATTTATTTATTTTTGCTTCTGTATCCTTTGCTTTAGGAAATTGAACCAAAGAAATATTGCTACAAGTTATGACAAAATAGTGTTTCACCTATGTTTTCTTCTAGGTGTTTTGTGATTTTGGTCTTACATTTAATTCTTTTGAATTTTGAGCTTATTTTTGTATGTGGTGTTAGAGAATGTTCTAATTTCATTCTTTTACATGTGGCCTGACTGGTTCCTCTTTTATATTTTCTAGTTCTTCATTGAAATTTTCACTATGTTCATCTATTCCTTCTCCAAGTTCAGTTAGCAGTCTTATTACCATTGTTTTGAACTTTTCATCAGGTAAATTATCAGATAAGAGCTGGGACTTCTGTGTGCAACAGCAGTCACCTCCCTATCAGGGTGGAGTATGGCCCCTGGAGGTGGAGCAAGAGGCCGTGAGGGAGCCGGGTTTCTTCAGGCTGTCATAGCAGTATTTGCTTTGGTTGGGGGCGTGGTTGGGGTCTGAGGCCTGGGAGCTGCACTTCTGTGATGGTTTCACTTTTCCCCAACTGTATGTCCCTGGTTAGAGGTTAGGTGCAGCCCGAGGGGTTGGAGCCACACTGCTGAACTGGTTTCACTCCCTCCCAAGTGTGCACATCGGAGGAGGGAGGAGGCAATGGCAACTCACTCCAGTGCTCTTGCCTGGACAATCCCATGGACAGAGGAGCCTGGTGGGCTGCAGTCCATGGGGTCGCTAAGAGTCGGACACGACTGAGTGGCTTCACTTTCACTTTTCACTTTCATGCATTGGAGAAGGAAATGGCAACCCACTCCAGTGTTCTTGCCTGGAGAATCCCAGGGACAGGGGAGCCTGGTGGGCTGCCGTCTCTGGGGTCGCACAGAGTCGGACACGACCGAAGCGACTTAGCAGCAGCAGCAGCAGCAGCAAGTGTGCACATGGACATTTGTGCTGGCAATGGCAGTCTCTGCCCTGGTCAGAGGCAGTGCTAGGGCCAGAACTGGCTCTGTTCCCTTCACCTTAGTGGGGAGCAGTGTTGGAACAAGAGGTGCTGAACCAGGTGCCTGGTCTGTTTGCAAGTTTGTGCACATGCCCTTCAAGCTTGGAGTCTCAATTTCTTATAGCCCTCTGGTTAGCTTCACCAGTTTTCAAAGCAGCTATGGAGACTCATCTTCTAGGAGTTGGACACCAGGGCTGGGAGGTCTAATACATACATTGAACCCCTTGCTCCCCAGGGAGGATAGCCAAGCTTGTGATATCCCCTTCCTCTTCTGGGTTCCCTGCCAGGGGTGCAGATACTGACTAAAACACTTCTCTTCTCTACCAAACTCCATACGTATCTTTCTTTAGAAAGATTTAAAGCCTTGGTTGTCTTATGCTAGTTGTCAGGTGGATTTCAGCAATAGTTAGTCTATGTGTAGGTGCAGTTTAGAGGTTCTCATTTGGGGAGGTGAGCTCAGCGTCCTCCTCCTCTGTCATCTTGATTCTGAGATCTCAGTTACCTTTCGATTTCTCTAAATCAAGAATTGCTTTCTGCAAAAAAGAAGAGTGTTTATCTACTTTTTGTTTAGCTACTGTGTTTATCATTTGTTTTTATCACAATGGTAATCGTTCTTCTGATTTTACTCTGACACCTCATATGTCCCAAAGCATAAAGATTTTTAAGTCGTTGTATGGAAGCGTGGCAGTTTTGTAATTCTATTCAAGATTTTATGAGCAATAAAAGATTCTAAAATATTCGGCTCCTACTATTGTACATGCTGTCATCTGTGCTATTATACCTTTGTGACAGATGCTAGGACTATATGCTTTGTGCTAGCATAGATTGATTTTCTTTCAGGCCTCTACCAGTTCCAAAAAATGAATACTGTACTAAAAATATAAGTACATTGGGAATATTTATAACCTGACAAATTCATATACAGATAAAATAAATGAATATATCTAAGAAGGAACTGAAACTGCCTTCTTTTAAGATATTTTGTTGAAATATTTGATATCACTAACACAATTTTGTACTTCTTGTGACATTTGATAATCAGTACAATGCAAAAATATGTGAATATATCTTGACAGTCTGTTGTGCCTTTAAAATGTAAAACCATTATTTGAAGCAGTTGCTGGTATATCTTTTAGTTTTTTAAGACTTATAATGATAGACTGACTACAGGATTTTTCTAAGCATGTACTTGCTTAATTATCAGTACATGGTCTTGCTCAGGGAGATGAAACTCACAGCACATGCATACATAATGATGCAAAAAGAGTTTTTAAAGAAACATTTACAACAGAAAAGAATTATAAGTCTGAGTACTTTTCATATGCAAGGAAAGTACTATGTATTTTCTTCATGAAGTATTATGTTCTTCATGTATATTGTCTCTTTTAAATTTGACAACACCCTTGAACTTAGGAAATTTACACTTGGCTTTCAGGTGAGAACTTTGAGAAACAGAAATGAAATAGCGTGACTAGCTAAGTCATATGGCATGTAAAGACATAGGCAGATTTATAGTTCAAGTTTACCTGACTTTTATGCAGGTTTGTTTGTTTGTTTTACTTGTATATGATGCTATCTTACTAAACTCTTAAGTTCTATAAAGGGTTTACCATAGTATAGTCTGCCTTTAGTTCTAAAGTAGGCACAAAATTGGGGTTCTGTTGGGCAAATTAAACAAAATCACTATAATGTTATGCTTTTATTCTGTCCTTGTTAATAAAATGGATGTGTGAGTTGATTACTAAATGTATTTACATTATATCCATTCCATTGGGATAAAATTATAAAGAAAGATCAGTTTTAATATACCATTAAAATGTAAGTGCTTTTTCAGAGTTAAAGATAACATAAGGAACGTAAGAGAATGGAGCTTCAGGAAAGAATTCACAGATATGGTAAGCTGTGTACCAGGCCTTAATGATGAGTTACAATTTTCCACATTCAGAAGGCTTGGGTATAGAGGATATTTGAGGAAATGGAAAGGTATGGTTTTTTTTTGTTTGTTTGTTTGTTTTTTACAAAAGGCTTTGGATATGTGGCAGGAGCATTGACTACATGGAATGACTGTGGGAGAGGGGCCCCAAAGCCAAATTGCATTGAAAGACCTTTTGTATCAGACTATGGAGCTTTTAACAGGGAAGCGACATGATTCGTATTATTTTATAGAAAGGTTTTGAGAGTAAAATTCGTTAACACTAGAAGATACTGTTCAAAATGGTTAGGATGGTACTGTGATATACCAGCCAAAAAATGCTGAAAGCCTTAATTCATACACTACTTAACTTTTAGTTATGCAACAGGCATTGTGATATCTGTTGGGGATTTGAACCATTGACCAAAAGAAGAGAGGTAATTAGACCTATGTTTATTATTTGCCTGGGTTTCTACCATCTTATTTGACTTTTCTACATTTTGACTTCCACATTTTCTAAGATAACATTACATTTGAAAATAGAGTATTTCTCTAGCAGATTTTATTTATGATGCAAGTGTAGGGTATAGTGTAATGGAGAATATAGTCAGCTCTACAGTGTTTGAGAAATAGATGGCAGAGAGGTTTCATACATTATGTCATGCTTGATCTGACATATGGGAGCAGGTTCACTTCAAACAGAGAGAGGTAAAAGCAAAAGCATACAGGCATGGTAGGAGCCAAGAATGACAAATAATATAATATGCTTGAACTACAGAAGTAATAGGATTCTCATGTGTCAGTTGTTTGTGGACTTTGGATGAACAAAAGGGGACTCATGAAATATATACATTTTACCATTTTGGGTTTTTATTTGAGCATGTGGTCATCTAATAGATTGTGGCCATAAGTGAGGGAGTTACATGTGCTATTTAACTGTAGCTGGATTCTCATCACTGCTAGTGATGTTCTGAATGTTCATCTTTACTCATCACAGTGGCTGTTTAAATGCTTCCACTTTTCTTAAACTCCGGTCTTGCCTGGCCCAATCTCTTGTAATTATGGCTTTGAAGTGGGAGTCATCTGACAAGGGATAATGTATCTTCTTATCTCCTAGCTTCAAGGCTCCTCTTCCCTTTGGCTGTCTAATTCCCATTCCACATTCTCCTTTTGATCTATTACTCCATGAAACCACACTTTGGAAAAAAGAAATTTACTGTTACCAGTTTTTACCCCTGACCTCTTGTAATCTAGTTTTCTTTTACAGCTGTTTTGAAATTAATCTTTTTGTAAATTCCAGGATGAGTGAAATTTTTTCAGTCCTTCTAATTTTTAGCTCCACTTTCTTGACTCTTCCTTCTCCCTTAGCTTTCACACAGCACAACCTGCTTATTCTCTGATTATTCTTCTTTTGACATTGCATCTTTTCTTTTTATACAGATTCATTCTCAAAGTTGTTTCCTTAAGTAAATCTCTTTCTCTAGTTTTTCTTCTAAACTATTTTTGCATTATTGATGTCTACCAAATCAGGATTTCCTAGTGTCCAGATCCACAGCTCTAAGTTTCTACTTATACAGTGAAAACAACAATAATGATAAAAAAAAAAAAACTTCCATATACTGTTAGATCTTTTACAAATAAGCAATATTTAAGATTCTGCTCTCTTCATCCTGTTAGAGGACCAGCACTTTCCCAGTTATCCATAACTAATAAGGTAAACTATTCTCCTTCCTTAATGTCCCACACTTAATACTACCAACTGAATGGAGAGACAATCTCTTCCATTGAACTTATTTTCTCTTTTCATTCTTATTGCTCTACATTGGCTCAAGCTCTCATTTTTCCTTGTCTATAAAAGCATAATACCATTCTAACTGTTCTCACCTTTATCCTTTGGATATAATAAAACCAGACTAATTTTAAACCAGTAGGAAAATAATCCCACCACTTCCTTGGTGATAGAATCTACAATAGCTCCCTATTTCCTACCAAATTTAGAAGAAAAACCTCCAGACTATAATTGAAAGTCCTCTATTATATTTTATACTCTCCTATACAAAGTAAATTTTCTACTTTATTATTTTTAAAGTAGACCCTTTATTCATCTCATGGATAATATATTACTGATCTATTGATGCATAGCAAGTCATAAACAGCATAAAATAGCATGCATATATTACCTTCCATTTTGTGTGGTTTAGGAATCTGGGCATGGTTTAGCTGAGTCTACTCCATCACACTTTTTTATAAGACTGCAAATATTGTCCAAGGCTAGAGTCTCATTTGAAGGCTCAGCTGGGGTATGATCCCTTTCAAAGTTCATTTGTTTGTGTTTTTTGATATAATTAGGTTAGCAGATGTTGGAATGAGGGCCTCAGTTCTTTGCTGGCTGTTGCCTGGGGGCTACCTTCATTCTTTACCATGGGAGTTTCTTGAACGTGGCATTTTTCTTTTTCAATCAAAGCCAGAAAAAGAGAGAGAATTTGCTCTTTAATACATTCTAATCATAGAAGTGTCCTGTCGTCCCATCACATTTGTCATTTTCTATTGACTAGAAGCAATAGTTCGTACCCATAATCAAGAACACACAAGTTGGGGGGGAGGTAGGGATTGCACAAGAGTGTGAATATCAGGAGACAGAGGTCACTCGAGGTCATTTTAGAGGTGTCCTGCCTCAAAGAGATTGGATTAAGATATGAAGGTAAGCTACAAATGGATAGCAATTGTACTTTAGCCCCCGTGAGAGGTCATCTTGACAGAGAGTGGATAGGGAAAAAACCTTTCAATATATAGAGGTTTGGATGATGCACCTGGTTATCCAGTTTGTATTAAAGAAATAACCTGAGAATAGATGTGTATAGACTCATGCATACTCATATACATAGATATGTATATATTCCTATAGGCTGTATACATATAGATGTATATCTGGCTAGTGGCAAATGACTTGGAACCTGGAAGGAAGATTGGAATATTGAAGACAAAGATCTAGGGCAGAGACATTTGCTTGTACATATGAAAGTAGATGTGAAGTTTGAAAATCTTCATATCAAATGTTAATGCCAGTCAGAGAGCACCTAAGGGTAAGAAACACTAAAGAACAAAGTAAATGAAAATACTTGGCCATAAGCCAGACTTTGTCACTGGCCATCTTGGTGCTGGCATGATGAACAGATGAGTGAAGTGGCATGATGGTAGGATGGAGGCTCTGTATGAATCCAACAACATGGGTTCCAATCCACTGACACTGGTCTACCTACTATTGCCACAAAATATCAACCCTGTCTGTGACAGAGGTCAAGACTAAGTTCTTTATATGGCATCATCCCTTGAGGACAACTAACTGGCCACTTGGTGACAAGTAGATAATACCAATACTATCTTTCCTTCTTGGAAAGGCCAGTGATTAGCTCTGATAATAATAACAGACATTTCAAGAATAGATTTTCATTGCCTACCAGTTGGATCTCAGCCAGCACTATTATCGAAGTTAGGTTTACACAGTGTTTGACACACCAACAAGGAATCCTGATAACACTGTGTCCAGAGAACCTATTTCTATAGCACAGGAGGTATGGGAATAGGCCCATGACTGTCATGGTCCACATATAATGACAAATAGATGCAAGAATATTAATATTATGATGTAATCTGGCCCAACATGAGAACTTTTAAAGGTTTTTTTATGATTTGATAACTCCTGTTTGAGACTGTCAGGACTGTATTGCAGCTCAACTTCTTCTTCTGTCTAAACCAGCTGTGACCTTCCCACCTCTGCACAAGTACTAGTTCCAAGAACATTTCTTATTAAGCATTCTGCATGCTAAAGTTTCTCTCAGAGTATGCTTTATAGGGAATCCAACCTAGGCAGCCAACATGCTGGAAAAGATTTTATACTAAAAAGAAAATAACAACAGGGGACAAAGTCTTATTTCAAAGTATATGCTGGTATAAAAAGGTTCAAGGAGATATTTAGATCAATATCTTATGGAAACATTTATAAGATGAATGGGTTTATTAAATTATAGCTTTAACTTACAATTAGAGTTCTAAAATAAATTGAGTAACTGAAGTGAGATTTAGTTCCATTAATAGGCAAACCATTTCACTAACTTTGAGTGGATTTTTCTCAGTAAAAACTGCCAGCTATTGGAATCTTTAAAATTCCAGAATTGACTATAATTGGTTATGGCAGAATTTGTTTGAATGGAAATCAAAGAACTGATAAAATTCACAGTAGGGTATTATAAACATATAAGCACTTTGTTTTTTGGAAAACATAATTATTTGTGAGGTTTTTAGTTGATAAAAACGTAAGGCTCATTCCAAATAATGTGAAATAAGAATCTAGAAAGTCTATTTAGTCTTTTCACTAAATCTATCATCACTTTATATTTTGAATACTTGCTTTTCTATTATATTTGTCAAAATCTTTTCTATTTATCTCTTTCCTGATGCTAAGATAATAAATTTCCAACTTTGATAGCATTATTTTCTTGCCTGAAAGAAAAGTTTATTATTACTCACATCCCTCAATACACTTTCCCTGTTACAATCCAGTGAGTAAAAATATCTAAATCCCTCTGCACAAGCTCTTTTGAAATTATCTTATTTTATTTATTTGTGAACAGAGTGGCTAATTGTTTACAGTTTATGCATAATCTAGAATCAGGGGAAAAAGTCCCTTAAGGTGTCTGAGGTCATTTACATGCCTGTACTCAGAAAGAAAGCTCTTTGGGACTGGACTATGCAAGATAGCAATGCACACACATATGCACACATATCCATTAGGGATTGGTACTGACTGTTGGCTATGGTAACTCAGTTCTCCAATGGCCTCTCCATGGAGTCTTTCATAATTCAATTTTCTAGACTGAGATTTTTTACATGGTGACTGGCTTCCAAGGGAGCCAAAAGAGAAGCTCCTAAGACTTAGGCCTGGAAATCACACAGTATAACTTCCATCATACTACCAGTTAGGGCAAGTCACAAGGCTAGTCCAGATTTCTAGGGAGGGAACACAGATTTTACCCCTTGACTAAAAGAGTGGTAAAACTGTATGACTAAAGGGCAGATTTCACTGGAAGAATTATTATATCTATCTTTGGAAACAATCTATTCCTTTAAGATTGTAGAGACTGGCAGGATTTGCTATGATAGAGTTGTCAGGGGAAGGACTGTCTGAGCAGGTGAAATTAGACTAAGAAGTTGAATGAAGTGAGGGAATGAGAATATAAGAGAAGAAAGAATATTCTTGCTAAAGGAATATTGATCACAAAGGGCCTCGAAGTGGGAACAAGCCTAGTATGTTGGAGGAAATTCTGTAGCTTCTTATGATAATTTAGGCAAGAAGCAATTGTCTCCTAAACTATGGAGATATTTGTGAAGGTGGTAAATTATTTCATTAAGTGTTTTGAACTGATACCTAGACCTGATAGTATCACTTTTAGATTATGTGTTGATATGAAAGAGAACAATCAAAGATGATTTTAAGGTTTTTGATCAAAGTTTGGGAAAATGGTATTATCGTTTAATGAGTTGAGATGGAGTTCCTTGAGGTGGGAGGGAGCAGGCGTGTGTGTGTGTGGGTGTGTTAAAAATAAAAATTCAGTCTTGGCTATCTTACTTGAGATTCCTATGTTATCCAGGTGGATATGCTGAGTTGGAAATTAAAGATGAGTCTGAAATTTAGTAGCAAGGATAAAGCTAGGTATAAAAACTTACAACTGGTCAAATATGACTTAAAAAATAGAGAATTTGATGAGATCACCAAGAAAGAAGCTTTAAAAAGAGAAAAGAGATTTGGGGACTAAGTTCTGGAGCATTTCAGTATGTAGGGGTTAGGAAGAGCAGGAATATCTAGCAAAAAAGACTCACAAAGGAAGTAGCTTGTGCAGACTATTGACTAGGGAAACAGTGGTAGGAAAGCACAGGAGTGGGGGAATTGCAAGAAGGGAAATAACAGTGATGACAAGCAATACTGAGATGTTAAGGTGGATGAATACTGAGGTCTGACTATTGGATGAGTAAGATTTTGAACCTGAGCAGGGCTGTTTCAGTGGCGGGGTGCTTCTAGGAGAGGAAGTGAAAATAGTGTATATCAATAATACTTATAAGGTTTATTTTTTCCCCTGAAAATTAAAGCAAAGAAATGGGGCATGTTTTTTTTTTATATATGGGAATGATCCATAGGGAGGAAAAAATGATGGTGTGGGGTGAGGAGAGTGGGATGATGGCAAGAAGCAGTATTTGAGATTGTAAGAGAAATGAGAACAAATACTCAGGCAGACTGTTGGGTCTTAGGGATAAAGGCTTTTATCTACTCTAGTAAAGTGAAAAGTATAATTTGGGCTTAAAAACATTTAAGTTGGTAAATTTAATGGTGAAAGATTTAAAATTTTCTACTTGAAACTTTTTTTCTCAGTGAAAATAAAATCAAGGTGCTCAGCTAAGAGTAAAGTAGTAGCATAGGGTTTTGAAATTTTGAGAGAAGAAAAGGGTGCAATAATTTTGGATGAATGAAATGCAAATTGAATTAAAAAATTAGTAGTAACCAGGCAGTACTAACAGGCCATTTGAGATTTAGTGGTAATAAATTTAAGTAAGCCTGTATAGTTTTCTTCAGCTATGCACACAGTTACCTAGATGTAACTAGCAGGGGTAGAATGGGTAGCTTTTCACTACTGGGGTTTATCCAGGTGAGACGGAATGAAGGTAAGATAAGGGAGATGACAACCTCAAGGATATGCAAAAAAATAGTTAAAATGATGAATCATATAATGTAAGCAAGGTCAGGGTGGAGGTAGTGAAATCAGGATGGTGTTGGGAAGTGTAAAGAAGTAGAGTTAGCGAACTTTAAAATCCTATTGGAATGAGACTTTCAATGTTGTAAAAATCCACAATTTACTCCTTCAGAACTCTGAAGATGTGGCAGTCCTTGGAGGGGGCTACAATCAAAAATGACTGCGGCAACAGGAACCAAAGGTGGCAAGAGTCCTAGGATGGGAATGAGTGGACAATCCTCATTACCAGGATTAAACAAACTTCCAGCCTAAATAAGTGAAAGGATTATGGTTTAATTTAATTTCAGGGAAAGAAACCAATGGAGAATTTCTTACACACATAAATACACGTGTGTGTATATATATGTGTCGACATTTTTGGGAAGGGCAGTGAAATTTTGAAAGGGTTTGAAGGAGTTTTCCCTTTTAAAACCATTCACGGGTGCGATTATGGCTCTGCGAGCGGTGTGCAGCCTGCGTGCCATCTCGGCACCCAGCGCGCCCTGCTCGCTGCAGCCCTGCTTACTGCGGACGGGTGCCCTCCGGGCGCTGCGCACCGGCCCTGCTCTGCTGTCGGTGCGGAAATTCACAAAAAAACATGAATGGGAAACAACAGAAAATGGTGTTGTAACAGTGGGAATCAGCAATTTTGCACAGGAAGCTTTGGGAGATGTTGTTTACTGTAGTCTGCCTGAAGTTGGGACAAAGTTGAACAAAGAAGAGGAGTTTGGTGCTTTGGAAAGTGTGAAAGCTGCTAGTGAACTGTATTCTCCTCTATCAGGAGAAGTAACTGAAATTAATAAAGCTCTAGCAGAAAATCCAGGACTTCTCAACAAATCTTGTTATGAAGATGGTTGGCTGATCAGGATGACATTCAGTAACCCTTCAGAACTAGATGAACTAATGAGTGAAGAAGAATATGAGAAATACATAAAATCTATTGAGGAGTGAAAATGGAACCCCTAAATAAACTACTTTGAAACAACTTAATCTAGCATAGTTGTCTTAAATTAGTGGTGGACAGATATTTAAAAAGCAACTTTAGCAAAAGAAACTACTTGTAACAAAGTTTCCTGAAGAAACTTAACTTCCTAATGACTTCAGATAAACACTGTGCATCTTTTCTATAGCATCCTGTGATTTTTAGGCTAGGCTCCTGTTATAATATTCAGAATTTCTGAAATTATCTCTGTTAAAACTAATTACATATACAATGGAGAAAAGATAATCTCTTTAGCAAGTGGTGCTGGGAAAACTGGTCAACCACTTGTAAAAGAATGAAACTAGAACACTTTCTGACACCATACACAAAAATAAACTCAAAATGGATTAAAGATCTAAATGTAAGACTAGAAACTATAAAACTCCTAGAGGAAAATATAGGCAAAACACTCTCCGACATAAATCACAGCAGGATCCTCCATGATCCACCTCCCAGAATATTGGAAATAAAAGCAAAAATGAAAAAATGGGACCTAATTAAAATTAAAAGCTTTTGCACAATGAAGGAAACTATAAGCAAGGTGAAAAGACAGCCTTCAGAATGGGAGAAAATAATAGCAAACGAAGCAACAGATAAACAATTAATCTCAAAAATATACAAGCAACTCCTGCAGCTGAATTCCAGAAAAATAAACGACCCAATCAAAAAAATGGGCCAAAGAACTAAACAGACATTTCTCCAGAGAAGACATACAGATGGCTAGCAAACACATGAAAAGATGCTCAACATCACTCACTATTAGAGAAATGCAAATCAAAACCACAATGAGGTACCATTTCACACCAGTCAGAATGGCTGCTACCCAAAAGTCTACAAGCAATAAATGCTGGAGAGGATGTGGAGAAAAGGGAACCCTCTTACACTGTTGGTGGGAATGCAAACTAGTACAGCCACTATGGAGAACAGTGTGGAGATTCCTTAAAAAACTGGGAATAGAACTGCCATACAACCCAGCAATCCTACTGCTGGGCATACACACCAAGGAAACTAGAATTGAAAGAGATGCGTGTACCCCAATGTTCATCGCAGCACTGTTTACAATAACCAGGACATGAGTTGGACAGTGAAGAAAGCTGAGCGCCGAAGAATTGATGCTTTTGAACTGTGGTGTTGGAGAAGACTCTTGAGAGTCCATTGGACTGCAAGGAGATCCAATCCATCCATCCTAAAAGAGATCAATCCTGGGTGTTCATTGGAATGTCTGATGTTGAAGCTGAAACTCCAATACTTTGGCCACCTCATGCGAAGAGTTGACTCATTGGAAAAGACCTAATGCTGGGTGGGATTGGGGGCGGGAGGAGAAGGGCATGACAGAGGATGAGATGGTTAGATGGCATTACCGACTCGATGGACATGGGTTTGGGTAGACTCCCGGAGTTGGTGATGGACAGAGAGGCCTGGCGTGCTGCAATTCATGGGGTCGCAAAGAGTCGGACACGACTAAGCGACTGAACTGAACTGAACTGGAAGCAACCTAGATGTCCATCAGCAGATGAATGGATAAGGAAGCTGTGGTACATATACACAATGGAATATTACTCAGCCATTAAAAAGAATACATTCGAATCAGTTCTATTGAGATGGATGAAACTGGAGCCCATTTACAGAGTGAAGTAAGCCAGAAAGAAAAACACCAATACAGTATACTAATGCATATATATGGAATTTGAAAGATGGTAATGATAACCCTATATGCGCGACAGAATAAGAGACACAGATGCATAGAACAGTCTTATGGATTCTGAGGGAGAAGGTGAGGGTGGGACGTTCTGGGAGAATAGCATTGAAACTTGTATATTGTCATATGTGAAACAGAACACCATTCCAGGTTCTATGCGTGAGACAAATGCTCGGGACTGGGGCAATGGGATGACCCAGAGGGATGGGATGGGGAGGGAGGTGGAAGGGGGGTTCAGGATGGGGAACACAGGTAAACCCATGGCTGATTCATGTCAATGTATGGCAAAAACCACTACAATAGTGTAAAGTAATTAGCCCCCAACTAAAATAAATAAATTTATTTAAAAAAAACTAATTACAAAAATTATGTAATTCAAGGATAACATGGTCATCTTAAACCTTATATGACATTGTAACTTGCTTACAGCTATCCTTGGATTTGGGTCAAAAGGATCTTCCCACTAGTAATAACTGCCAGTGGAGAAAAGTTTGTTAGTTGTATAGCATCCAACGAAGAATATTACTATCTTAATTTTGCAATATACTGTGTTTGCTGGTGCTATTTTTATACAGTGAAGCAACAGCCTTGCAGGAGAATAAACAATTTAATAATAAAATATTCAACTTCTTAAAAAAAAAAACTAAATAAAACCATTCACGTATAGCTTAGGCAATTTACAAAATAATTAAAAAGCACAAAAGAAACAAGGCTTTACTGGCTATATAATGAGTGCAATCTGATACAGAGTATTAAGATATCCAAAGAAAGAAAGTCTCAATTTGATGTATGTTAGTTAGTCATGGGAGCCTTTTAAAAAAGTCATAAAGGCATATTTGGCAATTTCCATCCAAGCATTGCCCAGGAGAAAGGACATGAGGCCAACAGACTTTGAGTATATTGGCTCCTTTGGCAAGCCTATTCCTATTTTAAGATGAATTCATCAGTTGTCTGAGTCTAATGCCATTAAAATTTTGGATTCATCTAACTTCTTTGTTTTGATTCCCCATTTATTAAACAACCTTCGGATTATAATTTATCTTTTCCATGTTTGTGCCTTCAAGGACAAAATGTATTGCTCATATGAGTTTCAAGTATTTTAGTCCCTGTAACAATTATTTCACAATGTAAATTAAGTCACATTCTGGTTTCATTTATCTACCTCAGGAGCTTGGATAATGGGAGTTTGTTCTTGAGAAGTGGATTTGCTTTTAGGATGCTGACAAAATCAAGTTACTAGGCGTGTAAAACTGCAGGCCAATAAATCTACTCAGGTAAAGAATATCACTCTGTGAGGCTTTTTGGGAGGCAGCCAGCCTTTCGCTGGCAAACTCCATTGCAATTACTATGGACCTCATGGACATTTGGAACTCTGGTTCAAATTGTGCCTCTTCTGTGATGCCTTCTGCGGGCACTCCATCTACTTTTAACTGTCTGAGAGTGCATTTTATGGATCACACAATCTACTGGATTCACAGAGAGGCTTGCCTATTCACAAGTATAAGTTTCTCAGGAGCACTTGAGATTTCTTCTAGTAGGAAGGATATGTGACTGATGTCTATCCTTAGAATTGCCCAAGTTATATCTTCATACTTTTGGTCCAGAAGAAAAGGCTCTAACCACATTTTTCTTCAAAAATAGTATTTCAGGATTCTTACAGACCCAGTGTGCAAATTTTCTACTTTTGTGCAGAGGTAGAATGGTCTAGAATATGGGTAAGAACGCTCATCAAGATTTCTGATGTTAATGAAAACAGAAAGTTTGATTCCTGGCATGTGCTAGAAGGCTAAAATGGAAATATTTATCATCCAGTTCTCAATGAGAAAACACCTATGGTAGTTGATATTCCACAAGAATCATTTTTATCATTGTATATGAAAGTCTTGGAAGCAATGTAATTTATTATTTAATTAGGACACCTGAGACTGAAAGTGTATATTATTAATTATTCCAGGAGAACAGGTATAAATTATGACTGTCTTGAGTAGATGGAGTTGTATGATTACCCTTCCTAGAGTCCTGACTGATAATGAGCCAGAATGGTCAGTACAGTTTTACTGTTTAATAGCCATCATGTGCTACTCGGTCAGTGCCTTCTTTTCATGTTATGTGCTGTACTATTTTAAAAACATTTAAAAAATATCACCCTGGCATATAAGGATAAAGAATTTATAATTAAAACATGTATGTCTGAAAGCTTGCTTAAGTAGTGAGTGAATAAATTTCAGGGTAGATTATTCTAAGCAACGAAGCACAGACGAAATAAAGTTAACTGGTAATAAAATTGGCTTGGTTATAAATAATATAATACTATATTCTATAATATATTTTATAGCATTTTTAATTTCTAGGAGAGGGATTATACTACCCAAAGAGGTTACATTGAAAATATGGTGCTTTGAAGGGAGGGGCTTTTTGTGTTTATATATATATATACACATATGTATATATATATATTATTCTCAAGGTAAAGAAATGTTATAATAAAAATTTCCAAAGTAGCATCATAAGTATATTTCATGCAACTTGACATTTTTTCAGTCATATTTTTAAACAATTCCATAGAATCTCATCAATAAAGTTATAATTAGGTACTGCATTTTTCCTTTACATTGAGTATTATTTTTCTGATTTTTTTGCTATTGATAACAACAAAGTAGTTCTTGCTAAAATAGTGTCCTCATAGTAAATTTATGAGTGGAATTAGTGAGTAAAGTGGCTAACTCGCTAATGTGGCTCCGTGGTAAAGTCAATGCAGGAGAAATGGATTCGATTCCTGGTCTGGGAAGATCCCACATGCCGCCGGACAGCTACATTCTGTGTGTCATAGCTACTGAGCCTGTGCTCTAGCGGCCACAAGGCACAGCTGAACCCACGTGCTGCAACTGCTGAAGCCTGCAGGCCCTAGAGCCTGTGCTCCTTCCTAAGAGAAGCCTCTACAATGAGAAGCCTGTGCGCTGCAACTAGAGAATAGCCCTTGTTCACAGCAGCTAGAGAAAACCCTGTATAGCAACAAAGACATACAAATAAATAAATAAAACAATTAAAAAATGAGTAAGGTGAATAAAAACACTTTAGACTTTTAATACACCTTATAAAAATGTTTGCAAGAGATCATATTTTAATTTAAAAATTTATAGTTAAATTATTATAGTTGTATATGGAAAAAAGATCACTTAAAATGAGAAATCATTCATAAGATGATATTTGCTTTTTTGTGTATAAATCTTAGGTTATGCCTATGTACCAGATTTTTCATGAGTGAACAAACTGCTTGAAAGTTTTAATCAAAATAGTACATATATATTGCTTAAATCAGGCAGACACTGATTTAAACCAGTGCTTCATATTTCTAAATTATGATTTTATTAATATCATTTACAAATAAGGAATCTATTGAATAATATTTTCTTTATTATACATTCTTTTCCTTGAAATAATAATTATATAAGTTTGCTTTCATTTCTATGTATTTCTTTCACTGAATCATCCCTAAACATTGCCAGAAGTACACATACACATTTGTCATTATATTAAAATACATTCATTTATCCATAAGACTATCCTCTGACTGTCCTCTGACTATCCTCTGAGACTCCTCCAGGAGTCTCTGGAGGAGGCATGGAATGACAGTAGCCTATTGTAAGGTAAATAGCATTGAATACAACAGTGCATGCACAAGAATTTGAAGGAGGTCTCCATTATCTTCATTCAGTTCAGTTCAGTTCAGTCTCTCAGTTGTGTCCGACTCTTTGCAACACCATGGACTGCAGCATGTCAGGCTTCCCTGTCCATCAACAACTCGTGGAATTTACTCAAACTCATGTCCATTGAGTCGGTGATGCAATCAAACCATCTCATCCTCTGTCGTCCCCTTTTCCTCCCGCCTTCAATCCTTCCCCAAATCAGGGTCTATTCCAAAGAGTCAGTTCTTCGCATCAGGTGGCCAAAGTATTGGAATTTCAATTTCAACATCAGTCCTTCCAACGAACACTCAGGACTGATTTCCTTGGGATGGACTGCTTAGATCTCCCTGAGTCTAAAGGACTCTCAAGAGTCTTCTCCAACACCACAGTTCAAAAGCATCAATTCTTTGGTGCTCAGCTTTCTTTATACTCCAGTTCTCACATTCACACATGACCATTGGCAAAACAAAAGTTTTGACTAGATGGACCTTTGTTGGCAAAGTAATGTCTCTGCTTTTTAATATGTTGTCTAGATGGTCATAACTTTCCCTCCAAGGAGGAAGTGTCTTTTAATTTCATGGCTGCAGTCACCATCTGCAGTGATTTTGGAGCCCAAAAGAATAAAGTCAGCCACTGTTTCCACCGTTTCCCCATCGATTTGTCATGAAGTGATGGGACTGGATGCCATGATCTTAGTTTTCTCAATGTTGAGCTTGAAGCCAGCTTTTTCACTCTCCTCTTTCACCTTCATCAAGAAGCTCTTTAGTTCTTCTTCACTTTCTGCCATAAGGGTGGTGTCATCTGCATATCTGAGGTTATTGATATTTCTCCTGGCAATCTTGATTCCAGCTTGTGCTTCATCCAGCCTGGCATTTCGCATGATGTACTGTGCATAAAAGTTAAATAAGCAGGGTGACAATATATAGCATTGATGTACTCCTTTCCCTATTTGGAACCAGTCTGTTCCATGTCCAGTTCTAACTGTTGCTTCTTAACCTGCATACAGATGTCTCAGGAGGCAGGACAGGTGGTTTGGTATTTCCATCTCTTTCATAATTTTCCACAGTTTATTGTGATCCACACAGTCAAAGGCTTTGGCATAGGCAATAAAACAGAAGTATATGATTTTCTGGAACTTTCTGGCTTCTGCTATGATCCAACAGATGTTGGCAATTTGGTCTCTAGTTTCTCTGCCTTTTCTAAATCCAGCTGGAACATCGGAAAGTTCAAGGTTCACATACTATTGAAGCCTGGCTTTGAGAATTTTAAACATTACTTTGCTAGCGTGTGAGACGAGTGCAACTGTGTGGTAGTCTGAGCATTCTTTGGCATTGCCCTTCCTTGGAATTGGAATGAAAACTAACCTTTTCCAGTCCTGTGGCCACTGCTGAGTTTTCCAAATTTGCTGGCATAATGAATGCAGCACTTTCACAGCATCATCTTTTAGGATTTGAAATAGCTCAACTGGAATTCCATTGCCTCCACTAGCTTTGTTTGTTGTGATGCTTCCTAAGGCCCACTTGCCTTTGCATTCCAGGACAACTGGCTCTAGACGAGTGCTCACACCATCGTGATTATCTGGGTTATGAAGATCTTTTTCGTATAGTTATTCTGTGTATTTTAGCCATCTCTTCTTAATATCTTCTGCTTCTGTTAGGTCCATGCCATTTCTGTACTTCATTGTGCCCATCTTCGCATGAAATATTCCCTTGCTATCTTGACGTTTTTTTTGAAGAGATCACTAGTCTTTCCCATTCTGTTGTTCTCCTCTATTTCTTTGCATTGATGACTGAGGAAGA
Organism: Okapia johnstoni; assembly: GCA_024291935.2. NCBI lineage: Eukaryota > Metazoa > Chordata > Mammalia > Artiodactyla > Giraffidae > Okapia > Okapia johnstoni. The sequence goes on from CM044308.1 coordinate 140,574,343, forward strand.
CTGTTTTATCTCTCCTTGTTATTCTTTGGAAATCTGTATTCAGATGGGTATATCTTTCTTTTCCTCCTTTGCCTTTTGCTTCTCTTCTTTTCACAGCTATTTGTAAGGCTTCCTCAGACAACCATTTTGCCTTTTTGCATTTCTTTTTCTTGGGGATGGTCTTGATCCAAACCCCCATCCATAGTTCTTCAGGCACTCTCTCTATCAGATCTAATCCCTTGAATCTGTTTGTCACTTCCACGTATAATCCTAAGGGATTTGATTTAGGTCATAGCTGAATGGTATAGTGTTTTTCCTCACTTTTTTTCAATTTAAGTCTGAATGTGGCAATAAGGAGCTCATGATCTGAGCCACAGTCAGCTCCCAGTCTTGTTTTTGCTGACTGTATAGAGCTTCTCCATCTTTGGCTGCAAAGAATATAATCAGTCTGATTTCGGTGTTGACCATGTGGTGAAGTCCATGTGTCGAGTCTTCTCTTGTGTTGTTGGAAGAGGGTGTTTGCTATAACCAGTGCGTTCTCTTGGCAAAACTCCATTAGCCTTTGCCCTGCTTCATTCTGTACTCCAAGGCCAAATTTGCCTGTTACTCAAGGTATTTCTTGACTTCCTACTTCTGCATTCTGGTCCCCTCTGATGAAAAGGACTTCTTTTTTGAGTGTTAGTTCTAGAAATAAACAGAGATCATTCTGTTGTTTTTGAGATTGCATCCAAGTGTTGCATTTCAGACTCTTTTGTTGACTATGATGGCTACTCCATTTCTTCTAAGGGATTCTTGCCCACAAGAGTAGATATAATGGTCATCTGAGTTAAATTCACTGATTCCAGTCCGTTTTAGATGGCTGATTCCTAAAATGTCAATGTTCACTCTTGCCATCTTCTGTTTGACCTCTTCCAATTTGCCTTGATTCATGAACCTAACATTCCATGTTCCCATGCAATATTGCTCTGTACAGCATGGAACTTTACTTCCATCACCAGTAACATCCACAACTGGGTGTTGTTTTTGCTTTGGCTCCATCCCATGATTCTTTCTGGAGTTATTTCTCCACTGATCTCCAGTAGCATTTCTCCACTGACCTATCGACCTGGGGAGTTCATCTTTCAGTGTCCTATCTTCGCCTTTCATACTGTTCATGGGGTTCTCAAGGCAAAAATACTGACGTGGTTTGCCATTCCCTTCTCCATCTAACCACGTTTTTCCAGAACTCTCCACCATGACCCATCTGTCTTGGGTGGCCTTACATGGTATGGTTCATAGTTTCATTGAGGTAGACAAGGCTGTTGTCCATGTGATCAGATTGGTTTGTTTTCTCTGATTGTGGTTTTCGTTCTGTCTGCAATCTGATGGGGAAGGATAAGGGGCTTATGGAAGCTTCCTAATGGTAGAAACTGACTGAGGGTTCCCCCTGGGTCTTGTTCTGATGGGCAAGGCCATGCTCACTAAATGTTTAATCTAATTTTCTGTTGATGGGTGGAGCTATGTTCCTGCCTTGTTATTTGACCTGAGGCCAAACTATGGTGGAGGTAATGAAGACACGGACAACCTCTTTCAAAAGGTCCCATGCATGCACTGCTACAACCAGTGCCCCCAACCCTGCAGCAGGCCACTGCTGACCCACACCTCCACTAGAGACTCCTGAACACTCACGGGCAAGTCTGGGTCAGTCTCTTGTGGGGTCACTGTTCCCTTTTCCTGGGTCTGGTACACACAAGGTTTTGTTTGTACCCTCAAAGAATCTGTTTCCTCAGTCTTGTGTATGTTCTGCTGGCTCTGTGGTCCACTGCACTCAGAGCCCCTGCCCCTGCAGCAGTCCATTGTTGACCTGTACCGCCACAGGAGACACTCAAACATAGTTCTGGCTCAGTCTCTGTGAGGTCTCAGGGTCCTGGTGTGCACAAGGTTTGTTTGAACCCTCTTAGCATCTCTTGCAGGTATGGTGCTTGATTCTAAATGGATTTCATCCCTCCTACCATCTTTCTGGGGCTTCTCTTTTGCCCTTGGATGTGGGGTATTTCTTCAAAGTTGCTCCAGCACCACACAGCCACTGCTCCATGAACAGTATGAAAAGGCAAAAAGATATGACACTGAAAGATGAACTCCCCAGGTTGGTAGGTGCCCAATATGCTACTGGAGATCTGTGGGGAAATAACTCCAGAAAGAATGAAGAGACAGAACCAAAGTGAAAATAACACCCAGTTGTGGATAAGACTGGTGATGGAAGTAAAGTCCAATGCTGTAAAGAACAATACTGCATAGGACCCTGGAATGTTAGGTCCATGAATCAAGGTAAATTTGAAGTGGTCAAACAGGAGATGGCAAGCTTGAAAATCAACATTTTAGGAATCAGTGAAGGAAAATGGACGGCAATGGGCGCATTTAACTCAGATGACCATTATATCTTCTACTGTGGGCAAGAATCCTTTAGAAGAAATGAAGTAGCCATCATAGTCAACAAGAGTCCAAAATACAGTACTTGGGTGGAATCTCAAAAACGACAGAATGATCTCTGTTCGTTTCTAAGGCAAACTGTTCAATATCACAGTAACCCAAGTCTATGCCCCAACCAGTAATGCTGAATAAACTAAAGTTGAACAGCTCTATGAAGATTTACAAGACCTTCTAGAACTAACTACCAAAAAAAGATGCCCTTTTCATCACAGAGGACTGAAATCAAAAGTAGGAAATCAAGTGATACCTAGAGTGACAGGCAAATTTGACCTTGGGGTACAGAATGAAGCAGGGCAAAGGCTAATGGAGTTTTGCCAAGAGAACGCACTGGTTATAGCAAACACCCTCTTCCAACAACACAAGAGAAGACTCGACACATGGACTTCACCACATGGTCAACACCGAAATCAGACTGATTATATTCTTTGCAGCCAAAGATGGAGAAGCTCTATACAGTCAGCAAAAACAAGACTGGGAGCTGACTGTGGCTCAGATCATGAGCTCCTTATTGCCACATTCAGACTTAAATTGAAAAAAAGTGAGGAAAAACACTATACCATTCAGCTATGACCTAAATCAAATCCCTTAGGATTATACGTGGAAGTGACAAACAGATTCAAGGGATTAGATCTGATAGAGAGAGTGCCTGAAGAACTATGGATGGGGGTTTGGATCAAGACCATCCCCAAGAAAAAGAAATGCAAAAAGGCAAAATGGTTGTCTGAGGAAGCCTTACAAATAGCTGTGAAAAGAAGAGAAGCAAAAGGCAAAGGAGGAAAAGAAAGATATACCCATCTGAATACAGATTTCCAAAGAATAACAAGGAGAGATAAAACAGTCTTCCTCAGTCATCAATGCAAAGAAATAGAGGAGAACAACAGAATGGGAAAGACTAGTGATCTCTTCAAAAAAAACGTCAAGATAGCAAGGGAATATTTCATGCGAAGATGGGCACAATGAAGTACAGAAATGGCATGGACCTAACAGAAGCAGAAGATATTAAGAAGAGATGGCTAAAATACACAGAATAACTATACGAAAAAGATCTTCATAACCCAGATAATCACGATGGTGTGAGCACTCGTCTAGAGCCAGTTGTCCTGGAATGCAAAGGCAAGTGGGCCTTAGGAAGCATCACAACAAACAAAGCTAGTGGAGGCAATGGAATTCCAGTTGAGCTATTTCAAATCCTAAAAGATGATGCTGTGAAAGTGCTGCATTCATTATGCCAGCAAATTTGGAAAACTCAGCAGTGGCCACAGGACTGGAAAAGGTTAGTTTTCATTCCAATTCCAAGGAAGGGCAATGCCAAAGAATGCTCAAACTACCACACAATTGCACTCGTCTCACACGCTAGCAAAGTAATGTTTAAAATTCTCTAAGCCAGGCTTCAACAGTACTTGAACTATGAACTTCCGGATGTTCCAGCTGGATTTAGAAAAGGTAGAGGAACCAGAGACCAAATTGCCGACATCCATTGGATCTTATCTGAAGCAAGCGAGTTCCAGAGGAAACATCTATTTCTGCTTTATTGCCTATGCCAAAGCCTTTGACTGTGTATCACAATAATCTACGGAGAATTCTAAAAGCGATGGGAATATCAGACCACTTGACCTGCCTCTTGAGAAATCTATATGCAGGTAAGGAAGCAACAGTTAGAACTGGACATGATTAACAGACTGGTCCCAAATAGGAAAAGTAGTACGTCAAGGCTGTATATTGTCATCCTGCTTATTTAACTTATATGAAGAGTACATCATGAGAAACGCTGGGCTGGATGAAGCACAAGCTGGAATCAAGATTGCCAGGAGAAATATCAATAACCTGAGATATGCAGGTAACACCACGCTTATGACAGAAAGTGAAGAACTAAAGAGCTTCTTGATGAAGGTGAAAGAGGAGAGTGAAAAAGCTGGCTTCAAGCTCAACATTCAGAAAACTAAGATCATGGCATCCAGTCCCATCACTTCATGACAAATAGATGGGGAAACAGTGGAAACAGTGGCTGACTTTATTCTTTTGGGCTCCAAAATCACTGAAGATGGTGACTCCAGCCATGAAATTAAAAGACGCTTACTCCTTGGAAGGAAAGTTATGACCAGTCTAGACAGCATATTAACAAGTAGAGACGTTACTTTGCTGAAAATGGTCCATCTAGTCAAAGCTATGGTTTTTCTAGTCATCATGTATGGATGTGAGACTTGGACTATAAAGAAAGCTGAGTGCAGAAGAATTGATGCTTTTGAGCTGTGGTGTTGGAGAAGACTCTTGAGAGTCCCTTGGACTGCAAGGAGATCCAACCAGTCCATCCTAAAGGAGATCAGTCCTGGGTGTTCCTTGGAAGGATTGATGTTGAAGCTGAAACTCCAATATTTTGGCTACCTGATGCGAGAGCTAACTCAGTTGAAAAGGCCCTGATGTTGGGAAAGATTGAGGGCAGAAGGAGAAAGGGATGACAGAGGATAAGATGGTTTGATGGTATCACTGACTCAATGTACATGGGTTTGGGTAAACTCCAGGAGTTGGCGATGGACAGGGAGGCCTGGCATGCTGAGGTCCATGCAGTCTCAAAGAGTCAGACACAACTGGGTGACTGAACTGAAGTGAAATTGATTCAAGTTTTGTTTTTTTTTTGCGCTGTCATTTATCATTTATTGATATTTTTTCCAGCTATCAAATTTTATTCACAATTCTTGTTTTCCATATATTTAGGTTTTTATGCCTTTGAGCAATACTTTTATACTTGTGAATTTTGGACCCAGCAGTTTATGGAGGGAGCAAGAGTGATAGCATGGTTTTTAATCCATGATCTTTATCCAGACATTTAAGATGCTTTCGTATGAGACATAATTAAAGCTTTTCAGGAAAAAATATCCTTTTTACTTATTCTGAGAGCATTATAATATGCTCTCCTTCTGTGTTTTAGGGAGAAAAATAAACTAGGATAATAATTCTCCATGTGTATGGCAAATAAAAACTCCTTTGGGAGATTTAGTTGCAAAAGAGTGAGAGACAACTTAGCAACTAAACAACAACAGGGAGGTTTAAAAAAAGAGTGGAATTTTACACCCTATTTCTGTAGTTTCTGATTTAGTAGGTCTGAGATAGGCCCCTGATTTATTTATTTTTACACAATAATCCCAGAAGAATTCTGATGCTGCTATTTTACAAATTCCACTTGAGATGTAATGAACTATGGCTAGACTTTTTAACAAAAATACGTGAAAACCATATCTGTATGCCTGTGAAGTTTATTAATAATTGAAATTATATTTCTGAGATTAATTTATGCATGTATAATAAATATATTTATGAATACTTTACATGTATTATACATATTGATATATTTACACATACATGTTTTGAACAACCTACTTTCTGTCAACCTTACTTCCATTTTGTGTTTCAGCGTCTGAGAGAGAACAGCTTAAGCCCAACTCATTGTTCGGTCCTACTCGTTCAGTGCTCGGAGCTGTGGGGCCGCAGACGGTCACTGCTGGCACTGAGGCTTGTCTCTAGTGGGGAGCTGTAAGTGGGCACAGAGGATACCTGCGCCTTCAGACCCGTCTGTGACCTCGGGTGCAGTAGCAGTGAGCTGGGAAGCTGAAAATCCCCCCGCGGTCACAGCCTTTCCAGACCGGCCTGCTCTTCCTTTCCGTTTCTTCCAGGTCTCTGTGGAAGTGGCGATCCTTCCCTCTCAGCGGACCTCTCAGGCTTGTTGACAAGAGATCCTTCTGTGCATGCGCAGAACTTTCTTGGCCAGCATCCCTCATGACGTCAGACCCCCAAGTGAGCGCCGTGCCCCGCCCCACCCGCCATTATTGTCTGGGGACGATGGCCATGTCCACATGGCACTGAGGGGAGTCTGTGTCACAAAGGGCGAGGTGGGCGGGTTCATATAAGAACCTCTGTGAGAAGCTGGTGGTCAGCCCTGGGGTCGGTGGCCACCTCTAGCCGTGACTCCAGAATGGTTGCCTGCATCTTGTTAGTGAAGGTTCTAGAAGTGAGGCAGCCAGTAACAGGAGCAGCAAACTTCAGCACAGCTTGCTGGCCGGTATTCCTGAAGGATATATGATACTGGCATCAGCCAGTTTTAAATGGCAACAATGCATAAGCTGCTGGAAGAAGCCTCTTCCGTGTTCTCTTCAGATTTATGAAGTAGATACCCTCACTTTTCCTTTTGTAGATGATTGTTCCATTTGGAAATCAAGGTAAGTGCCACCTCAGTAGCTTCCTGCTGCAAAATCTGAGGACTTCCTGCTCCTTTATTTGCAGGATATCAGGGGCTTAGGACATTGTGAAAATTTTCTTTTACGTTATGGCAGGAGTCTGGAACAACGCCTTCTTTCTCCATTCTGGGTAGCATGTAAAGGCTTGGCGCCATTTATCTTGATGCTTGGCTGTGGCAATTATTGCTTTTGTTCATCAATAGTCACTTCTCTACTGCTGGAATAGAAGAGAATTGTATTTATACAGCCCTCTTAGTGTTAAACGTGGCCTTTAGCAAAATAATAATAACGACGTTAATGAGGTTAAAATAAGGGTAAGAGTGTCTATTTCAATTGTTAGTTAATTTTTGTAACACACTAGCAACTGTGAAATTGCTCAAAAGGGTAGATAAATCCTTGTTAGTATTCAACCTGGCGGATGCCATGTGCATGGCAGCTCTAGAATAGCCAGCATTTTGAATTTTGAGTGTTTGTTTTTTACCCTTTTTACTTGAAACCATTCATTGGTTTCTGTTTTTGCGGCGTTTTACTTTGCATAGCATTTTACTCCTATAGCAGTCGTGGAGTCTCCTTATAAACTACTGTGGTTGCTTTGGATGATGAACGACAATCTCTTTGAGGAGGCTTAAAGCTTTTTTTACTTCCCTAGTAAATATTAAATACTCTACATATTCTAAGTCTGTCAGTTTCAAACATCTTCAATTCAGTTAAGATCTGTCTATGTCTGGCTGCTATAACAAAGTACCATAGGCTGAGTGACTTTTGAACAACATCAGTTTGCTTCTCACAGTTCTGAAGGCTCAACATCCAGCATAAGGGTGCCAGTGTTATTGGATTCTGGTGAGGACCCTCTTTCGGGTTGCAGACTACTAACTTAAATCTTCACATCATAGAAAGAAAGTGAGCTAGCTCTCTGAGCATCTTTTAGTAGAGACACTAACTCCATTCATGAAGGCTTCACCCTATAGCCTGATTGCCTTCTAAAGGCCCCCTTCTAAATACTATCATATTGGCATTAGGGTTTCAGCAGATAAATTTTGGGGGACACAAATATCCAGTCCATTGCAAGATCCATTCAGACATTTTTGCTTGATGAAATAATAAACAGACATGTCGCTAGAAGTGAATATGTGCTTTGTTTTCCTAACATAAAAGTAAACATAATCTTTGTACTTTATTCAGTAATTTAAAAAAATGAGAAATAAGGTGTGATCTTCAATGATGAAAGACAGTTGCTCTAGAAATTTACATAGTGATTGAAAACCAGACATTACTATTTGAACTCAGAGTAAATTTTATTAAGCTTTGTCCATATAGAAAAATACTATTTAGTTACACTTGGCAGGAAATGACTTTAAACTTTGTATTACAACAGTTCTTATAACAGCTATACTCTTGTGCCCAAAGAAGCTAGTTTTGTTCGATAATTTTTATTGAGAACTTATTATTTGCTAACACTGCTCTGATGCTCTGCATGTAAAAATTCAGTAATTATTACAATGCTTTGATGTAGGTTGTTATTATCTTAAGTTTTATTATCTTAATTTTAGAAGACAACCTGAAGGACAAAAAAATTAAAGAATTTGTCTCTGATTGCTTAGTTAATAATTGGAAACGAGATTTGTGCCATGTGTCTTTCTTCAGAACTTAACCATCACACTATGGTTATGTTTTTAATTTGTGGCAAATGGCAACATGGATCCATGTGAGATTCAGTTTCAATGTGGCTTTTCACACAAAGCCCATCTAATATTTGTTTGCTATGTCCTTAGATGTTTAAACAGGGCTTTCCAGGTAAAGAATCTGTCTGCCAGTGCAGAATGCGCAAGAGACACAGATGTGATCCCCTAGAGAAGGAAACAGCAACCCACTCCAGGATTCTTCCTTGGAAAATTCCATGGATGGAGGAGCCTGGTGGGCTACAGTCCATGGGGACACAAAGAGTCAGACCCAACTAAGCACACACACATGCTGTGTTTAAACAGGGCACATTCATACTCTTTACTAATCAAAAGTCACATAGAAAGAAGAAAAATATATTTTGTCTCCTTTATTTGGGGGTAACTTTAAAACCAGTAAAAATTTTGTTCACCCAGAAAGAAAATTGGAAATTATCTAAAATTAGGATGCAATAGTTAGGTATCAGTATAGCCCATATTAACCTATTTTCAAAGTTATAAATATTTCAAGAGAGGAAAATGATATTCTCAAGGACACTATGCTCTGTATTCTGTGTGTGTTGCTACATATGCTTTTCTTACTCTTCCTAATATTTCTCAAGCGGTACACTTCTATAAACTGTGAAGCAAACAATACCTATTGTGTAATAGAGAGATGAGCAGTGGTCAAGACTTTATTGTGTTTCACAGTGTATTTTGAGATTAAAGTGGAAAAAGTCCAGATGGCTGATATAATTTGTCTTGGGTGATTTTTCACTTCTTGAATAGACACCACTGACATGTAATATTGAAAGCCAATTTTTAAAGAAAGTTTGGAACAGTCTCTCCCAACGGGAATTGTACCATAGCTAGCTCATTCTCCCAGAGAAAACAAGATGTAATCAGAATGTGTTCTGTTTTACTGTTTTTTTTCATTTGCTTGGGATCCATATAGGTCCGCCCCCTCCAGCTTTACTGAGGTATAATTGACAAATAAAAATTGTATATCTTTAGCGTGTATAATGTGATGATTTGATATACATTGTAAAATATTACCACAGTCAATCTAATTAACATAACCATCCCCTCATATAGTTACTATTTTGTGTGTGTGCATGTGTTATAACAAAGATTTTCTTTCTTAGCAAATAGTAAGTCTACAAAACAGTATTATTAATTATATTCACTGTGCTGCACAGTAGATCCCCAGAACCTATTCCTTTTAAAATGGAAAGTTTTTGCACTTTGACCAACATCTTTCCATTTTGCCCTCCCCTGAGTCCCTGGCAACAACCTTTCTACTCTCTGGTTCTATGAATTCAGCTTTTTTAGATTCTATGTGAGATTATATAGTGTACATGTAGTTTTTAAAACTATATACTACTAATTGTGAGGCAACTATATGAAAACAGAAAATGGGCATTAATAATTGAGGGACAAATAATTTTATCTCCTTTACATAATTTTTATCTCCTTTAAACAGCTGTCAAGTGGAACCTAGAATTCACTAAGTTACAACATTTGTTTCAGATAACAACTTGTAGAATCGTGTATATACCTCATATGGTAGTCAATATCGATTTTGAGGCTAATGTGTGTGTGTGTGTGTGTGTGTGTGTGTGTGTGTGTGTGTGTAATATTTCTGAAACCCTGGCTTCAAAAGTGATGCAGGGTTGTGTAAACATTATTGTCAGTGACAAAAACCCCTTTCAAATAAAGAGCGTCTCTTGTTCTTGTGTGTCCCCAGCATCTAGATTAGTACCTGGCACAGAGCAGGCAACTGATGCACACAATTAATGCATATCTGTAGAGTGAACAAGTTAAACAATAATATTTGTCTCTTTTGGATGGTTTAAGTTTTTTTATTTCCATGCAGGGACCCAATTTTATTCTCCTATATGTTGCAGTGTGTATTTATGATTCCTCCTGGTCAGTGAAACTATCATAGATCTTAAATTATCTAAATCTGACTTTTTGGGGCAAAGAGTATGTTCTAGAATTATAATAAGATATGGCGTGAAGCGGTATAAGTTGTCAGTTGATAGAAATTCTTGAATTCCATAATAGAGTATGTGGCTTAGATTTAATAAGCCATCATCAGCATCTGAGAGAATGAATTTAAATATTATTTTTAGATTTGTATGCAAAAGGGAGAATTAGTCCACAGACTACAGAAGCAAAAAGACAAACAACAATGCCTGTCAGTAGATATATGTTAATTGTTTAACAAAGTAGAAAAGGAATGTATATTTTAATTGTACACATTTTCCTTGCATTTAACTTAAACCAGGTCTTCTTCAGACCTGCTTTAGAGGATTCTGGATGTAATGGCTTGCTACTTTATTCATTGGTCCCAAGACAAAACAAAAGTACAGTGACAAGTAATAAGAGGTTGGCCCAATGTGGTTGTAGCAGGACTTGGCTGTTGCTTGGGAGTACAGCATAGCCTGAACATAGAGTGATCCCTGGTGGAGCAAGTACTTAATAAGTGGGATTGAGAGGCCAACAAGAGGAGTATCTCTTGATTTTTTCCATCTTTATAAAATTAAAATGCTGCAAATTCTTACCAATATTGAATAAGAATTAGAATAATATTAAATGAATGCAAGAAAGTTAAGTTGACCCTAGATGGTATAAAGGAGGTAATAATGATCAGTGTCAAATAGAGGATGAAAAGAGAATTTTTTGTCTGCATGCAGACATTCAGTATGTCTGCATTAGATAGTTTGAAGTACTGAGGATTTCTAGAACTCTGCACATGCCATTATTAATTTTCTAGAGCCAAGACATACCAAAAGTCAAGCATGAATTCTTTTTGAATTGATTAAATCTGTTTTTTGCATTATTTACCACTGCTTCCCACTTATATCATGAACTTACTAACCAAAATGTCCTCTCATTGTTGTATTGATTTTATGATACACGTCCATAGAAACAATAAAGCTTCCTGATATGTGATCTCTGAAGACCAATACTTGAGTTAATTATATTTGTTTTAATACATCATTGTTATGCTTAAGAATTAACTCTCATTGTTATGAATATAGATTCTTATTTATGTTTGAAATCCAGTTTCAAGCATTTTCTCTTTGGGTTTCAAAAATATTGACAAATTATCAGCATATATCATTTTGGACTCTGATGATTGAACCACCCTCTTTCTCAGCAGTTAGCAAAATCTAACCTTATGTGATCAGCCAAACTGGCCCTGTTGCTGTCTCTTAACTCTGACTTTTAACAAGTGCCAAAACACTCAGGGAAAATTGCAAATGGGAGAAATATGAGCATTTGTTGAGATTCTCTACTATCTGATTAGAATATTATGTTTCTTGTCCCTTCTGAAGTAGAATTCTCAATTTAAGAAATTTTCTCTATCCAATAATTTTTAAAGGGCTCCAGGAGAATCCCTGGGCAATTAAAACTGAGGACTCTGTTACAAAGTCTTCTTAAAGTCCAGTACTTGCAGAATGTTTGGATAAAGAATAACATGCCAAAATACATATTTTTGGTCATTCAGAACAACAAAATCCACAAAAACTGAAAGAAATTATAGTCAAAGATTTTTATATATGTATTCAACTTTGTAAATGCAGCAATTTATTTACCTTAGCAAATTAATTTTAAAAACGTAATTTGCTTTCATTCTTTAAACATTCACTCCTGTGAAAGACTTAACACTTTTATGGGCCCAGCTGTCACCAATGCTGAAAATGTTCCTATATTTACATCTCTAGTCCTGGTCATATTGGCATATTTTAGTCCAATCCTTATTACATTATAAGACTATATAATGGAATCTAATGATAATAACCACTGCTGAATATGCAGGAGACATAAGAGAGGCAGGATTGGTCCCTGGGTCAGGAAGGTCCCTTGGAGGAGGGCGTGGTAACTCACTCTAGTAAGCTTACCTGGAAAATTCCATGGACAGAGGAGCCTGGAGGGCTGCAGTCCATGGGATCACAAAGAGTTGGACACAACTGAAGTGGTTTAGTATTCATGCATGCTATATATTTACATAGTGTTTTTAACTTTTAAAGCACATTTTTTACCTTAGGTTTGCTTAATATTAGGATTATGTCTTATAATTGCGTGCATGCTAAGTCACTTCAGTTGTGTCTGATGTCTGTGTGGTACTGTAAGAATTAAGACTAGTAAATGGAAGTTAAGGACAGATGGAATTAAGTCCAGTTTAAGGAATGTATATATTATACATGTTTGTGTCTCTGATGCCTAGAGTTGTATCTGGCAAGTGAGAGTTCACAGGAAATGTTTGTTGTTGTAGATAATCAAAGATGGATATTGAGATGCCTATTAAATGGAGTGAGCTCATTGTCATTGCGTATATCAGGCAGAAACTGTATAAACTTTGGTTGAAAATGTTGAAAGAATTCCTGCATTGGGAGTGAAGTTGGACATGTTCCACCTCTTGGTTTGTTTCCATATTTATGTGTTTATAATTCTATAAATTCTTACCCATATTAAATAGCCCTATATGGCTGTCTCTACACTAAACATAACATTTGCAAAGTAAAAGTTTTTCTTTTAATGTGAAAGATTTTCCCTTGACTTTGTTGATTTGAAAGCTTAGACTTTTAATAGACTGAGCATCTTAGGAATTCAAGCCTCGCTTACTCAATAGTATCACAACATCAAAATCACCAGTTTCAGACCATAGAATTCAAATAAGTTGTTTTCTTGCTAGTTCAGTTCATCGGTAGCTCAGTTGTGTCCGACCCTTTGCGACCCCATGAACCGCAGCACACCAGGCCTTCCTGTCCATCACCAACTCTCGGAGTTTACCCAAACTCAGGTCCACTGAGTCGGTGATGCCATCTAACCATCTCATCCTCTGTTGTCCCTTTCTCCTCCTGCCTCCAATCTTTCTCAACATCAGGGTCTTTTCAGATGAGTCAGCTCTTTGCATCAGGTGGCCAACATATTGCAGTTTCAGCTTCATTGACACCCAGGACTGATTTCCTTTAGGATGGACTGGTTGGATCTCATTTCAGTCCAAGGTACTCTCAGGAGTCTTCTCCAACACCACAGTTCAAAAGCATCAATTTTTTGGTGCTCAGCTTTCTTTATAGTCCAACTCTCACATCCATACATGACTACTGGAAAAACCATAGCCTTGACTAGATGGACCTTTGTTGGCAAAGTAATGTCTCTGCTTTTTAATATGCTGTCTAGGTTGGTCATAACTTTCCTTCCAAGGAGTAAGCGTCTTTTAATTTCATGGCTGCAATCACCATCTGCAGTGATTTTGGAGCCCCCCAAAATAAAGTCAGCCACTGTTTCCACTGTTTCCCCATCTACTTCCCATGAAGTGATGGGACCAGATGCCATGATCTTTGTTTTCTGAACGTTGAGCTTTAAGCCAACTTTTTCACTCTCCTCTTTCACTTTCATCAAGAGGCTCTTTAGTTCTTCTTCACTTTCTGCCATAAGGATGGTGTTATCTGCATATCTGAGGTTATTGATATTTCTCCTGGCAATCTTGATTCCAGCTTGTGCTTCACCCAGCGTTTCTCATGAGGTTCTCTGCATATAAGTTAAATAAGCAAGGTGACAATATTCAGCCTTGACATACTCCTTTTCCTATTTGGAACCAGTCTGTTGTTCCATGTCCAGTTCTAACTGTTGCTTTTTGACCTCAGTCAACTCATGATTCTAGTTTTTGACTGGAAAATGTCCTTAATTCTGATGATAATTTTGACTCTCAACTCCATTTCCAGTTTCTGATCTGGTTTTACCTTTTGTCATCAATGTCAGAACCCTAATCTGATACCACATGGAGCAACAATGGTGGTCAATCTTGATTCTTACCTTGACCTGATTTATACTTCACGCTCCCTTTCCCTGTTTTAGAAATCTGTAATACCTCATTAAACACACTCAATTAATATCTATTTCTTTTGTTTTACTGGTATAAAAGTAATTACTGATGAGACAAGAGCATGAGGAAGGGAGTGGAGTGGTGTGGAGTGAGACTGGGTTCTTCAACAGCATGCCTTTCTTGTGCTTTATTTCAGTCCCTTGCCCTTATCCTTCTGCCTACCTTGAGAAATCTTTCATAAGGTCATCGACACCACACAGTCATGGATGCAGAAATACCATATTAATAGATATTTCTGTAATATATTCTTCAAGGCAACACTTGGGTGTTTCCAAGTCACTTGACTTGCAACATTCTAGCTTTTGTTCATCCCATATTTACAAGTGTGGGAAGTTCAGTTTCTCCATGCAAAAATGCATGTGTATTTTTTTAAGGACTTTATTTTTATTTTTAGAGCAGTTTTTAGGTTCACAGCAAAAAGTTAGTGGAAAATACAGAGATTTCTCTTATACCTCCTGTCCCTATACAGCTGTAGCCTTTCCCATTATCAATATCACCCATCAGAGTGGCCCATTTGTTGTCATTGATGAACTTCCCTTGACACATAATTATCATGCAATGTCCATAGTTTACATTGGGGTTCATTCTTGGTGTACATTCTATAGGTTTGGACAAATTTATAATGACATGTGTCCACCATTATAATATTATACCGAATAGTTACGTATGATAAAAATCCTTAAAAATCCTCTGTGTTCCACCTGTTTATCTCTCTCTCTTCCTAAAACCCTGGTAACATGATTTTTCCCCACTATCTCCATACTTATACTTTTCCAGAATATAAACTAGTTGTAATAATACCATATGTATTCTTTTCAGACTGGCTTTTACTTCAGTTCAGTTCAGTTTAGTCACTCAGTCATGTGACCCCATGGACTGCAGCACACCAGGCCTTCCAGTCCATCACCATCTCCCAGAGTTTACCCAAACTTATGTCCATTGAGATGGTGATGCCATCCAACCATCTCATCCTCTGTCATCCCCTTCTCCTCCTGCCTTCAGTCTTTCCCAACATCAGGGTCTTTTGAAATGAGTAAGCTCTTCGCATCAGATGGCCAAAATATTGGAGTTTCAGCTTCAACATCCCTCCTTGTCTTTTTATGAATGGAGAGCTCATTTTATAGTGCTGAATAATATTCCACTGTTCAGGTATACCATAGTTTGGTTATCCATTAACCTACGTGAAGACATCTTGGTTGCTTTCAAGTTTGGCAGTTATGAATACAGCTTCTATAAACATATGTGTACAGATTCTTGTGTGGATATGTTTTTCAGCTCATTTGGAAAAATACCAATGAGGATGATTGTATGATTATACTGTGTTTAGTTTTGTAAGGAAGTACCAAATTCTCAGTTCAGTTCAGTTCAGTTCAGTTGCTCAGTTGTGTCTGACTCTTTCAGACCCCATGGACCATAGCAAGCCAGGCTTCCCTGTCCATCACCAACTCTCAGAGGTTGCTCAAACTCTTGTCCATCAAGTCAGTGATGCCATCAAACCATCTCATCCTCTGTTGTCCCTTTCTCCTCCTGCCTTCAATCTTTCCCAGCATCAGGGTCTTTTCCAATGTGTCAGTTCTGTGCATCATGTGGCCAAAGTATTGGAGCTTCAGCTTCAGCATCAGTCCTTCCAATGAATATTCAGGACTGATTTCCTTTAGGATGGACTGGTTTGGTCTCCTTGAAGTCCATGGGTCCCTCAGGAGTTTTCTCCAAAACCAGTTAAAAAGCGTCAATTTTGGGGCACGCAGCTTTCTTTACAGTCCAACTCTCACATCCGTACATGACTACTGAAAAAACCAGAGCTTTGACCAGATGGACCTTTGTTGGCAAAGTAATGTCTTTGCTTTTTAATATGCTGTCTAGGTTTGTCATAGCTTTTCTTCCAAGGAGCCAGTGTCCTTTAATTTCATGGCTATAATCACCATCTGCAGTGATTTTGGAAACCCCCCAAATAATGTCTCTGTTTCCATTGTTTCCCCACCTATTTGCTGTGGAGTGATGGGACCAGATGCCATTGATCTTAGTTTTTTTTTTCATAATTTTAATTTACTTTATTTTTTTAAATTAATTAATTTATTTTAGTTGGAGGCTAATTACTTTACAATATTAGAGTGTTTATTGCCATACATTGATATGAATCAGCCATGGGTTTACATGTGTTCCTAATGTTGAGTTTTAATCCAGCCTTTTCACTCTCCCCTTTCACTTTCATTAAGAGGCTCTTTAGTTCCTCTTCACTTTCTGCCATTAGGGTGGTGTCATCTACTTATCTGAGGTTATTGATATTTCTCCTGGCAATCTTGATTCCAGCTTATGCTTCCTTCAGCCCAGCATTTCACATGACGTACTCTGCATATAAACTAAACAAGCAGGGTGACAGTATGTATACATCCTTGACGTACTCCTCTCCCGATTTGGAACCAGTCTGTCATTCCATGTCTGGTTCTAACTATTGCTTCTTGACCTGCATGCAGATTACTCAGGAGCCAGGTAAGGTGGTCTGGTAATCCCATCTCTTGAAGAATTTTCCACAGTTTGCTGTGTTCCACAGTCAAAGATTTTGGCATAATCCGTAAAGCAGAAGTAGATGATTTTCTGGAACTCTCTTGCTTTTTATAGGATCAAATGGATGTTAGCAACTTGATCTCTGGTTACTCTTCCTTTTCTAAATCCAGTTTGAACATCTGGAAGCTCATGGTTCACATACTGTTGAAGCCTGGCCTAGAGAATTTTGAGCATTACTTTGCTAGTGTGTGAGATGAGTGCAGTTGTGCGGTATTTTGAAAACTTTTTGGTATTGCCCTTCTTTGGGATTGGAATGAACACTGACCTTTTCAAGTCCTGTGGCCACTGCTGAGTTTTCCAAATTTGCTGGCATAATGAGTGCAGCACTTTCACAGCATCATCCTTTAGGATATGAAATAGCTTAACTGGAATTCCATCATCTGCACTACCTTTGTTCATAGCGATGCTTCCTATGACCCACTTGACTTCAGACTCCAGAATGTCTGGCTCTAGGTGAGTGATCACACCGTCGTGGTTATCTAAGTCATGAAGATCTTTTTTGTATAGTTCTTCTGTGTATTCTTGCCACCTCTTCTTAATATCTTCTGCTTCTATTAGGTCCATGCCATTTCTGTCCTTTATTTTGCCCATCTTTGCATGAAAATTTCCCTTGGTATATCTAATTTTCTTGAAGAGATCTCTTGTCTTTCCCATTCTATTGTTTTCCTCTATTTCTTTGCATTGATCGCTGAAGAAGGCTTTCTTGTCTCTCCTTGCTATTCTTTGGAACTCTGCATTCAAATGGGTATATCTTTCCTTTTCTCCTTTGCCTTTTACTTCTCTTCTTTTCTCAGCTATTTGTAAGGCCTCCTCAGACAACCATTTTGCCTTTTTGCATTTCTTTTCCTTGGGATGGTCTTAATCACTGCCTCCTGTACAATGTCACGAACCTCCATCCATAGTTCTTCAGGCACTCTATCAGATCTAATCCTTTGAATCTACTTGTCACTTCCACTGTATAATCGTAAGGGATTTGATTTTGATCAAACCCGAATGGTCTAGTGTTTTCCGTTACTTTCTTCAATTTAAGTCTGAATTTTGCAATAAGAAGTTCATGATCTGAGCCACAGTCAGCTCCTGGTATGTTTTTGCTGACTGTATAAAGCTTTTCCATCTTTGGTTGCAAAGAATATAAACAATCTGATTTAAGTACTGACCATCTGGTGATGTCCCTGTGAAGAGTTGTCTCTTGTGTTGTTAGAAAAGGGTGTTTGCTATGACCAGTGTGTTCTCTTTGCAGAACTCTTTTAGCCTTTTCCCTGCTTCATTTTGTACTCCAAGGCCAAGTTGCCTGTTACTCCAGGTTTTTCTTGATGTCGTATTTTTACATTCCAGTCCCCTATGATGAAAAGGACATCTTTTTTGGGTGTTAGTTCTAGAAGGTCTTGTAGGTCTTCATCAGTTCAGTTCAGTTCAGTCACTCAGTCATGTCTGACTCTTTGTGACCCCATGGACTGCAGCAAGTCAGGCCTCCTTATCCATCACCAACTCCCGGAGTTTACTCAAACTCATGTCCATCGAGTTGGTGATGCCATTCAACCATCTCATCCTCTGTCGTCCCCTTCTCCTCCTACCTTCAATCTTTCCCAACATCAGGATCTTTTCAAATGAGTCAGTTTTCCACATCAGGTGACCAAACTGTTGGAGTTTCAGCTTCCGCATCAGTCTTTCCAATGAATATTCAGGACTGATTTCTTTTAGGATCTCCTTGCAGTCCAAGGGACTCTCAAGAGTCTTCTCCAACACTACAGTTCAGAAACATCAATTCTTAGGCACTCAGCTTTCTTTATAGTCCAAATCTCATTTCCATACATGACTACTGGAAAAACCATAGCTTTGACTAGACGGACCTTTGTCAGCAAAGTAATGCCTCTGGTTTTTAATATGTTGTCTAGGTTGGTCATAACTTTCCTTCCAAGGAGTAAGCATCTTTTGATTTCATGGTTGTAGTCACCATATGCAGTGATTTTGGAGCCCCAAAATTAAAGTCTGTCACTGTTTCCCCATCTATTTGCCATGAAGTGAAGGGACCAGATGCCATGATCTTGGTTTTCTGAATGTTGAGCTTCAAGCCAACTTTTTCACTCTCCTCCTTCACTTTCATCAAAACCATTCCATTTCAGCTTCTTCAGAATTACTAATTGGGGCATACACTTGGCTTACTGTGATATTCAATGGTTTGTCTTGGAAATGAACAGAGATCATTCTGTCATTTTTGAGATTGCACCCACATACTGCATTTTGGACTCTTTTGTTGATTATGAGGGGTTCTCCATTCTTTCTAAGGGATCCTTGCCCACAATAGTAGATATAATGGTCATCTGAATCAAATTCGCCCATTGCAGTCCATTTTCCTTCACTGATTCCTAAAATGTTGATGTTCACCCTTGCCATCTCCTGTTTGACCACTTCTAATTTGCCTTGATTCATGGACCTAGCATTCCAGGTTCCTGAACAATATTGTTCTTTACATCATCAGACTTTACTTCCATCACCTGTCACATCCACAACTGGGCATGGTTTTTATTTTGGCTCTGTCTCTTCATTCTTTCTGAAGTTATTTCTCTACTCTTCTCCGGTAGCATATTGGGCACCTACTGACCTGGGGAGTTCATCTTACAGTGTCATATCTTTTTGCCTTTTCATACCTTGATTGGGGTTCTCAAGGCAAGAATACTGAAGTGGTTTGCCATTCCCTTCTCCAGTGGGCCACATTTTGTAAGAACTGTTCACCATGACACATCTGTCCTCGGTGGCCCTACGTGGCTTGGCCCATAGTTTCATTGATGTAGACAAGGCTGTGATCCATGTGATCAGTTTGATTAGTTATCACTGATTGTGTTTTTCATTCTGTCTGCCCTCTGAAGAATGAATATGAGTCTTCTGGAAGCTTCCTGATGGGAGAGACTGGCTGTGGGCAAAACTGGGTCTTGTTCTGATGGGCGGTCTTGTTCTGATGATGCTCAGTAAATCTTTAGTCCAATTTTCTGTTGATGGGTGGGGCTGTGTTCCCTCCCTGTTGTTTGACCTGAGACCAAATTATGGTGGAGGTAATGAAGATAATTGTGACCTCCTTCAAAAGGTTCCAGGTAGGCACTGCCACACTCAATGCCCCTGACCCTGCAGCAGGCCACCATCGGCCCACACCTCCACTGGGGACTCATGGACACTCACAGGCAAGTCTGTGTCAGTCTCTTGTGGGGTTTCTGCTCCTTTCTCCTGGGTCCTGGTGGGCACAACAGATTTCCCAATCTGGGGATATGGCTAAGGGACTGAGAACCCCCTGGGAATTTGAATTTGGAGGCCATTGTGATTTGATTACAGAGCTTATACAGGATTGCGGAAATAGACTCTTGGAGGGCACAGACAATTCCTTGTGTGCACCAGGATGCAGGAGTACTAGATTCTCTTCTATGCTAAATGGAAAATGCAAAATGGTTATATATCATTAGGTTTTATTTGCTAATGTTTTGTTGAGGATTTAGCATCTATGTTCATTATAAATATTGTTTCATATTCCTTTTTTCTTTAATGTCATCATATAGTTTTGGTGTTAGGGAAATGCTGGCCCCATAGGTTGAATTAAGAAGTATCCCCTGTATTCATCTGCTTCTATCTTTTGAAAGAGATGGTAGAGAATTGGTATAAATTCTTTCTTAAATGTTTAGTAGAATTTACCAGTGAGCCCATCTGGGCCTGGTGCTTTCTATTTTGGAAGTTTATTGATTCAATTTTTTTAATGGAAATTGGCCTATTCATGTCTTTTCCTCCTTATATGAGTTTTGGCAGATCATGTCTTTCAAGAAATTGACTGATTTTATCTTGGAGAAGAATGAGAAAGCAAATTTGGGGTAGAAGGTAATGAATTCAATTTTTGGCATAGTAAGCTTGAGGTATTTAAGATCGTAGTCATATGGTCACATCCAGAAGGCTTATGCATACTTATCCTAGAGAACAACTTCTTGGGTAGAGTCACGGAAGTCAAAGCACATGAGACAGTTGAAATCACCAATGTGTGTACTGAGAAGAGAAAATGTGCAGGTTAGCACCATGAGTAACATTAAAAGTTAAAGGAAAATATCACTGAAAAGAGGTAGTTGTGACAGTAGGAAAAGGTAAGAAAAAATAGTGTCATGGAAGCCATGAATAAAAAAGACATACAAAAATTCGGAGTGGCTAATACTATGAGATACTGTATTCAGATCTAGGAACATAAAGGTTTAAAGGAATTCTTTGGATTTATCCTTTAAAAATTATTGATGTCTTAGTAAGAGATTATTACAATGGAATGGAAGTCAAAACACATTTTGAATAATCTGTCAGTTAAGTGTGATAGATTCCTGACAAATTTATAAAAAGATATCACTGTTTATCTTTCTTATCTCCCTTTTTATTTTCTGCATCAGAGAACTAGAACAGCCAGCAGTACAGCTAGTGCTTTGGTGCAGTGTATCTTATCCTTTATTTCTATTTTTTAAAAAAGTAATAGCACATAATGTAACCAGACTTCTATTTTCCCAGCCTAGGACTAAGACATTAACTGTCATTTCTGTGTCCAAGTGGCTAATAAATCTAAAATGGAAATGGAAACCAAGCATGATGCACAACTGTTTATTTCTATCTAAATGCATTCGATTTCTTAGTTCTCTTTGGTTTATATTTGGAAAATAGATTTTTTCCAATTTAAAGTTATTACTTTACATAACTTAGAGTATAAATCCATATGACTTACCATGAAAAAAGAGGTATTTTACTCTGTTACAATATTTGAACATACTAGAAAGGTTTTAAGTAGAGTAATATCTACTAATTGACTTTAAAATCAACATTTAAAGATATAAACAAGCAGAAATTAGGGAGTAAGAGGAGATGTTTGCAAGAATTTATGGAAAACCGTTGATCTGGTTCTTAGTCTTTCTATATACAAATTCATTTTTAGGTTTATGTCTGCTATAGAATCTTTGTTACCTTTTATTTTAAAAAAGAATCAGTGGTCATTAAAATAAAATTTCTGAATGCTATAGGCTACTATTTCTGACTAGCAGGTAGTGAAAAAACTCTCAGTTTTTCATTTACATTTATCATTTTTTCTTGCCCTGCATTCCCCTAACTGTAACAATATTATGATTTTTGTAAAATAATATGATTAAGAATGCAAGGGTATAAATTTGATTTGAATGGTGGTTTTTTGTTTGTATGTTGTTAAGTGTATTTGTTTCTTGATACTTTATCTTAACTTTTTTTCAGTCATTCTGTTTTATAAAAGTACTTCTATGGTTTTTAAAATATACCTTCAAAATAACATCTCAAGGTTTTAAACAGATTAATAGATGCTATTTTTCTTTCCTAGAATTTGGTTCCATGAACTTTAATCTCAACTTTCATTATCAAATGTAGATCTTACCTTTGTCACCTTCCTCAGAATTTATTTCTCTTGATCCTTAGTGGACTTCGGAGTATAGATATTTGGAAAACTGTTCTGCATATTATTCAACAGTCAGAATACGAGTTGTGCTAGTAAATTGGGTCTAATTTCAACTGGGATACTTAGAGACTGTATTTTGTATTTTATTTCCTAATAGAGTTTCCATCTGATGGTGAAAAAAGAGAAAATAATAGATGTCTTTCAGGAAGCAAACAAAACAATGTTCTTCATTGATCATCGGAAGAATGTCTCTTGGATAATAAGGAATGCAGATTATTTGTTAAAATTCAAAAGTGTAGAAAGCATATACAGCAGTGATTTCTAATATCAGAATATATTTTAAAATATTTTTATAACTTCAGTTGAACAGTTTTCTGCTACTGTAAAAGCACATTTGTATTCTTTCCTTTTTGGGATTTAATTATCAGTCAAGTGAATTAATATTTAATATTACAGACAAACTATTTAATTTTTTAAAATAATTCTTAAGTCATAACATAATATCTTTATTTGAGGTGATTAAAGACAGTGAAACATGGAGTAAAACCTGAACCTGAAATAAAGCCAAAGAAATCACAAATTATTTTTACTTCCACTTTGTTTTACTTGGTAATACTTGTTGCCTATGTGTGAGATATAATAGACTAAATATGTCTTTCTCAGATAATTTTCAATTAACAAATGTTCACTGAGTCCTTATTATGTACAAGGTACTTTACTAAGTACAGAGTAAACCAAGAAACACAGAAAATAGCAATGAACCAAAGAAACAGGAAATATGAAAATCGTGAATATTTTCATATTATTATCATATACTACTGTCTGCTCTAGGCAATTTGTACATTTGAAAAAGGCAAATGTTTTAGATATGCATTGGTAAAAAGTTAAATTCACAAGATGTAATTGACCACAGCTGTATTTGGGCTATATTTTATAGTTAAAGTAAGAAAGCTGAAGAGGATTGCTATAAAAAAATTCTTATCATGTCTATTTTTGTAGTCATTGGAAAAGAATATATGAAAATAAAGGACTGAACAAAGTAGATCAAGCTCTATTTGAAGAGCAAACAATGAAATCAGTGGTTGTTCTGTCAATGCTGTCAAATGAAACTGTTTTCCAGTTATGCTCAAAATAAGTGGTTCTCTCCTGTTTGGAAATTTGATATACAGATCATTTGCCACAAGCCCATGGTTGTATTGAATAGGCAACTGAAGGTAGAAAAGCCAGAAAACTTTTAAACAGTATTTATGTGTTCTTTACAGATTCCCTCACTTATAAATCTCTCTGAGTTCTGCTGATGTAGTAGGAATATTTTTAAACAAAGAGTTTCAGGAAATCCAGAGAATATAGAGTATAATTTTCCCAGCTCATGTTTATTTGCTTGCTTCTTTTGACAAGCTCTCAAAAGCACTCTTCTGGCAGTACTAAATTTATTATATTTATTGTCATGACCTACTGTTGAGATGACTAGGATTATTCTCAGTTTAATCATGAACTGCTTTACTTTACTGGAGTCAAGAGAAGAAGAGACAAAATTGCAGATTTATCGCAATTAATTTTAAAAAATGACAAAGTCCTAAGTAGAAGGCCTGCTCCAAATGAGATTGACATAATCATTTGAAAGAGTTTCTTAATTTAATTACAAGCAATAGAAAATAATTCAAAGAATCTTATCCAAAACCCAATGAAGTTTATTAAGACGTTACTGGGTTATTCCAAGGAAAATTTAAATAACTAGTCCTTAGTGGGAGCAAAAACCAGACAATGCTGTGACTCTTAGCAGCCACAATATACTCAAGAGCTTCTTGTGGAAGGCAGTTGGGGGTGTGGATCTGGAAAGAACACTGGAGATCCAAACATTTTCCTTGCATTTCTGACCCATAGTTCATCCTACTACCATATCAAGAGGGAGGCTTTTCAGGGCATTTATCCTTTTAAGCTGTTCTCTCTTTCAGACTCTAACCATAAAATCGACACTACAAATTATTATGAAGGTAAGGAAAAATAAATTCAAAGGAACACTGCCCAATGTCCAGAGTACAGATAGTCTAAGCTCTACATCCAGGGTTATCCTAGATGGGGTGTATCTTACTCATGAAAATTTAGCTCTTGGCTCTTTGATCCTTAAACTGTCCTTGAGCTTCGTCCATCTCAGTTAACACACTAATCCTAAGAAGTGGGAGTGGAGATGATGGTTTAGACAGTCTTTATCTTGTTAGATGCCAACTTTGTAAGGATCAAAACTTCATATTTTGAGAGGATGATAAAATGAATTTCTTGTATTTTTTTTCACCATCATTGCTTCATAAGTGTGTGCACTATGTTCTGTAATTTTTGTTTTCATTAAGGAATTTACAAGCTTTTCAGTTCTACGTAACTTTTTCCCTTTAAATTATTAGGATCGCACATACAGTGGTCACTGGCATTCTTGCATTTATTTATTTTATTTTTGTCTATGCAGTGTCTTCATTGCTGCATAGGCTTTTTCTAGTTGCCACAAGTTGGGGCTACTCTCTAGTTGCTATGTGTGAGCTTCTCATTGCAGTAGCTTCTCCTGTTGTGGAGAATGGGCTCTGGAGTGCCTGGGCTTCAGTATTTGCTGCATGTGGGCTTCAGCAGTTGTGGCTCCTGGGCTCTAGAGCACAGGCACAATAGTTGTGGTTCATGGCTTGATTGCTCTGTGGCATGTGGGATCTTCCCAGATCAGGGATCGAACCACGTCTCCTGCATTGGCAGGTGGATTCTGTACCACTGAGCTACCAGGAAAGCCCCATCCCTGCATTTTTGAAAAGAACCTCTTTTCTCCTGTCATGTCCCAACCTCTTCTGATCTAATATTTTCACCATGATCTTACACCGAAGTCATTGCTCTGCCTTCACGTTTTGTTCTACCATTTACCACCAACCCTCATTCTTTGGCTTCCCTGGTGGCTCAGATGGTAAAGAATCTGCCTGCAATGCAGGAGTCCCAGGTTCAATCCCTGGGTCAGGAAGATCCCTGGAAAAGGAAATGGCAACCCTCTCCAGTATCTTTCCTGGAAGATTCCATGGACAGAGGAACCTGGCGGGCTACAGTGCATGGGATCACAGAGTCAGACACGACTAACACTTTCACTCTCATTCTTTAGTTTTTACTCTTGGTCTGCTTTCTTAACTTTGAACATGGCTTTACTTTTTTGTTACAACATGAACACAGGTATTTTGCCTTAGGAAATTTAGAATAATCATTCCCCCATCCTAGCAAAATCCCTTTAGATAATGTTCTCACTAACATTACCCTAGATATAGAAGTGGAATCAATAAAGGAATTCTCAGGTCTAGAGGGGAATTCTTCAAGAAATATAATTTTGAAAAAATAGATCAAGAGTTACTGTAAGACAAGAATATTATTTGTTTTTAAATATGCAGATATTATCTGATAAAATACAACAAATTAAAAAATATTTTTGTAATCAGCTATCTAAATGATTTGGATATAGCACATTAGTGTCTAAACATGTATATAGATTTGAACATCTCATGATCAGTGACAGTATTCACATCCAAATTATTTGGAATTAGTCTTTGAAATCTTTAAAATACCTCTACTTACTATGCATTATTCTAGTAATTTGGTTGCATCCTTAGTACTTGAGATTTAATTGGTCATTGGATAGGATTTATAGTTATTATGAATTATTAATATATTCAAAATGTACATTTAACTTAGGACTACTGTATGAAAATGGGCACCATAGTGTATTTTCTTAAGTTGTTTTGCAACTTGTTATTCCAAGTATATTCTATTAATCATACTTTAAAAAGCATGAAGTTACTTACTTACAAAATCTACTCCTAAGTGGTACACTGGTAAAAGAATCTGCCTGCTAAGGCAAGAGATACAAAGAGACCCAGTTTCAATCCCTGGGTCGAGAAGATCCCTTGGAGTAGGAAATAGCAACCCACTCCAGTATTCTTGCCTGGAAAATTCCATGGACAGAGGACCCTGGTGGGCTGCTGTCCATGGGGTCACAAAAAAAGGAAATAAGCTTTATTATCAATTCCCAAGAAAGCAGCTTATTTCTCCTAAAAATATTAAATTTGGCTATTAAAAATGAAGACTGTCTTGTATCAAGTTTCATTGTTAAAAAGATGAACCTAAAATACAGACTTGGTAGACAATGTTCTAAAAATGATTGTTTATAATAATTTCTATTTGATTTACTGATATCTCCAATATTTATGCTTATCAGGTAACGGAAGGCAAGCACCACCAGCTCATCTTTAGCCATCTGGCTCTTAGATGGGTGGTGGTACGTAACTAGAATTTCCTCTGCTTCATCTGCTTGGGGATACAGATGAAGTCTCAGCAGCTCATATAGGAGTTCCCATTTGTTTATACAGGACTTCATACTAATTGCTCCTGAAGGCCTATGGAAATCTCAATGGGAGGAATCAAATGTACTGAGAAATGAATCTAGTCATTTTGAGCATTGTTCCATTACTCCTGGCACTCTGTTTTCCTGGCCACTATGTTTATTTCCTAGAACACAATGGTTTTTTTTAGGGCTCCAGTGGATGGCAATGTATTTCACAGGAGTTATTAGGTCTCTCTCCATTCTCCTGGGCACTACTTCCCTAAGGCTAATACACTGAAGCCTCCTAATGGGTTTCCCATGATCACTGTCTATGATTTACTGGGTCTTTATGAAGCTAGAGCTGCCCCATGGTTTATAGGAAAGTGGAAGGTGCATCTCTATTCACATTACACCATCTGTGTGTTTTTGATATAGCCTTAAGAAATAGAGTAGGGGCTAGATTTCAGCATCCGATCATTTTCTTAGCTGGGAGTTCTTGTACCCATCAGCAAGGAAGGCAGGATGATGCTGAACATTGCTCCAAGGAAACCACATGCACCAACTATGTGAAAGCTCCAAATTATCAGCAGAGAAAATTAGCATCAGATAGAACAGACTGAAATACTAACAGAAGAAAATAATGTTTTAATATTTTTCTTCACACCCTCAACAAGAGTGAAACTAGTGCCTAGAAAAGGAAAAAGAGATGTCTCTGAGTCAGGCCAAACCTCCCACTTTTAGCAAGTAGGACTCAGTTTTACTCAATGTGGGGTTGGGGGATGGAAGGACACAAACATGGAATCAAGTTTAAAATGGGCCTTTTAAACAAGAGCAGAACAGAGTCTTTAAAATGAGACAGTGATAATAACCAAATGTAACAAGATAGAGAGAGACTTTAGCCAAAATATCATAAAGTGGAGCATAGTATAGTTGAGAGGCAATTACTAGGAAAATTAAAATAATTTTATGCTTATACCCTTATGCGGAGAAGGCAATGGCACCCCACTCCAGTACTCTTGCCTGGAAAATCCCATGGATGGGGGAGTCTGGTGGGCTGCAGTTCATGGGGTCCCTAAGAGTCGGATACGACTGAGCAACTTCACTTTCACTTTTCACTTTCATGCATTGGAAAAGGAAATGGCAACCCACTCCAGTGGTTTTGCCTGGAGAATCCCAGGGACGGCAGAGCCTGGTGGGCTGCCATCTGTGGGTCGCACAGAGTCGGACACGACTGAAGCGACTTAGCAGCAGCAGCAGCATACCCTGACGACTAGAAACACTTCAGTAAATTGTTTGCATATTGCATTATGAGAACTCGAATAATAATAAAAAGGAAATATAAGCCAAAATAAATTGCTTAACCTTATTTATAAATTGCTCAAGTATTACAAGCTCTGTTCTTCTGAGCTTTTACTTCTTACTTTTATTTCTAACTCAGCAGTTTAGTAGATATTATGAGCAATAGCCACACTTTTTGCCTTTTCATACTGTTCATAGGGTTCTCAAGGAAAGAATCTGGAAATGGTTTGCCATTCCCTTTTCCAGTGGAACACATTTTGTCAGAACTCTCCACCATGACCCATCCATCTTGGGTGGCCCTACACTGCATGGCTCATAGTTTCATTGAGTTAGACAAGGTTATGGTCCATGTGATCAGTTTGATTCATTTTCTGTGATTGTGGTTTTCATTCTGTCTGTCCTCTGACAGCTAAGGATAAGACTGACTGCGTACCAACAAATGTCTGTCTGGTCAAAGCTATGGTTTTTCTGGTAGTCATGTATGGATGTGAGAGTTGGACTATAAAGAAAGCTGAGTACCAAAGAATTGATGCTTTTGAACTGTGGAGTTGGAGAAGATTCTTGAAAGTCCCTTAGACTTCAAGGAGATAAAACCAGTCATTCCTAAAGGAAATCAGTTCTGTTCAGTCACTCACTTGTGTCCGACTCTTTGTGACCCCGTGGACTGCAGCACGCCAGGCCTCCCTGTCCATCACCAACTCCCAGAGTTTACCCAAACTCATGTCCATTGAGTCAGTGTTGCCATCCAACTATCTCATCCTCTATCGTCCCCTTCTCCTCCTGCCCTCAATCTTTCCCAGCATCAAGGTCTTTTCAAATGAGTCAGCTCTTCGCATCAGGTGGCCAAAGTATTGGAGTTTCAGCTTCAGCATCAGTCCTTCCAATGAACCCAGGACTGATCTCCTTTAGGATGGAATGGTTGAATCTCCTTTCAGTCCAAGGGACTCTCAAGAGTCTTCTCCAACACCACAGTTCAAAAGCATCAATTCTTCAGCGCTCAGCTTTCTTTATAGTCCAACTCTCACATCCATACATGACTACTGGAAAAACCATAGCTTTGACTAGATGGATCTTTGTTGACAAAGTAACGTCTCTGCTTTTTAATATGCTGTCTAGGTTGGTCATAACTTTCCTTCCAAGAAGTAAGTGTCTTTTAATTTCATGGCTGCAATCACCGTCTGCAATGATTTCGGAGCCCAAAAGAATAAAGTCAGCCACTATTTCCACTGTTTTCCCATTTGTTTGCCATGAAGTGATGGGACCAGATGCCATGATCTTAGTTTTCTGAATGTTGAGATTTAAACTAACATTTTCACTCTCCTCTTTCACCTTCATCAAGAGTCTCTTTAGTTTTTTTTCACTTTCTGCCTTAAGGGTGGTGTCATCTGCATATTGGAGGTTATTGATATTTCTCACGGCAATCTTGATTCCAGCTTATGCTTCATCTAGCCCAGTGTTTCTCATGACGCACTCTACATATAAGGTAAATAAGCAGGGTGACAATGGACAGCCTTGACGTACTCCTTTTCCTATTTGGAACCAGTCTGTTGTTCCATGTCCAGTTCTAACTGTTGCTTCCTGACGTGCATACAGGTTTCTCAAGAGGCAGGTCAGGTGGTCTGGTGTTCCCATCTCTTTCAGAATTTTCCACAGTTTATTGTGACCCACACAGTCAAAGGCTTTGGCATAGTCAATAAGGCAGAAAGAGATGTTTTTCTGCAACTCTCTTTCATTTTCGATGACCTAGCAGATGATGGCAAATTGATGTCTGGCTCCTCTGCCTTTTCTAAAACTAGCTTGAACATCTAGAAGTTCATGGTTCACATATTGCTGAAGCCTGGCTTGGATAATTTTGAGCATTACTCTGCTAGTGTGTGAGATGAGTGCAATTGTGAGGTAGTTTGAGAATTCTTTGGCATTGCCTTTCTTTGGGATTGGAATGAAAACTGACCTTTTCCAGTCCTGTGGTGACTGCTGAGTTTTCCAAATTTGCTGGCATATTGAGTGCAGCACTTTCACAGCATCATCTTTTAGGATTTGAAATAGCTCAGCTGGAATTCCATCACCTCCACTACCTTTGTTTGTAGTGATGCTTCCTAAGGCCCACTTGACTTCACATTCCAGTATGTCTGGCTCTAGGTGAGTGATCACACCATCACAACGCTCCAGTGCCACCCAAAAGGAAATCAGTCATGAATATTCATCGGAAGGACTGATGCTGAAGGTGAAACTCGATACTTTGGCTCCCTGATGCAAAGAACTGACTCCTTGAAAAGGACCCTGATGCTGGGAACGATATTGGGCAGGAGGAGAGGGGGACAACAGAGGATGAGATGGTTGAATGGCATCATCGTCTCTATGGACATGAGTGTGAGCAAGCTCTGGGAGTTGATGATGGACAGGGAGACCCGGCATGCTGTAGTCTGTGGGATTGCAAAGAGTCAGACACAACTGAGTGACTGAAATGAGCCACACTTTGCATATCTACATTGCCAAGTTTCATGTTCTTATATATTTCCATTAAGAACTTTGCAGCATACTCAATCTCTGCTTCAGTCTCTGAAATCTGGTCATTTTAACTCTGGATGACACTATCTTTTTAATAACAAAGAATAAAGTTTTTCTTAAACGCACTATAAAGAAAAGCTATTTACATGTGCATTTTGATGACCCTCAACTTCTCTAGTGACATATTTTCTTATGCAGTTTCTTTTTATTGCTTACTTTTGCTTTCAGATGGGTGTTGAAAATGACTCTATTGAAGGTAACCAAGAAATGCATCTAAAATTTTTAGTGAATTTTTTAGAAAATTCACTAGTGAATAATTTAGAAAATTATTTTGTAAAAATAATTTTTCTTTTTTCATTTTTATTTGTATTTTATATTATAAAACACGAATTCCTTTACTTAGTAAATCTAATTCTTAGTTAAGAATTCCTTAACTTTGTACTTGTCCAATGTCCAACTTGGTTTTTGGACACTGTATATTGCAATACGATTGCCAATATAGCGTTAATGCTTCTATCACATCACGTGATTATCATTACTTTTTTGTTAGGAATAATTAAGATTTAGTCTCAGTAAACTTGATTGTAATACAGTCTTGTTGTCTATAGATTCACTCTAGTGTGCATTAGATATCTAGGACTTACTTACTACAGGTTGTAAATTTGTTTCCTTTATTTATACCCTTGAACAGCATATCTATCCCTCCACCCCCCAGCTAACATGAGTAACCATCATTTTATGCTGTTTTTATGAGTTTCGATTTTTTTAGGTACTACGTGTAAATGACATCACACAGTCTTTGTCTTTTTCTGTCTGACATATCACTCAGCCTAATGTCCTCATAGACCATCCATGTTGTCACAAATGATAGGCTTTCTTTCCTTCTCATGGCTAAATAATATTCCTCTGTGTGTGTGTGAGAGAGAGAGACATCTTTATCCATTCATGTCTTGACAGACACTTAGTTTGTTTCCATATTCTGGCTATTAAAAGTAATGCTGCAATAACCATGAGAATGCATATATCTCATTAATATTCTGTTTTCATTTCCTTTGGGTATATACTAAGAAATGGAATTGCTAGATCATATGGTAGTTCTGTTTTTAATTTTTTAAAGAACTTCATACTGTTTTCCATAGTGGCTGCACCAATTTATATTTCTACCAACAGTGTATGAGGGTTCCCTTTTCTCCAAGTCCTTACCAGCACTCATCATTTTTTTTTTGATAATAGCCATTAAAATAGCTAATACGAGGTGATATGTCACTGTGCTTTTGATTTGCATTTCCTTGTTGATTAGTGATGCCCAACATCTTTTTACGTACCTTTCTCCACTCTTTAACTTTGCTTCTGCCTCCTCCCATATTTCCCTGTGCTTTTTTAATTTCTGGGTAGTTTTAGTTTCCTAAACTTACTTTCCTCTGTAAATTTTATAAATGTTAGTCTCTCTGTCATCCCCTAGCTCATTTTTAAATATTCAGCTTGAGTGAGTGCCACTCTGTGAAACTGTAGCTTTCTGTGTAATCCTTCATTTGATAATTTTCAAGTGATTTTTAAGCTGTCTCCTCCAATGCCAAGTGAGGAACACACTTTTTATCCCTTTTCCTGTAAGACATCTGATGCATACTTTTTGCTCATAAAATAATTCTTCCATGAATAAATAAATGATACTAGCTTTAAGAAATTCAGATGGATAGAAACAGTGCATATGTGCCCAGTTACAAGCTATTTCACTTTTCTAGTAGATGAGGCCTTGTCTACCTGCTACGAGCACATCTTGTTCTTCTTCTCTGAAATATTCTCCTAGAAGAAAAATTAGTACTATGAAAATGTTCTTGAGTCCACACATTATTCAGAAAAATATGTCATTTAGGGAACTGAGATGTCTTTTGGCATACCCAGTGATATCATCTAGGTTCACCTCTGATATCAGTGAGTTTATTAGGGTTCATTTCACCCATTTCTATGGATGGGTCAGTTTACAATATTAAAGACTCATGAGCAGTACAGATATTTTAGCTAAACAGATGAAACAGAATCAGAGGGTCTCACATCAGTTAACATAATCTGTATTCCAACAAATGAATTTCAATTGCCTCAGTAAAATTGGAATTTGCTTACAGTAGAATCAGGAAGGGGACTGAAAATCCAGACAAATGTTTACAATGGACTAACTCCTCAATGTTAATAATCAGAGTTCTCAGACCTTTAAATTGTAACTTTATTAAAATTATTAGAAACACACAATACCTCTATTTCACAGACTTTTTCTTTCTAATTAATCATTCTATTTACAAAAGAAGGCAAGAATTTTTTCATATTAATCTTTAGCTAAAAAATACATGTTCTCTATTTTCATTGGAAAAAAGGTTTCTCCCCTTTCTGAGATTGATTTTTTTCATTTGCATTTTACTCACAAAGGAGGAATTATAGATTCTTGGCAATGTTGTTGTGTGTTCAGTCTCAGTCATGTCTAACTCTTTGCAAACCCATGTACTACATGTAGCCCACCAGGCTCTTTACTCCATGGGATTTTCCAGGCAAGGATACTGGAGTGGGTTGCCATTTCCACCTCCAGGGGATCATGCTCACCCAGGGACTGAACCCGTGTCTTCTGAATCTCCTGTATTGGCAGGTGGATTCCTGACTCCTGAGCTACCTGGGAAGCCCTCAATATTCTGATTTTAATTTTCTTCACAATATCTTCAATGCTCTCTTACCTGTGCATTTCAATTTGCCTTAGATGACAGTCTTTCAGTGTCATGTAAGTAGTAGAGATGCTTACATTTTAAATAGAAGAAAAGAACTCAAAGCAAGACACCTTCAACAGCTAGAATAATCTCAAAAACATAAAATAAAAAGATCATTAATTTTTGTCCATTAATCCTAATTATATTTCATTTTTAATTGATGAATTTTGCCTTTTTAGGAAGACTACACTACTCTATGGAGAAGGCAATGGCACCCCACTCCAGTACTCTTGCCTGGAAAATCCCATGGATGGAGGATCCAGGTAGGTTCCAGTCCATGGGGTCGCAAAGAGTCAGACACGACTGAGTGACTTCGCTTT
Source organism: Okapia johnstoni (assembly GCA_024291935.2). Classification (NCBI taxonomy): domain Eukaryota; kingdom Metazoa; phylum Chordata; class Mammalia; order Artiodactyla; family Giraffidae; genus Okapia; species Okapia johnstoni. The sequence continues at coordinate 140,607,780 of CM044308.1, forward strand.
CACTTTTCGCTTTCATGCATTGGAGAAGGAAATGGCAACCCACTCCAGTGTTCTTGCCTGGAGAATCCCAGGGACAGGGGAGCCTGGTGGGCTGCCGTCTATGGGGTCACACAGAGTCGGACACGGCTGAAGCAACTTAGCATACTACTCTATATTAAGCTTGATTTTTCTTCCTTATTTTGACCCAATGAGCTTAAAAGTAAGACTCACGACCTCTTTGTTTGCTCTGATGTTGTCAACCTCATCTTACAAATTTCTGAGAGCAGTTCCCTTGAGTCACTGCAGACTCAAAGCAATTTATTATTTTTTAGTTCTGAGGGAAATCTTTCTTTCAAATGTAAAGTTAATTTAATTCTAAACTTGAATATCAAATTCCACAGCTAATGAACCACGCATAATGGGCTTGTTTTAGGACCATCTGAGTGTAGATCTGTCAAACTAGAATTCCACACTCAATTTCAATCTTATTATCTTTCACCTCCTCTACACACACACACACTTAGCCACCAATTCCCATTCATTTTATAGATCTATTTACAAAATATATCCTCTGCTTTCTGTTTCCTTTGCTGTGGCCTTCATTCAGGTCAGTTCAGTTCAGTCTCTCAGTCATGTCCAACTCTTTGTGATCCCATGAACTGCAGTATGCCAGGCCTCCCTGTCCATCACCAACTCCAGGAGTTTACCTAAACTCATGTCCGTTGAGTTGGTGATGCCATCCAACCATCTCATCCTCTGTCATCCCCTTCTCCTCCTGCCTTCAATCTTTCCCAGCATCAGGGTCTTTTCCAATGAGTCATCTTCTTGCATCAGGTGGCCAAAGTATTGGAGTTTAAGCTTCAACATCAGTCCTTCCAATGAAGACTCAGGACTGATCTCCTTTAGGATGGACTGGTTGGATCTCCTTGCAGTTCAACGGACTCTCAAGAGTCTACTCCAACACCACAGTTGAAAAGTATCAATTCTTCTGCACTCAGCTTTCTTTACAGTCCAGTTCTCATGTCCATACATGACTACTGGAAAAACCATAGCCTTGACTAGATGCACTTTGTTGGCAAAGTAATCTCTCTGCTTTTTAATATGCTGTCTAGGTTGGTCATAACTTTCCTTCCGAGGAGTAAGCATCTTTTAGTTTCATGGCTGCAGTCACCATCTGCAGTGATTTTGGAGCCCAAGAAAATAGAGTCAGGCCACTGTTTCTACTATTTTCCCACCTATTTGGCATGAAGTGATGGGACCAGATGCCATGATCTTAGTTTTCTGAATGTTGAAAAAGCCAACTTTTTCACTCTCCTCTTTCACTTTCATCAGGAGGCTCTTTAGTTCTTCTTCAGTTTCTGCCATAAGAGTGGTGTCATCTGCATATCTGAGGTTATTGATATTTCTCCTGGCAATCTTGATACCAGCTTGTGCTTCCTCCAGCCCAGCGTTTCTCATGACACACTCTGCATATAAGTTAAATAAGCAGGGTGACAATATACAGCCTTGACATACTCCTTTTCCTATTTGGAACCAGTCTGTTGTTCCATGTCCAGTTCTTACTGTTGCTTCCTGAGCTGCATACAGATTTCTCAAGAGGCAGGTCAGGTGGTATGGTATTACTATCTCTCTCAGAATTTTCCACAGTTTATTGTGATCCACACAGTCAAAGACTTTGGCGTAGTCAATAAAGCAGAAAGAGATGTTTTTCTGCAACTCTCTTTCATTTTCGATGACCCAGCGGATGTTGGCAATTTGATGTCTGGTTCCTGTGCCTTTTCTAAAACTAGCTTGAACATCTAAAAGTTCACGGTTCACATATTGTTGAAGCCTGGCTTGGATAATTTTGAGCATTACTCTGCTAGTGTGTGAGATGAGTGCAATTGTGAGGTAGTTTGAGCATTCTTTGGCATTGCCTTTCTTTGGGATTGGAATGAAAACTGACCTTTTCCAGTCCTGTGGCCACTGCTGAGTTTCCCACATTTGCTGGCATATTGAGTGCAGCACTTTCACAGCATCATCTTTGAGGATTTGAAATAGCTCAACTGTATTTCCATCACCTCCACTAACTTTGTTCATAATGATGCTTCCTGAGGTCCATTTGACTTCACATTCCAGGATGTCTGGCTCTAGATGAGTGATTCATTCAGGCATTTATAATTTCCATCTTGAATTATTAATGTTCTTCCAACCAGTCACCCTGATGCCAGTCCTTTTTATCATGGATCAGACATACGCTCATCCCAGGGCCATATTCTTAAATGAACAAAGCTGAATTTTCTACACACTGACTTAAAATCCTCTGAAGGCTCTGTTGATTCTAAACATGAGCTCTTGTGTTAAGTAGACTTGCATTTTAATATGTTTTTCATTTCATGCTTAATTTCTCTTCTCTCCTACTATGACCTTCCATGATCTGGAAAATGATTATTCTTTCTTCAAGACCTGATTCAGATGTCACCACTGAGGGGGAAGGGAAATACTCTTACACATGTTGACACTTTCCAGGTAGAAGGATCTCTGTAAGTATTAGTTTTCTGTGCTCTCCTAACTAGTCTTCTCAGGAGAAGTGGAACATCTCTTAGATTGGTGAGTTTTGGAGAAAAAACTGGGCATGGATGGTTCTGCTCCCTGTTCTCATCTTCTTCTTGGACTCTGGCCTATAGAGAGGACATACTTGCGCTTCTTTATGCCAGGTGGTCAGAGGGCCTGCTTTCATCTTCCTAATTTTGAGGCTCAGTATTACTAAGACCCTTGTTACTGCATGTATAATGCACCTGACATAGATGAGATGCTCAGCAAATGATTATTAAATAGATACTCAATGTATAATAAGTGAAATTCGTTCTCCAACCTGTAGAACTCTGACAGAGAAAAGCAGAAGCAGGATTTTGGTGTACTGTTTTTGAGTTCAACAGTCAACTCCTTGAAGAAGCCTTCTCCAACATCTTCAGAGAACATTAATTCCCCTTCAGTGAACCTTTATTGTCTGTATATTAAAAATCACCTTGGGGTGCTTGCAAAACTCCCTACAAGTTCTTGGTGCACCTTCAAGATTATGATTCAGTAGGTTTTAAGTCTAGACCAAGAGCTGATCATTTTAAAAAGCACCATGGAAGACCCTTCAAAGGCACCTTGGGTACTGTCTTTAGGTTCTTAAAAAACTTTGTTTATATCTCATCACTGGGTTTTATCTTATCACATACCTGTTTCCCACAGTACAAGTTCCCAATGAACTCATTGGGAGTATTTGTCTCAGCATTTCAAACATATAACATATAACCTGGGACCTGGTAGCTAGACAATACATGTTTGTTGAATATATGTTTGTTGATAAAGACCTACGTGAGGCTTATGCTTCCTCTTTTATTTAAAAAGCCAGAATTTGGGGACATTAAAAAAGAACACAATGAAGACATCATTGTTCCATTAAACTAGCTCACCGTTAGCTTATGAACAGTCCAAAATACATGTTTTTCAACACTGTGACGTTTCGCATTTAAAAAAATACTAAATATTTTTCCATGCATAATTCAGAATTCTACATTAACTGTCACAGTCTTTCTTAAAGTATTGTAAAATATTTACTCATAAAAAATCCATATTATATACAACTCATTTTCTTTATTCCATATTGAGATTTGGTCATATCACAAACACATCAAGTGTTCTCAGTTTACTTGCATATAGTTTTTATCTAACTACAACACAATGTTTGCTAAGCAACGGAATGAAAAAAATCTTTCAAAACATAAATCCATGAATTCCTCTCCAGAGAGAAAAAGGCAATATTTGCCACATTACTTAGAGAGTGAAAGGAAAGAGAAAAAAAATTAGATCAACTTTGCAGCTGTGTTTCAGTATTCAAGGCCACACCTGGACTGGGTAAATCTTCGCTGATTATAAACCTTTGGCTAAAAGGAAAAGTTGCAGCCTGAAAAAGCAGACTGTGTCTTTAGGGATTCCTTTTGGCTATTTCAGTATTTAACAGATGTACTAGCTTAAACTTCATATTCTGAAAATAGCATGGGGCATGTAATTCTTCCTGAAAATTCCCACAGTGAATTTGGGTGTTTAAAATGTATTTAGAAGTTGGCATTGTGTTAATTAGAAACATCTCCCTAAATCTCTTTGTTTTATCTTTGCATAGGTATGTTACGAATATGGTGTATGTATATTTTAATTACATAGCAGATATAATTTTGCAAATGTTTTATAGTTACGGATTGAGATATACACATTGCTTTTCTAGTGTGAATTATCAAATGGCAAATATTTATTGTAATAATCTGCCTCATTTATATGTAAGGTATATCCTGAAGAGAAACACACACACGCACACACACACACATTCTTGGCTTTCTTAAATAAGTCCTCACATCAATGATAGGATAACAATGTCTTCTGTATATTATCGTTTTAATATAATTGGTAAATATTTTGTGGCATTGTATTTTATAGTTATCATTGCTAAGATCAAGTTAAGCAGTACACTGAACTACCTTCTTTCCATAGACATACATCATCTTCACATGAAGTTTAAATATGATTAGATCAAAATGTTGTAGTAACACAGGAGTAACAAAACACATCTAATAATAAATGCTATTATGGGCTTTGTGTTCAGTTATGGGAACTCGTTTTGTATCAGTGGCCATATTAGGATCTTTCATTAAACTCACAGTGATTCCCACGAGACTTATTTTGTAAAGACAAGCACTACTTTTAAAAAACCACGTAAGAAGTCCCAAAGTGCCTATACTTATATTGCCAATTCAGTCCAGTTCAGTCACTCAGTTGTGTCCAACTCTTTGTGATCCCATGGACTGCAGCATGCCAGGCCTCCCTGTCTATCACCAACTTCTGGAATTTACTTAGACTCATGTCCATTGAGTCGGTGACACCATCCAACCATCTCATCCTCTGTTGTCCCTTTCTCCCGTCTTCAATCTTTCCCAGCATCAGGATCTTTTCAAATGAGTCAGTTCTTCATATCAGGTGGCCAAAGTATTGGAGTTTCAGCTTCAGCATCAATGCTTCCAATGAATATTCAGGACTGATTTCCTTTAGGATGGACTGGTTGGATCTCCTTGCTGTCCCAGGGACTCCCAAGAGTCTTCTCCAACACCACAGTTCAAAAGCATCAATTCTTTCTTTGTAGTCCAACTCTCACATCCATACACGACTAATGGAAAAATCAGAACTTTGACTAGATGGACCTTTGTTGGCAAAGTAATGCCTCTGCTGTTTCATATGCTGTCTAGGTTGGTCATAACTTTTCTTCCAAGGAGCAAGCGTCTTTTAATTTCATGGTTGCAGTCACCATCTGCAATGATTTTGGAGCCCCCAAAACTAAAGTCTGTCACTGTTTTCATCGTTTCCCCATCTTCTCCCATGAAGTGATGGGGCCAGATGCCATGATCTTAGTTTTCTGAATATTGAGTTTTAAGCCAACTTTTTCACCCTTCTTTCACTTTCATCAAGAAGCTCTTTAGTTCTTCGCTCTCTGCCATAAGGGTGGTGTCATCTGCATATATGAGGTTATTGATATTTCTCCCAGCAATCTTGATTCCAGCTTGTGCTTCATCCAGCCCAGCGTTCCTCATGATGTACTCTGCATATAAATTATTGTTAACTATATTGTCAATTAGTTTGTCCTGGAATTTGAAATAAAAAGAACACCTGTTGAATTGGCAGAAAAACTATTATTTTGAGTTTAATAGTAAAGACTAAATAAAAACTTGAAGATATTTTGTGTTCTGTCACTCATTCGTGTCTGACTTTGTGACCCAATGGACTGTAATCCGCCAGGCTCCTCTGTCCATGGGATTCTCCAGGCAAGAATACTACAGAAGGTTGCCATTTCCTCTTCCAGAGGATCTTTCCAACCCATGGGTTGAAACGGTGTCTCCTGCATCTCCTTGCATTGACAGGCAGGTTCTTTACCATTGAGCCATGTGGGAAGCCCCTAAAGAAACTGGGAATGTGTCAATATCATCATTATTAACTGTAATTTAGAATGAAGAGTATTTGAAAGTTTGAGAGATATGCTTTCTAGATCATGGAACCATTCCTTTTAGTTTTCAATTAGATTTATTTTGGTGGTTATAACAGAATATAAAAGTAAATAGTCACGTAAATGGATTTCATAGGCTGTTTATAGGTAATGTCACAGATTTGATAAATAATTATAGATACATGGACCATTTATTGAGAAATAAAGAACAATAATAGAGATTCTTGTTATCCCTGTTGAACAATACCTGAGATATAATTGTGCTGACCATTGTTAGCCTCTCAAATTCAAAGCATTTATTTAAAATAGGTTAAATCAAAGGTTTATTTAAAATAGGCTGGTAGGTATTAGGTCATTTTTTTTTTAAGAGCACTTTACAAAGTTCTGTAGTATTAAGTGCCATTTTCTGCAATCTCCACAGTTATATTGACTCTTTTTATTTATCTTATATTACTTTAGCTTGAAAGTATAAACTACCGACAGTATAAAAAACTTTAATAAGGAAATCAGAGCACTTGAGTTTATGTGCTGATTTTACCAGTAACCAGATAATGACTCTTTAGGAATGAATATGAGAAGGATGCATACAAAGACCTGGGTAAGAGTTTTCCTTTCAGAGGCAAGAGAAAGTGTCAAAAGTTATATGAGTGAACTTGAACCAAGAAATAAGTCCAGTATTGCTAGAACATGGTGAACAAAAGGGAATTTTGGTAGAGACAAGTAGTTGGGGTCAGATAACATGTTAGACATTATGAAGAATTGGATTTTATTTTAAATTTCAAAAAAGTCATTGTAAAGTCTAAATAAGATGTCTGATGTGACTTGTCTAGCAAAAAGAATAATATGATGACTTTAGGGAGAGGAATATTTCATCCTACGTGTTGTGGCCAAACTGTATGTATATGTTTATGTACATATATGATATGAATGTGAATATGTATATCAATGGGCTTCCCAGGTGGCACTAATAGTAAAAAACCTGCTTGACAATGCAGGAGGCATAAGAGATGTGGGTTTGATCCCTGAGTCAGGAAGATTGCCTGGATGTAGGGCATGGCGACTCAGCCCGGTATTCTTGCCTGGAGAATCCCATGGACAGATTCTTGCCTGGAGAATCCCATGGACAGAGAAGCCTGGTGGGTTACAGTCCATAGGGTTGCAAAGAGTCAGACACGACTGAAGAGACTTAAGCAGCATGTATATCAATACATGATGAAATAACCTGATGAATGATTGAATCAAATTTGATTTGATGAATTAAATAAAAATGGTTCAGCAAAGGTGTCTCTGTAATTGAAAAATGCATTTGTAAAAATATAACTGAAAAGCAAGAACATTCAAAGACAGGCTAGTGTGGTATAGGAAGATGATATGATTAATACCTGAATGTTGGATATCATTGGAACCAGGACTTAGCAACAGTAGGAGGCTGTGCTTCCCCTGGGTGTGAACGAGCAAGGGGAGGGAACCATGGTACTAGAGCTAGGTGGGAGCTGGTCCCTGGAAGAGAGGTTTCTGGAAAGGAGCTTTAGAAGTGGAGAAATAGTTTTCTGTCTGACCATGATTTCAAAACCCAGGGGAAGCAAAGTAGAAAGCAATGTCTTGACCACTGTTTCCATTGTATTTCCATCTGTTTGCCATGAATTGATGGGACCAGATACCATGATTTTTGTTTTTTGAATGTTGAGTTTTAAGCAGCTTTTTCACTCTCCTCTTTCACCTTCTATAGGCTCTTTAGTTCCTCTATACTTTCTGCCATAAGGGTGGTATCATCAGCAAATCTGAGGTTATTGATATTTCTCCCATCTGATATTGCTACAGTCTGTAGAAGTCAACCTCCCAGGGCACAGAGCTGGGCAGACAAAAGTGGAAATGTATCTGGATGAACAAAAGGTGAATCATGCACATTTTTTTACGTAGTTAATTCTCACAACAACTCTGTATAGTAGGTACTATTATTATCTCTGTTTTACAAATGAGAAATAATCCTATTTAACAAATCACAGAGACTTTAATGAATTTGCTGGATTAAGTGTTCAAGTAAAGATTTAATCTCAGGTTGTCTCCAGGGCAATTTGAGAGCAATGTTTCCCATTTCTCTATGACTGAGGTCAAAGAAGGCTCACTTTTAGGCATGAGACTTATCAAGTCTCTTGGGGAGGAGAGAGGCCTCCTTTGGCAGCATTTACCATCTAGATATGGGGTTTCCTAGGTGGCTCAGTGGTAAAGAAGTGAGGGAAAGTCGCTCAGTCGTGTCCGACTCCTTGCGACCCCATGAACTACACAGTCTGTGGACTTCTCTAGGCCAGAATACTTGAATGGACAGCCTTTCCCTTCTCCAAGGGATCTTCCCAACCCAGGGATCGAACCCATGTCTCCTGCATTTCAGGCATATTCTTTACCAGCTGAACAACAAGAGAAGCCCAAGAATTCTGGAGTGGGTAAAGAATTTGCCTGCCAATGCAAGAGATGCAGTTTTTATCCCTGGGTCAGGAAGATCCCCCAGAGGAGGAAATGGCAACCCATTCCAGTATTCTTGTCTGGGAAATCCCATGGACAGAAGAACCTGGTGGGCTACAGTCCATGGGGTTGCAGAGAGTTGGACATGACTGAGCACATAAGCACCCCATCTAGAGATATGAGAAGAAGGCAGCCTTTCAGGGTATTTTCATGTCTGGGAATGTACGTTTTTCCTTAGTCCTCAGTTCAAAGATCTTCCCCAGAAAGTACATTTAAGCTGTGTAAGAGACTGACATCTCTTCCACTTGAATCACTACTTAGCTCCTGAGATTGCTTACCTATCTCATCTTGTCAGAGCTTTGAGGATATGGTGATGCATCTTGATAGAGTGAGTCAAGGCCTGTTCTCTCCCTTAAATTCTGTATTCCTTACTTGTTTTTGTTGTTCAGTTGCCCAGTCATGCTCGACTCTATGACCCCTGGACTGCAGCATGCCAGGCCTCCCTGTCCTTGACATCTCCCAAAGCTTGCCCAAGTTCACGTCCATTGCATTGGTGATGCTATCTGGCCATCTCATGCTCTGATATCCTCTTCTTCTGCCCTCAATCTTTCCCAGCATCAGGAACTTTTCCAATGAGTCGGCTGTTCTCACCAGATGACCAAAATACTGGCGCTTCAGCTTCAGTATCAGTCCTTCCAACAAATAATTAGGGTTGATTTCCCTTAAGATTGACTAGTTTGATCTCCTTCCTGTCCAAGGGACTCTCAGGAGTCTTCTCCAGCACCACAGTTAGAAGGTATCAATTCTTCAGCACTCTGCCTTCTTTATTGTCCAACTCTGATAACTGTAGGTGAACACTGGGAAGACCATAGCCTTGATTATATGGACCTTTATCGGCTTTTCAACACACTGTCTAGGTTTGTCATAGCTTTCCTGCCAAGAACCAAATGTCTTCTGATTTCATGGATGCAGTCACCATCTGCAGTAGTTTTAGAGCCTCCAAAGAGGAAATCTGTCACTACTTCCACCGTTCCCCTTCTATTTGCCATGCAGTAATGGCACCCCACTCCAGTACTCTTGCCTGGAAAATCCCATGGACGGAGGAGCCTGGTGGGCTGCAGTCCATGGGGTCGCTAAGAGTCAGACACGACTGAGCGACTTCACTTTCACTTTTCACTTTCATGCACTGGAGAAGGAAATGGCAACCCACTCCAGTGTTCTTGCCTGGAAAATCCCAGGGACAGCGGAGCCTTGTTGGCTACTGTCTATGGGGTCGCACAGAGTCGGACACTACTGAAGCGACTTAGCAGCAGCAGCAGCAGCAATGGGGTCAGATGCCATGATCTTAGTTTTAATACTTAGTTTTAAGCCAGCTCTTTCACTCTCCTCCTTCACCCTCATTAAGTGGCTCTTTAGTTCCTCTTTGCTTTCTGCCATCACAGTGGTATCATCCACATATTGAGATTGTTGATGCTTCTCTCACCTATGTTGATTCCAGCTTGTAACTCATCCAGTTGGCATTTCTCATGATGTGTTCAGCATATAGATTAAACCAACAGGGTGATAGCAGACAACTCTGTCATACTCCTTTCTCAATCTTGAATCAACCAGTTGTTCCATGCAGGGTTCTAACTGTTCCTTCTTGACCCACATAGAGGTTTCTCAAGAGATAGGTAAGAGAGTCTGGTATTACTATCTCTTTAAGAGCTTTCCACAGTTTGTTAGGATCCACACAATCAAAGGCTTTGGTATAGTCAATGAAACCGAGGTGGATTTTTTTCTGGAGTTCTCTAGCTTTTTCTATGATCCAGCAAATGTTGGTAATTTGGTCTCTGGTTCCTCTTCCTTTTCTAAACCCAGCTTGGACATCTGAAAGTTCTTGATTCATGTAATTCTGAAGCCTAGCATGCAAGATTTTAAACATGACCTTACTAGCACAGGAGATGAGTCTGATGGTTAGCACATTCTTTAGTACTACCCTTCTTGGGAGCTGGAATGAAGATTGATCTTCTCCAGTCTTGTGGCCACTGCTGGGTCTTCCAGATTTGCTGACAAATTGAATGCAACACCTTGATGGCATCATCCTTTAGGGTTTTGAATAATTCTACTGGAATTCCGTCACATTCACTAGCTTTATTAACAGCAGTGCTTCCTAAAGCCCACTTGACTTCACTCTCCAGAATGTCTGGCTCTGGGAGGCTGACCACACAATCACAGTAATCCAGTTCATTTAGATCTTTTCTATACAATACTTCTGTGTACTCCTTCCATCTCTTCATCTCTTCAGCATCTAGTAGGTCTCTACAATTTCTGTCCTCTATTGTGTCCATCTTTGGGCAAAATGTTCCTTTGATATCTCCAATTTTCCTGATGAGATCTCTAATCTTTCCCCTTCTGTTGTTTTCTTCTAGTTTTATACATTGTCATTGAAGAAGACCTTCTTGTCTCTCCATGCTGTTCTTTGGAAACTTGCATTTAGTTGGATATGCCTTTCCCTTTCCTTAATTGTATAGAAGATAAATCATGCCAATTCACAGAAAAACTATACGTTGAACATTAGAAACAAGGAAACTTAAACATAAGAATTTATATGGTGTCAAAAACTGGGCATCATTTTTAATAAGGAATATTCCATTTGTGTGTGTGTGTGTGTGTGTGTATATATACCACATCCTTCTTATCTATTTATTGATAGAGACTTAGATTGCTTCCATATCTTGGCAATTGTAAATAAGGTTGTAATGAGCATTGAGGTACATATATCTTTTTGAATTAGTGTTTTTGTTTTATTTGCATAAATACTTAGAACTAAAGTTGCTGGATTGTATGGCATTTTCTATTTTTAACTTTTTTATGAGCCTCCATACTGTTTTCCATAGTGGCTGCACAAAATTACAATTTTGCCAACAGCGCACAAGGCTTCCCTTTTCTCTATATCCTTGCCAACACTTGTTTCTTGTCTTTTGGATGATGGCTATTCTGACAGGGGTGAGGCGATGTATCATTGTGGTTTTAATTTTCATTTTCTTGATGATTAGTGATATTAAGCATATTTTCATGTGTCTATTGGCCATCTGTTATGTCTTCTTTGGAAACATTTCTATTCAGCTCTTCTGCCCGTTTTTTAATTGGTTGTTATTTTGTTTCTCATTTTTTGATGTTGAGTTACTTGAGCTCTTTGTATATTTAGGATATTAACCCCTTACCAGATATATCATTTAAAAACATCTCCTGTTTTATTCGGCTGCCTTTTCATTTTGTTGATGGTTTCTTTTGCTGTGCCAAAGCTTTTTAGCTTGATATAGTTCCATATGTTTATTTTTGCTTTTGTTTTTCTTACCTGAAGAGACATATTCAAAAAAATATATTGCTAAGATTGATGTTAAAGAATGTACTGCCTATGTTTTCTTCTAGTTTTATGGTTTCTGGTCTTACTCTTACATTTTCAATCCATTTTGAATTTATTTTTGTATATATTATGAGAAAATAGTCCAGTTTCATTCTTTGGCATGGGGCTGTCCAGTTTTCCCAGCACCATTAATTGAAGATTTATCTTTTACCCACAGTACATTCCTGCCTTTTTTGTTGTAGATTAGTTGATCATGTAAGGGAGTTTAATCTGGACTTTCTAATCTATTCCATTGCTTTGTGTGTCTTTGCACCAATATCATAGTGTTCTGATTACTGTAGCTTTGTAGTATAGCTTGGAAAAAAGGGGTGTGATACCTCCAACTTTATTGTCCTTTCCCAAGATTGCATTGGCTATTTGGGGGCTTTCATGTTTCTATATAAAATTTAGAATTATTTATTCTATTTCTGTGAAAAAAATTGATAGGGATTGCATTAAATCTTTAGATTGCCATGGATTATATAGTTATTTTAACAATATTCATTCTTCCAATCCATTGGCATGGTATATATTTACATCTGTATGCATCATTTTCAGTTTCTTTCATCATTGACTTCAGAGTTTTCAGAGTACTAGTCTTTTATTCCCTTGGTTAGTTTTTTTTTTGAGGTATTTTATTCTTTTTTGTTGTAATTATAAATAGGATTGTTTTCCTAATTTTTCTTTTAGTTTGTTATTAGTATAGAAATAATTTAAGAGTTTTCAGTATATTAATTTTGTATCCTGCAACTTTACTGAATCATTTATTCTAGTAGTTTTTGCTGGCATTTTTACAATTTTTATATATAAAAATTGATATAGTGCATTGATATAGTATCATGCAAACAGTGACAATTTTATTTCTGCCTTTGACATTTGTGTTTCTTTTATTTCCTTTTTTGTCTGATTGCTATAGTTAGAACTGCCTGTACTATGTAGAATAAAAGTGGTGAGAGTGGGCATATTTTTCCTGTTCCTGATCTTAGAGGAAATGCTTTCAGCTTTTCATCATCGGGTATGGTATTGGCTGTAGGTTGTCATACATGGCCTTTATTATTTTGAGGTATGTTCCCTCTAAACTTATTTTGTTGAGAGATTTTATTATAAATGGATGTCCCGTTTGGTCAAAAGTTTCTTCTACACCCATTGAGATTATTATATGATTTTTATTCTTCAATTTGATAATGTTGTGTATCACACGGAATGATTTTAAGATATTAAGTCATTCTTGTGTCCCTGGGACAAATCCCACTTGATCATGGTGTTTGTGCCTTTTAATAAATTGTTGAGTTCAGTCTGCTAAAATTTTTTGAATTTTTTTGCGTCTAAATTCATCAGTAATGTTGGTCTGTACTAAGCACTCTGTGTAATATTACTTCTCATTTAATTTAATCATCATTAATTAGGATCATATTATACTTAAGCTACAGTTTGTGTAATAGTTAATTGGAGAAGTGAAGTAACCTGTTTAAAGTCACATAGAACTTTTGGGACTAAGATTCAAAGGTATTTTATTTGACTAAAGTCCTACTCTTAACTATTATACTGTAAATCTTAGACTATATGTAATAATATTACATGTAAGCTACACATGAAATGCTGTGTAATGCTGAGAAATTATTAAATAGATCTGAATATCTTTGAGTTACACCAGGCTTAAAAAATACAAATCATTTTCTGTCTGAAAGTGTCTAGCGTTATCTTAAAATAGCAGTAAAGTTAAGGATACTTCCTGGGGATTAGGTACTGGCTAGAATTAAAGACCAAGTTCTTTCAACAACTTCTCCTAATCAAAGATAAATCCTCAGGAAATGCCTTGTATCCTCATCATCATTGTTTAATTGCAAGTTCCTTACTTGAATTTAGTCTGCTACCTCCTTAACCTTTTGTTAATTATTAATACTGAAGCGTGAATAATAAATAGCCTTTTTCTGTTAATTAATATCCATACACTCTTCCCACTTCCCCACTTCACTTCCTGAAGAAAAACTCACTTAATCTTAAGATACCTTACAAAATATATATATTACTTCTTAATTGTAAAATATGACAATAGTAATTTATTATCATGGTATTAAAGCAAAATTCAATTTAAACTCTCCTCACTTTCATCCTGTAAATGACATCCTTGCCTAGCATAATGAGAATCACAAAAATGACTTAATTTTCAAGTCATCTTGAATTCAAATCACTTCTCATATATAATCTTATTTGTAAGACAAAAAGCTTAAAAAGGACAGCTGATGCAATTTACTTTTACTTTTCAGGGACATGAAAATCTTGACAATGACTGAATAATTTGCTCTCATTTGAACAGCGACTGAAAATTCCATTTAAGAGAAATGGGAATGCTTCATTGTCAAACTGTAGATAGTCAGCCTCTTTTCTTTTTTTGTCTCTCAGCAGCTCATTTTTTGGGAGGAGGGGGGTGCATTTTAAAATGCAAGGCCATATTTAAGTTGTTTCCTTTGCATCTTGTCCTCATGTAATAAACGCTAACCCTAGGAAAATTTGTGTACATACATGATCTGTTGCTTCAGAGAATTATTATTAGTGGCTGCTTTTTATATGTATTCTTTAAAAAATGCAGATCACAATCCCTTTCATGAATCCTGGGAGTAGATTAATAATGAGGCAAAGCTCAGGAAATGTCAGAGGAAGGTGCATCCTGGGAGTGTGTTAGTCCACCACTTTCAGGAAGTGACAATCTAGTCCTCTGTCAAATTTGTCTGTTCGGGCCTTCTCAATGTGGCCAGTTTCCTCTGATTCATGCCTCTGTAAGTAGTTATAGCTCAAATAGGAGTGGCTCGTCTAGGCTTCAAACTCCACTTCTAGGAAAAAGTTTCCATCATTCACCATTTCCTACAATTGTTATACTTCAAGCTGAAAAAGCTGTGCCTAGCTGGGAAAAGGCGGGATTCTGGAACTCTCCTTTTCCTGTCTATCACCTGAATTAAAGCCAGAGGGAGGGGAAAGGGATATAGCACATGGTGATATCTCTGCTGAAAATGGAATTTTACACAAAAGATTTAAAAGTTTAGAGCTAATTATGAGGGCCTGTATTTGCATAGATGTAGAACCAACTAGGGAATGAGATATTTCCAAAGTAAGGTTTCTATTTTCCTTGAAAGGTTCTCCTCCCACCCCCATCTTTTTACATGTCATGTTGTTAAAGTTATTCTACTTGAAAATGATTAAACAGAGCTGGAGAAAAATCACATTCTTTATATTTCCTCCTGGTTTCCTATTGCCAAATGGAAGCCATTCTCAATGGCTGTCAAGCTGATGGGTCACAGTGTATAGTCTGGGTTGGATTGTTCCAGAGTCTTTGCACATTTCTGAGGCACTCTGTAAACCCACTTCTTCTTTCTAAAGTATTTACTGATCAAATAGAGGTTAAAAAAAACCCACACACCAAAAATAAGAGTCTGTAAATTTTTCCTAGTGATGTGCTATGACAGGAAATTGCACAGGCCACTTTGTGAGCCTTTTTCAAACCTCTATCTACCACCTGCTATATGGAAAGCACACTATTGTCTTACCCAAGATAAAAGAACTCCTATTTTCTATCAGTATGAAAATTGTCTTACATCACAGATGACCTTACTTGTCTTTAATTCTAGTGCCAACATAAATGTATAGCATCCATGCCTTCTACCCAGCATAAAATTAGAAAATAAATGAGATTAAAGATTTTCTCTTTATTTTCCCATCAAGTGGGGATTTACTCTTGTTAAAACAAGTTTTTAATCAGGAATTTTCATATGTGCCATTAAGCTTTAAGGGTGGTATTCTTACATTTATAACATCTACCACATAGACCATTAAACAAAGTGAAGCCATGTGTGTAACACTGGAAGTTTTATGTAAAATTCTAACAAAGATAAATTGCCTATAATTTTGATGCGCCTTTTTTAAAACCAAGGAGTAAAAGATCCTCTTTTCTGACATATTCATCCAATCACTGTTGAGGGAATGAAAATTATCAGCTGTGCAAAAAATATCAGAGGGAAACAAAATATTTTTATTCCAGGCATTCTTCAGACTGTCTTTAGTTAAATATGAAAGCAAAATTAATGAATACTGAACAGAAGTATTGGAGGTTTTTGTTTTTGTTTTTGTTTTTGTTTTTTGCCTTTTCCCCTCCTTCCATCTTCATTTTCTTGGTGCACATAGGATTTTTTTTTTTTACTGTCATTTGCCATTTCTCTTATTTGCTTTCTTTCTTTGCAAAATCAAACTGTTTTCCACACAAAGTTACTTTGTTTAAACCATTCTGGAGGGACTGTCAGCCTCTGATGTGATTCTAATACTCAGTGGTAGCCCCTTCTTGGAAGTTTCTTTGGCCACCGAGGAGATACTCCCCAGTAATGACCATAACAATTGTGCCTGCTCTCCTGAGTTCTCTGTGCCCTGACTAGCAGGGTGAGTGGTTTTCCTGGCTTTTGCTTTATTTCTCAGGATATTTCCTGACCTTATTGTGATCACTTTTTCATTGTCAGCCAGCTTGTGAACTCTCAGAAACAGACATCCTCACAAACAAAATGACATTATGAAAAACAGACCCCAGATATTGGCATATCAGCAAAACAGATGGGGATTTGGGAAAGGGGCAAAAAAGAAAAAAAAGGTAAAAGACTTTGGAAAGATTTGCATGGCTCCACTATATACAAAATGTTTCTTCATTCTCTACCATGCAAAGCGTACAAATTTTAACTTTAAACAAGGGAATTCTAATGTAATTACATTAAGAGAGAACACATTGGATGAGTCAATAGAAGGAATTCAATTGTAGGATTTTAAAGAAGTTGCTTGGCATATCTCTGGGTTACTGGCAATAAACTTACATTTAAGAATTTCGGAAGCTCAGTAAATTGAAACAATCAAACTAAGAGTTGTATAAGATTGTTTTACATAATATTAAATATTGATTTGGGTTAAAATCCTTAGTCTTCCTCATTAACCCAAATTCAAAGTTTAATTTTCCTTTTTTTCCCTCTAATATTGAAATCTAACATTTATTGAGAATTTACAATAAATTAGGTACTATTTTTTTTTTAAATTCTGCATTATTTTAGTTGAGCCTCATTGTAACCCTAAATGAAGAGAATTTTATTGTCTCATTTTTTAAAAATGAAGAAACTGATGATTGGGCAACTTGGTTTAGATCTCACAGTTGGCACACTGTGGAGCTGGGACTGGACCCCTGGCTGTCAGATTCCAGAGCATTGCTCTTATCTACTATACCCTACTGAATAACTCTCCATTCATTCAGTCTTGATGCCTGTGTTCCTCAACTTTGGTTAGGCACAATCTGGAGAGTTAAAAAAATAAATACTAATGCCCAGATCTCATCTCAGAGCAGGTAAATTAGAATTTCTCTAGTGGGGATATTTGGTCTGGGCATTAGTAATTTCTAAAAGATTTTTGTGTTATTCTGAACTGAAATCAAGATTTAGAACCACTGTTCTAAGCCAACAGTGTTCCAGGTGATGGGACTGCTAGAAGAAAATGATAAAGTTCCTTTCCTAATAGGGGACTATATAAGTTACCTATGTCTGGTTTAACAAATTACCAAAAACTTGGTGGCTTAAAATAACAAGAATTTCTTTTCTCACAATTTTAGAGGCCAGGAGTCTGACATCAAGGTTATGGCAAGGCCATCCTCCTTCCAGCAGCCATTGGGGAGCATCCATTCCTTGTCTCTTCCAATTTCTGGGCTGCAGCATTCCTAGGCTTGTCTGCGTATGTGATTATAGGTAGGGCCTGCTTGGATAATCCAGGATAATCTTCCCATTTCAAGATCTTCATTTAAGCACATCTGCAGAGGTCTTTTTTTTCCCCCCAAAAGGAAACATTTGTAAATTCTAGGAATTAGGATATGTCATCTTTGTGTCACCATTATACAACCTGCTATAAGGAATCAAACAACTGAAGATAGAATTCAAATACAAATAAAAAATGTCAAGAAGAAAGGAAGTCTTTACATTGATTTTACAATGGGTTCAGAGAAATGATGGAGATCAAGGAAAGAATTAAAAGTAATCAACATCCAGGAGAGAAATTAAAAGTCATCAAGATCAAGGAAAGAAATTAAAAGTAAATTTTAAGCTATTTACACTCTCTTAAATATAGTTTACTCTCTATATGCAAAGGCTGCTCTTTAAGTGACGATTGCTTTCCAGATTTAAGTTTAAGACAGTTTTTGTTGTGAATTAGGATCAGTAGGGGAACTCACTAAAATATGTATTTGTGGAGGACCACCTATTCACGTGGAGAAGGAAATGGCAACCCACGCCAGTATCCTTGCCTGGAAAACCCCATGGACAGAGGAGCCCGGAGGGCTACAGTACATAGGGTCACAAAGAGTCGGACACAATTGAGTGACTAAACAACCACAAAAACTATTTCCGAATCTCTGAAGGTGGATTCAGGACTTCTGCCTTTGTTATTTCCCCCATCGAGTCTGATGGGAAAAAAGTTTGAGTTTCTGGAAATGTTGTACTTCTTTTCTTTAAAAAAAAATAGAGTATTTTTATTGTCATTTTAAGTCTTTCCAAAAATCTTGACTTGTAGAGAACTAGTTTACGCTTGGCATTTAAATTTTTATTATCAGCTTTCTTTTGGTAGAAATAAAATCTGATAGGATAAAAGGAGAGAATAAAAGACATTGACTTGGATATGGTCACTTAAGAATTTAATGATCTAGAGAAGAGAGTAAGGAGATGTAGATATATATGATGTTGCTTATAAAGTATACTTCTTAGAGTTAATGATATTCAAATTTTTGATAATGTTCTTTAACCCTTAAAAAACTAGCATTCCTTAAGAAAGAATATAGGTATACTATAGAATGTTTAGTACAAGTGCTTTCTACAGGTTAAACAATATATATTTATATTTCTATGCATTTGTTTATTTATCCATTAAAAAAAAAGTGCCATTCTAATAGCAGATTTCTGGTAATTTCTGAAATACTGCCCAAGATATTGTGTAGGTTTGGAATTGCCCAGTAACTAACAATAGGTTTCCCTGCTACAGATGTGACTAATGGTGTAAAACCTTTCCCCTCCTTATGAAGTTCATCTTTAGTTCAAGGGTAAAGACCATTGATTTTAGAAATATTACAGCTCTACAATTTGTCATCCAAGTGACCTGAACATGTTTCTTATCTTTAATACAGGGTTATTAATTATGCATAGAATTGTTGTAAGAATTAAATGATAACATACACTTAAAATTTATAGCACTGAACCTAACATGAATTAGATTCTTTTAAAAAGTTATTTGTCAGCTGCTGAAAAGTCCAATAGCTGAATGATAACAGGAAAAATACTAAATTCCAAGATGTTCGTTTCTTATTGGAATTCTTGGTATCTCACAGAAGCTTAAGAGGCCTCCAAGCAGATATCAACACAATTGAGATAATGATTATAATTAGCTCCTAAATAAAGAAGATCAGAAGAATGAAGTTATTGGTTTTATAAAAATTTACTTCCTGATGAATTTAGATTCAATTTGACTATGTTCAACATAGAAATCCCAAGTATATGCTATGTATATACAATATGTATTCAATTACTCTTCCTTACTGAATTTAATTGATGCAGATTTTTTAATTCAACTCTCCATGGTCATTTTGAACCCTAAATTCATGCTCTTAGGCATTAGTTAGAATCTAAATTTAATCACAAAGAGTTGGACACAACTGAGCGACTGAACTGAACTGAAATTTAATCACAATCATGAACATAAAAACATAACATGCTTCAGTTTCATTATCCATGTCATCCAAAAACACTCACTGTAGCAGATTTAATTTTATTTTTCAAGTAAATGTATTTGATTGGCAAAAACAAATAAGTTTGGAAGCATCAACTTCATAAACATAAAAATGAACTTTAACCTATGCTCAAAGTGTTTTATTTCCTGATAATTACTGAACAATGTCTTTAGGCAAAGTTAAACAGATTAAATTTATGAAACATTGCTCCTAGATTCTTTTTTAGTTTGCATACGTTATATATTCTTATGGAAAAAATGATACTGTTTTAATGCATTTCATTTCAAGATTTATTAGCTCACTAACTTTATTCTGTACTACCTATATTTCTAACGTCAAATACAGAGAAGATAATTGAAGGTCCACTAGGGGAGATATATAAGGATCTAAATTTTAATTTTATTGTTAAAAACATGGGTTTAATGATTTGTTCCAAAAAAAGAAAAGTATAGATTTATAAAAGTAAAGGTGCAGAATTCTCTCTGGGAGGAAAACTTCAGGAGATTTGGAAGAGTTTCAAATATATGTATCAGGATCTAAACCTCAATACTTACATATAGTAACATAGATTAACAGTTAAAACATGAAGGGAAGTTCAGGGATAATGATCAGTTAAGGTTCACAGTCAAGCGTTGAACCACAAAATCAGTTAATATGTAATAATATGGAATTGACTGTAGGAAAGTTTGGGTGAAAGAGTTTAGGCTTCAGTAGAAATTCATTATTGTTATTGTTGTGAGAGAATAGACCAACTAATGAATGTATCTTAGATTTCAGCAGTATTGTTTTGTAATTTCAGATCCCTTGGTAATAACTTTGAGTTAGTAATGTTGCAAGTTTTCTCAGTCAGTTTTAGGTCTTGGCAACTTCCCAAGCATAAAAGTCTGATCTTCATAATTTGGGTTTTAAAGCAGAGCTCATCAACATGTTTTGCTTGTACATATAGAATCTGGGGCGTGATACAGGTGATACCAAGTAGGGTTACGAATGGAGGTGAGAAAACCAAATCTGGGAAGACACATCTGTCTTTTCATTTCCCTCAAAAACTCTGGTTGAAAAATGTTGTCTGTACTCAGTAAATATTTATTTAGCACCTTTTGGGACAAGGCACTACGATAAACAATAAATCAGTTGTAAACCACAGAAATGTGTAGTTTAGATATAACACAACAAATAAAGGTAAGAATCATGTTTACTGTGACACCAAATGTAAACAAGAGCCTAAAATGTTGCAGGACACAGAGGACAGCCTGTTAATTCCCATTTAAACATTCTATATTTATCTTTAACCATCTGAAAATAGCTTCTCATCCAGAGAGGTTATCATGACTGGTTCATTTAATAATACTTAAGTATAAGTATATATTATGTTAGCAAGGACTCTTATGTCATATTTATTTTCTCATTTAATCCTTGCAACAATCCTCAGATGCTCTATTACCATCCTTATTTTAAAGCCCTTTAAGCTGAATCACATAGAAATAAAATAACTGCTCAGGCTCATTCACTGGAAGTAACAGAACAGGATCCAATGACACTTTCAACTCTGAGGAGTAGGCTCTTAACTAATTTATTCTATCACTTCTCTTTTTTCTTAATTTCTTCAACTGTAACATTTAACTGAACAAATTTTCATCATATTTTTATATTAATAATATATCTAACTGATTTCACTTGGTTTTCCCTTTATATTTTACCTCCTTCTTGCATTTCTACTTCATTTACCTTAAAACTTCATTCACATTTGTCCATTTTCCATTTCTATCACGTAGTGAGGCTATAGGAAATAAATCTCATATGATGCACTGGTGAACGTTAATAGCTATTTAATGATAGTGGACCTCGGAAGGACAAATATGTGGGGTTTCAATATATGAAATATAAGAAATGACAAATATATTCTGTTTCTTTTATAAGTATAGCTGAGGCACGAAATGGGTTTGATTAAAGAATTTTCGCTTAGGGAAGCAGCAAACAAAAATTTAGAAAGTAAAGTAAATGAACACAGAAAAAAAACTATGTAAACTGTGTCATGGGAATAAAATTAAAAAATTTAAAAAGATGGCCATGAGGAAATAGAATGTATTTTGAACTAAAAATTAGCTGAATGTGTTCTGACTCTTGACCTAACCTAGCTCATGCTTACTGGTCCAACAGGCAAATGAAGAAATACAGTGTAATAATAAGCATATTAGAAAAGGTTAAATTTCACAGATAAATAAATTACTGTGAAAAGAAGATTTCAGTTCAGTTCAGTTCAGTCAGTTCATTCACTCAGTCATGTCCAACTCTTTGAGACCCCATGAATCGCAGCATTCCAGGCCTCTCTGTCCATCACCCACTACCGAGGTTTACCCAAATTCATGTCCATCGAGTCAATGATGCCATCCAACCATCTCATCCTCTGTCGTCCCCTTCTCCTCCTGCCCCCAATCCTTCCCAGCATTGGGGTCTTTTGTCTTTTCCAATGAACCAACTCTTCGCATGACGTGGCCAAAGTATTGGAGTTTCAGCTTCAACATCAGTCCTTCCAATGAACACCCAGGACTGATCTCCTTTAGGATAGACTGGTTGGATCTCCTTGAAGTCCAAGGGACTCTCAAGAGTCTTCTCCAACACCACAGTTCAAAAGCATCAATTCTTTGGTGCTCAGCTTTCTTTAGAGTCCAACTCTCACATCCATACATGACTACTGGAAAAACCATAGCCTTGAGTAGACGGACCTTTGTTGGCAAAGTAATGTCTCTGCTTTTAAATATGCTATCTAGGTTGGTCATAACCTTCCTTCCAAGGAGTAAGCGTCTTTTAATTTCATGGCTGCAATCACCATCAGCAGTGATTTTGGAGCTGGAAAAATAAAGTCTGACACTCTTCCCACTGTTTCCCTATCTATTTCCCATGATGTCATGGGACCAGATGCCATTATCTTAGTTTTCTGAATGTTGAGCTTTAAGCCAACTTTTTCACTCTCCTCTTTCACTTTCATCAAGAGGCTCTTTAGTTCTTCACTTTCTGCCATAAGAGTGGTGTCATCTGCATATCTGAGGTTATTGATATTTCTCTCGGCAGTCTTGATTCCAGCTTGTGTTTCTTCCAGCCCAGCGTTTCTCATGATGTACTCTGCATATAAGTTAAATAACCAGGGTAACAATATACAGCCTTGATGTACTCCTTTTCCTATTTGGAACCTTCTTATTTGGAACTTACTTGTTGCTTCCTGACCGGCATACAGGTTTCTCAAGAGACAGGTCAGATGGTCTGGTATTCCCATCTCTTTCAGAATTTTCCACAGTTTATTGTGATCCACACAGTCAAAGACTTTGGCATAGTCAATAAAGCAGAAATAGATGTTTTTCTGGAACTCTCTTGCTTTTTTGATGATCCAGCGGATGTTGGCAATTTGACCTCTGGTTCCTCTGCCTTTTCTAAAACCAGCTTGAACATCTGGAAGTTCACGATTCACGTATTGCTGAAGCCTGGCTTGGAGAATTTTGAGCATTACTTTACTAGCGTGTGAGGTGAGTGCAATTGTGCGGTAGTTTGAGCATTCTTTGGCATTGCCTTCTTTGGGATTGGAATGAAAACTGACCTTTTCCAGTCCTGTGGCCACTGCTGAGTTTTCCAGATTTGCTTGCATATTGAGTGCAGCACTTTCACAGCATCATCTTTCAGGATTTGAAACAGCTCAACTGGAGTTCCATCACCTCCACTAGCTTTGTTCGTAGTGATGCTTTCTAAGGCCCACTTGACTTCACATTCCAGGATGTCTGGCTCTAGGTGAGTGATCACACCATCGTGATTATCTGGATCATGAAGATCTTTTTTGTACAGTTCTTCTGTGTATTCTTGCCACCTCTTCTTAATATCTTCTGCCTCTGTTAGGTCCCTACCATTTCTGTCCTTTATCGAGCCCATCTTTGCATGAAATGTTCCCTTGGTATCTCTAAATTTTTGAAGATATCTCTAGTCTTTCCCAATCTGTTGTTTTCCTCTCTTTCTTTGCATTGATCGCTGAGGAAGGCTTTCTTATCTCTCCTTGCTATTCTTTGGAACTCTGCATTCAGATGGGAATATCTTTCCTTTTCTCCTTTACTTTTCACTTCTCTTCTTTTCACAACTATTTGTAAGGCCTCCTCAGACAGCCATTTTGCTTTTTTGCATTTCTTTTTCTTGGGGATGGTCTTGTTCCCTGTCTCCTGTACAATGTCACGAATCTCTATCCATAGTTCATCAGGCATTCTGTCTATCAGATCTAGTCCTTTAAATCTATTAGTCACTTCCGCTGCATAATCATAAGGGATTTGATTTAGGTCATACCTGAATGGTCTAGTGGTTTTCCCTACTTTCTTCAATTTATGTCTGAATTTGGCAATAAGGAGTTCATAATCTGAGCCACAGTCTGTTCCTCGTCTTGTTTTTGCTGACTGCATGGAGATTCTCCATCTTTGGTTGCAAAGAATATAATCAATCTGATTTCAGTGTTGACCATCTGGTGATGTCCATGTGTAGAGTCTTCTCTTGTGTTGTTGGAAGAAGGTGTTTGCTATGACCAGTGCATTCTCTTTGCAAGAGATTTCAGTTAATTCTATCAAATACACAAAGGTTAAAGTAAATGACAAGATGCAGAGTATGTTGTTATGAGTAGTTTAAATAAAATAAATATTTAAAAGTTTGCTCTTTTTTCATCCGTTTTACACTTTACCTTTTGGTAGTAATGTTTTGGTATAAATTAGGGGGCAAATCAGTAATGTATATTTGTAGGGGAGGAAAGAATTCTCCTTTACTCTCTTTGGGTCCCTGGTTTTGTCTAACAATTAAGTTGAAATAAGCAGATTAACAAGAAAAAAGCAGTACAGGTACATGGCAGACTTCACAAGAGATTGAATACCAGAAGCGACCAAAATTAGAAGCTTTTATACCTTTCAGGCAACTTTGCTTAATTCTGTTTTTTCACTCTAGTATCTCTGCTATTGCATTGAAGCAAAGTAGATCACTCCAGCTGAACCCAACCTAGATCCAAAGACTTTCAGGTGACTTCCAGAAGAATGTGAAAGCTAAGATGAGGTCAGAGGAGCTGTCCAGACTTGAGGCTCTGAACTGAGATACACAAGAAATAAATATTCATTGTAATGCCACTGAGTTTCTGAATGGTTTTTTATGCTGCTACTGCTGCTGCTAAGTCACGTCAGTTGTGTCTGACTCTGTGCGACCCCATAGATGGAAGCCCACCAGGCTCCCCCATTCCTGGGATTCTCCAGGCAAGAACACTGGAGTGGGTTGCCAATGCCTTCTCTGGTTTTTTATGCAGTTAAAGCTAAAGCGTATAGACACTTTGGGGGCACAAAGCAAATCATTAACTGTGGTTATCTTAGCTTTATGGATAGGAGCAACTTTGTAATTTGTTTCTTTGTAGTTGTGTATGTTACTTATGCAATTAGCATTTATTATTTGCCATAATTGGAATGTTAAATAAAAATAATCAGTGAAATAATTATCTTCTATTTTAAAGAGAATAAAATTCATTTGAAACTTTATTATTAATGTGAGGTGAAAAGGAAAGATATACCCATTTGAATGCAGAGTTCCAAAGAATAGCAAGGAGAGATAAGAAAGCTTTCCTCAGTGATCAATGCAAAGAAATAGAGGAAAACAATAGAATGGAAAAAACTAGAGATCTTTTCAAGAAAATTAGAGATATCAAGGGAACATTGCATGCAAAGATGGGCTCGATAAAGGACAGAAATGGTAGGGACCTAACAGAGGCAGAAGATATTAAGAAGAGGTGGCAAGAATACACAGAAGAACTGTACAAAAAAAATCTTCATGACCCAGATAACCACGATGGTGTGATCACTCACCTAGCGGCAGACATCCTAGAATGTGAAGTCAAATGGGCCTTAGGAAGTATCACTATGAACAAAGCTAGTGGAGGTGATGGAATTCCAGTTGAGCTATTTCAGATCCTAAAAGATGATGCTGTGAAAGTTCTGCACTCAATATGCCAGCAAATCTGGAAAACTCAGCAGTGGCCACAGGACTGGAAAAGGTCAGTTTTCATTCCAATCCCAAAGAAAGGCAATGCCAAAGAATTCTCAAACTACCTCACAATTGCTCTCATCTCACACGCTAGTAAAGTAATGCTCAAAATTCTCCAAGCCAGGCTTCAGCGATACATGAACCATGGACTTCCAGATGTACAACCTGGATTTAGAAAAGGCAGAAGAACCAGAGATCAAACTGCCAACATTTGCTGGATCATCGAAAAACCAAGAGAGTTCCAGAAAAACATATATTTCTGCTTTATTGACTATGCCAAAGTCTTTGACTGTGTGGATCACAATAAACTGTGGAAAATTCTGGGAATACCAGATCACCTGACCTGCCTCTTGAGAAACCTGTATGCAGGTCAGGAAGCAACAGTTAGAACTGGACATGGAACAACAGACTGGTTCCAAATAGGAAAAGGAGTACATCAAGGCTGTCTATTGTCACCCTGCTTATTTAACTTATATGCAGAGTACATCATGAGAAACGCTGGGCTGGAAGAAACACAAGCTGGAATCAAGATTGCTGGGAGAAATATCAATAACCTCAGATACGCAGATGACACCACTCTTATGGCAGAAAGTGAAGAACTAAAGAGCCTCTTGATGAAGGTGAAAGAGGAGAGAGAAAAAGCTGGCTTCAAGCTCACCATTCAGAAAACTAAGATCATGGCATCCGGTCCCATCACTTCATGGGAAATAGATGGGGAAACAGTGGAAACAGTGGCTGACTTTATTTTTGTGGGCTCCAAATCACTGCTGATGGTGATTGCAGCCATGAAATTAAAAGACGCTTACTCCTTGGAAGGAAAGTTATGAGCAACAGAGATAACATATTGAAAAGCAGAGACGTTACTTTGCCAACAAAGGTCCGTCTACTCAAGGCTATGGTTTTTCCAGTAGTCATGTATGGATGTGAGAGCTGGACTCTAAAGAAAGCTGAGCACAGAAGAATTGATGCTTTTGAACGGTGGTGTTGGAGAAGACTCTTGGGAGTCCCTTGGACTGCAAGGAGATCCAACAAGTCCATCCTAAGGGAAATCAGTCCTGGGTGTTCGTTGGAAGGGCTAAACTCCAATTTAGTTTTAAAGCTAAAACTCCAATATTTTGGCCATCTGATGGGAAGAGCTGACTCATTTGAAAAGACCCTGAGGCTGGGGAAGATTGAAGGCAGGAGTAGAAGGGGATGACGGAGGATTAGATGGTTAGATGGTATCACTGACTCAATAGACATGATTTTGGGTGGAGTTTCGGAGTTGGTGATGGACAGGGAGGCCTGTCGTGCTGCGATTCATGGGGTCGCAAAGAGTGGGACATGACTGAGCAACTGAACTGACTGAAATAATTTTTTCCCTTAGAAAATAAGAAATGACTTTTGGAGAGTGATAGAAATAAAGATATAGGAATTGGAATAAACATATATGAATAAGCTATTCAATATTATAATCTCTAGTTTTAGTGACCTTTACTGATCAGATTTGTGGACTATAAAAATCTTAGCATAATGCTTTATATAATTTAAAAACAGACGTTAGTTTGCTCTTTCTCTTTTTTAGGCAATATTTGAGTAGTGTAGTGATTTTTGTGATTAAAGATTTTATCCAACTTTTTCATTTCAAAAAGATAATTTTCCCAGGGCTATTCTTTTAAAAAATGTTAAAATAATGTTTTAAATGAGCCTACAGTACTTGCTGAATGATATTTGAGACAAAGGCAGAGACTCTTTGCTTTTGATCTAAAAGAGGTGAGATTAATTCACCCACAGCCTTAGAATTTACCCTGGGAGACTTTTAGGTTTTATGATGCTGTTTTCACAAATGATTGTTTCAGTCTGAGAAAATTTGAAAGCTATATTTCATCTTTCTCTTTCCCTCAGTTCACAAATCCGATCTATCAGTAAGTCTTGACACTACTTTTTTGCACCTCCATTTTTATAATTGTACTGTCAAAGTATAATTTTTAAAGTTAGAAATAGCACCTTCTTACAAATATCAAGTGAGCAAATTCCATATATCTATTTAAGTCATTAATGAGGGAATCATCAAGAAGATAAAGTTAGTTCAAGGAGCATTTGAAGAACAGAGATTGATGAAGTCTGTTAAGAAAGATGTGCTGAAATAGATTTACCAGTTTAAGAATGAAACTGGGAATTTTAGGAATAAATCCTACAGGGAAATAAAATGACAACCTTTAAGATTTCCTTTCTTCTGGATAGAAAAGAAGGTAGTAGGGGAAAAAACTGCCTTTTCATCTCCAGTGGAGAAAACTACAAGTGAATATGTAACTCACTGATTCTCAGCCTGTGAGTTCAGTCGCAGTCCAACTCAGCTGGTTCAGTGTTCAATGAGTTCAGTCACGTCCAACTCTTTGCGACCCTATGGACTATAGCCCGACAGGCTCCTCTGTCCATGGGGATTCTCCAGGCAAGAATGCTGGAGTGGGTTGCCATGCCCTCTTCTAGGGGATCTTCCCAACCCAGGGATCTAATCCAGGTCTGCATTGCAGGCAGATTCTTTACCATCTGAGGCACCAGGGAAGCCCTACTGATAGTAAATAAGGGAAAGAGAGATACCTACTCTAGGGAATTAAATTTTTCTTGGGTGATCCTGTTCATTAATGCCCTGGTATAATATTGAAATTATATGCAGATATTCTATTGGCTTAATGGCCATTTTGGATAATTTTCTTAACAATTATCCCTTGTGATCATAAATAATCCCCAAAGAATATTCTTTGTCACAAAAAAATTGCCTTTTTGTGTTTGGGCCTGCTTAATTTTCATAGGTTAGTAAAAGGCATTGATTAAATGTATTAGCTTCTTTATAGTGTAGTCAGAAAGTCTAGAATCAATTTTGAGCAACTATTATTGACAAAATTAAATACTTTCTAGAGATTACTTAAGGAAGACTGTCAAAGAAGTAAGAATATATCAAAATAAATTGTGTTGGATAAAATATCACAAATTCTTTTCTGCTTTTTTCATCAAGACTAATTTCCTCTTTTTAATCTTGGGTTGTTCTTATGACTTTCCTTAACCAGTAAAATTCAGAAATGGGCTGTTCTGTGTCTTTTCACCATCGTATTACATCAGTTCAGTTCAGTTCAGTCGCTCAGTCATGTCCAACTCTTTGCGACCCCATGAATTGCAGCACGCCGGGCCCCTCTGTCCATCACCAACTCCCAGAGTCTACCCAAACCCATGTCCATCGAGTCGGTGATGCCATCCAACCATCTCATCCTCTGTCGTCCCCTTCTCCTCCCGCCCCCAATCTTACCCAGCATTAGGGTCTTTTCCAATGAGTCAACCCTTCACACGAGGTGGCCAAAGTACTGTAGTTTCAGCCCCACCATCAGACCTTCCAATGAACACCCAGGATTGATCTCTTTTAGGATGGATTGATTGGATCTCCTTGCAGTCCAAGGGACTCTCAAGAGTCTTTTCCAACACCACAGTTCAAAAGCATCAATTCTTCGGCGCTCAGCCTTCTTCACCGTCCAACTCTCACATCCATACATGACCACTGGAAAAACCATAGCCTTGACTAGATGGACTTTTGTTAGCAAAGTAATGTCTCTGCTTTTAAATATGCTATCTAGGTTGGCCATAACCTTCCTTCCAAGGAGTAAGCGTCTTCTAATTTCATGGCTGCAGTCACCATCAGCAGTGATTCTGGAGCCCCCAAAAATAAAGTCTGACACTGTTTCCACTGTTTCCCCATCTATTTCCCATGATGTCATGGGACCAGATGCCATGATCTTAGTTTTCTGAACGTTGAGCTTTAAGCCAACTTTTTCACTCTCCTCTTTCACCTTCATCAAGAGGTTCTTTAGTTCTTCTTCACTTTCTGCTATAAGGGTGGTGTCATCCGCATATCTGAGGTTATTGATATTTCTCCCGGCAATCTTGATTCCAGCTTGTGTTTCTTCCAGCCCAGTGTTTCTCATGATGTACTCTGCATATAAGTTAAATAAGCAGGGTGACAATATACAGCCTTGATGTACTCCTTTTCCTATTTGGAACCAGTCTGTTGTTCCATGTCCAGTTCTAACTGTTGCTTCCTGACCTGCATACAGGTTTCTCAAGAGGCAGGTCAGGTGGTCTGGTATTCCCATCTCTTTCAGAATTTTCCACAGTTTATTGTGATCCACACGGTCAAAGGCTTTGGCATAGTCAATAAAGCAGAAATAGATGTTTTCTGGAACTCTCTTGCTTTTTCAATGATCCAGCAAATGTTGGCAATTTGATCTCTGGTTCCTCTGCCTTTTCTATTACATCAGGATGACATCTAATACACTTCATCTCAGTAAATATTTGCTTCATAAATGAATGGAAACTTGAAGAAATTTGTCAAGACATGATTTGTCCAGTTGACAAATAAATTATCAAGACATATTATTTTAACAAAAAAGAAGCTATATTTTGCATTATACTAAAGAGATTCCTCAATAAGCTTCTGGACTGAGAACTTTGTCTTCATCTGCTTGTATTTCTGAGGCATGATCTCTCCCCCAGTTCAGAATTTCTGTGCTGGCTGTTTTAGCATCATATAGCAGCCCATATTGAGTTCTTTACTAGTGGTGTCCCACGTGCATGCTAAGTCACTTCACTTGTGTCCTGTGACCCTATTGATTGTAGCCCGCCAGTCTCCTCTGTCTATGAGATTATCCAGGCAAGAATGCTGCAGCGGGTTGCCATGCCCTCTTCCAGAGTGGTGAATGACACCACTCTTCAGCTAATAATAATGTGAATTTAGACCACTTATTTTATTTCTCAGGCTTCCAACTTCCCATATGTAAATTGGGGAATGTAACATCACCTAGAATGAGGATTAAAAAGAACTTTGAATACTTTGTTCTGATTACATAGTAAAGGATTAAGTAATTGTGACTACTAGAAGGAGTCATTTTCCCCCTCAAATGTCATATTGCCTTTCACTAGCTGTACTCAGAAGAAGTTGAGGATTTTAGTGTTGAGTGATGGGAGTGATCTTGGTTATGTGCCTTCTTCCTAAACAATCATCTCTATCTTCTCCGAGGGCAAACACTGATTACTTTGGAAGAAGACAGTTCAAGGCATAAATGATGAATTTTTCCTTTGAGCTTGACTAATCCTAGCCAAGTAATTAGGAGGAATTTTAACTAACTTTCCAAGAATACCTGTGATTTTCACATCTGCAGTAATTATGAATTACATAAAATTTAAAGTTATATTTAAGGTAGATACTTTACAATTCTGCTTATATGACATAAAACCTTGATAGAATCTCTTAACATGATTTTTTTTTTCCTGAGCCCTTAATATCTCACAGAATTGCTTACTATTGTACTATGACAGTTCATATGTCTATAAATGTTAAGTACATGTTGCATTTATAGAGCACTTATTTAGCAGTAGTCTTTCCTAGTCTAGCTGACAGACAACTTTCTTTCCTAGGTCACTCAGAAATGGAATCTTAACAGGCCACCTTGAGTGTATGCGGTGAAAGTGAAATACCAGATAAGGAGTAATTTAATGTACGTTGAATGAAGGAATATCGACACAGGACAGATGAATTTCTTTTTTTTTTTTCCCCCTTTGGTCCTTGGGAAAATGTAACTATAAAATTTTTTAGCAGATTAACTCCTGACTGTTAGAGACCTACACTCATAATTAGATTTCCTTTGGTCAAAGTCAGCTTCTACAGATTTTCAACTAATGGCTTTATCTCTTATTATTGTAGTCTACAAGGAAGAGCTTAATTTTAGTATTAGGTTTTATTTATTTACATTTTAACTTATTTCAGTACATAGTTCCACAGCACATTTGAAATGCTTACCGTTGAAGTATATTCGCTTTAAGAGAGTGCCTCAGGCTCTTTTGTTTTCCTGGTTTTATTTGTAGCATGAAGGTTATGCTTTAGTGAAGTAAGAAATTCTAATTAGTATTTGATTCAATATGGTCAATGTTGGTACTCAGATTCAGTTTAAATTCTCATCCTCAGTAACTATTTGAAGGGGCTAGGGGTGATTATGTTATCCTGGAAATAATTTTAATTCATTCCCTCTATTTGGTTTAGAAACAGCCTGACATTGTTTAAAAGAGCACAGCTTTAGAGTTCTCAAATTTTCCATGAAACTCTCTCTGGTCCATTTAAAAGTGTCAGCTCTTCTATCTTTGTTTTAGCTATCCTCTGCTATGCTTACTCTGGTGGCAGGAATCACCTTTCAAAGGTCACTCAGAGCCAGAAAAAGCCATTCAGTCAGTGCCAGCGGTATTTTGGTTCCTCTGTGAACTACCCCATCATTATTCAGTGCTATATTCTTGAAATCTATTATCCATTCAGTAACAGCATAACGCTGGGTGTGGGGGAGTATTTCCTTTTGGCTTTAGGCTTGAATAGATTAAAATTCCTTGTTTTATATGTACCTGAAAGATATTCTAAGAGGTTCATCTAACTAAATCAGCTTTTTATCACCAAACAATGGCTGCTGCTGCTGCTGCTAAGTCGTGTCAGTTGTGTCCGACTCTGTGCGACCCCATAGACAGCAGCCCACCAGGCTCCTCCGTCCATGGGATTCTCCAGGCAAGAATACTGGAGTGGGTTGCCATTTCCTCCTCCAGTGCATGAAAGTGAAAAGTGAAAGTGAAGTCGCTCAGTCGTGTCCGACTCTTCTTCATAAATTTGCAACATTTGTAGCTTTTTCTCATTGTTTATAGTTTAACCAGATTTTGAATTTGTTAATGTTTAGAAAGTTATTTTGCTTCAATTGTCTTTAGTAAAGATACTAATTATGGTTTTCTGATACTTAAAAGCCTGTTACAATGAAAATGAAATTCTGAAGTTGTTTCCAAAATCAAGCCAAAATAAAAGAAGCCACTTAATAGAAATTTAAGGTGGTTGTTGGTGTTCAGTCGCTCAGTTGTGTCCGACTTTTTGCGAACCCATGGACTGCAGCATGCCAGGCTTCCCTGTCCTTCACCATCTCCCGGAACTTGCTGAAACTCATGTCTATCGGGTCGGTGATGCCATCCAACCATCTCGTCCTCTGTCATCCCTTTCTCTTCCTGCCTTCAATCTTTCCCAGCATCAGGGTCTTTCCAAATCAGGTGGCTTTTCACATCAAGTGGTGAAAGTATTGGAGCTTCAGCTTCAGCATCAATCCTTCCAAAGAATATTCAGGATTGACTTCCTTTAAGAGTGATAGTTTGAATCCTTGCAGTCCAAGTAATTCTCAAGGGTCTTCTCCAACACCACAGTTCAAAAGCATCAATTCTTTGACGCTCAGCCTCCTCAGTGATCCAACTCTCACATCCACACATGACTACTGGAAAAACCATAGCTTTGACTAATACAAACTTTTGTTGGCAAAATAATGTCTCTGCTTTTTAATATGCTGTCTAGGTTTGTCATAGCTTTTCTTCCAAGGAGCAAGTGTCTCTTAATTTCATGGCTGCAGTCACCATCTGCAGTGATTTTGGAACCCCCCAAAATAAAGTCTGTCACTGTTTCCATTGTTCTTCCATCTATTTGCCATATGATGGGACTGGATGCCATGACCTTTGTTTTTTGAATGTTGAGTTTTAAGCCAGGTTTTTCACTCTCCTCTTTCACCTTCATCAAGAGGCTCTTTAGTTGCTCTTTGCTTTCTATCATAAGGGTGGTGTCTTCTGCCATAAGGTTGGTGTCATCTGCATATCTGAGGTTATTGGTATTTTTCCCAGCAATCTTGATTCCAGCGTGTGCTTCCTCCAGCCCAGCGTTTCTCACGATGTAGTCTGCATATAAGTTAAATAAGCAGGGTGACAGTATACAGCCTTGACGTACTCCTTTCCCAATTTGGAACCAGTCCGTGGTTCCATGTCTGGTTCTAACTGTTGCTTCTTGACCTGCATACAGGTTTCTGAGGAGGCAGGTAAGGTGGTCTGGTTTTCCCAGCTCTTTAAGAATTTTCCATTTTTTTTGTGATCCATACAGTCAAAGAATTTAGTATGGTCAATAAAGCAGAAGTAGATGTTTTTCTGGAATTCTCTTGCTTTTTCTGTGATCCAGTGGGTGTTGGCAATTTGATCTCTGATTCTTCAGCCTTTTCTAAAACCATCTTGAACATCTGGAAGTTCTTGGTTCACGTACTCTTGAACCCTAGTTTGGAGAATTTTGAGTATTACTTTGTTAGTATGTGAAATGAGTGTAATTGTGTGGTAGTTTGAACATTCTTTGTCACTGCCTTTGTTTGGAATTTTAATGTCTACCTAATTTTTATTGTTACTACTCCTTCCACCCCATCCATGAACATAGACATGTATATGCAGAGGTTACTTAATCCATAAGGAAAATTGACATTTCCTTATCTTTTGTAAAATAATATGCAAATTCAGCATTAAAATTAGTCTCCTAATCTCATTCCCTGAGTCTCTTCTCTATGAAAATTTGGCAACTGCCATTGAAACCACCTTCAATTTCCTGTATGTGTTCTGAAAACTTTTAACTAGATAATATATGATTTCTTGCATCTTTAAACTTTTATACTAAATATTTCAGCCAGCGGTATCACCCATATGAATGAGATTGAATAGACTTAAATAACAAACTATAATATTTTCAGCAACTAGCATATATTTGGTGATATGTATAGACTGATATTACTTCAGTGGTTTCTCATCATTGAAGTTGGCAGAAGTCCATTCCTAGATCCTGAATACAAACTAGTCAATGATTGTGATTAAATCAACATAGACAACATGTTGGCTATCACTCTCTACTGGAGGATAAAGGACATATGAAAACACTATACATTAGACTTATGGGAGGGCAGACAAATGGGCTGTTATGCATAAAACATAGCTCCTGTTACATAACAGACACTTCATATGTATTTGTTGAATTACTTAACATTTTTATCTTATCAAATTTTAAAAAATTGAGACATAATTGACACATAGCATTATATTAGTGTCATATACACAGCTTAATAATTTGAGATATTTTGAGATCATCCTAATGTTTAATTAACATCTATCACAACACATAGTTATATTTTTTTTTCTTTTGCTGAAAACTTTTAAGATCTACTCTCTTAGTAACTTTCAAAAATACAAAGCAGTATTGTTAACTGTAGTTACCGTGCCCTATATTACATCCTTAGAGTTTACTTATTTTGTAACTGAAATTACTT
Organism: Okapia johnstoni; assembly: GCA_024291935.2. Classification (NCBI taxonomy): domain Eukaryota; kingdom Metazoa; phylum Chordata; class Mammalia; order Artiodactyla; family Giraffidae; genus Okapia; species Okapia johnstoni. Next base: position 140,642,603 of record CM044308.1, read on the forward strand.
AATATTTTTAAGGGCATGAAGTTTGGTAGTTCCTTCTGTGTTCCTTATATCAGAAAAATATCATGACTACCCACAGCTATCTTTTATCTTCCCTATCTATCCAATTATCTATTCAACTTGCCCATGGGAGATTACACAATTCCTTGAAATGTGTTTTTAACATATTGTATGTTGGGTATGTGTGTGTACATATACAAAAGATATATATGTATGTACAAATATATATACAAAAGAACCTATGGGTTCTTTTTCTCTGGAGAACAATCATACAAAACATCACACTCAGCACCCAGTCACCAAGACAATGTTACATGTTTTATGTGTTTTCTTATGGTAGCATCTCAGTTCCAGTACCAACTTCTGTTTTATTTATCAACTGCTATGTAACAAACCGTCTCAAAATTTAGGAGGTTAAACCCATTTTTTTTTTCCTAATGATTTTGTGCATCAACAATTTGGGCAGGGCAAAAATATCTGCTCCATGATATCTGGGACCTCAGCTGGGGTGAATCAAGTGGCTGGAAGATGGGAAGGAGGGCTGGTTTGATTGGGGCCTTATGTCTGTGGCCTCAGTTCTGAATGTTAGCTGAGTTTCTTGGTTCTATTCCACATGCAGTCTGCCAGACTTGAACTTTTCCACAACATAGTGGTTTCCGTTTCTCAAGGAGGTTCCAATATACAAGCATGTATGCACAGCTTACGTCATATCAGTTGCAATAATTGGCTGGAGTTGTATAACAAAATGCCCTAAAACATGTCTCCAAAAAAATTATTTTCTCATGGTTCTAGAAGCCTTTTATGTCTAACCTCGAGGTTGGTTTCTCATAAGTCCTCTCTCCTTGATTTACAGAAAGCTAACTTCTCACTGTGTCCTTACACATCATTTTCTCTCTGCACACGTATCCCTGGTGCCTCTTTCTTTTCTTCCATTGACACCAATCCTATTGAACTTAAGCCCTATACTTTTAAGCTCATTTAACTTCAATTATCTCCTTAAAGGCCATCTTTCCATATACAATCACATTGGGGTTTAGTACTTCAACCTTTGCATTTCATGCAGTACACAGTTCAATACAGAACATTTGCTAATGTTCCATTGGGCAAAGCAAAATACATAGCTAAGCCCAGAGTCAAAATAAAAAAGAACGACATTAGAGTATGAACATTGTAGGCATGATTCAGTGCGGATCTATCTACCAATAGTCTACAAATTGGGAAAAGAAAAACAGCTGCTCTCTGACAATTACTTCTATATTTTAGATAATTCTTTTTTGTGACAGAAGTCAGCATGTGAAGGTTATTTACCTTTTTAACAGCTTCCCAAGGTACCCATTAGCCTTCTACTCAGAGGTAAAAATGCAGCCATCAAGAAATTCATTTATAAAAAAGAGAAATAAGACGGCTAAAAGTTATTTAAGGCCAAACTAAAGCTCTATTGTTGCCATCATAGTATTATTGAGATTAAATAAGGCCTCACATTTCAGTAGCAGTAATCATTCTCAATAATCTAATTTTTTAAGAAAATGTCAGCGATTCTTGTCGGTGTCCTAGTCAGAGACCACCAGGGACACATCTGCAGTTGAGAAACTTGGGCTTGTTACTCATTACAGTGAGGGAGAATATACACCACGAATACTACGGGGTAGCTTAGTAGTACGATCTTAGAACTTAAAGCATTTTGGCTTTGGTTGGGCGATTTGGGACTGAGTCCAAGGAATTGAGATGTTTGCTATAGATTGGCCAGTGTCTATGATTGGATTCTAAATAAATTTTTCGAGAGTGTAGACTAGAGCAAAGCTAAAGCAGAGACTGGTAAAGCGCCTGTTGACTGAGAATGGGGACCATTTAGAATTTTGTACTTGAGCAATATTCCTGTTTTCTGTGTGTTCAGATATGGTTGTGGAGTGGTTTTGTCATTGCCTCGATCCACCATGGACATAAAGTAGCCTTGTCTGATACTGATGTTCTGTGTGATTGTGTTAGGTAGGAGACCACCAAAGCCTTGCTGTAAGTGCCCCTCCTGGCTATCCAGGGCTGCCTTTTTTTTCTAATTCTTCCTTTGTCCCACCTGGGAACATAATACTTGATACAAGCTTCTCTTTCAGTGTGTTCGATGTAAATATGTGCCACATGACAAATAAGCTCTCTGAAGATTATCCATATTAGTTCCAAATTTTATTCGTTTAATTTCCTGGCCTAGATGTGGAGTGAACTTCATGGAATCCACAGAGGAACTCCCTGTATCTCTCTCTCTTATTTTGCAAGCACCCCCGCCTCATGTCTCCCCAGTTTCCAGAATCCAAAAGCTAAAGCACCACCCCCAGCCTGTCCTTTTTAGCTGACTCTGTGGGGCCTTTCCTCCTTAATTACCCATCAGGATATACTTGCCCTGCCTCATTTCCTCAGTTCCCACAGCTGTATTAAGAATTTGGCTAACAAATCCTTGTTAATGCTTTATTACTTTTTTAACACTTTATGGCAAATCCTGTTTTATTGTGGCTTCCTGGAAATAATCCTTGACTTAAAAATACCAAGACTTTTTGGACTGGAAATGCAAGAGTTATTCGGGCTAGACAGAGCACTTTCCCCCACCGCAAATTTCCCAAACAAAGTGAGTGGTTTTCTACCCTGTTGGTCCTGGTTACAGACTATTCCCCTTATTAAGTCAGAGAGTGAGAAGATTTGCTTATTAATGTTCTGCCAGGTCTTCAGAAGTATAAGCCCTAACAGCCTCATTCTGGGAGGGGTGTGAGGACACTCTGTACTTTTGAATGCCAATTTCTGATAGAAGAGGAAAGAATGTTTCATTATTTCATTTGCTGATTTTTCAACAATAGACTAACTCTCTCTAAATCATACCTTTGATGTATTTGAGATATGGGATTATTTGATGTTAGTGTGAAGTCCAAATAGTTACTTAACTCAACAGATGGTTATTATCATTCTCCTCAACAAAAAATCTGATTTCCCTTATCAAAAAGTAAGTGTTCTGTGGAGAGGATTCAAAGAATAAAATCATAGTATTTGTAGCACAATTAATTATTTTTATCAACATGCCTTACATCAAAGAAGATTTTAACACTCATCCTAAGAGTACCACATGGTCTTTCTCCATAATTGTTAGATTTCTTTCCAGGGATGAAAAATTTAAATAGTTTTACTACTGAGTAATATATTTAGCATGTGTGCTAGAATGATTTCCAGTGGTTATTGGAAGTCATGTCTTTGCAACACTGACTGTAGAAAAAGGCTTTCTGCTACTACTGCAGCAAAACAGATGCTCTGGTTCCCATCACTGGCAATGTTGCCTCTATAAATGGGCAAGTATCAAAGGGTACATCGAAACATTCATGTAATTTCTGACATTCCTAGAAAAGAAAGATACCTTTACTATGACTTTAAAAAGAAACTTCCAATAAATACAAATTGAGACTACAGGAGAGACACTTTCTGAAATTTATTTTGTTTCAAATATTTTATTATTACTTAATGCAGTAAATCTGGACAACTTATTTAAGAGTGAGAAAATACAAACTTCAAAATCCATTGGACACAACATGAAGCTCAGAACTAGCCTACTTAGAAGAATGATGTTAGGCAAAAATATGCCCCCAATGAATGGAGAAAGTAGCATCAACATGTACACACTATCTGCATAAAATATATAGCTGGCGAGAAGTTGCTATATAACACAGGGAGCCCAGCCTGGTCCTCTGTGATGACCTAGAAGGGTGGGATGCACCGAGGGGGGGGGGAGGTGCAAGAAGGAGGGGATATATATATAATTATTGCTGACTTGAGTTATTGTACGGTAGAAACCAACAATATTGTAAAGCAATTTTCCTCCAATTAAAAAATAAAAAACTAATGCCCCTAATTCACTAGTGTCCCTGCATTTTTTATTGTTTTCAGCAGCATCAGTAATTCAGAGAAAAGTCTGATAAGCCTAAGAACCTCCAACATGTCTTCTGTTTGCTCTTTATAAATAAATAAACCTAACTCATGGTAATTGTTATTAATAGTTGAATTTTATCTTTCTATGATTCATATGTTGAAGTCCTAACATCTAGTATCTCAGAATGTGACCTTTTCTAAGACAGAGGGTCATTATAGACATAATTAGTTAAAATGAGGTCATACTAGGATGGGCCCCTAATCCAATATAATAATCCAATATCCCTATTAAAAGAGGAAATTTGGACACAGACATGCACACAAGGAGAATGCTGTGTGAAGATGAAGTCAAGAAATGCCAAAAATTTTCAGCAAACTACTAGTAGCTAGGAGAGAGGCATGGAAAAGATTCTCTCACAGTTCACAGAAGGAAGCAACCCTGTGACACCTTGATCTCAGACTTCAAGCCTTCAGAGCTGTGAGATATAAATTTTCAAGCCCCTTAGTTTGTAGTACTTTGTTATGGTAGGCATAACAAACTAATAGAGCAATGCATACATCTCATTTATATGTTTATATTAAATAATTGAGTTTATGGATTAAGAAACTGAGTATAAGAATTTTGTGTAACTTTCCAAGGGCCAAGTAAGTGGCTTTTAATAACACTTAGCTTTTACCATGTGTTTTGTTGTTATTTACCATAGAAAAAATACCAGTAGGATAAACTGACTTTTTTGTTATTTTAATGTAAATTTTATAGAACTATAACATACTTTAACAAAGGGAAAATTATAGGTGTACATCTTGATGAATTTTGAGAAAGTGTATATATATATGGGAATATATGTACATATGTACATAAAATATGTGTATACATTTACACACATATTTATGTCTTTAGCTTCTTGATCAAGAAATATATTAGTAGAACCCAGTGCCTACTTTTTTACTTTGGAAAAATTATATAATGTAATATTTACCATTGTAATCTTTCTTAAATGTATATCTAGTGGCATTAAATACATTCAAGATATTGTGTAAACATCACCATTGTCTATACCCAAAACTTTTTCATCATTCCCATCAGTACACATTAAACAATAACTCAGCTTCCTCTCCTCCCCTAGTTCTTGGAAACCTCTATTTTACTTTCTGCTCTATGAATTTGCCTATTCTTGGTACCACATACAAGAGGAATTATACAATACTTGTCTACCTGTGTCTGGCTTATTTCATTATACATAATATTTCCATAGTGCATTCATTTTGTAGCATATATAAAAATGTCATTCTTTTTTATGGCTGAGTAATGTATCTTTATTGGAGAAGGAAATGAGAACCAATCCAGTATTCTTGCCTGGAAAATCCAGGCAATCTGTCCAATCCATGGACAGATGAGCTTGGTGGGCTACAGCCCATTGGGTTGCAAAGACTTGGACACACACACACACACACAATGTACATATATGCCATATTTTGTTTGTCTATTCATCTGACAATGAGCATTTGGAGTGTTCCCATTTTTTGGCTATTATGAATAATGCTCCTGTGATCATATCTTTTTATGTCTCTGCTTTTAGTTCTTTTGGATGTAATGGCTGGGTCATATGAAAATTTGTGTTTAATCTTTTCAGAAAGTGTTAAACTGTTTTCCATATCAGTTGCACCATTTTACTTTACCATCAGAAATGTAGGAGGGTTCCAATTTCTCCACTTCCTTGCTATCACTTGGTATTTTCCATTCTTTCTCAGCTATACAAGTAGGTGTAAAATTGTATCTCATTGTAGTTATTATTTGCATTTTCCTAATGAGTAATAATGTTAGACATCTTTTCATGTGTTTATCAGCCATTTGTATATTTTATTTGGAGAAATGCTTTTTCAAGTCCCTTGCCCATTTTTGAACTGGGTTGGTTTTTTGTTGAGTTTTAGGAGTTCTTTCAGAGAAGGCAATGGCACCCCACTCCAGTACTCTTGAGTGGAAAATTCCATGGATGGAGGAGCCTGGTAGGCTGCAGTCCATGGGGTCGCTAAGAGTCGGACACGACTGAGCGACTTAACTTTCACTTTTCACTTTCATGCATTGGAGAAGGAAATGGCAACCCACTCCAGCATTCTTGCCTCAAGAATCCCAGGGATGGCGGAGCCTGGTGGGCTGCCGTCTATGGGGTCGCACAGAGTCGGACACGACTGACGTGACTAAGCAGCAGCAGCAGGAGTTCTTTATATGTTCTAGATCTTAGTGACTTATTCAGTCAGTTCAGTCTCTCAGTCATGTCCAACTCTTTGGGACCCCATGAACCGCAGCATGCCAGGCCTCCATGTCCATCACCAACTCACGGAGTCCACCCAAACCCATGTCCATTGAGTCGGTGATGCCATCCAACCATCTCATCCTCTGTTGTCCCCTTCTCCTCCTGCCCTCAATCTTTCCCAGCATCAGGGTCTTTTCAAATGAGTCAGCTCTTCGCATCAGGTGGCCAAATTATTGGAGTTTCAGCTTCAACATCAGTCCTACCAATGAATACCAGGACTGATCTCAGTGTCATGAAGATTTTCCACAAAGTTTCCTTCCACGAGTTTTATAGTTTTAGCTCTTATGTTTAGGTCTTTGGTGCATTTTGGGTTAAGTTCTGTAGATAATGCAAGGTAAAGGTCCAACTTCATTCTTTTGAATGTGGATATGAAGCATTCCAAGCATAATTTATTGAAAAGACTGTCCTTTCTCCAACAAATGGTCTTGGCACCCTTATGAAATTTAATTAGCCATATATGTGAGAGTGTATTTGGGGGCTGTCTCTGCTATCCATTTGTCTATATGTCTGTCCTTATGCCAGCAGTATATTGTTTTAAATTACTATAGCTTTGCAGTAAGTTTTGAAGTCAGGAAGTATCAGTCTCCAATTGTATTCTTCTTTTCAAGACTGCTTTGACTCTTCAGGACACCTTGGAATTCTATATGAGTTTGAAAATTGGCCTTTCCAATTTTGAAAAAAAAAAAAACGCTGTTGGAATTTTGACAGGGATTATGGTGAATCTGAGAAGTCCTGTTTTGCCACCTTTCACTTTCTTCAATCATCAAGGGTCTGATCACTATTCTGACTTCTAACATGAAATATTAGTTCTGCCTGTGTTAGCCATATTTTATGTCAGGAAAATATAGTCCTTATTTTTTTAAAGAAAATATAGGGGCTTCCCTGGTAGCTCAGTAGCCAATAGTCTGCCTATCAATACAGGAGACACAGGTCCAATCTATGGTCTGGGAAGAGGTAACATGCCACAGAGGAACCAAGACCCTGTGTCACAACTACTGAGCCTGCACTTTAGAGCCAGGAAACAGTGACTGCTGAGCCCACACGCCACAGCTACTGAGTCGGTGTGTCCTGGAGCCTGTGCTCCACAACAGGGGAAGCCACTGCAATAAGAAGCCCACACACTGTAACTAGAGAGTAGCCCCCGCTCACCACAACTGGAGAAAGGCCCATGCAGCAACAAAGACCCAACACAGTCAAAAATAAATAAAAATATAAAATTAATTTAAAAAATAAAATATAAGATTTCTTTGTAGAATATTTTGGCAATAGTTTAGCCACAAATTTTCCAAATTTTGATTTTACCCATGAGTTCAAAATTTCTGTATTTATTAGATTTCAAATAAAGTCAAACTGACAGACAATTTACACGAATAGTATAAAAGATTTTTTTCCCTGACCTATTTTTAGAGTAAGTTGTTAACATGATGCTCTATCATCCAGCAATATTTGGTGTGTAATTCCTATAAAAAAGAATATTTTGCTACATAATCCTAATCCAGTCATCAAAACCAGGAAATGAAGAAGGATACACTGAAAATTATTATCATCAAATGCTCAGACTCAATTAAACTTTCGCAAAATTTCCTAACAATATCACTTATGCTCAAACCATCCAGCCAGGATTACATGTGGTGATGCTGGTCACGTCTCTTTAGACACCTTAAACCTGACAGTTCCTCAGTGTTTCCTTGACTTCACAGCCATGCAACTTTTGAACATTACTAATCTGGTTATTTTATAGAGTGTCCCTTACTTTGGTTTAATCTAACAGTTCCTCATTGTAGATTCAGGGTATTTTTGTCAGGAATATCATTAACATGATGCCAGTTTATCCTTGTACTTGCTCAGATGGTACACAGTTTTGTCTGTTTCTTTCCTGATTCCATCACTTCATTAATTTGCCAGACTTCTTCTGTATTTTTTTCCCTTTTTCATTTTATAATTTATAATGAATTTGTGAGGAGAGTCCTTTGAGAACCTGTAAATATCCCATTCTCAGCAATCTTTCACAAACTTGTTTTAGCAGCCACTGATGCTTCTCAGCTGAATTAAATATTATGATGCTTGCCACATGGTTATTTTTAATGCCATCATTTTTCTATATTGGTTGGCATTTTACTGTAAGGAAAAGCTTTCTCTTCTCACCTTAATTAAAGTAGGGAGTCATAGATTTTCTATTTTAGTCAATGGGTTATAATACAATACTATCATTGTTTCTTTTGATGCTCAAGTTTTCTCTGACTTGGCCTAGTTAGAGCTCCTTCACAATGGTTTCTGAATCCTTTTGATATAATTTCATATTTTGAGCAATTCCTTACTTCTAAAGATGCTCTGGGTTTATCTTGCACTTTCCCTGTCCCAGTCCCAGTCCTGGAATTCACCATTTATGTCAGGATCCCTGGTTCCTTTTAGGAAAAATGTATCTGAAAATGTTGGATGTCAAATGACCTTATGACTATTGGGATATTGCTGCTCTTAGGCCTCTGAGTGGACATAGCAAGGGATTAGGTTATATTTTTTTAATAAATTATATGTACGCACATACAAATATGTACAAAAACATGTTTAAAAATATATATGACATGCAAGAGAACATTATATGCACATATGTAGACACACAAATTTATCTACCTACCTATCTCCCTATCTGTCTCTCTCTCTGTTATCTAGCTAACACTATGAGTCCACATCAGTTCCAATTCAGCACCGCTGGATTCCGTCTAGTTTTTTTCCTTTCCATATTTGACATTCTTTTCTGACAATGAGAACTCTGGCTTTTATAATCCTCCATAATTAAATTCTTAGACCACTGATCCTGCAAGGTAACTGTCTCCTCATTTCTGTTACCACCCCTTATCAACTGAATTAAGTAACCCTTGTTAACTTAATTAAGTAACCCTTGTTAACCCTTGTTACTTAATTCATGCCCTGACACTCAGTCTAGGCATCCCTTAATTCAAACACCCTCCTCATAGTGCTCAAATTCTGACATGTCCCTGTGGGCTGAAAATGTCATGCACTTGGAATTTTCAGTAATAATACAGGATAATTTAGACATGAAAGTGGCCTTAGGTGATATTTGCTGGTCTTTTCATTTTGTTGATGAGAAACTTTTGACAAACAGCTGGCCCTTTGGGAGGATCCAAACTGACTTTTCTATTCCTAGGCAAAATCTATATTCAGGAAAGTCTGGCTCTTAGAGAATAGTGACAAAGTTTGTTTTCTTAAGAATGCTTTTATTGCATAAAAATTCCTTAAAATGCTGATCGCTTATTTATGAAAATTACTTTATTAAATTTATGAAAGAACTCATGAAATTACTCTTTTTGTGAAAGCAGAACAAGTGAAAATTTTCTTTCTCTTAAGCAGATGGCGAGTTATCTTTTTTGAGATGATAAGAATTATATAATCCACTTATGTTTCCCCTTCTGCAGGGACTTCTGGAAAGCTCAAGCTAAGTTTCTTGCCAAATCATATCAATTATATCAGCCTCTAAGGCAAATGCTTTGCTACTGCTTCTTCTCACACAGTTTTCATTTCTCTTTTTAGAGACTTATTATATATATTTTATATAGTTTTTTATTTCAAACTTCTAGAAATGGAATATTCAAAATTTCATGTCTGTGGATCAATAACTCACATATAAAACTGATTTTTATGTGTGAAACATACCTACCAGCTTTGTCAGACTATGTAGGCTCCTATAGATGATAATAGCACTTTTTGATGTGTAATTGAAGATATCAAATAATACCATCATTTTGATTATGTAGTGTGTTCAGCATCTGTAACAAATATTCAAATAATAGTGGCTGAAACAATCTCAAATTTATTTCTTTTTTCCCTTCCTCTGAAAAGAAATTTAAATATTTTCAATTGCAGTATAATTGATTACAATATTGTATTAGCTTCTGCTGTGCAACAACATGAATATGCTAGATGTGTATATATCTCCTCCTTCTAGAGCCTGCCTCCCACCTTACCCACCCCACCTGTCTAGGTCATTACAGAGCACTAAGCTGAGCTCCATATGCTCTATAGCAGCTTCCTACTAGCTATCTATTTTACAAATGGTAGTGTATATATGTCAATACTACTATCTCAGTTCGTCCCACCTTCTCCTTCCCCACCTGTGTCCATGAGACCATTCTCTACATCTGCGGAAATTTATTTCTTACTAGTAATAATTTAGGCATAAGGAATCCAGCTCTGGCACTATGATTATAAAGGAGCCCAGGACTTTCTTTCTTGTTACTCTTCCTATCCTGATTGCCAGAGGTATGCAGGTAAACTGGCGTTTGGGGAGAAAAAAAGATCCCTGACTTGTGGCTGCTTTTTTGTGTTGTAAATACTTTTAATAGCCAATTTTAAGCTACCAATAATTTAACCACCAATGGTTTTCAAGATTTCAAAATTCTTGAAAATTGAACAGTCGGCTCTGGCAAGTTGGCATGTTCTCAGCCCCAGGACAGCACTGGGTGCTGCCCTTCCTCACCCCTGGGGTCATGATGGCTCACCAGCAGAGCCACATTCCAGCCAGAGGAAAAGGACACTTCTCTCAGTAGTGTGACTTCACGTCGCACACATCTTTTCTATTTCTGCTCCACTAGCCAGAAATTAACCACATGCCTAAACTTAGTAGACAGTCTAAGAAATGTCTTTATTCTACTTAGCTGATTATGCATCTAGCTGAAAACTGGGATTTGGTTCTCATGGAAAAAGGAAAGCGGCATTGGTGAGTAACAGAATAACAGCAGATTTTGCCACAGATTTGCATTAAAAATATCAGTGACAGTAATTTAGAGTCATGACTATAAGAATGACAATAATGACTATAATGTAGAAAGCTTATGAGTAAATAATATAGCACAGCTGTCAAGTTGAAAAGTTAGTTGTTGATTTCAACTAACAAAGAAATGAGTAATAACCAAAATGTTCCGTTAGTAATAGGCAAACAACAATGCAATGGTAAGTTAAAACAATGCTAAGAATCACTGAGATATATTCAAAAGTTAAATATGATCTTTGTACTAATCCAATATCCTTGCACTCTTTTTACAAGGTACCCTGATGAAGTTTTTTGAAAAGTTATTTATAATCACATAATAATAGAATGGATTAAGAAAGAAATTGGACTTTAAGAAGTTTTCCCCCCTCTCTAACAGTTGATCACTGAAAATAAAACAAGAGTGGCATTACCTTTGAGAAGTTTATGTTCTTAAAGGTTCAGATTAAAGAATGAGTAAGAGAGGTTGTCTGTACATCACAGTTGAACAACTGAGCTGGGGTTGTTTATAAGGAAAAATAAAGATGTCGATGACAACTAGTACGTTTCACATAAGATTCTAGAGCTCATATTAAGATCACATTTATTTTATGCTCTTAGACATACAAATCAAAATATCATCTCTGTTCTAATCAGTGATCATCCCTATAGTGTGTTGCCCCACCCATTTCCTGCATCATATCGTGTATCAGCCCTCCTTGTATTTCTTCAGACAGTAAAGTATAACCTGAAGGGTGATTTCACTGTTCTTTCCTGAGAGATTCTAAATCATATCAAATACTTGTTAAATATTTCAGATTTTCCCCAGCTTTATTGAAGTATAATTGACAAAATTATATAAATTTATATGTTCAATGTGATGGTTTGATAGAGGTATACATTGTAGAATAATTATCACAATCAAGGTAATTAATACCTCCAATACCTCACATAGTTACCTGTTTTGTTGTGATGAGAATACTTAACCTTTCTCTCTTAGCAATGTAAAGTATACAATAGAGTGTTATTAACTATAGTCAGCTTCATGCTGTACATTGAATCTGGGGAGAACTTATTCATCTCAAAGCGATCTTTCAATTCTTTGTCACTTAAAAAAAATTTCAGGAGGCGGTCCTAAGATGGTGGAGAAATGGGACGGGGAGACGACTTCTCTCCCACAAATTCAACAAAAGAACATTTAGACGCTGAGAAAATTCCACAAAACAACTTGTGAATGCTGGCAGAGGACATCAGACACACAGAAAGGCAGATCATAGTCTTCAAAAGGAGGTAGGACAAAATATAAAAGATAAAAGGAGAGACAAAAGAGGTAGGGATGGAGATCCGTCCCGGGAAGGGAGTCTTAAAAAAGAGAGAAGTTTCCAAAACACCAGGAAACGTTCTCTTCGGAGGGTCTGTGGCTAGCCTTGGAATCGCAAAGGGCAAAATAACTGGGAGGAAAAATAAATAAATAATTAAAACCCACCGTTTACGTACCTAACAGAAAAACCCAGCGGACGCTTAGCGCAGAAGTGCGCATCCCCAACTAGCAAGCGGCGGGGGCTGGGCAGGAAGGGGTGGGCTGAATTGTTTTGGGTTAGAACTGAGCCTGAATGCCCCGCGGGCAATCTGAGGGAACTAGATTGAGACAGGAACCTAGACCGTGGGATAGCTTCCCCGTGAAAAGCCTTAACCTAAGACACAACCAGGCCCGCTCACAGAACAAAGGACTGAACAGAGTAAACCAGCCACGGACCGGCCCATCCCCAGCAGGAGACAGGCAGGGGAGGGCAGCGAGAGCCAGAAGGGCGGAATTGCAGCTCCAGAGATACCAAACTGCAAACAGACCTCGCTGCTAACCAGGACTGCCTGGGACTCTGAAGGGTCGACACCCACCGAGAGGGTCGCAGCCATAGATCATCTCCCCAGGGGAGAGCACAGCACACCTGGGAAGCTGCACCCATTGTACACCCAGAAAAACGAGCGGCTGGGACGGGGAAAGGGAAAAAGACGCAGCCCCCGACCGCACTAGCCAAAAACCTGGTCACCGGAGCTGCTCCGACCTGGGAAGGGCACAAAACCCAGGCTCAACCAAGTCTGCGCCTTTGTGAAGTACCCAGGAACCAGAACCTGAGTGGCTTAGACTTGGAAAATACAGGCAACCCCAGGGGCCGCTTCAGACAGTTCCTGCCAGTGCAACCTAGAGCCTGAGCAGTGTAGACTGGGAAAGCACACACGCCGTGAGTGGGGCAAACCCAGTGTGGCTGAAACATTGTGAGCACATGCCAGTGAGATTTGTTTGCAGTGTTCCTCCCTCCCCACAGCACAACTGAACAAGTGAGACTAAAAAAAAGTGGCCACCACCGCCCCCTTTGTGTCAGGGTGGAAACTAGACACTGAAGAGACCAGCAAACAGAAGAAGCTAAAAGAAACAGAAGAAATCGCTTTGGAAGTGACAGATGCAACAGATTAAACCCCTGTAATGAGCACCGACTACATAGGAAGGGGCCTAGAGACCTTGAGAACTACAAGCTGAATCAAGGAACTATCTGAAAATGAACTGACCCCACACAGTCCATAACAGCTCCAAAGAAAGTGAGAGATATATTTTTACTAGTATCATTTTTTACATTTTTAAAACTTTTTTTATTATTTTTTTAATATCTTAATTTAATTTTATTTTCTTATTTTATTTTTATTTTTAAGTTCCCTGTTACTCCTTAAATTTTCATTTTTATAACTTACTATTACCTTGCAAAAAAAAAGACCCTATTTTTATTTTTATTTTATTATTTTTTTCTTTCTTTAAGACATTATTTTCAAAGTAAACTTCATTTATATATATTTTATAATTTTTGTGACTTTGGTGGGGTTTTTTTCTTTTCTTTTTTCTTTATTTTTCTTTTCTTTCTCCTTTTTTAATATGGTATTTTGAGAACTAAACCTCTACTCTAGATTTTTAATCATTGCTTTTTAGTATTTGTTATCAACTTTGTATCTTCAAGAACCCAATCTTCTGCACCCATTTTTACTTGGGAATGAGATCACGGGCTTGATTTCTCTCTCCCCCTTTTAACTCTCCTTTTTCTCCACCAAGTTGCCTCCATCTCCCCACTCCACCTTTTCTTCTCTACCCAATTCTGTGAATCTCTTTGTGTGTTCCGGGCTGTGGAGAACACTTAGAGAACTGTTTACTGGCAGGATCTGTCTCTCCCCTTTGGGTTCCCCCTTTTCTCCTCCTGGCCACCTCTGTCTCCTTCCTCCATCTTCTCCTCCCTGTGTAACTCCAAGAACATCTCTGAGAAATCCAGACGGTGGAGAGCACACAGGGAAGTGATTACTGACTAGCTTGCTCTCTCCCCTTTTTATTCCCCTCTTCTTCTCCTGGCCACCTCTATCTCCCTCCTCTGTCTTCTCTTCTCTGTGTAACTCCGTGAACCTCTCTGGGTGTCCCTCACTGCAGAGAAACCTTTCATCATTAACCTAGATGTTTTATCATTGGTGCTGTATAGATGGAGAAGTCTTGAGGCTACTGTAAAAATACGACCGAAAACTAGAGACAGGAGACTTAAATCCAAATCTTGAGAACACCAGAGAACTCCTGAATCCAGGAAGCATTAAACGAGAGGAGCTCATCAAACGCCTCCATACCTACACTGAAACCAAACACCACCCAAGGGCCAAGAAGCCCCAGAGTAAGATATACTACGCAAATTCTCCATCAACACAAGAACATAGCCTTGAGCTTCAACGTACAGGCTGCTCAAAGTCACATCAAACCCATCGACATCTCAAAACTCATTACTGGACACTTCATTGCACTCCAGAGAGAAGAAATCAAGCTCCGCCCACCAGAACACCGGCACAACCTTCCCCAACCAGTAAACCTTGACAAGCCACCTGTCTAACCCCACCCACAGTGAGGAACCTCCACAAAAAAGAGGAACCACAAATTGCCAGAAAATAGAAAGGCCATCTCAAACACAGCAATATAAACAAGATGAAAAGGCAGAGAAATACCCAGCAGGTAAAGGAACAGGATAAATGCCCTCCAAATCAAACAAAAGAGGAAGAGAGAGGGAATCTACCTGATAAACAATTCCAAATGATGATAGTGAAAATGATCCAAAATCTGGAAAACAAATTGGAGTTACAGATAAATAACCTGGAGACAAGGATCGAGAGGATGAAAGAAAGGTTTAACAAGGACTTAGAAGAAATAAAAAAGAGTAATTATATAATGAATAATGCAATAAATGAGATCAAAAACACTCTGGAGGGAACCAACAGTAGAATAACAGAGGCAGAAGATAGGATAAGTGAGATAGAAGATAGAATGATAGAAATAAATGAAACAGAGAGGAAAAAAGAAAAAAGAGTTAAAAGAAATGAGGACAACCTTAGAGACCTCTGGGACAATGTTAAACACACCAACATACGAATCATAGGAATCCCAGAAGAAGAAGACAAAAAGAAAGACCATGAGAAAATACTCGAGGAGATAATAGTTGAAAACTTCCCTAAAGTGGGGAAGGAAATAATCACCCAAGTCCAAAAAACCCAGAGAGTCCCAAACAGGATAAACCCAACACGAAATACCCCAAGACACATAATAATCAAATTAGCAAAGATCAAACACAAAGAACAAATATTAAAAGCACCAAGGAAAAAACAACAAATAACACTCAAGGAGATTCCCATAAGGATAACAGCTGATCTTTCAATAGAAACTCTTCAGGCCAGAAGGGAATGGCAGGACATACTTAAAGTGATGAAAGAAAATAATCTACAGCCCAGATTACTGTATCCTGCAAGAGTCTCATTCAAATACGAAGGAGAAATCAAAAGCTTTACAGAGAAGCAAAAGATCAGAGAATTCAGCACCACCAAACCAGCTCTCCAACAAATGCTACAGGATTTTCTCTAGACAGGAAACACAGAAAGGGTGTATAATCTAGAACCGAAAACAATAAAGTAAATAGCAATGGGATCATACTTATCAATAATTACCATAAATGTAAATGGGTTGAATACCCCAACCAAAAGACAAAGACTGGCTAAATGGATACAAAAACAAGACCCCTATATATGTTGTCTACAAGAGACCCACCTCGAAACAAGGGACACATACAGACTGAAAGTGAAGGGCTGAAAAAAGACATTTCATGCAAATCGAGATGAAAAGAAAGCAGGAATAGCGATACTCATATCAGATAAAATAGACTTTAAAACAAAGGCAGTGAAAAGAGACAAAGATGGACACTACATAATGGTCAAAGGATCAATCCAAGAAGAAGATATAACAATTATAAATATATATGCACCCAACATAGGAGCACCACAATATGTAAGGCAAATGCTAACAAGTATGAAAGGGGAAATTAACAATAACACAATAATAGTGAGAGACTTTAATACCCCACTCACATCTATGGACAGATCAACTAAACATAAAATTAACAAGGAAACACAAACTTTAAATGATACAATAGAGCAGTGAGACCTAATTGATATCTATAGGTCATTTCACCCCAAAACAATGAATTTCACCTTTTTCTCAAGGGCACATGGAGCCTTCTCCAGAGTAGATCACATCCTGGGCCATAAATCTAGTCTTGGTAAATTCAAAAAAATTGAAATCATCCCAAGCATCTTTTCTGACCACAATGCAGTAAGATTGGATGTCAATTACAGAAGAAAAACAATTAAAATCTCCAACATATGGAGGCTGAACAACACACTGCTGAATGACCAACAAATCACAGAAGAAATCAAAATATGCATAGAAACGAATGAAAACGAAAACACAACAACCCAAAACCTATGGGACACGGTAAAAGGAGTGCTAAGGGGAAGATTCATAGCAATACAGGCTCACCTCAAGAAACAAGAAAAAAGCCAAAAAAATAACTTAACTCTACACCTACAGCAAGTAGAAAAGGAAGAAATGAAGAACCCCAGGTTTAGTAGAAGGAAAGAAATCTTAAAAATTAGGGCAGAAACAAATGCAAAAGAAACAAAAGAGACCATAGCAAAAATCAACAAAGCCAAAAGCTGGTTCTTTGAAAAGATAAATAAAATTGACAAGCCATTAGCCAGACTAATTAAGAAACAAAGGGAGAAGAATCAAATCAACAAAATTAGAAATGAAAACGGAGAGATCACAACAGACAACACAGAATTACAAAGGATCATAAGAGACTATTATCAGCAACTATATGCAAATAAATTGGACAACTTGAAAGAAACGGATAAATTCTTAGAAAAGTATGACTTCCCAAAACTGAACCAGGAAGAAATAGAAAATCTCAACAGACCCATCACAAGCACGGAAATTGAAACTGTAATCAGAAATCTTCCAGCAAACAAAAGCCCAGGACCAGATGGCTTCACAGCTGAATTCTACCAAAAATTTAGAGAAAAGCTAGCACCTATCCTACTCAAACTCATCCAGAAAATTGCAGAGGAAGGTAAACTTGCAAACTCATTCTATGAGGTCACAATCACCCTAATACCAAAACCTGACAAAGATGCTACAAAAAAAGAAAACTAAAGGCCAATATCACTGATGAACATAGATGCAAAAATCCTTAACAAAATCCTAGCAAACAGAATCCAACAGCATATTAAAAAGATCATACATCATGACCAAGTGGGCTTTATCCCAGGGATGCAAGGATTCTTCAATATCCACAAATCAATCAATGTAATACACCACATTAACAAATTGAAAAATAAAAACCATATGATTATCTCAATAGATGCAGGGAAAGCCTTTGGCAAAATTCAACATCCATTTATGATAAAAACCCTCCAAAAAGCAGGAATAGAGGAAACATACCTCAACATAATGAAAGCTATATATGACAAACCCATGGCAAACATTACCCTAAATGGTGAAAAACTGAAAGCATTTCCCCTAATATCAGGAACAAGACATGGGTGCCCACTCTCACCACTACTATTCAACATAGTTTTGGAGGTTTTGGCCACAGCAATCAGAGCAGAAAAAGAAATAAAAGGAATACAGGTTGGAAAAGAAGAAGTAAAACTCTCACTGTTTGCAGATGACATGATCCTCTACATAGAAAACCCTAAAGATTCCACCAGAAAATTACTAGAGCTAATCAATGAATATAGTAAAGTTGCAGGATATAAAATTAACACACAGAAATCCCTTGCATTCCTATACACTAACAACGAGAAAACAGAAAGAGAAATTAAGGAAACAATTCCATTCACCATCGCAACGAAAAGAATAAAATACTTAGGAATATATCTACCTAAAGAAACAAAAGACCTATATATAGAAAACTACAAAGCACTGGTGAAAGAAATCAAAGAGGACACAAATAGATGGAGAAATATACCGTGTTCATGGATCGGAAGAATCAATATAGTGAAAATGAGTATACTACCCAAAGCAATCTATAGATTCAATGCAATCCCTGTCAAGCTTCCAACGGTATTCTTCAGAGAACTAGAACAAATAATTTCACAATTTGTATGGAAATACAAGAAACCTCAAATAGTGAAAGCAATCTTGATAAAGAAGAATGGAACTGGAGGAATCAACCTGCCCGACTTCAGGCTCTACTACAAAGCCACAGTCAGCAAGACAGTATGGTACTGGCACAAGGACAGAAATATAGATCAATGGAACAAAATAGAAAGCCCAGAGATAAATCTACACACCTATGGACATCTTATCTTTGACAAAGGAGGCAAGAATACACAATGGAGAAAAGACAATCTCTTTAACAAGTGGTGCTGGGAAAACTGGTCAATCACTTGTAAAAGAATGAAACTAGAACACTTTCTAACACCATACACAAAAATAAACTCAAAATGGATTAAAGATCTAAACGTAAGACCAGAAGCTATAAAACTCTTAGAGGAAAACATAGGCAAAACACTCTCTGACATAAACCACATCAGGATCCTCTGTGACCCACCTCCCAGAACATTGAAAACAAGAGCAAAAATAAACAAATTGGACCTAATTAAAATTAAAAGCTTTTGCATAACAAAGGAAACTATAAACAGAGTGAAAAGACAGCCTTTGGAATGGGAGAAAATAATAGCAAATGAAGCAACGGACAAACAATTAATCTCAAAAATATACAAGCAATTCCTGCAGCTCAATTCCAGAAAAATAAAGGACCCAATCCAAAAGTGGGCCAAAGAACTAAGCAGACACTTCTCCAAAGAAGACATACAGATGGCTAACAAACACATGAAAAGATGCTCAACATCACTCATTATCAGAGAAATGCAAATCAAACCCACAATGAGGTACCATTTCACACCTGTCAGAAGGGCTGCTATCCAAAAGACTACAAGCAATAAATGCTGGAGAGGGTGTGGAGAAAAGGGAACCCTCTTACACTGTTGGTGGGAATGCAAACTAGTACAGCCACTATGGAGAACAGTGTGGAGATTCCTTAAAAAACTGGGAATAGAACTGCCATATGACCCAACAATCCCACTGCTGGGCATACACACCGAGGAAACCAGAATTGAAAGAGACACGTGTACCCCAATGTTCATCACAGCACTGTTTATAATAGCGAGGACATGGAAGCAACCTACACGCCCATCAGCAGACGAATGGATAAGGAAGCTGTGGTATATATACACAATGGAATATTACTCAGCCATTAAAAAAGAATACATTTGAATCAGTTCTAATGAGGTGGATGAAACTGGAGCCTGTTATATAGAGTGAAGTGAGCCAGAAAGAAAAACACCAATACAGTATACTAACACATATATATGGTATTTAGTCAATCGGTAAAGATAACCCTGTGTGTGAGACATCAAAAGAGACACAGATAAATAGAACAGTATTATGGACTCTATGGGAGAGGGCAAGGGCGGGATGATATGGGAGAATGGCATGGAAGCACGTAAATTATCATATGTGAAACGAATCGCCAGTCTAGGTTCAATGCATGAGGCAGGGTGCTCAGGGCTGGTGCATCGGGATGACCCAGAGGGATGGGATAGGGAGGAAGGTGGAAGAGGGGTTCTGGAAGGGGAAAACATGTACACCCATGGTGGATTCATGTCAATGTATGGCAAAACAAATAAAAAATAATAATAATAATAAAAAATTCAGAAAAGAGAAATCTTTAGATATTTCCTTTACTTCTTTCTGAATAAAATAAAGGAAAACTCTTGTTGCTAATATAAAGAATTTATCCTAGGATAATTTTTATGTAAATAAATCTTTTTTTGTGTGTGTATGAATTTTCTACATTCTTAGTTGTCTTATTCTCTAACTCTATTATTTTTCCACCCTGAATCACCAAACTCTTGTGACTACTACTTTCCCTTTTAAAAACAACTTTTTAAAAATCTTCTTTCAGGGACATTTTCTCTGATTTCAAGATCCTAAGTATGTTCATATTTGTTCACTGATTCATTTATTCAGCCTATATTTGTTAATATATCCAGTGTAATTATACAAGGTTTCATAGAGAAACAATATTCACTTTCTGGAATACGCTATGGAGTCTCCAAATTTTTAGAAAGATTCAGTGTCTTATTTTCAAGGATTTTATAATACAGTGAAAGAATAAACCTATACTTAGAAGAGCAAATGTAGAAACTAAAGAGTATAGATGGGCAAAGAAGGGAGGGGCCCCTTGAGGAACATTCACAGTGGGTTTGGAATGGGCACCATGAAGAGAGGATTGCAATGAAGATGGTGGCTTAGCACTCAACATCTATTCCACTCCTCTACTAGTGTCCTTCCTGTAATTAAGAGGCT
Organism: Okapia johnstoni; assembly: GCA_024291935.2. Taxonomy (NCBI): domain Eukaryota; kingdom Metazoa; phylum Chordata; class Mammalia; order Artiodactyla; family Giraffidae; genus Okapia; species Okapia johnstoni. The sequence continues at coordinate 140,663,352 of CM044308.1, forward strand.
GGAAGGCTAAAAATGACATTTCTCAGAAACCTATGCAACTGGAGGAATGAATGAATGAATGAATGAATGAACGAACGAACGAACAAATATGAACATATTTAGGACTGGGGAAGCAGAGAAAAAGTCTCTGGAGAAAGAAATGTAATAGTGGTTTTTAAAAGAGAAAGTAGTTACCACAAGGGTTTAGTGACTCAGGTTGGAAAAACAGTAGACTTAGGGTGATAAAACAATACAATTTTCTCTTGACAGATGATGTGCTTGCATGTAAGATTTGGAAGACAGAACTGAAATGAAGGCCTGATTCTGCTGTTTCAGGTGCCAAGTTCAGTCATGAAGCAAATTTCTTCTCTCCTTCCTTCCTTGATAGTGGTGGCAGAGATCCCATTGTCTTGCCACTAGCCTCAAGGGTGTTGAGGGAGAGAGAATGGGGAATAAATTTGTGATTCCAGCAGTGTCAGTATAGTGCTGAAGCTTGTAGTTATGGTGGTGGCTTCTTGACAGTGACTTTCTCGACTTTGGAAGTTTTCTACACAGTGTTCTCCATGTCAAAGAGGTGATTGATGGTCTACTTCAGTGGTATTGGTTTGCGTATCAACCTAGACCCTCTTCCTTCAGCATCCCTGAGAATGCTGTAAGCTATTGAGAACACCGTAATCAAATCCCTGTGGATTTAAAGTAGCTAGACTTTTATCTCTGCAACTGACCACTGACAAGTACAGAAATACTGTTAAATCTCCTTATTTATTTCATAAGAAAAAATGATGAGTAGAACATTCCAGAGAGAGTGAGTAGCACATGCAGAAGTGGAAAATGCAATAATTGTGTAGGAATTCCCTCTTAAAACCAAGCAAGTGGAGCTAAAATGTACGGCCTTATGGAGACTTGGTGGGAAGTGTTGTTTGAAGAGGATGTGATCAGCAGTCTGAGGAAGCTGTCTTTTATTAGCCAGGCAATTAGGAATCAGGTAATTTGGGAATATAAGTCTGGAAGTCGGATGTGGAATAAATTTGAGGAAATGGAGACTGAAAAGGGCCTGATCCATTAGAAAAAAAATACAATTAGTCATGATAAAAAGGATAGAAGAAATAGGAGAAAAATCTCATAGGAAACTACTGGGTGAGTTTTGGCATTCGTTTTAATCGTCATGTTCCAGACAAATGTGCCCTGTACTTCCAAGTTGTCTGAATCATGGGTGAGACCATGGTATGCAGGCAGGGGAAATGACAGATGTATATGATGGTGTTACCAAAATCTCAAGTTAGTGTGCCCAATGCACAGTGAGGCCCATCAATACTCAACATTAGAGTTTCGAACAGAGAAAGGTTTATTATAGATTCATACATGGAGATGTGTGGCTCATGCACTAAGAACCCCAAAGTTACTGAAAGCTTTCAGCAAATCCATTTAAAAGCAAAAGGTGAAAGATGGGTGTGATTAGTTGTTGCAGACTTCTCAGTGTCAGATTCTTTGTTCTTGAGGTCAGGTCTTTATCAGGTAAGATGCTCCCGTGAATCTCTACTGGATGAATGTTATTCTCTGTCCTGACCAGAAAGGCCAAAGTCCCAAGGCACAACTTTTACCCTCCAAGGTCCCAGTTTTGGCTAAGAGGAGGCAGATCTCAGTTGGTAGCTTCTTAGGGCCAGGTTCTCACATCCTGCCTGGCTGTCATCTCTGCAGGAGCCAGGCCTCCAACCCATTGGCTCTCAGTCTCCTCAGGTCACTCAAATGGGGAGACCAAGTCTCACAGACTGTGACCTAGACAGCCAGCCACTGCGAGTGGGTCAGAGACAGGGATGGGGGAGAGTCCACTGTTCCTCAAGTCATGGGCCACAGCTAGTAGAGGGCCTTGGTGAGGGCTCTGGAATGTAGTCCCATGTCTGTTCCCTGGACTCTCCAGCTCACCCACTAACCCAACGCTGGGTAAGCTGGAGGGCCTCCAGGAGAAGGCCTGAATCTGCCTCTTACCTCACTTTCCACCTAGTGACCACCCTACCACTGACACTTGGCTGAATCATTTCCCCAATGGTTCCTCATTGACAGTTACCAATGGGCAGGGGCCACTGCAACCCTGACCAATAGCCAAGCAGGACAGATAATGGTCGCTCACTGACAGAGGGTTGCTTGTGGGCAGGGCCCACTGAGGCACAGAGCAATGGCTAAGCAAGACCTGTTGCCTAGTAACAGGGAACAGAGAAATGAGGCACAGCAGTGGCTACTGCTAAGGGCTGGTGCTCATCCTGCTCTCTTACAATGGGAGAGGAAGCAGGGCAGGGTAAAATGGTATTGACTGCAGTGAGCTAGTGGGACTTCCATGGTGGTCCATTGATTTAAGACTCTAGCTTCCAAGGCAGGGGGCCCAGGTTTGATCCCTGGTTGGGGAACTGAGATCCCACATGCTTCAGAGTATGGCCAAAAAAATATACAATGAGCTAGTGAATTTAGAAGTTCCTACAAGTGGAAACTATCGATTTGATAGTTGGATGTTGTTGGATTCAAATTGCATTTATGGAAAACTAATCAGTTGTAGATACATCCTTCGTATATCATAATAATTTATTTAAATCTTAGTTAAATAAGTACTTAGTTATGGGTATACGTAAAGACCTCTGAGCTTATTTGAATGTATTCTGCTATGGTGTATAGTGCTTTCTGAAGTATTTATTGGTTTTTAAAAATTTGTGACTATTTTCTGTTAAAATATTGCCTTTATCCCATTCTTCCTCTCCTCTCCTTTACCAACTCCAAATACCTATTGGTTGACTCTTTCACAGTGATTCATATATTTTTATACATTTTTATTATTTACAATTTTTTTTCTATTTGTGCATCAAATTAAAATTTTTTTTCTGAGCCACCTTCCAGTTTACTGCTCTCTTCAGAGCTGTCCAATCCTCTAGAATGCCTATCTATTTCAATTATTTTTATTCTTCAATTCTAGAATTACTATTTGATTCTTTTGTATAGTTCCAAATAGTTCTTGGCTGAAATCATTCATTTTGTCACTTAATATTTGTACGTGTTTATCTCTATTGTTTGAAATTGTTTTCCACACATTCCAATATCTCTATCTCCGCTCAGTCTTTTTCTATTGGCTGATTTTTCTCTTTATTTCATTTTCAGCCAATTATTTATTTTCTTTTCATTTTTATCCCTCCCAATGCTTCCTCTTTCTACTGAGTGCAATATATTACGTATAAAAAATCTCAGATATGATATTGTTTTTAGATTACATTATCATTCTACAGAGAGGATTTTTCTTTTGCTTCTTGTAGGTAGTTAAATGGCAGCTGGTTCAGCTTAACCTAATTAGGCTTTGAGCTAATTCAAAGCTTGTCTTGAATCTTTCAAGAGCTAGTTTATTTGCAGCTCACATTTACTCCTAGAAATACAAACTATTTATTCATTTGAAAATACAAACTAAATACTCAGGGTCTACAATAATATCCCTCATCTTGTTTGATTCTTGGATCTGATATTTGTTTTAAGCATGATAAAATAATCAGAAGTCGGTTTTTGGTTCTTGTTTTTGTTATGTCTTACTTTTTCAGCTTCTAAGACTCGCAAATGTACTTGTCTTATTCTCAGACACTGTTATAGAACTAACAAATGCCTCCGTGGGACATTTCATCCTCCTCAAGCTAACCTCAACACTTCTGCTGCCCATTAATTCTCTCAGCCATTCTGTGCTTTCACTGTGGTGGTGTGTGTGTGGTGGGGTGAGAAGGGCTGTTAGGGAAAATGAATCAGGAAATCTCAGCTACTTTTCTTTGCTACCTGGACAGTGTAAAACCCTTTGAAGTCTTACATTTTATACTTCTCTAAGACTAATCATGGCTTAAATGGTGGTTGTCTATAAGACTGCAGTCTCTTGAGCTTTTGGTGATGTTAGGCTACAGTTCTTCTGCTCTGGATTCTTCCAACCTATGAGAGAGATCTATGCATAATAGTTTCTCTTGTTCTGGTTAATTGCCAGAGTTTAGCCTGCAATTCAGGTCATTAAGCTCATTCTCAGAGACTCATCAGCTTTTAAGTTCCAGTCATGTTCTTTCTGATTTTCCCTTCCTTGCTTATTTGTTCAAATATTACTATTTAATATAACAGATCTTGTCTCCTCACTTATTCTTCCTATTTGATAGAGTATTATGAACTATATGTTATATTCACACATATTTTCTCTCTTGATATTTAAAGTCAAGGTTTTAAAATTACTAACAATATGCAAACAACTCCTTTCTCTCTCAAATATCTACTCTTTTAATTGGAACCCAGGAATTTCACAATTACAGTATGCTATAGTTTTACATAAGCCAACTTAGGGGGAACAGTGATCCACTGCTTGTTAAGAACTCTACTCCCATAATCCATGAATTATTTTCCCTTGAACACAGAACATCAAACTCCTTATTAGACTTTTAATTTTGTCACCTACAGTTTTGGCAATGAGATGGGACCTTAAGACAGTTGTTAAAGATTCTGAGATGGCTCCTAGATGCAGGTGAAGGTACCCACAGAGCCCTTTGTGTTTGCTGCCTCTCTCCGGAATCTCTGGTAAGCTTCTCTTGGATCAAGTTCTGTTTGTTTCATGTTCTGAGATCTTTGAGTTAGTTTGTTCAAATCTTTCTGGGTGGAAAACTGAGGTATAAGAGACTCTGTATTTCTCACAGGATGGAAATGGAGGCGTCACAGGTTTGAGAGTTTCATGGTAAAATTTACTGGGAAACATTTGAGTTTGTGGCTGACCTTGTCTTCAAAGGAAGTGCCTTCAGAAGGTCTTAACAGATCTCAGAAACCATGCCCAGGGAGCCAGAAACAGTAAGTTTGCTTGAATTTCGGAGGTTTATTACAAGGAAAAAAAAAATGGGTACCCCCCAATCTAAAAAAAGCAGGATGGCAGACATTAAGGGACCCACAAAGTCTCAAGGTAAGGTCATAGTATAGACCACTGGGGCACTTGGGGAAATAAGATAATAAATTCAGAGGGGTTTTTTTTGGACCAATGGCCCATCAAAATTTATATAGGCACAAGTTAAACCATTAAAAACCATTATAGTGTCTGTCACTATAAAGAAGTCTCTTCTTAAAAATAATAATAAATTTATTGCTACCGGAAATCTCAGAAGTCAAGGCTGCAAAACAAAACTGGTGGGAACTGGTCAAGCATTAGAGCACTTGTCACCTACTGTCAAGACTCATATGCCAGGATAAGCTGGTTATGGAATGGGTGAGATCAAAGGAACCCACCAACCTCAAGAAAAATTCTGTGCGATGAGGTACATTGTAAAACACCACAAAATCTCCACTCAGCTGCATATCTTTTTTAGATGGTAATTTAGCTCCAAGAGACTCCAGGGTTAGCAAAAGAAATGGGATCTCAGGTTTCAAAGAATTGAGTGCACACCTTCCAGCACACCTGTTTATTTTATGTCTAAGAACAGTAGTCCTGGAAGCTGTAGATATCTATAAGAATGTCGAAAGCTTACTAAGATATCCTAGAATTACAAAGGCCATTATGGGAATTGGCCCCTGCTTATTAACAAAATTTTCAACGCTGAAAAAATGTCAATTTAAATGTAAATGCTTTGAATCTTTGTTTTCACTACACTCACTTGAAGGTCATGCATACAAAGACCCTCACTGAAGTTTGGGTGATCGGAGGAGGCAAGATTAAGAGTAATCTTTAAGTTAAATTAAGTTCAGTGCTAAGTATGTGGTATCATGAAATAAGTAGTATAGCTAGGGTGACAATGATTATGTCATTCATTTATTAGGGCTTTGTTTCTTAAGTGTCCAAAATGTTTTATGAATTCATATGATTTCCTTAAAAACACTGTGAATATAATTACATACGGAAACAAAATCTTAGACAAGTAACTTTCTCATCTCTCTCATATATGTAAACAGTAGCTTTGAGATTTGAGCTTAGATTTGTCTGAATCCAAAGCTCTGTGCATTCAGTCTCTATGTTTCCAGTGTACAATCTCTATAACTTAATTTATCATGGACAAAAGGAATGTGTACTCAGTACTCGATATTACCTAATTTTATCCAGGTCTCTTTTTGCTGCTACATCCTCAGGATAATAATTTGACCTTCCTCTTGAACTTTGATTTTTTTCATGTATTTTTAGGTTTGTGAATTAACAGGAAAAAAAAAAATTAGCACCATTTTCTCTTATTCACAGTTCTCATTTTGTTCGTATTTCCTCTTCTACCACCCATCTCCCTAGGCAACAAAACAAACAAAGGAAAACCTTTTATTTTAAAAACATTAAAACAAAAAATTAAGATTAAAATTGAGAAATAAATGAGGATTGCTTTTTCAGATGCTTATGCAAGTAAGAAGAAAAGCAAAAAGCATCTCTCAGTTAAATTCTTACATTTATATACCAGCTGCTTGCTTCACTAGGAACCCTCTATTTGATGCTGACCCCGAAGATCTCACAGGTGAGAGAATGTGAAATAGCATTTAACCTTTGATCTTAACCATCTCTTTGTTACACACTTGTTTATCTCTGTTTTTTCTTTTCTTTATGTGAAGCCATATATGCTGTTAGGATAAAATTACTTCACATGTTCAAAGAAAACAAAATTGCTCCTTCTGGTCAAACTTTCCTCTGAAGTTTCTTCCAGGGACACTCCAAACCAGACAAAACCTTTTTGTTGACTTTTCAAAGCATAGCTTCAATACATTTGCAAGTGATTTATTTTTGAATGTTGCTATAATTTTGTTTGGGAATTATTTAACTGGAGAAAATCCTGTTACAATTTTAAAAGGAAAGAAACAAAAGAAATACAAGTGAAATCCATTGTCAGATAACCAGTTCTGGACTAAATACTTAGTGAAGAGTCATCAGCAGATTTAGTTTGTAAAGCGTGGTTACTGGTGTTGGGGGATGTAGCCATGGCATCTGGAGTCATCTGAAAAGGCTTCTGCAATCTACCCTCAAATTACAGCAATATTTCTTAATATCCTGAGGAAGTATTTTTTGACCCTTGTATACTATTAGAAACCTTTAGCTATTTCAAACTAAAATTGGCAAAAAGAAGTCAAGTAAACAGAAAGGCCATGGTTGCTCTTTCATAATAGGATAGTGGCCCATGTATTTTAGGATTACACAAAATGTTTTTGGTATAGAATAATAAAATCCAAAAGCTATGTGATCAATTACAGATTTCAGGTCAGGAGCTTTAGAAATGAACTGTGATGAATCCGTAATTTCATCACACAATATATTTTTCCATTCCCCCAATATTTTCACTGTATATCCATATTTTACCTTATTCATCACTCTGACTATTATAGTAGGGCTTCCTCTGGCAACCATCATGTAATTATGTGACAGAATGAGTACCCTGTCTGTGGTCAGATTACATCTTACTCATATCTGAAGATGTCAGATAAGCTTCTGATTATACTGATGTGTCCTGCCTTAAACCACAAGCTTCTATGTCACTCTGACTGCTGTAGGCCAGACTAGTATGCCTTGATAGACACTTGAGATAACTGCTATTTAATGAGTACCTGTTATATGGCTTGTGGGCTTCCCTGGTGGCTCAGATGGTAAAGCGTCTTCCTGCAGTGCAGGAGACCTGGGTTCAATTCTTGGGTCAGGAAGAACCCCTGGAGAAGGAAATGGCAACCCACTCCAGTACTCTTGCCTGGAAAATTCCATGATGGAGGAGCCTGGTGGGCTACAGTCCACGAGATCGCAGAGTCATACACGACTTCACTTTCACTTTTATTATATGTCAGGCTCTGTGTTAGATGGTTTAAAACATTTCTAATCAACCTTGGACATTTAGTATTGTCTTTTTAGTATATATGCAAGAAAACCAAAACTTGGAAGTGTTAAATAGTTTTCCAAGAATGTGTGGCCATTAAGTGGTAATTCTGGAGTTTCATCCCCAAATCCATGATATTTCTACTACAGTTTACTGTGCACGGAGGTGATTAACAAAATGAAAGAATCACTGGGGATGGGGCAGATAGAAATGACCTATTTCATGCTCTAAATATTATGATATTCATTTCTGGTAGATTAGTACAAGGCAGTCATTTATTTTATTATTATCAACTCTTCTAATATTACTACTATGTTTCTGGCTTGTGTGACTGACAGGACAACATATTTGGGGAAAAATAGTTCATTCTGTTTAAACATGTTTGAATATAATGAACTCATGGTACTTGTAGGATATCCAGTTTACCTTTTTCAATTCAGTGGCCAGGAAATTCTGCAAGTAAGAAATAGCCCCAGGTGCAGTGAGGGGATTGTGCCTTTTGACTGTACTCTCTATGTAAACAGAAATACTATGATGGCCTTTTTATGTCCTTTGAGTATCAGAATGAATCACTGTAAAGGGACAAACAATAATTTTTCAAAGTTGCCAGCTGGAATCTCAACTGGAAATTCTGCAGGAAGACAATGCCTGTTAATGCTTTCAGTTGTTTATGAGTGCAAAAAAAATTGCTGGATCATTCATTCTTAAAAGATTATTATTGTAACTGTATTTTTTAGTGGTGTGAAAGTACGTTTCCTATTAGTTGTGATTTATATTCTTATGAATATTAACCATTTTCCACACAACTGTGCAGTGAAAGGATTGAAAGGTAGTTGACCCCACATCCATGGAGTAGTTTCTATCTCTTGAGACTGCTTTTTTTCTTTCTTTTTTAATTATTTTACTCACCTGCTTCTATACTGTTGTGTAATGGACCGATGTTTTCCCTACCATGCCTGATCCTATACAAGGCAGTTATCTATATTACAGAGCGTGATTCACTAAAAAGTCAATACAAACTTATTATGGTCTATAAGTTATCCAAATTTTAAAACATAGATATCTGGTTTTTAAATTTTAAGTAAAAGACATCTGTATATCTCTGATGTTTTATAATTTACTTTGAAAATATATATTTAATAATACTTCTTTGGAGGGTAATAAAATATGAATTACTGTTGTGTTTTTCTAAATTGCCAAAAAGCAGAGCATAGAATCTATACAATTCTATAAATTATCCTTAAACACTAGGTTAAGCACAAGTGAACAGTTTAGTTTTTTATTATAACTCTATTATAGCAGGTATAGAGACTAAATTTTTAATGAGACATTTTAATATCTCATATATACATATTTAAAAAAATTAGGCCTTCTCAACTCTAATGGAAGACCAGTTTTATCCTATTCAAAGTAAATTTTTATTCTTTATACTCAAAAAATTAACCTGTCCAAATTAAATATTTTTTCCTTTTCTTTCACCATAGCAAATGCATAACCAGTCATCAACTTTTCATACTGACTCACAACATGATTTCCTTAACAAGTTCATTTGAAGGTCATTGATGTTTTGCTTTCCAAGTATTACAATCTCAACTGAGTTTTGCACATTGTAACAGAAGCTTAATGAGAGATGATGAAAATCTTGTATAAAACTATAGACAATTTTATCTGGCAGAAAATATATGTCATATTAAATATAGTGGTGGTATGTTTTCTATATTTTATTCTATACGCTAATTGTGAAACATCACATTTCAGGTGGTATTATTAAAACATTCTCTTAAAAATAGAAAACAGAGTACACATAGTATGAAATATTCAAAATGAAATGATCTGTGAATTATCTGATTGGGTGACTCTCCCAGTAGCAAAGTTTCTGTGTGTTTTGTGGGACATAGCACTTCATTAACATCCTCCTGTGGTAAGTGAGCCCAATCCTCCTGAAATTTACCTTTAAGGGTTAAAAGAACTTGGGTCTTTACATTTTCTAGGTCACAGATGCCTTTAAGTTTCTGAAAGTACCATTCTCATACACAGGCACCATCTTATGTATAATGGCAAAGATTCCCAGACCACTTGAAGCCTGTAGACCATCATGATGCCTATTTATGTGTTTGAATAAAGGAGATGACATCTCCTGGGATACTTTAAGCTTTTGCTAAAGGCTTTGTAGTCTCAGCTACCAAAGGCAAAAGAGTCTCCAGAAAAATAGAAGCAACTTGAAGGCACTTTATGCTTCACGGGATTGATCATATTTAGCCTCCCTCTTCAACTTTCATTTCCTCATGCCAGTCTTTTGGAAACAAAAATAATTGCCTGCTTACAGAGTGTGTGATAGACTTTCTAGGTTACCAAATGATGTTGCACTTTTAGTTATATCACACTCTGTAAACCAGAAGAGTTCTATTTTCATCTTAGAATGAAAAGAAGAAATGGGAAAGTATGTAGTAGTTTAGTCACTCAGTCGTGTCCAACTCTTGTGACCCCATGGACTGTAACCCTCCAGGCTCCTCTGTCCATAGGATTTTCCAAGCAAGAATACTGAAGTGGGTTACTGTTTCCTTCTCTACAGGATCTTCCTGACCCAGGGATCAATCCCGGGTCTCCTACACTGCAGGCAGATTCTTTACTGACTGAGCTACCAGGGAAGCCCTAAAGAATATTGCCATCAAATAACAAAATAATTTGTATTTGAATTTAAAAACACAAATGAGAAAATAACTCATTTTTTTGGTATTGCTTAAAAATTTTTATTTTATTGAGCTAAGAGCACTTAAATGAGATCTCCCTTCTTAAATTTTTTGTGTATTGTACAATGTTATTGACTAGCTGAACCTGTTGTATAGTACATCTCTAGGGCTTATTCATCTTGCTTAATGGAGACTGTCTGCTGTTGATTCCCCTGCAATTCTCCTTTACCAAGCCACTAGCAATCATAGTTCTATTCTTTGATGCAATGAATTTGACTGTTAGTTTTTGAACTCATTTTTAAAACTTCACCCAAAATTGCCATTTAAAAATTTTAAAGCAATATAAATACATTCTAGAATGATAGGAATAAAGTTATATTAGTAAGACTAGTTCCAATTTTTCTAGCATTGTTTTAAAGTAGCCAAATGGCTCAATTTAAATGTCTTTATCACTCAGTAAGTTATAGAGAACAAAACTTTGGATTACAACTACTTCCTTAAATAAGTTTTAATGATTTTTTCATTGTTAATTAAGGGAATAGAATGTGTCGGAGAATGAGATATTGTTTCAACTTTCAGAGATCTTGCTCATATACTTATTTAAAATATGCATACAGTAAAATTTGCTAAACTATAAAACTGCAAATCCACAACCGTCTCATCTTGCTTATTGAGATGTAACTCTAAAGTGAGGTGGGTTGTTAAATGGGGAAAATAAAAAAATAATAATTAAAACTGCATATGTAGTATGTGTTTGGTTTAGTATGTGAGCTACTTTATATTTGGAATCATTTATTGAATAAAAATCCAAGTAAAAATAGAGCTTCAACATATTGTAAAACAGTAAGTATGAGTCATTAGTATATGTCAAATGTGTTACCTATAACATATACTCAGTACTTGCTAGGTTTTTAAATGAGGCCAAAGTTGATCTTCTGAGTACCTGTAAACTTACTGAAATTTTAATAAAAACTGTTTTGTGTCCATGAAAAATACATTTTCCTGGGAAAAAGTCTTTAGATTTTTATCAGCTTGAAAAAAGTATCTGTGGCCAAAAGAAGGTTAGGGGTTACTGAATTCTCTGTCCTGATTGTTCAATATCAATTAAAAGAAAAAAAAAAGCTAAAACATCATTCGCAGAGAGTTAGCATTAAATAACAAGCTAATTAGAGTCTTTTTAAAACTGGAATGGAATTACTGAAATGTACAGTATAGAAAGCAAATATTAGCCCATACATAGCAACATGGATAAAGTTTGCCCAGGAACCTAATAACCAAGGAGAAAAGGAATGTGGTTATAAATTAAAAATGATTAAAGTGGTGGTCTCCAATGGAAAGAGACTCATTTTCACAATATTTTGTGCAATCTCTATTTCTATTGGAATTAGATTTTTCTGCCCAGTTTAATGTTGTGTTAGTTGTGGTGGCCCAAGGAGGAAAGAGCAGATAAAACACAGGAGGGTCTTGGAATGCAGGAACAGAAAAACCGACCCTTATTGTCCTTCCTTCCCCCATGTTGTAACTATTAATGGATTTCAGGTCCTCTTAAGCGGTATAACCTGTCTCCTCTCCTACCCCATAGGGAGAAGGTATTTATCTTACTCTTCCCTCCACCCAGTATACGTGCCTCATCCAATAAGCAAATGACCTGCAAGACTCTATCCCACTCCTTGTACCCTGGGTATAAAAGTGGACTAAGGACCTCTGTTCAACTCGGTTCTCCCTTGAGCTGGCCCGCTGTTCTGTGTCTCCCACTCTAATAAACTTCATTCTCCGATCATTCTGCCTCATGTCTGGAAATTCTTCTCCAACCTGCTCCTGGACCACGACATTAATTTGTTACATGACCAGTATAATCTGGGAGGAATTTAAATGTGAAATTGTTGGTGATGATTAATTAGGTAGAGGTTGTCCTTTATTTGTTAGAGTATTAAAATATGGAAACAAGGTTATGTTTTTAAAATGTGACTTATGGTTGCCAACTATGTTATAGGATGCTTAGTTAAATTTGAATTTCAGATAAATGATGAATATTCCTTAGTATCAGTTCAGTTCAGTTCAGTTCAGTTCAGTTCAGTCACTCAGTCGTGTGTGACTCTTTGCAACCCCATGAACTACAGCATGCCAGGCCTCCCTGTCCATCACCAACTCCCGGAGTCCATCCAAACCCATGTCCATTGAGTTGATGATGCCATCCAGCCATCTCATCCTCTGTCATCCCCTTCTCCTCCTGCCCTCAATCCTTCCCAGCATCAGGGTCTTTTCAAATGAGTCAGCTCTTCGCATCAGATGGCCAAAGTATTGGAGTTTCAGCTTCAACATCAGTCCTTCCAATGAACACCCAGGACTGATCTCCCTTAGGATGGACTGGTTGGATCGCCTTGCAGTCCAAGGGACTCTCAAGAGTCTTCTCCAACACCACAGTTCAAAAGCATCAATTCTTCAGTGCTCAGCTTTCTTTATAGTCCAACTCTCACATCCATACATGGCCACTGGAAAAACCATAGCCTTGTCTAGAAGGACCTTTGTTGGCAAAGTAATGTCTCTGCTTTTTAATATGCTCTCTAGGTTTGTCATAGCTTTTCTTCCAAGGAGCAAGCATCTTTTAATTTCATGGCTGCAGTCACCATCTGCAGTGATTTAGGAGCCCAGAAAAATAAAGTCAGCCACTGTTTCCACTGTTTCCCCATCTATTTGCCATGAAGTGATGGGACTGGATGCCATGTCCTTAGTATAACTATGTTCTAAGTATTGCATGAGACATACTTATACTTAAAACTTACATGCTGTTTATCTAAAATTAAGATTTAACTGTGTGTGCTGGATTTTTATTTGCTAAATGTAATAATCCTATATGTATATTAAATACTAAAAATCTTTTCAGAGGCAAAAGTAAATAACTTTTTTGTATTAAATCTTAAAATGAGCAGTATAAGGAATAAATTCCCTTGAGAGTTAATATTCTTTTATCAAAACATAAAAGTAAATGCTTTCTCTCTGTCTAAAACAGTACATTAATATATCCAGTAAAAAAAAAGCAACAACAAATTTAATTTTTAAATAGAGATATATTATTATGTTTGGGGAAGCAAGGATTCAAATGTTACATTTCATAGGACTCTACATTTTTGCATTGTAAAAAGATGCCCTCTAAAACTGAAATTGATTTGAGGATTGGAGTTTTAGTGTCCAGAAATGTTTATGGTAGGTAGAATGTAAGAAAAAATGAATAAAATGTTAGACCTTTACTAAATAAGGATTGTCATGATTATATTTAAATTAGAAACCATAGAACTTTACATAGAACATGTAAAGAAAGGGAAGAAAAATACATTGGAAGAGGAAAATATTGACGGGCACTTGAAAATTGAAAGAGAGAGAAGATAAAGGAACAAAAGAAAATCTTGGCATTGAAAGGGCAAGGGAGAAGGAATTGCAAACTCAAAGTTTAACAAAGAGTTTAATTAGAAACTTGGATTGAGAATGTTCTATTTGAGAAAGAGGAGGAAATACGTTTATAGAATTGCTCAAGGTTGAAGAGCCAGTTGAGAAAGACAGGCAGAAATGTGGGGGAGGGTAGGCAGCAGTATTCATGCAGATTCCAGATGGGTTGTGTGAGACAGCAACACAGTGTGTAATTGCAGATCATATGGTTGAGGATATAGCTGTTAGGACGTGGGTTTTAAGTGAGTAATGTGATGAGCTGAATGTATCATACACACATGGCCTTAGTTTTTAGCAATAGTTTTAGTAAGAATATATGATTATTATGGCCAATTAGTGGTTGCTATGTGTGTATACCAAATAAAGCTGTTTTTATTGGATAACATAATATGAGATGTCTAAATTGCATGCTTGGCCCACTGTCTTGCACCTTGTTTGGGTGAAAGAAGGTGTGAGGGAGTTTCATTCTTCTACACACAGAAGAGGGACCCTATTTAGTGAAAAAAATATGATGAACTCTTTAAAATTCTGTGTGAAATGAAAGTTTTTTTAAAAAAATAAAGAACTGATATAATTTAAAAGAGAATGAGACAGGTTTATGGAAACTCATGCTGAGGTAATTCTAAAGAAAACACAAATCATTTGGAATAAGACATTATCGAAGAGCTCATATATTTTGAAGAATTTGAGAGTAAATACCCCTTCACCTAGGTTCCCAGAACTATCCAGCTGGTTGTAACTCAGCTAGCTGTAACACATATTCATTTAAACTTGATGTTTGTGAAGATATTCTTATCATTTTCTAGAAGCTATCTTTATTAGAAGTGCCTTGAATCACTGCTGTTGGTGACTGCAGCCATGAAATTAAAAGACGTTTACTCCTTGGAAGGAAGGTTATGGCCAACCTAGCTAGCACATTGAAAAGCAGAGACATTACTTTGCCAACAAAAGTCCGTCTAGTCAAGGCTATGGTTTTTCCAGTGGTCATGTACGGATGTGACAGTTGGATGGTGAAGAAGGCTGAGCGCCGAAGAATTGATGCTTTTGAATTGTGGTGTTGGAGAAGACTCTTGAGAGTCCCTTGGACTGCAAGGAGATCCAATCAATCCATCCTAAAAGATATCAATCCTGGGTGTTCATTGGAAGGTCTGATGTTGAAGCTGAAACTCCAATACTTTGGCCACCTCATGTGAAGGGTTGACTCATTGGAAAAGACCCTAATGCTGGGTAGGATTGGGGGCAGGAGGAGAAGGGGACGACAGAGGATGAGATGGTTGGATGGCATCACCGACTCGATGGACATGGGTTTGGGTAAACTCCGGGGGTTGGTGATGGACAGAGAGGCCTGGCGTGCTGCAATTCATGGGGTCACAAAGAGTCGGACACAACTGAGTGACTGAACTGAACTGATTCCAATTTAACTTATTTATACATAATATTGATGTACAAGGAAAAAATAAAATAAGATGCAAGGATATATATTTTTATGTTCTTTAGATGAGGAAGTTTTAAATGTCTGACAGTATCAAATGTTGGCAGATTGTTGGTGGATCAAAATTGCTGTTGTGAGTCAAAATTTGTTCAACTATTTTCAAAGCAATTGAGTTCCGTTGTAAAAATATCTTTTGTACTTATTCCTAGAAAAACCTTTGTATCAGTGCACTGTAAAACATGTACAAGATATTTCAGCAGCACAATTTGCAAATGGAAAGCACTGGAAGCAAACCAAATGTGCACTGACAAAATTAATTTTAAAAATAATAATGTTTTCACAAAATGGGGCACTTAACAAAATGAATGAACTGTAGTATTATGTGTAGTATGCCACCAGATTCTCTCATTCATTGAGACACTCATTCTTCCAGCTTCTAGGAGTATTGATTGCTCATGGTTAATAGCTGTATTGCTCCTAGGCAATCACCCTGGGTCGAAGATGGCTGCCTCCCCAGAGGCAGTTCATACTAAGAGGCTATGAAGACCTAGCAATCTTGTTTCCATTTGGGACTTTTCTGAAGGGCCACCCTAACTTCAGAGCTTCCCTTAGGTTTACCCAACATCTCTGTTGCAACTGCATTGCAGTTCAATTTCTCTCTTACCCAATTCTCCTTTCCTCATACCTTAAAGATGTGATTCTTGAGAGTACTCCCCAATATACCGTTTTCACATAAATTTTTCTCACTCTGTTTTCTAGGAACTTGAGCTATGGTAGATGGTATCAAGAGTAGTGTTGGAGACATATACTAAATGGGAATTTTGTAGCTGGGTCACTAGTTGGTCAGTTGGCAATGAGGACCTCATACTGGTAGTAGATGGAATACTTATACATCAGGCATGATATAGTGCTAACAGTGTTAGATTTCACTGGCTTTGAATAGAAAATAGGGGTAACAGTGTATGAAATGTACTACAAATATAATATCTCAGTGCTGAAAAGGTTCAGAGGAAGTATGAGTGAGTGTTAGTTGCTCAGTGGTGACTCTTTGTGACCTCATGGACCATAGACCCCCAGGCTTCCCTGTCCATGGAATTCTCCAGGCAAGAATACTAGAGTGGGTAGCCTTTCCCTTCTCCAGGGGATCTTCCTGATTCAGGGATCAAACCTAGGTCTCCTGCATTGCAGGCAGATTCTTTACCATCTGAGCCACCAGGGAAGCACTCAGAGGAAGTATAAATAACAACTATGGAATGAGAAGCCTGTTGAGGCAGGGAGTGATTGGTGGAAATCAGTGCATGGGAGGAAGAATACATTTATCCTTGAAAACTAAGACACTGATGAAAGAAATTGACAAAGACAAATGGAAAGATGCCTCGTGTCTTTGGATTGAACAAATTAATATTGTGAAAATGTTCGTATTACACAAAACATTCTATATGTTCAATGCAATCCCTAAAATTCCAATGACATTTTTCACAGAAATAAAAAAAAAATCCTAAAATTCATGTGGAACCACAAAAACCCAATAACTAAAAAAATCTTGAGAAAGAACAAAGCAAAAGGTATCACACTTCCTGATTTCAAACTTTATTACGAAGCTATAACAATAAAAACAATACAGTCAAAGTATAAACTAGACACGTAGAAGAATGGAATAGAAGAAAGAGCCTAGAAATTAACACACACATATATGGTCAATTAATCTATGACAAGGATGTCAACAATGCACAACAGGGCATTCAATAAATGGTGCTGGGAAAAGTGAATATCCACATGCAAAAGAAGGAAATTGGACACATATCATATACAAAAATAAACTCAAATTTATTAAAAACTTTAATGTAAGACTTGAATCTGTGAGCACTTTTATGAAAACATAGAGATAAAACCCCTTGACATTCATCTTAGCAATGATTTTTTGGATATTACACCAAAAGCAAAAGCAAAAAAAGCAAAAAAAAAAAAAAGTTGAACTTCCATAAACTGAAAGCTTCTGCACAGCAAAAGAAACAATCAAGAAAATGAAAACACAGCCTATGAAATGAGAGAAAATATCTACCAACCATATATCTCATAAGGGATTAATATCCGAAATGTGTAAGGAACTTATACAACTAATAGCAAAAAAAAGCAAATAACCAAATTAAAAAATGGACAGAAGAACCAAGTAGACATTTTTCCAAAGAAGGGAAAAATGAATGGCCAGCAGGTACATATGAAATGCTCAACCACAGAAAATGTAAATCAAACCATAATTAGATATCACCTCAAACTCGTTGGAATGGCTTTTCTCAAAAAGACAAGATATTACAAGTGTTGCTGAGAGTATGGGGGAAAAAGGAACAATGGTACATTATTGAAGAGAATGAAATTGGTATAGCCAATTTGGAAAACAGTACAGAACTTCCTCAAAAAAAGAAGAAGAACTACCAAATTATCTAGCAATACCAATACTGGTCATATATCCAAAGAAAATGAAATCAGTATTTCAAAGAGATATTTGTACTCCCATATGCATTGCAGCATTATTTATGATAGTCAAACTACAGATGTCCTTTGTTGTATGAGTCCATAAGTAAAATGTGGTATATATGGAATCTAAATAAGTCAAACTCATAGAACTAGAGAGTATAAGAGTGGTTACTAGGGGCTGGGTAGTGGGGAAAATGGGAAGATATTTACCAAAAAGGTACAAACTTTCAGCTGGAAGATGAGTAAGTCCTGCATATCTAATAATAAGGTAACTATGGTTAATAATACTGTATTTTATCATTGAAATTTGCTGAGAGTAGATCAAGTGTTCTTACCACAATGAAGGGGGACAAATACATATGTGAATTAACTTGATTGTGGTAATCATTTCACAGTGTATATATATGTCAATCAATCATCTTGTACATCTTAAATATGTACAAATTTTATTTGTCAGCTATACCTCAACAAAGCTGGAAAAATTTTTAAATAAATTTACAGTCTTGCCCCAGGACTACTTTAAATTTCTCTACCTTCTATCAGCTATAGACTGAATTTCTGTAAGTCACCATTTTGGCTCATTATATGTATATAATGATGATTATCTTTTTTTTTTCCCTGTACATAAGAAGGACTTTTGTAAGACACTTGCATGCAAGATAGAGGGATGTAGCCTAATAAAGATACAAGAGGCTGCTATAACACTAAAATTGGTGGGGGGTGGAGGGGATGTCCAGTGGTTTGGAGGATTCAAGGTCATTCTGGAATGAAGAATCTGGAATAAAAATAAATTTAAACTCTTCTTTAAATTCTTTGGTCATTCCTCTGGGTTACCAGTGAGCCTCTTTTTCCAGGGGGCCTCTTCAAAGAGAAAGGTTAATACCGATAGAGGATCACAATGCCACTTGTGGGGTAAAGAGGCAATAAAGGTAAATAGGCAACAAATCCAAAGTTCTACAAAACAACTGACCTATACACTTAAAAAACTTTAAGGTTATAAGATACAAGGAATACAGAAAAAAGTACAGATTGAAGGGTGCACATATCATTGTGTCACTTCAGTCGCTCAGTCGTGTCCGACTCTTTGCGATGCCATGAATTGCAGCACGCCAGGCCTCCCTGTCCATCACCAACTCCCGGAGTCTACCCAAACCCATGTCCATCGAGTTGGTGATGCCATCCAACCATCTCATCCTCTGTCGTCCTCTTCTCCTCCTGCCCCCAATCCTACCCAGCATTAGGGTCTTTTCCAATGAGTCAACTCTTCGCACGAGGTGGCCAAAGTATTGGAGTTTCAGCTTCAACATCAGTCCTTCCAATGAACACTCAGGACTGATCTCCTTTAGGATGGACTGGTTGGATCTCCTTGCAGTCCAAGGGACTCTCAAGAGTCTTCTCCAATACCACAGTTCAAAAGCATCAATTCTAGCTTTCTAGCTTTCTTCACCATCCAACTGTCACATCCGTACATGACCACTGGAAAAACCATAGCCTTGACTAGACGGAATTTTGTTGGCAAAGTAATGTCTCGGCTTTTCAATATGCTATCTAGGTTGGCCATAACCTTCCTTCCAAGGAGTAAGCATCTTTTAATTTCATGGCTGCAGTCACCATCTGCAGTGATTCTGGAGCCCAAAAACATAAAGTCTGACACTGTTTCCACTGTTTCCCCATCTATTTCCCATGAAGTGATGGGACCAGATGCCATGATCTTAGTTTTCTGAACGTTGAGCTTTAAGCCAACTTTTTCACTCTCCTCTTTCACCTTCATCAAGAGGCTCTTTAGTTCTTCCTCACTTTCTGCCATAAGGGTGGTGTCATCCGCAT
This sequence comes from Okapia johnstoni, assembly GCA_024291935.2. Lineage (NCBI taxonomy): Eukaryota > Metazoa > Chordata > Mammalia > Artiodactyla > Giraffidae > Okapia > Okapia johnstoni. The sequence continues at coordinate 140,683,001 of CM044308.1, forward strand.
ATCTGAGGTTATTGATATTTCTCCCGGCAATCTTGATTCCAGCTTGTGTTTCTTCGAGCCCAGCGTTTCTCATGATGTGCTCTGCATATAAGTTAAATAAGCAGGGTGACAATAGACAGCCTTGATGTACTCCTTTTCCTATTTGGAAACAGTCTGTTGTTCCATGTCCAATTCTAATTGTTGCTTCTTGACCTGCATACAGGTTTCTCAAGAGACAGGTCAGATGGTCTTGTATTCCCATCTCTTTCAGAATTTTCCACAGTGTATTGTGATCCACACAGTCAAAGGCTTTGGCATAGTCAATAAAGCAGAAATAGATGTTTATCTGGAACTCGCTTGCTTTTTCAATGATCCAGTGGATATTGGCAATTTGATCTCTGGTTCCTCTGCCTTTTCTAAAACCAGCTTGAACATCTGGAAGTTCATGGTTCACATATTGCTGAAGCCTGGCTTGGAGAATTTTGAGCGTTACTTAACTAGCATGTGAGATGAGTGCAATTGTGCGGTAGTTTGAGCATTCTTTGGCATTGCCTTTCTTTGTGCTTGGAATGGAAACTGACCTTTTCCAGTCCTGTGGCCACTGCTGAGTTTTCCAAATTTGCTGGCATATCGAGTGCAGCACTTTCACAGATCACCTTTGAGGATTTGAAATAGCTCAACTGGAATTCCATCATCTCCACTAGCTTTGTTTGTAGTGATGCTTTCTAAGGCCCACTTGACTTCACATTCCAGGATGTCTGGCTCTAGGTGAGTGATCACACTATCGTGATTATCTGGGTCATGAATATCTTTTTTGTACAGTTCTTCTGGGCATTCTTGCCACCTCTTCTTATTATTATTATCATTATTATTATTATTATCATTGTGTACTGGGTCATGAACTGTGCATGTGCATGTGCTAAGTCTCTTCAGTCATGTCTGACTCTTTGCAACCACATGGGCTGTAGCCCACCAGGTTCCTCTGTCCATGGGCTTCTCCAGGCAAGGGTACTGGAGTGGGTAGCCATGCCCTCCTCCAGAGGATCTTCCCTACCCAGGGATCAAACCTGGGTCTTTCACATCTCCTGCACTGTCAGGCAGGTTCTTTACCTCTAGCACTACCTGGGAAGCCCATGAAGTGTAGGTATTTAGAATCCTCTCCCTTTTCTCACTATGGAGAATATTATTGGAACTATTGCCAAAATTTGACTAAACTTGTGGATTAATGTTGGTGTTATATCAATCTTGGTTTTCTGATTTTGATGTACTCTGGTTTTGTAAGAAAGTATCCTTCTATTTTAAGAAATACATACTGAACTCTTCATTTTTAAAAATTGAGGTATGATTTACGTAGGACATTAGATTTGTTACAGTGGCATAATAACATAATTTTATATTTGTATATATTACAAATGATCATCACAATAAGTCTAATTACTACTGGCCACCATACACAGCTAAAAAAAGAACCCCTTTTCTTCCTGTGATGAGAGCTTTTAAGATTTACTCTTTTAGAAACCTTCAAATACAATATAGTATTGTTAACTATATTCACCCTGCTCTATATTACATCACCATGACTGAAAGTGTGTACCTTTCAAACTCCTTCACACCTTTTACTCATTCCTCAATCCCCACCTATAGCAACAACCAATGTTTTCTCAATATCTATGAGCTCAGTAGTTTTTTTGCTTGTTTTTTATATCTTTTAGATTCTACATATAAGTGGTCTGCCTACAGTATTTGTCTTTTTCTATCTTACTTACTTCACTAAGAACAGTACCCTCCAGGTCCATTTATATTGTTGCAAATGGCAAAATTTCATTCTTTTTATGGCTGAGTAATATTCCATTATTTACAGCTGCACTCCACATGCTAGCAAAGTAATGCTCAAAATTCTCCAAGCTAGGCTTCAGGAATTCGTGAACTGAGAACTTCCAGATGTTCAAGCTGGATTTAGAAAAGGCAGAGAAAACAGAGATCAAGTTGCCAAAATCTGCTGGCTCATAGAAAAAGCAAAAGAATTACAGAAAAATATCCACTTCTGCTTCATTGACTACACTAAAATATTTGACTGTGTGGATCACAAAAAACTGCGGAAAATTCTTAAAGAGGCAGGAATACCAGATCACCTTACCTGCCTCCTCAGAGATCTGTATGTAGGTCAAGAAGCAACAGTTAGGACCTTACATGTCACAACGGACTGTTTCCAAATTGGAAAAGGGATACATCAAGGCTGTATATTGTCATCCTGCTTATTTAACTTATATGCATAAGACATCATGAGACATGCCAGGCTGGTGAATTACAAGATGGAATCAAGATTGCCGGGAGAAATGTCAAAAACCTCAGATATGCAGATGACACCACACTTATGGCAGAAAGTGAAGATGAAGTAAAGAGCCTCTTGATGAAAGTGAAAGAGGAGAGTAAAAAAGTTGGCTTAAAGCTTTACATTCAAAAAACAAAGATCATGGCATCCAGTCCCATTACTTCATGGCAAATAGATGGAGAAACAGTGGAAACAGTGACTGACTTTATATTCTTAGGCTCCAAAATCACTGCAGATGGTGACTGCAGCCATGAAATTAAAAGACACTTCCTCCTTGAAAGAAAAACTATGGCAAAACTAGACAGAATATTAAAAAGCAGAGACATTACTTTGTTGAAAGGTCCATCTAATCAAAGCTATGGTTTTTCCAATAGTCATGTATGGATGTGAGAGTTGGACCATAAAGAAGGCTGAGTGCCAAAGACTTGATGCTTTTGAACTGTGGTGTTGGAGAAGTCCCTTGAGAGTCCCTTGGACAGCAAGATCAAACCAGTCAATCCCAAAGGAAATCAGTCCTGAATGTTCATTGGAAGAACTGATACTGAAGCTGAAGCTCCAATAGTTTGGCCACCTAATGTCAAGAGCTGACTCATTAGAAAGGCCCTGAGGCTGGAAAAGATTGAAGGCGGGAGGAGAAAGGGACGATAGAGGATGAGATGGTTGGATGGCATCACTTAGTCAAAAGACATGAGTTTGAGCAAGCTCTGGGAAATGTTGAAGGACAGGGATACCTGCCGTGCTGCAGTCCATGGGGTGGCAGAGTTGGAGACGACTGAGTGACTGGACAACAACAATATATATGTTGCTACAACCTTTATTCTAGCTTGTACATCATCCAGCCTGGCATTTCATATGATGTACTCTGCATAGTAGTTAAATAAACAGTGTGACAATATACAGCCTTGATGTACTCCTTTCCCAATTTGGAACCAGTCCATTGTTCCATGCTCTTTTCTAACTGTTGTTTCTTGACCTGCATACAGGTTTCTGAGGAGGCAGGTAAGATGATCTGGTATTCCCATCTCTTTAAAAATTTTCCACAGTTTTTTGTGATCCATATCGTCAAAGACTTTGAAGCAGAAGTAGATTTTTTTGGAAACGTCTTTATATAAAAACTATATATGTATATAATATGTAAATTAAATATTTTTTTCCATTCATCTGTTGTTGGAGGGCTTCCCTGATGGCTTGGTGGGTAAGGATCCGCCTACAATGCAGGAGACCTGGGTTTGATCCCTGGATCGGGAAGATCCCCTGGCTTCCCTTGTGGTTCATCTGGTAAGGAATCCGCCTGCAGTGTGGGAGACCTGAGTTTGACCCCTGGGTTGGGAAGATCCCCTGGAGAAGGGAAACACTGCCCACTCCAGTAATCTGGCCTAGAGAATTCCATGGACTGTATAGTCCATGTTGTTGCAAAGAGTCGGACAAGACTGAACAACTTTCACACATCTGTTGTTGGGCATTTAGGTTGCTTCCAAGTCTCAACTATTGCAAATAATGCTGCAATGAACTTCAGTTCAATTCAGTTCAGTTGCTTAGTCATGTCCGACTCTTTATGAGTCCATGAACTGCTTCACTCCAGGCTTTCCTGTCCATCACCAACTCCAGAGCTTTCTCAAGCTCATGTCCATCAAGTTGGTGATGTCATCCAACCATCTCATCCTCTGTCATCCCCTTCTCCTCCTGCTTTCAATCCTTCCCAGCATCAGAGTCTTTTCCAATGAGTCAGTTCTTTGCAACATGGGGGTACAGACAGTTTTTGTTTTACTGTTTTTGTATTCTTTGAGAATACATAAATGAATTGCTGGATTATAGAGTAATTCTATTTTTAAGTTTTTGAGAAACCTCTGCTGCTTTCGGTAGTGACTGCACCAATTTACATTCTCACCAACAGTGGGCAAGGGTTCTCTTTTCTTCCCAATATTCTGATGATTAGCGATGTTGAATATCTTTTCATGAACCTATTGGCCATCTGTACCTCTTTAGAAAAATATCTATTCAAATCTTCTGTCCATTCTCATACTGAAATATTTAGCAGTAATAAAGCATCTGATCCCAAAGAAAGGCAATGCCAAAGAATGCTCAAACTACCGCACAACTGCACTCATCTCACACGCTAGTAAAGTAATGCTCAAAATTCTCCAAGCCAGGCTTCAGCAATATGTGAGCTGTGAACTTCCAGATACTCAAGCTGGTTTTAGAAAAGGCAGAGGAACCAGAGATCAAATTGCCAATATCCGCTGGATCACCGAAAAAGCAAGAGAGTTCCAGAAAAACATCTATTTCTGCTTTATTGACTATGCCAAAGCCTTTGACTGTGTGGATCACAATAAACTGTGGAAAATTCTGAAAGAGATGGGAATACCAGACCATTTGACCTGTCTCTTGAGAAACCTGTATGCAGGTCAGGAAGCAACAGTTAGAACTGGACATGGAACAACAGACTGGTTCCAAATAGGAAAAGGAGTACATCAAGGCTGTCTATTGTCACCCTGCTTATTTAACTTATATGCAGAGTACATCATGAGAAATGCTGAGCTGGAAGAAATACAAGCTGGAATCAAGATTGCCGGGAGAATTATCAATAACCTCAGATATGCAGATGACACCACCCTTATGGCAGAAAGTGAAGAACTAAGGAGCCTCTTGATGAAAGTGAAAGAGGAGAGTGAAAAAGTTGGCTTAAAGCTCAACGTTCAGAAAACTAGGATCATGGCATCTGGTCCCATCACTTCATGGGAAGTAGATGTGGAAACAGTGGAAACAGTGTCAGACTTTATTTTTGTGGGCTCCAAAATCACTGCTGATGGTGATTGCCGCCATGAAATTAAAAGACGCTTACTCCTTGGAAGGAAGGTTATGACCAACCGAGAAAGCATATTTAAAAGCAGAGCCATTACTCTGCCAACAAAGGTCCATCTAGTCAAGGCCATGGTTTTTCCAGTGGTCATGTATGGATGTAAGAGTTGGACTGTGAAGAAAGCTGAGTGCTGAAGAATTGATGCTTTTGAACTGTGGTGTTGGAGAAGACTCTTGAGAGTCCCTTGGACTGCAAGAAGATCCAAACAGTCTATCCTAAAGGAGATCAGTCCTGGATGTTCATTGGAAGGACTGATGTTGAAGCTGAAACTCCAATACTTTGGCCACCTCATGCGAAGAGTTGACTCATTGGAAAAGACCCTGATGCTGGGAAGGATTGGGGGCGGAGGAGAAGAGGACGACAGAGGATGAGATGGTTGGATGGCATCACTGACTCGATGGACATGGGTTTGGGTAAACTCCGGGAGTTGGTGATGGACAGGGAGGCCTGGCATGCTGCGATTCATGGGGTCACAAAGAGTCGGACACAATTGAGTGACTGAACTGAACTGAATAAAGCATCAAGTCTGCAACTTATGCTCCAGTGGTTTATAAAATTTATATAGGTATAATTTCTGAAAATAATATTTAATATTTAATTGTATACCATTTTGTATTATAATAAGCATATAAAAGATGGGCAGAAAGAGAGAAAATAAAGTATTTTAAATGTTGATGATTGGGGGATTGTGTGATTGTAAATGGGAATTCTTTGGGCTACTGCAATATTTCTATAAATTTACAATCATTTTAAAATAATTTAAAAAATGAAATCTCTTTAAAATGACATTTTAAAGACATTTTAAAATGAGATTTAAAGGCCTTTAAATCTCATTTTAAAGACATAGATATATAATAATTTGAAAACTGAGATTCAATACAAAAAATGAGAGGTTAGATTTGATTTGTCTGTACAAGCACATAAGCTGGTGCCTTATTAATTTTTCAGTGAACCTCAAAACGGTTCAGACATTCCATTTTGCTATTGGAAAGCAAGACTATACGATTGGATTTTGTTCACAATATTATTTTGGGGTCTGTGTTTCTAATTCACATGCAGTTTCATAAATTCACCATGATACACAGTTTTTTGTTCATGTTTCCCAATTTATGAGACTAAGTTTATAAAATCTCATAAGTCAGAATTCATGAAGTGGAGCCAGATTTGTTTACTGATTCATTTATTTTACTGAGCCAAATTTAATATTTAGGACTGCTAAGTTTCTTTAGGTAGAAATTAAACATAAATCAAATTGAGGGGATGTAAATGACTTGGATAGAAATTGTCTAAAGAATTTTTGTGAACAAAACTACCAGCTCTATTAAATAGTACATTTTAAAATGGCAAATATGAAGAACCAAAATAGTGACCACCTGCAGACTCCAATTGTTTCTGATTATGTCAAATCAACTATACAGCAATACCTTAAAGAAAAACACCTAAAATGAGTAAATTAATCTTACCATTTAGCCAAATACATCTGAAAAGTTATTCAAGTAATATTTCAGCCTCCAAACAGGAAACATCTCATGTATATCTAAGTCTGTAATTTTTTGAAGACTTACTACTCTACAAACATCTATGGGAACATTTTCCACAAGGTGCTCCTTATTATTGGCAAAGACTCCCATAGGTATCTTCCTCCTCCCCTCCCTCCCTCTCCCATTCCCCTTCCCTTCTTTCCCCTTTGTTTATTCTTCTATTTCTTCCTTTAAGAATAATATTATTTTCACAACAATAGTTGGGTCTTGATGAAAGTTATAGGATTAGCATAATTGCCAGATTTATTTCTTTTATTGGATAAATTTAATATGGGTTTGGAAATGGAAATTTCCAAATGGAATGGAATGGAAATGGAAAACTCTTGTTGAAGATGGCTATAAATTCTCTTGATCTAAATTTCTAGTAAACTCCATGAGAAATGATGAATGCTTTGTTTGTAAGATTTGCATTGGTCTGCCTTTTCCAAAACCATGTGAGTACAGAATAGAACATTTACTTGGTTTATTAGATCAAAAGGGACAAAGTTTTTCCACAAAATGATATGAAAGGAAAATGAAAGTCACTCAGTCATGTCCGACTCTGTGAACCCATACAGTCCATGGAATTCTCTAGGCCAGAATACTGGAGTGGACAGCCTTTCCCTTCTCCAGAGAATTTTCCAAACCCAGGGATTGAACCCAGGTTTCCCACATTACAGGAAGATTCTTTACCAGCTGAGCCACAAGGGAAGCCCAATCTTGGCTAAATTACATGGAGATTTCTATCAATTATTCCCAAATTTTTCATTGTACCGATATGGAAACTAGAAGAGTAGAAAATTTAGCATGGAGCCTCATTGTGTATGTGTAGGGGCATGGGGTAGAGGTGCAGCTGATAACCATACTACAAAAGTTGATGAATAGGGTATCTGAAGAGCAATGTCAAGGATGTTTGGCTGGAAACCCAGATTCATTAAAATGAAGTTTACAGTAAGGCTAAAGAAAAGTGACCCCAAGTATATTAGTTTTGGGTCAGGAGAGACGAGGTTTTTAATTTATTTTTAATAGCAAATGTGATATATTAATGAAAATGAAAGTCAAACAGGAGTCAGGGAAGACTTAAGGAGAAGAGGAAGTAGGGAGATAGGAGTCAAAAACACATTCCTCCAAGAATTACTTATAAACGTTGATTAGTATTTTTTTTCTATAGGATTTTATCAAACAGTGCTTATCTATGAACCTTAGTTACTTACTCATATTATTCTGAACCAAATTACTCTCCCTCTGTGGTTCAGTGCTGTAAGAGTAAACATAATTTAAAATGTGCACTAAAGGAATGTCTTTCTCTCTTTTGCTTTTCAAGTGAGTCTCTATTAGGGGGAAAAATCAGTAAGAATGTAATCCATATGAAACATGTGCCTGAGAAAACAATTACACAGTAACTATGTTCAAAAAATTGTGTCTCATCGTAACATTTTGGGCAGCTTTGATTTATCGGGGAGTTGACCAGTAAATCATGACAATGGTAGGAAGTACGCTGGGATCAGAGGCTCCTCCAGTGTTACTGTAATTCCTACAAAGTGTTTCCTCTTTGATACTACTTGTTTGTGATAGATAGTTTAAGACTATTCCTTGATTCAGGCATAGCCAATAGAGTTCCCCCATTTCTTTTTCCAATTCCTTAGAAGAAAATTTCTTAATAATCTCTGATTGTTTAGTAAATGTTAGTTCATATGACAAAGTCTGATTTATTCATAAAATACTTTAGCCTCTGTTTATGTGTTAGTTTAAGCTTTATTGAAGTTTTATGTTTTAATGATCTACTTATTTCTGCTTCACTCTTAACCAAATTCTATCTTTCGGTTACCTTTATTTCTTCTTTTTAGATTTTCTACCAGTGAAGAAAAACATGGCATTTTTAATCCTCTTTTAAATGTCAAAGTTCTGGGGGTTACACACTGGTAATAAACCCACTTGGGAAATGAAACTGATTGTAAAAACCTGCCACAAATTTGTTTTATGCTAATGTCTTTTAAATAAGTCAAAGTGAACTTTAAAACTGAATCCTGTAGATCCATTTTGAACTTCGTTATGGGAGGATAAAATAATCTGATTCTGTGAGCTAGATACTAAGTAACCCTAGTCCCTTATACACTCTGGTCCTCACTTGACTCACAGAGTGAGAAAATTAGACTACATGATCCCATGGGCTCTGTAGCTCTGTGATTCTATAATTTGCCTCTTACAGCTTCATGAGCATAAATCTAATATGTTTAGGCAAAAACATGTCAAAGGTATAAATTCATATCTAGGACATTGTGAGATACTGGTATTAATAAATAACTGAATAAATCTATGAAGAGTACTTTGAAAGGGAATCAATATAACTTAAGCCTGTGTCTTTGAGCTTGTTTTTCTCTCTGCTTGGAATTCCTTTCCCTCGTTCCTTTACACGGCAGATTCATTGCAGTGTGAATATCACTTTCCTCTATGTTGTCTTTTCTGGCCACCTGTCCCGGGTAAATTGTGAAAAATACTTTATAAAGATTCAGTTATCCCCTGAGAAATACGTTTGTAAAACTTCTCCAGAAAGTTTGTTTTAGGCAAGTTATTCAATGGTTCTTATATCTACAAACATATTACTTGGATATAATGAGTAAAATAGTGCACTAGAAGAAACTGAACATTCAAATGTAATGAGTTTAATTGATAAAAGAGAGTGTTCTTTTGGGATTAAGCAGTAATTGCAGATGTTGAATTCACTGCTTGAAAATGTGTGTCTATTCAAGGGACTTAAATGTTGAAAGCATTTGATTGATTGTTAAACATTGTCTTAGAATTGATTCAATCCATTTTTGTTTGGTCCAGCACATAACATGTATAAAAAAAAATGGATGAACACACTAATAACTTAAGTAGTAATTTTATCCTTATGATGTTGAGGGAGTAACTGTGATAAGAGTTGGAATCTTCTAGACTGAATTTCCTAGTTTTTTTGATAAACTTGCAGTTTTGAGGAGTGCTGGTCAGAAATTTTGTAGAACGTCTCTCAACTTGAGTTTATCTGATGTTTTTCTCAGAGTTAGACTATGGCTATGAGTTTCGGGGAGAATGACCAAAGAAATGAAATGCCATTTTCACATAATATAGGTTGTATTCTGTTCAACCTGATAAGGCATCATTCTATATAATTATCTGATATTATATATATGGCCTACATATTATTTATAGAAAAGATTTTGTTTATAAATTTGTTATCTGCCTCCAGTAAAACAGAAGGTCAGATCCACGAAAACAACTATTTGGCTATCTTGCTCATCACTTTATACCTAGAGTCTAGAAGAGTGTGTGTTATCTGATAGGAGTGTGATAAACATTTGTTGAATGAGTGAATAAATGAATGCATTATCTAATGCATAGATGGCTGAATTTCATCTCAACTCCAGTCATATTCTGTGGCTAATATACAGAATAACATACTATGACAAAGTCTCTGTATTTGGATATAATATCAAGAAGAAGTAACACTTTGAGCTTTAAAAGAAATTAATATATAGCAAAAGAAAAACTTGTCTGGTGATCCAGCGGCTAAGACCCCATACTCCAATGCAGAGGGCCTGGATTTGATCCCTCATCAGAGAACTAGATCCCACACATCACAACTAAAAGTTCATGTGCTGCAACTAAAGATTCTGCATGCCACAACTAAGACCCAGTACAGCCAAACACACACACACACACACACACACACACACACACACACACACACAGTAGCAGAGTTTAGTCATCTATAGAGTACCCTAATCTAACAGGTGGTTTTAGATTGGCATATTTTTCCCTAAATGAAATCAGGAGTATCAGGGTTTCCTCAAATTTAGTCAGTATACTTTGGGAGGTGTATCAAGTTAGTATCCAGTAAGAACAATGAAAACAGAAGTAACTTAATACTAGAAGTTGGCTACTAAGATGTTAGAAGTTTGAAAGATAAACAAAAAGAGGTGAAAATTAGGAACATCGGGATAATGTTATTCCATGAAGCTGGAGAAACAACAGGGAAAACTTTATTATCCATAGCTCATGATCTCTATGCCAATGAGATTGTTGTTCCTGGAGCTGAACAGTCTGTGCGGGAGCCTGGGATACATATTGTATTTGCCTGCTATTGCTATTTCTGCTTCCACTGTAACCACTGCTAGAGGCACTGCCAGAGCTGGAAAAACAGCTTTTGCCTTCTTCCTACCTTTCAATATTCTGTCAGTGCCTCTGTAGACAATTGACTGACAGGTAGTCATATCTGGCAAGGGGTCTAGGCAATGTATTTACAGGCTTTCCGTGACAAAAATACACAGAAGTCTTAGGTGAGAAGCACCAATCACAATGTACACTGGAGGAATGACTGAATCGAGATTTTATAAAGTCAATAAGGTCATTAAACTACTGAACAAATATGAAAAAGGTACACAAAATGTAAACAAGATGCCATGCTAAAAATTTGGGAAACCCCAAATTTGTATAAGATTTATAAGGCCAGGCTTATAAATATATAAGATAAAGCCCTGGCTGCTATTGGAACTATTGTAGCAGGAACAGACATACTCATAATTAAAAATATGCAAGGCAGGTAGTAACAAATAGTCTACTAGGAATATAAAAATGTAGTAAATGACAAAAAAGAAAATCATTAGCTGGGGAAACCTTATGTTAAAAGGATGGAACTATATATGTAATCTAATTGTCTTGGTTCAAATTCTGATTCTGCTGTTTCCTTTCTATATGACTGTAGGCAAGATTTTCAACCTGTTTATGCTTCACTTTCCTCCTCTGTAAAATAAGAATAATAATGAAAATAATAGTACTAATTTTCAAAAGATTATGAGAATAAAATGTGGTCATCCATATAAAGCTAAAAATAAAGTATAATAACAGTCCTGGGACCAAATAAAGGCCAATAAATATTTATTAGTTACATGTAAATATTTTGATTATGAGTTTAGAAAAGAACAAAGAGAAGGAAATGGATATTTTCCAATGATCTGTGTGCTTCCCATATGACCTAGGGACACACTGTTTTGATTATTAAATGCAAGTATTCTGGATTCCTAGGCAGATATTTCTTCTTCTTTTTTAGTGGAAAATCCAATTTTACAAACCAAGAATCCAAATTTGACATGTAATAGGCAATTTATCTTTAGATTTGTGATTTTATTTTTGCACATCTTAAGTATATTGAAAATCTAACTCTGGTTTGTCCCAGTACATTTAATATTGAAGATATCCTGTTGTATTTCTTAAAGGTTGAATAAAATAGCCACTAAGTATATTGTATATTGTGAAAATTGTATATTTTGTGTAAAATTGTGTAAATTGTATATTTGTGAAATCATGGAATTACAGATATATACAAGCTTCTAAAGATTATTGTTCTATTTCACTCTGCTGCCAAAGCTCAGAAAAGTGAAGAAGCATGTCAAATAGCTAACAGCTCTTTAGGTAGGCATTGGCAAATCTCAGAGTAGATGGAAGTGTGAAAGTGTTGCTTGCTTAGTTGTGCCCAACTCTTTGTGACCCCATGGACTGTAGCCCACCAGGCTCCTCTGACCGTGGGATTCTCCAGGCAAGAATACTGGACTGGGTTGTCATTTCTTCCCATAGGGATCAAACTTGGGTATCCTGCCTTGTAAGCAGATTCTTTACCATCTGAGCCACTAGGGAAGATCCAGCGTAGATGGGGTCTCCCATTTTCTATAGCTGTGGGTCTTCCACTTTTTAACCTTCTTACTGCTTGTATTTCTTTCTTTCTATACTGGAAATGTTTCCTTTAATGATCCTCTGACTATGAGGCTTAAGTCTTTTTATTAGTAATTTTTCACAATTCTGATTTATAGGAATTATTTTGCCTTCCCCTTGTTGAAGTGAGGGGCTATGCTTCTCAAGAGATAGAATACCCATTCTCTGCATTCTGAAGTCAAGCAGTTCTAGCACATGATTACTGTCTTCTCTAGAATACTGTTGGGCATATGGCAGGATGCCAATTAATTTTCTGTTTATACTTAAACATAATTACAGTGATAAAAGTTGCAAAAATTTCCCACATCTCGAGTAAACTGCATCTTAAGTCTTAAACTCAGAAGTCAGTCATAGAGGTTAAATGCTTATTGGAAATGTAAATTGACACATAAATCCATTCCATAAAGGCATGTTAATTTTTCAAAAGGAATAATTTTGAACATCACTCATTTTATTGGTAGTAAGGACAGCTTTTGGTGACTTGGGACAGCTGTAATAATCAGGAATGTTTGGCCTTTTTAAGTATGAAGAATAAGTTAAGAAACAATGTCACTTAGCAATAATTTTAATAAAATAACAAAGGCTTTAGATGTGTTCAAATAAAGTATTGGTGAAGCACAGTGAAGTAGTTTTTTGAGGGGAATGGTAAATAAGCTAAAACATTTGTGAACAGGGTTGACTAATAATTCAAACATCACTCCCTCTCTCCACCTCCATAAAAACTTTCTTCACTGACTTTCCCATAAAGAGTAAATCTTTATTCCTTGTGACACTATCCTACTTTTGAATTACCTCCAATGCACCACTTATCATATTTATTTTATTTACTGCCTCTACCTTTCTCATAGGTGGGGAGGACACTAAGGACAGATATGTCTTTCATTCATTCATCTATTCATTAATATATCCATCCATTCAGACATTCATCCATTTCTTCTTGTATTCAGAAGATATTTTTTGAGGCAATTGGGCAGACCATTTGAGGCTCATTATGAATGCTTGGAGTTTGAAGTCTATAACTTACAAAATAGGATCCAGGAAATAAAAATGGAGCACACATTTCAGGTAGTTGCCATGGTTCACTACACATTATTTACATGTCCCACTGGTTCAAATCTCAGGAAAAACGAAACAGTGAACTTCGTAATACTCTGAGATGCTCATATGCTAAGCTTCTGCTTTTTGTGACAAGCACTATCATACTAGAAAATGAGAGAAGCTATTCAGATCCAGAAATACTCTGGACACTTAGAATCCAGAATGTGTACCCTGGTTGTGGAAGGCTTTTCAATATTAGAAAACAAAGGAATTTTCTACATAGTAAACTTGAATTGGCATCTGGTCCCATCACTTCATGGGAAATAGATGGGGAAACAGTGGAAACAGTGCCAGACTTTGTTTTTTTGGGCTCCAAAATCACTGCTGATGGTGATTGCACCCATGAAATTAAAAGACGCTTACTCCTTGGAAGGAAGGTTATGACCAACCTAGATAGCATATTGAAAAGCAGAGACATTACTTTGCCAACAAAATTCCGTCTAGTCAAGGCTATGGTTTTTCCAGTGGTCATGTAGGGATGTGAGAGTTGGATGGTGAAGAAAGCTGAGTGCCAAAGAATTGATGCTTTTGACCTGTGGTGTTGGAGAAGACTCTTGAGAGTCCCTTGGACTGCAAGAAGATCCAACCAGTCCATCCTAAAGGAGATCAATCCTGGGTGTTCATTGGAAGGACTGATGTTGAAGCTGAAACTCCAATACTTTGGCCACCTCATGCGAAGAGTTGACTCATTGGAAAAGACCCTAATGCTGGGTAGGATTGGGGGCGGGAGGAGAAGGGGATGACAGAGGATGAGATGGCTGGATGGCATCACCGACTCGATGGACATGGGTTTGTGTGGACTTCGGGAGTTGGTGATGGACAGGGAGGCCTGGCATGCTGCGATTCATGGGGTCGCAAAGAGTCGGACACGACTGAGCGACTGAACTGAACTGAAATGAAACTTGAATTATGCCCTGCATAATTACCATATGTGTCTATTTGCTTTCAGGGCCAGAGGCTAGAGAATTTATTGCTATCGATCAAATTGCACTGAGCATTTTTAAATTAATTCCTCTCCTCCTGCTGAATCTTATCTTTTTCACTATTGACCTAATTCAGAGTGAACGTGACATTTTCTCATGCTTGCTCCTTCTATGATATCTTTGTATGAATTATAGTGCCCCTTGGAAATCTAGGTGCCTAAAACCTCAGTCAGGTACAGGGAATGGAGACAGCTTTTCAGACATTCTGGTGTCGATTTGAACATTCTGTAATGCACTTTAATCTGTGTGATGTCTTGGCTATATGTCAAAGTTTCAACCTCTGAATTGAGGATTGCTAGTAAATCTAGAATATATCTTGACGTTTCTCCTCACAGAGAAGAAGTGGTTATTTTTGTTTCACAAATAACTGCTTACCTTGTTGGTCATGAGAGTCAATAGTAATTTGATTTCTGGCCCAACACTGTACCTTTAAAGGCACAGAGGTGTCATCCTCTGTACATCTTATCTAGCCGACGTAATTATTTCTTACTAGACAAAAAATCTGTTAGACATGAAACCTCTTGAATATAACATATTCATTGGTTTCAGAATGCATTTATCTATGTTTCATTTGTCTCCTCTTACTACTACTTTTCGACTCTACAGACTAACATGCTTTCACAATAAATGTAGAAATTTAATGTACCTTGGCTATGCAAGGATTCAAAATCATATCCTAAATTCCACCCTTATATCATAAAAACATTTATACAAAACAACAAAAGAAACTTGATTTATAAAAAGAGACCTATGTATTAGAAACTGTTCTTCAACAAAGTAAAATGCCCTATTTTGTGAAAGAAATTGATTAGATATCAAGAGTACCTTTGAAACATGGAGCCATTACTCTAAAAATGTGACTCCATGACAGTGAAATCTGGAAAATAAAATTTAGGACATTTCAGATAGACTCAAAAGTTCAGAAACCCTGGAGGATATTGAGCAGGGAGTGGCATGAACTGACACACTTTCGTTGGGTAAATTGTAAGGGCAAAGGGAATTTAGGGAGGCTATTATAAAATTATTAAAATAATCCAGGTCAGAGATGTGAAAAGTGATTGGATGCTAGGTATGTTTTGAAGGTAAAGCAGACAGGATTTACCGATGGGTTGGATGGAAGTGAAAGGGAAACGAAGAAGTCAAGAATTACCACAATCTCTAACGGCTTAAGCAACTGAAAGATAGAGGCTGCCATATTTTACATGGAGAAGATGGTAGAAACAAAAGTTTTTAAGGATAGCTTAGGATTTCAATTTTGGACTAGTTGAGTTTGTTGTGCCTATTAAACGTGTAAGTGAAGGTGCCAAGTGGGCATCTGAATGTGGGAGTCAAATTCAGAGTCATGATCTGGACCAGATGTATACATGTGATAACTGCTAGAGTATAGCTGGTATTTCAATCCGTATGACCAAAAAAGATTACCTAGGGAGTGAAAGCAGATGACACACCCTTATGACAGAAAGTGAAGAAGAACTAAAGAACCTCTTGAGGAAAGTGAAAAAGGAGAGTGAAAAAGTTGGTTTAAAACTCAACATTAGAAAACTAAGATCATGGCATCCGGTCCCATCACTTCATGGCAAATAGATGGGGAAACAATGGAAACAGTGACAGACTTTATTTTGGGGGACTCCAAAATCACTTCAGATGGTGACTGCAGCCATGAAATTAAAAGACGCTTGCTCCTTGGAAGAAAAGTTATGAGCAATCTAGACAGCATATTCAAAAGCAGAGACATTACTTTGCTGACAAAAGTCTGTCTAGTCAAAGCTATGGATTTTCCAGTAGTCGTGTATGGATGTGAGAGTTGGACTATAAAGAAAGCTGAGCGCCGAAGAATTGATGCTTTTGAGCTGTGGTGCTGGAGAAAACTCTTGAGAGTCTCTTGGACTGCAAGGAGATCCAACCAGTCCATCCTGAAGGAAATCAGTCCTGAATATTCATTGGGAGGACTGATGCTGAAGCTGAAACTCCAATATTTTGACCACCTTATGCGAGGAACTGACTCACTGGAAAACACCCTGATGTTGGGAAAGATTGAAAGCGGGAGGAGAAGGGGACAACACAGGATGAGATGGTTGGATGGCATCACCCACTCAATGGGCATGAGTCTGAGTAAACTCCAGGAGTTGGTGATAGACAGGGAGGCCTGGCGTGCTGCAGTCCATGGATTCGCAAAGAGTCGGACACGACTGAGCAACTGAGCTGAACTGAGGGAGTGAAAGTACATAGGAAAGTACAGAGGATGAGAAGTGAAGCCCTTTGAAACTTACAGGTTAGAGAAATGAGGAAAAATCAGCAAAATGGATTGAGGAAAAACCCATAAACTATGTGGACAACTAAAAGAGTGTGGTGTCTTAGGATCCAACAACACAGTCTGAGGAGAAAGGAATGATCAATTGTACCAAATGCTGCTACTTTAGGTTTAGTGAAGAGAGAGAATTGCTCGTGAAATCCGAGTTATCGCTGTATAGTTTAGAACATTATTATAAATTTTAAACTACATGTATCTGTGGACAATTTTTTTCATAGAATTGGATATAATCTCAACAAATCCTTTTGTTGTTTTCAAATATTCTGGGTAACAGAATCTCTTCAAGTATTGCTATAGTCAATATCTAGACTGTGAACTTAACCTATTACAATTAAGATTTTGGTGTCAAAGAACAAGCTCTGTGTCTTAGAGAAAGCTGCATTATCATTGCTTGTTTCTATCTGGTTTGATTATAGATTTCAGTAACATGAAGAAGAAACTTTTTTTTTCCCCCATAAAATGACCCCTACCCCACATTTGCTTGAAGGCTTACTACTGCCTTTTTTCAGTTTGATATAAGAAAATTTTCTCTTTTAAATAATTACCCTAGGAACTTTAAGTTTTGGATAGTCCAAATTTTTTATATTCAGTATTCCTTTGGCAACTGTAATACTTATAATTAGATGTATATATTTTTCTATCAAATGGTCCTGAGTTATATGTAAAATGTCATTTATATAAATGCAGCTGTGATGAAATCCTTAAGCATGACATAAATGGTATATTTAAAAACAGAGATGCTATATAGAATATTCACCACTGTTAAATGGTTAAAATATTGTGTAAAATAGGTAGAAATTTACACAATTAGAAATTTAAGGAAAATCACATATTTTAAATTTAGTTTTAAATGCCTATTTTGTCTGTTATTAGTTTGTCAAGACTGTATTTATTTTTTCAATCACATTAGTAATGAAATACATAAATTTGCTTGTTTTTACTTTCTTCTTTGGGAGACATGGCTACAAATGGAGAAATAAGTCACTTAAATATTTTATGCCAGAATAAATTTTGTAGATGCAACTAGAGATTATCATAGTAAGTGAAATAAGTAAGAAAGAGAAAAACAAATACCATATGATATCACTTAAATGTGGAATCTAAAATATGACACAAATGAACCTATCTATGAAACAGAAATAGAATCAGAGACATAGAGAATAGGCTGGTAGTTGACAAGGGAAAGTGGGGTGGAAAAAAGTTGGGTTGGGATTTGGGACTAGCAGATGCAAACTGGTATGTATAGAACGGATAAACAAAGTCCAACTGTATAGGACAGGGAACAATATTCAATATCCTGGATTAGCAGATGCAAACTGGTGTGTATAGAAGGGGTAAGCAACAAGGTCCTACTGTATAGCATAGGAAACTATAGTCAATATACTGAGATAATACATAATGGAAAAGAATGTGTAACTGAGTCACTTTGCTGTAAAGCATTAATTCATACAACATTGTAATTGAACTACACTTCAATTAAAATGAATTTAAAAAATAAATTTTGTAACCTCAAACAATATTAAAATATGCTTTACTTTTATCTGTTGTTGCCAATTTGTGTAATTAGTGCATGGAGACACAAGGCAGAGGACTACATATATTTAAATAATTAATTATAACATGGAAGACCTAATGTATTTCTACAGGCAGCATTTTATAATATTCCAGTTGACATCTGACCTTAGGTTCCTCTACTGAGGAATCAATGTAGAAAGGTAAGGCCTTATTTCAGGGCTCCACCCAAAGCTGCTGATGATTCCATTTTCAAAAGATTTCCTCTTCAGATTTTCCATTGCCTTCACAGGAGCTCTGAAGCACTTGGGATGAGACACAATTTCCTTTATTTACAGGAAGTGTTGCTAAGTTGGGGCCTCTATACTTACCATGACATTTTGCTTCAGAAAGATAGCAGAAAGAAAAATAACCAAGACTTTTGGCAGATGGTTTCTGCATGATTATACAGCAGAGTTACCTGAAAAGTGATATGTCCTAGGAGAATAGCAAGAGTAGAAACAGGATAGTTACAAGGTAATAATTGTTTCTAGATATTCTAGACAATTTTTAATAGAGAAATTTCAAACTTTATTTTAAATACTATTGTTATAATACTTTAAATAAATTGTTACACAAATATGAGATGTAGTATTAAATTATGGTTTCCTATGAATAAGGCACTGACTCATTAAGTCAACTGACTACTCTTGATTTCAGCTACATCTGAGAAATGACACGAGAGGCCATTCAAGAGTCCAAAATCAACATAGCAAAAAAATTAAATTTCTTCCCATTTGAATCTTCTATTTGCTCTAAAAATGCATAGAAACATCTCATTGCTTAAGGAAGAACTTCTCACAGATATTTGCAAAACCCAAGGATAATTCTTCTTTTGTATTGTTATGCATGTTCTGCTACATGTCAATATTACTTAGCTCACATTATTCTGCCCTGGAGGACATTTGGGTTTACTTTTGGGATTTCCAAAGAAATTATTAGCAACAAAAAATAAACTGAAAATGACAGTCTTTTTTTTCATAAAGAATCAATAAAATTGAAGATAACATTTAAAATTTCTATTTAAAAGAAATTCAACTCATATATTTAATTTTTATAGTAACATGAAATAATACTTATTTTCACCATAATTATTAAAATACAAAAATAAGTGCTAAGAGGATAAAATTGTGTATTTAAATAGACTCTTCATCTGTCATTTACTTAACTCTAGATCTAGAAAAATATTTCATACTACATAGTGGAAGAGAAAAAAAAAGGAATTTGATCTACGTAGTGATAAGACCAGATTTTCTTGAACACAACTGAGAATGATTGTCCTAACATATTTCAGTTCAGTTCAGTTGCTCAGTTGTGTCCAACTCTTTGTGACTCCATGGACTGCAGCAGGCCAGGCCTCCCTGCCCATCACCAACTCTTGGAGTTTACTCAAACTCATGTCCATTGAGTCGGTGATGCCATCCAACCATCTCATCCTCTGTCGTTCCCCGTTTTTCTTTGAATAGCTTAGTTCAGTTCCTTAAAGTCTTTCATTTGAAGTACTATTTCTTCCTATTGTCTGGCCTCCTTTGGCTGATCTCACTTATGTTTAGGCAGTTATCTACATGTTACTCCCAACATGCAGTCTTTTTTACCCACATCAAAGTGGGTCATTTCATTTTTCCTTCCTAAAACTTCTGCCCTAACATTACCTGCAGTCAGTCAGTCAGTCAGTTCAGTCGCTTAATCGTGTCCGACTCTTTGCGACCCCATGAACCACAGCACACCAGGCCTCCCTGTCCATCACCAACTCCTGGAGTCCGCCCAAACCCATGTCCATTGAATCAGTGATGCCATACAACCATCTAATCCTCTGTCATCCCCTTCTCCGCCTGCCTTCAATCTTTCCCAGCATCAGGGTCTTTCCCAATGAGTCAGCTCTTCACATCAGGTGGCCAAAGTATTGGAGTTCCAGCTTCAACATCAGTCCTTCCAATGAACACCCAGGACTGATCTCCTTTAGGATGGACTGGTTGGATCTCCTAGCAGTCCAAGGGACTCTCAAGAGTCTTCTCCAGCACCACAGTTCAAAAGCATCAATTTTTTGGCTCTCACCTGTCTTTATAGTCCAACTCTCACATCCATGCATGACTACTGGAAAAACCACAGCTTTGACTAGACGAACCTTTTTCATCAAAGTAATGTCTCTGCTTTTTAACATGCTGTCTAGATTGGTCATAAATTTTCTTCCAAGGAGCAAGTGTCTTTTAATTTCATGGCTACAGTGATTTTGTGATCACCATTTGCAGTGATTTTGGAGCCCCCCAAAATAAAGTCTGTCACTGTTCCCATTGTTTCCCCATCTATTTGTCGTGAAGTGATGGGACCAGATGCCATGATCTTAGTTTTCTGAATGTTTTCTGAATGTTGAGCTTTAAGCCAACTTTTTCATTCTCCTCTTTCACTTTCATCAAGAGGCTCTTTAGTTCTTCTTCGCTTTCTGCCATAACTGTGGTGTCATCTGCATATCTGAGGTTATTGATATTACTAATATAAATACTTAAAAAAACCTAAATGGCTAGAAAATGTATAAAGACAAAAATTAAAATTACTTACTGGAGAGATTACCAAATATACTCAAAACAGATTTATTTAACATCTCCTACATTATGTTATCATACAGAAAGGGTAAAATAAAATTTAAATCACATTAGCACTGAGAGAAATGACTTGTACTAATTGAAGAACCAATGGAAACTTCTCAGTCACTGGTGTGATGAATGACACATTTGACTGGAGATGAATTGCCTAATGAACATTTGGAAGCTACTAAAAAATATCAAAATTATATGTGATAGTGCAGAGATAACACATACAAAATTATTCAGTGACCCAAGTCCACCTGTAAAATTATCTTTTTTCCTAGAAAAATATGTGAATAAATTAATCCTAGTTTCCTTGAAATACAAAAATGACTAAAAGCATTGAATGGAGTGGAGAGAAGGAAGAGCAGATTAAAGATAAGAAATAATTACAATGAGAAGAGAAAGTTTACACACAGCAAGAGAGAAGACTGAAATGAGACAGAAAATGAGGTGGAAAACTCTCAAGTGTGCCAGATGCAGAGTTCTAAGTGAAAGATTCAGGAGAGTACCAGAATTTAGGAGGAAAACACAGAGGAAATCTAAGTAGTTTCAAGATCAGTTTAAGATCAGTCAGTGTTGTTGATTTGGACTTTGCACTTTTGAGAGCAATTTATCTCTGACTGCATAATTGATAAGCATTTTTTATAATAATAAAGATGGTGATGATGAGAGATAACCTTTCAAAAAATTTCCCATCTAAGGAATTACACTGAGTACTTTACATGTATTGTCTCTTAGAATATTTACAATAACTGTATAAGAGTCTACAGATGAATAAACTAATGTTCAAGGAGATTAGGAAATTTGTTCTTGGCCACAAGGCTAGTAAGAGTTTATAAAGAGAGACTACACAAAACCGGGGTCATTACTGCTTTTGTTCTATCTCTACAAAGGTTCTTCAAAGGAAAGGGCCTGTCCTAAAAGAAATAATAAATTTAACCCATGGATTTTTTTTTTTTTTTCCCCTTTTGTAATGCTGAAGCACTCATGCCTCTAGCTTTGGTTTACAATAGAATTACAGATCAAAGGAAAATGTTTGCACACCTCTTTTAAAGTATCCCTGAGGTTTACATCTGAAAGGATGTTTGTCAACAGGAGGGGAGGCAGGGCAAATAGGCACTCAGCTTTACAAAGTGATGATAGGAAGAGAGGAAAAGGAGGGAAGAGGGAGGGAGAAGAGGACAAAAAGAAGAAAACCAGGGCAGTGAAGCAAAAGTAAAAAAAAAAAAAGAGATTGAAAATTATTGGAATAGTAGAGATATTCTCTAATAAGAAGAGGCTTGCATAACTGAAGTTATAACAACAGTGCATAGTTATGTGAGATAAAGAATGTCTATGAAATAATAGCAAATACCTAATACTCACATAAATTAAACACTCTCCTAACTTTTAAGAATATTAACCAGTTTAAAGGAAATAAATACTATAAACCAGGTCCTGCTATGATTCCTACTTAACAGAGGAAGAAACATGAAAACTGGGTTGCCTTCAGAGTTCATGGTCTAAAAGGGCTCTATAAAACATAAAAATGCAAATGCTAATTAGTGCCAATAAATCTCTTTACTCCCTCCACTCAAGCATAGTAGGTTTGAGTGGGGCTAGGACAATACTTTTCAAATATTAATATGTATGTAAGTCACTTACAGACCTTGTTATAATCCAGATTCTGATTGATAAATCTTGAGTGGGGCCTAAGATACTGCATGTCTAATAAGTTCTGTTAAAAATAATTAAAGAAGACAATTTAGGCGATACAAACAATCTTTAACACTTCATGAAACAGATTGTCCTTTGGGAGAATGGCAAAACAAGGCAGAAGGCAGAAAGCTTTTATAGGATAAAGAATAAGGAACAAGAAAGAGACAATAGAAAATATCTGATTGCCTGGGGGCCACAGATCAACTTTGTTTAGAGTGAGAAGGAATAGGGAAATAAGTATAGAGCCCAGAGTTGGCTTGGTGTTTGGGGATTGGCTGACTGGATATACTGCATTTCTGGTCAAGTGGAACACTGATAAAGGCGTGAAAGTTATTTACGTTTCAGTTTGCTGATGTGGCAGCCCCTGACAGGAGCAGCTCCATCTTGGTTCTAGAGAGTTTGTTCAACAGTTCCTATTTGATTCTGATGCTGTTGATCCGCACACCAACACTGTCATGAGAATTTAAAACTCTCCTGTAGGCTCTTGAAAGGAATGGGGTGAGGGCAATGTGAAATGACAGGGAAAATGGTAAGGAAGTATTCAAGCACCAAGATGCAATTAAAACACATGATAATTCATAGATCTTTAGAGATGAGGCTATCACATTGAGTAATTTATTCTAAGAATAAAGTCATGCTTGAAGGGACCTCATTGGTTAACACAGCAAGTTCCTCAGTCTTTGCTCTGTTTATTTTGCTGCAGCAATTCTGAAAGATGTCACTCTCATGGTATGGCTTAACAGTTAAGGAGGATTAATCATGCCTACTTTTAAAAAAAAGGATTTGAGAACTTTGTCTTTTAACCTTCATTAAAATATATTTCTGATTTGAAGAAATATGGTTATAAAGGAAAGGAAAGGGTGTTGTATTAGTCAGAGTTCTTCAGAGAAACAGATGCCTCCCCCTACCCCACAACACAGACATCTATGTATACACATGCTCACATACAAATAAATTTATATAAGGAAATGGTTTCGGCAATCGTAGAAGCTGAGAAAGTCCCAAGATCTGCAGTGGACAAGTTGGAGACCCAGGATTGAGATGGCTTAAACTCCGGTGCAAAAGCAAGCAGATTTGAGACCCAAGAACTACTGTTTCAGTTTGAGTTTAAAGTCCAAAAGAAGCACAGGTTGCAGCTCTAAGCAGTCAGCCAGGTGGGAGGAGTTTGCTCTTATTGGGGAGATGGTCAGACTTTCCCTTCTATTCACTCCTTCAACTAACTGAGTGAGAACTACCCACACTGGGGAGGGCAATCTGCTTTACTTAGTCTACTGATTCAAATGTTAATTTCATCTAAAAACAAAACAAAACAAAGAAACCCTTACAGACATACTCAGCATAACCTTTGATCTGAGTACCTTGTGGCCCAGTCAAATTGACACTAAAATCAATCATCACAGGCTTTGAAAATTTGGCTTAATATATTAGAGACAGTTTATGTGGAAATTTGCCAGTTTTGTAGACACACTTCAATCTTGGATGAATCAAGGCTATAGACATCCTGACAAACCATACCTGCTCTAATTTCATAACTTGAGAGCCGTCAGCACTGATTCTTATTCTTCAGGTGCCCAACAGGTGGGGCTATGCATTAATTTACTGTTATGAGTGCTAGGGCGGTGATGGGGATGGGGATGATGGTGATGATTATGCTGGTGATGATGACTTAGTTGCCTCTTTCTGTGAAGAAAAATAAATATAGTAACCTTAGTTTAGCAATAAGTTGAAAAACAAATTATTCATAATCCAGTAGCTATTTAAGTCACAGTTTAACTACCTCGAAGCTCTTTGACTTTAGGAAATTTACCTCACCTCTGAAATTGCAGTTTATGCCTCTTGTAATATGGAAGATAAACAGAACCTTTACCTTTGATAATTAATTGATACAGTACATAAGAAGGCCCCATCCCAGTATCTAGTACTTAATAAAATATTAGTAAATGTCACCAATTGCTGCTATCATTTCTATTTTTTTCTAAAATAAAGTACTCTTCTCATATTTAGCATATATGGCATATGCTTCCTTTAATATGTGTTTCACATTTGAATAAAGTCCTCAAAGAACTTATACCTGAAGAAAACATATTAAGTTGTTACATTCACTAGAAAGATCTTTTTGAATAAATTTATAATGTGTTATATAGTATTTTACATGGATATTTTATAACCACCTCTTTAATAAAATCTCATTGTTAGTATGTACTTTGCATTTAACAAACTTATACTTGTGTGTAGATTCTTTTATCCCTTACTCTTGCCATTAGTGATTTAATTCTGTTCATTCTGCTTCCGAAGGGAAAATCATAATGGTAAACTTGCAATGAATGAGAATATGTGATTTAGGATAACTTTGTGTTTGGTATTATTTAACCATGACTATTCTTGCTAAAGAACTCTGAAGATGAAGACTTCCAATTTGTTGAAAAGAATAATTATCATGTTAAATTCCTCATGAAATATCCTATAGGTTATAATTTAAATGTTCAGCTAATGATATATTATATTTCTGTTCTTCTATTGAATTTATCAGTTAATATAGCAAAAGATGTTTACTGATAAGAACTGATTTACTATGGCGTCTTAACAATTTGGCTTCCCTGGTGGCTCAGAGGTTAAAGCATCTGCCTGCAATGCAGTAGACCCAGGTTCAATCCCTGGGTTGGGAAGATGCCCTGGAGCTACAGTCTATAGGGTCACAAAGAGTCTCTGAGCCACTTTCACATCACATTATTCTATCAATGACTTTTAATTATAAAGGAAGCCTATATCTACTCATTTGGCATTTAACAAAAGACATTGATCATTGTAACCGAGTCCTGTATTCTTGCCTGGCAAATCCCATGGACAGAAGAGCTTGTCAGGGCTACAGTGCACCGGGTCACAAAGACTTGGACATGACTTAGCAAATGAACAACGACAAGTGATCCTTCAAGAAAAGAGCAGAGTGAGATATATATCTGAAAGTAGTCTTATGGTTGAGGACTGAAAATTGGATGAGGAGCTAGGGGTTTCATATTCCAGTTGGCCTAGGCAACTCTCTTACATTTTGACCTTGAATAAAAACTTCATTATGTGCCTAAATGTCCCCCATTTTAAAGAGATAGATCATTATCAACAGCATACACTGGGAATGTATATCTACCTTGCTACCTACCTAAGTCCCTTGATTTAAAAATAAAACATATGTATTTTATGAAGAATAAATCCCTAGTGAGATTGCAAGAAATTCTCTGGACCACAAATGTTGAAACCATTTGAAGATAGTCATATATGGGTTGATGAAGGAAATCATGGCCCTAAATTCATAAATGAATGTCTACTTAGAAGGATTTCTGTGGCTTTAGGTGCAGTTCATTCATGTCTCAAGGACAGTGATATTAGAAGGAAGACGATCATCCTAGGATAAGGATATTGAACTGTATATATTCATGTGGAGAGCACAAGTGAGATCCCTCCCATACCCAGGCTCCAATTGTTAGGATGAACTGTTTTCTCATGAGCTGAAACATGGAGTTTGAGCATTTGGATGACACTGCCCCAGACAATCAGTGTCCTGGAAGGAAGAGATCTCCAAAACAGAAGATAAGCTATTGTCTCAATTTTCTTAATAGAATATTCAACTTGTTTACGTTATCACAGGAGACATGTTACCATAAACAAAATTAGTATTCACAAAAAGGGGAATGCATATTCTCAAAATGATATCAAATGAATCAGTGTCATGAACTATTTGAAGAAAGCAGTGAAAGAGAGAGACACCTAGGGCTATTCCCAAGACAACCCACTGAATAGAAGATGTTAAAATAGCATGTCTACAAGAAAAGAACAATTAGAGATCCTAGAGATTAAAAAAAAATAAGGTAATTAAAAATAGGGTTTGAAAGAAGGGCTAAAAGAATAGTTATAGATGCTGAGTAAATTGTTAATTGAAAACTGAACTCCAGGCACCTTCCAGAACAAGTTAAAAGAAGTTGGCAGTGTGACCTGAAAGTTAAGAGAAGTGGAGGAAATCTCTAAAAGTTTCAACATACCTCTAGGAGGAGTTTCACAAGGGAGTAACAGATAAAAATGGTAGAGAAGAAACAAATAAATCATGAAAGACATTTCCCAGAACTGAAGAAAGATTAAAAGGCATCAACTTTTGAAAAAGGAGGTTGAACACTGTCCTGAAGAAGTGAGTGAAGTATTAGGCCACAGCAAACAAAAAGAGATATTCCTAATAGTTTTCAGAAAGGAAAATCAGGTTACTTACAAAAAATAAAAATCAGTTTTGGCATCAGATGTCTGATCATTAAGACTAGTTGTTAGAGCACAATGAAGCTGTATCATCAAGGCACTAACAAGAAATCACATTGGACCTCATTTCTCATGCCCAGGAAAACACTAGCATTCAGGTGAAAGGGAAAAATAGATATGTTTCCAGAGTTTACCCACTCTCAGCCTTACTTGATATAATTACATAAGTATACACACCAATAAAATGAAAACTGAATTAAAGGCTGAGGATGATGTATTCTTGGAAGTGTGGTGAACAACAGCAGCAACAGCAAATGAACTGTAAAATCAATCTGTGGTTAAGTCTAAGTTACTATTGATGCATAACGTTACAACAACACAAGGCAATGATCAACAACTAGCATCTTGGTAGTTTTAGCACAGGAGTACGTGTATGTGCCCAGATGTATACAGGTGTGAGTGTGGAGTGGGGGATTTAAAGACCCAAGAAAACTCTGATCTTGTTTAATGTGAAGTCAAAGACTGTTTAATGGTAGATTTTGATAGAAAATATAATATTAAGTGGGTGTGAAAAGTTTAGCATAACCAATAATCAAGATTGAAATAGAATGTTTCCAATCTATTGAGGTGCAAAAGCCAAAATACTTCAAGCTGACTAGAAGAAGCCACACAAAAGATATTCTATAGGATACACATAAAATAGGATGGCTAGAACTAATGGAAATAAGTTGGTATTAACAATAAAAAAGTGGACTGCTTAATTCCCACAAGTCAATAAACTTTACTTGGGGTAAAATTATAAACTTGGCTATTGGTTATTAATAGGCAGAGTTAGTCCAGGAAAATCTCTTTTTACACCTGGTGCTATATTTTCTTCATAAAAAGTTCTGTACCTTGGGGAGGTATTAAATAGCATATAGAAAGAGAGGAAAGTTTCAATATTTGCAGATTAGCAAGGTCGTTCTGGCAATATATAATGGAAGGATTGAAGAAAAGGGACAGTTAAAATACTCTGGAAGTTCTGAAGTTATTGTTTCACTCAAAGATCAACTAAGACAGTATGTTGAATAACAGTAGTACTGAGTTCCATGAAAACAATTCTGTTAAATTCTATGGTAGAAAAGTATGCTATGTGGCTATGTGCTGTGCTGTACTTAGTCACTCAGTCATGATCGATTCTTTGCAACCTTATGGACTGTAGCCTGCCAGGCTCCTCTGTCCGTGGGGATTCTCCAAGCAAGAATATTGGAGTGGGGTGCCATGCCCTCCTCCAGCGGATCTTCCCAACCCAGGGATCCAACCCAGTTCTCCCACATTGCAGGCAGATTCTTTACTGTCTTAGCCACGAGGGAAGCCCAAGAATATTGGAGTGCATAGCCTATCGTTTCTCCAGGCTATGATATATAAAGAGGGACTATAATGACCTGTGGGTAAAGAAAATTTCCCAGAGAATGTAACTTTAGATTGTTTCCTACATAATTCACAAGCATTAGTTGGGGGACATGAGGTTGAAGGAGAAAGCAGAGTGCCCCAGGAAAGGGAATAGGACATGGAAAGAAACATCGTTCTGAAACAGAGAAATTACCACTGTAATGGTAGGAGAGATAGGCACAGTTTCAGTTAACGATTTTTTTACCTTAAATTTTATTGAAGCATAGTTGATTTACAATGTTGTGTTTCTTCTGTGCAGCAAAGTGAATCAGTTATGCACATACATATATCCACTCTTTATAGAATGACTCATTCAGAGAAAAGTAAGTGAAACCATGAACTCCAGAATATTCAAGGCTGGCTTTTAACCCAGAGATCCAAATTGTCAGTAAGATCAAATATGGCAAGCCTTTGACCAAACTGTCCCTGATCACTGACATGCCTTTGAGAAACCTGTATGGCAAGTTAGAAGAATGGGAGATGTGGAAAAGAGTATGTCAAGGCTGTAATTGTTTACCTTGCTTATTTTAACTTATATGCAAGTAAACTGGGCTGGATTGAAGCAGTGGTGAAGAAGAAAAAGAGCCTCTTGAAGAAAATGAAAGAGGAGAGTGAAAACTTGGCTTAAAGTCAACATTCAGAAAAACTAAGATTTCCAGTTTTCATGGCAAATAGATGTGGAAAACAGTGGGGGTGGGGGGAACTCCAAAATCATTTCAGATGGTGATTGCAGCCATGAAATTAAAAGACGCTTACTCCTTGGAAGAAAAGTTATGACCAGCCTAGATAGCATATTAAAAAGCAAAGACATTACTTTGCCAACAAAGGTCCATCTAGTCAAGGCTATGGCTTTTCCAGTAATCATGTATGGATGTGAGAATTGGACTATAAAGAAAGCTGAGCGCAGAAGAATTGATGCTTTTGAACTGTGGTGCTGGAGAAGACTCTTGAAATTACCTTGGACAGCAAGGAGATCCAACCAGTCCATCCTAAAGGAAATCAATCCTGAATATTCATTGGAAGGACTGATACTGAAGCTGAAACTCCAATCCTTTGGCCACCTGATACGAGGAATTGACTCATCCGAAAAGACCTTGATGCCTGGAAAGATTGAAGGCAGGAGGAGAAGGGGACGACAGAGGATGAGATGCTTGGATGGCATCACCAACTCAATGGACACGAGTTTAGGTAAACTCTAGGAGTTGGTGATGGACAGGGAGGCTTGGTGTGCTGCAGTCCATGGGGTCACGAAGAGTCAGACACGACTGAGCGACTGAATTGAACTGAACTGAATAATGATAGCTTATGGTGAATGATGTCAGAGTTGTGATCCCTGAAGAAGATTTAGCTTTGGGACCAGGGACCAGGCTTGATCACTCAAGAGCTTTTGTGTAGCAGAGTTTTATTAAAGTATGAAAAGGGGCAGAGAAAGCTTCTGACATAGACATCAGAAGGGGCACGGAGAGTGTCCCCCTGCTAGTTTAAGCTGGGGTACTGGTGGTGGTTTCATCACTAAGTCGTGTCCATCTCTTGAGATCCCATGGACTGGGAACCTACCAGGCTCCTCTGTCCATGGGACTCTCCAGACAAGAATACTGGAGTGGGTTTCCATTTCCTTCACTTTTTAAATTAGTTATTACAATAAATCAGAAGAATGTCTCAAGGTTGTAAAAATTTTGCCAGACCCACTCCCACAATTTACATTTTAAGAGAACAGGATTAGAACTAGCAATAGAAAGATCTTGCCAGACCCACTTCATAATATACATTTTAAGATAACAGGATTAGTCATAAAGTTTTCAGGAAGGAGAAACTGTCCTCAAGCAGGATACATTGTTGTTATATAATCCTTAGCACAGAGTTTAAACTGAGTTGTTTTTTGTGTAATCATCAGTTCTGGGCTTAAAGAAAAAAATGTTTCATGTGATTAAGACTAAGGAATGTAGAGGAAAAAAAAAGATGCTTGTCCTTTCCTCCTCCTTGAGAATTCCAGGCCCCTATCTTCTCTTTGAGAGCCCCAGACCCTCTCTCCTCCTAGGGAAGCACCAACTTCTTATCAAAGTGTTAGTTGCTCAGTAGTGCCAGACTGTTTGCAACCCCATGGACTGCAGCCACCAGGCTCCTCTGTCCATGGGATTTGCCAGGCAAGGATACTGGAGTGGGTTGCCATTTCCTTCTCCAGGGGATTTTCCTGACCCAGGGATTGAACCCAGGTCTCCTGCACTGCAGGTAGATTTTTTATTGACTGAGCTACAAGAAGCCCTAAGGAATTGAGAGGAGTTGACTCTCTCATAACCATAAGTTTATTTTCTACATCTGTTGAAAAAATTGTGCTTTGAGAGTAATGAGAAGTAATTGTAGGTTTTAAAGCAGAGGAGGTTTGATAATAATAGAATTATGTCTTTAAAAAAGACTCCCTAGTTTCTATGTAAAGAATAGACTGTTCAGAGGATATGTCAGCAGGAAATTCGAAGTCTAAGTGAGAAATGATGGTAACTTAGATTAGGATGGTGGTTAATGAGATGGAAAGTAGACAAATTTGCAAGTACAGAATAGAATCAACAGGAATTTGTGGTGTTGGGGTTTGAGTATGCTAGTTTTCTATTGCATAACAAATTACCAATTTGACAACCTAATACCCATTTGCTTGCTCACAGTTCTGTAGGTCAGAAGTCCAGCATGTTGTGGCTGGAAATTTTGTTTGGGAATCACAAGGCTGAAATCAGGGATTTCTTAGTTCTTATTTGGAGTTTCTAGGGAAAATGCACTTCCAAGCTCACTCACGTTGTTGGCAAAACAACTTTTCTTAGGGTTCTAAAATTGAGGCCCCATATTTTACTGCCTGTCAGCTGGGGACTGTTCTTAGCAACCAGAAGGTGCTTGAATTCCTTCCAGTAACAATTGTATTTTGAAACTGTATTTTGAAACACTCCTGTGGAGTGGTGTCTACATTTCAGATCACTTTTGGCACAAAGTTCCTATCCTTTTAAAGTACTCATTTGATTAGATCTGGCTCAGTGAGGATGGTCTCCCTTTCTCACAGTCAACTGGGCCACACGATATAACATAATCATGGGACTAGGATCTCATTATACTAGCTGGTCCTTCCACAGTCTCAGGAAGGAGATTTTAACAGGGCCTGGGTCATCTGGGACATTTTAGAATTCTACCTGCCACAGTGAGATTTAGGTACACATCAAGGATAACATCAAACTGCCGGCTTTGGCTCACTGATTAAATGATGGTGACATTTTCTGGAATATCATTTGATAGCATAAGTCAGTGTGGGACATTTTTGAATGTGAGAACACTTGTCTAAAGAAGAATTCAGGTGGTCATATTGGTATGAATATGTGAATCAAGTGCTCAGAATGCTAATGTGCACTATGAATGTTCAAGTGTATACAACCTTTTCCAAACACATTTGATTAAAGAAACTTGATTTCACAGAACTTTGAAGGACTAGTGTTATATGGGGAAAATCACCTTGAGGTATAATTCAGAACAGTGAATATAAGGAAAGTCATCAGTCACCGGGAGACTAAAGAATATATTTATTGTCTATAAAGGAAATGAAGCAGAGATGCTATGCTCTATCACAAGAAGTTTGCAAGGTTATTGTATAATTTAGAAAAGAAGTATGCTCTCAAGAAGTTTATTGTCTTTTGCATTATCTGGGTTTATAAAGTAAATATAGTTCCAGAGTTTATTTCACTGGATGAGTTTGAATATCATAAACTTTTCTGAGATTTTAGAGGGAAAGAAATTTTTGGTTTTTTTCTTTCCCTTTTAGGAAGCTAATATTTGTTATTTAGTATGGCCTTTTATATATAATTGCTGACAATTAATGGAAATATGCTAAAGTGAAAACAGAAAAAAATCTTAAAGGATACATCTTGTTAATTAAGAGAAATGTATAATGAGTGATACGGAACAAAATAAACCAAGTAAGAAGAAACAAGAGCTCAGGGATCTGTTTTACTCCCCTTAAGTCAGTAAATTTCATGTAGGAAAGAAAAAGAATACACACAGATAAAGGAGAGGATGTTCCACCAATACTTGAAGTGATGCTGGCTTTTATGAGTATGAGCCATGAAAGTCCATGGGGATGTAAATTGTATGATTTATATCCTTAACACAACTGAATACAAATAATAGATGGTATCGGGGGAGTGAAAGTGCACCCTTGATAGGAATATAATGCAGCAAGGAAAAATGAACAGGCTCTCAATTCCCCAAAGAGATGTTTTGTTCAATTAAAATTAGCTAAAGTCAGTTCACATTCAAAAACTTGTAAATTCAATGACTGTGTTCAATGTAACTCTTCTGTGCTTTATGAGGAAAACACTTTAAAATTACCCATATATAGTATGGTCATAGTTTTTCCTCTGTCGTATCATGGATGTTGTTGGCTCAGGTGGTAAAGAATCTGCCTGCAATGCAGGAGACCTGGGTTTGATCCCTGGGTTGGGAAGATCTCCTGAAGAATGGAATGGCTACCCACTCCAATATTCTTGCCTTGGAGAATTCCATGGTCAGAGGAACATGATGGGCTACAGTCCATGGGGTCAAAACTGAGAGACTAACACCTATGCTTTTCACTTTCATCATAGATGCTAAGCAAACAAGTAATACAAAATCATGTGATTTGTATCTCTTCAGTGGTTGAGTCATGTCCATTTATTTGTGACCCCATGGAGTATAGCCCACCAGGCTCCTCTGTCCATGGGATTTCCCAAGCAAGAATACTGGAGTGGGTTGCCATTCCCTTCTCTAGGGGATTTTCCCAAGCCATGGATCGAACTTGCGTCTCCTATATTGGCTTGTGGATTCTTTACCACTGAGCCACTTAGGAAGCCCAGTTTATAACTCAATTATTCTTAAAAGCCAACGAATTGAGAAATGTTGAAAATTAGTTTATATTAGATATCAGCAATCAGAGCAGAAAAAGAAATAAAAGGAATACAGATAGGAAAAGAAGAAGTAAAACTCTCACTGTTTGCAGATGACATGATCCTCTACATAGAAAACCCTAAAGATTCTACCAGAAAACTACTAGAGCTAATCAATGAATATAGTAATGTTGCAGGATACAAAATTAACACACAGAAATCCCTTGCATTCCTATACACCAATAATGAGAAAACAGAAAGAGAAATTAAGGAAACAATACCATTCACCATTGCAACAAAAAGAATAAAATACTTAGGAATATTTCTACCTAAAGAAACAAAAGACTTATATATAGAAAACTATAAAAACACTGATGAAAGAAATCAAAGAGGACACAAACAGATGGAGAAATATACCGTGTTCATGGATTGGAAGAATTAATATAGTGAAAATGAGTATACTACCCAAAGCAATCTACAGATTCAATGCAATCCCTATCAAACTACCAATGATATTTTTCACAGAACTAGAGCAAATCATTTCACAATTTGTATGGAAGTATAAGAAACCTCGAATAGCCAAAGCAATCTTGAGAAAGAAGAATGGAACTGGAGGAATCAACCTGCCTGACTTCAAGCTCTACTACAAAGCCACTGTCATCAAGACAGTGTGGTACTGGCACAAGGATAGAAATATAGATCAATGGAACAAAATAGAAAGCCCAGAGATAAACCCACGCACCTATGGGCACCTTATCTTCGACAAAGGAGGCAAGAGTATACAATGGAGAAAAGACAATCTCTTTAACAAGTGGTGCTGGGAAAACTGGTCAACCACTTGTAAAAGAATGAAACTAGAACACTTCCTAACACCATACACAAAAATAAACTCAAAATGGATTAAAGATCTAAATGTAAGACCAGAAACTATAAAACTCCTAGAGGAAAACATAGGCAAAACACTCTCCGACATAAATCACAGCAGGATCCTCCATGACCCACCCCCCAGAATATTGGAAATAAAAGCAAAAATAAACAAATGGGACCTAATCAAAATTAAAAGCTTTTGCACAACAAAGGAAACTATAAGCAAGGTGAAAAGACAGCCTTCAGAATGGGAGAAAATAATAGCAAACGAAGCAACAGACAAACAATTAATCTCAAAGATATACAAGCAACTCCTGCAGCTGAATTCCAGAAAAATAAACGACCCAATCAAAAAATGGGCCAAAGAACTAAACAGACATTTCTCCAAAGAAGACATACAGATGGCTAACAAACACATGAAAAGATGCTCAACATCACTCATTATTAGAGAAATGCAAATCAAAACCACAATGAGGTACCATTACACACCAGTCAGAATGGCCGCTATCCAAAAGTCTACAAGTAATAAATGCTGGAGAGGGTGTGGAGAAAAGGGAACCCTCTTACACTGTTGGTGGGAATGCAAACTAGTACAGCCACTATGGAGAACAGTGTGGAGATTCCTTAAAAAACTGGGAATAGAACTGCCATATGACCCAGCAATCCCACTGCTAGGCATATACACCGAGGAAACCAGAATTGAAAGAGACGCGTGTACCCAAATGTTCATCGCAACACTGTTTACAATAGCCAGGACATGGAAGCAACCTAGATGTCCATCGGCAGACGAATGGATAAGGAAGCTGTGGTACATATACAAGGTGATGCTGTTGATTCAATTTCATATTTCACTTCAATTTTATTAAATCAATAATCAAAAATCTTGCAAGCAGTTTTAACTCCTGTGTTAATGTGTGCCCAACTTTTTCCTTCTTAACAGAAGACTAGTATTTCTGTGTATTAATGAGTTGTGACAAATTAGATTAACTGAGACTCTTTCTCCTTCTTCAACAATTGAATAATTCAATAATAATTTAGGCCTTAGTGTTTCTGTAAGTATATTGACCTGGGCAAGAAAAGAACAAAAAATGGAAACTATGTCAAAGATTTTGAGACCAGCAGATTATATTGAATTAGTGATGTGAATCATCCTGTAGGCAGGTCTCTATCTTATAGCCTAGAAAGATGCTTTAAGCAAGAAGGTCAATGCTTTGGTATTCATGTTCTTGTGGGTGTGTAAAACCTTGTAGAAACTGTAGTTTTATCAATGTTATCTTCTTTGAACAGGTGCTATTCAGTGTGGGTAGAAAAAGATTGTGGCCTCAGATAACTATAACTTGTGTTTGAATTGTGAAAGCTGCATTTACAGTTTGTCTAAACTTATGAAATATTCTTAGAGTTTAAGGCCTAGGTTTCTTTGCACTGAATTTGGAGCTCAAAGTTTGCTATAGGAAATAAACAAAAAGTAGAGGAAGAGAGCCAGGAATATAGTTATGTACAATAATGATCATTATTATACACCAGTTTTTTATCTTCAACATACCGTGCTTCTCATTCTACACAGTTTTCCTGGGTACTTTTATATAAATCTAAACCATGCATATTTTTATAACATTCAAACTTATATCTCTGACCCAGATTGCTAAGATTCAGACTCTTAGTTGCAATTTATAAATTTTCATTTCTTTATGAACACATCTTTTCTTTTTCTAAAAAATTAATAGTAACAATGTTTTTTGTTGTTGTTGTTGTTTATTTGTTTGTCTGTTTTGGTTAGAGGAAAGGCCCAGCCCATCTTATGAACTGTATCCACAGTTTTCTAGAATGTTAATTGAGATATCCCACTCGGGGTAGAAGAACTGCATCTTCATGCCTCTATATTGCTTTTTTATATTCTCTCTACATATTTTCTTTTATACTAGAAAACCTGGATCTCTCCTGATTTCCCTAAGTCCTTCCCCATTGCACTCACTCACTGTCATTTGTTCAAAGATGTACCTGTGTTTTTTTTTTTATATAACCAAAGAAAATCTCAAGAGTTTTGTGAAATTTAGGTATAAAAATGAAGCTCCTGTTTTATATAGGCTTAGAATTGCAAGGTTGTGAGACTGGAGCTGTGTCACTATATTGTTGTTGTTCAAAGACTAACTCGTATCTGACACTTTGCTACCCCATGGACTACATCATGCCAGGCTTCTCTGTCCTTCACTATCTCCCGGAGTTTGCTCAAACTCACGTCCTTTGAGTCAGTAATGCCATCCAAACATCTCATCCTCTGTGACCCCCTTCTTCTCCTGCCTTCAATCTTTCCAGGGTCAGGGTGTTTTCTAATGAAGTCAGCTCTTCACATCAGGTGGCCAAAGTATTGGAGTTTCAGCTTCAGCATCAGTCCTTCCAGTGAACACCCAGGATTGATCTCCTTTAGGATGGACTGGTTGGATCTCCTTGCAGTTCAAGGGACTCTCAAGAGTCTTCTCCAGCACCACCGTTCAAAAGCATCACTTCTTCAGCAATCAGCCTTCTTTAATGGCTCAACTCTAACATCCATACATGACTACTGGAAAAACCATAGCTTTGGCTCTATGGACCTTTACTGACAAAGTGATGTCTCTGCTTTTTAATATGTTGTCTAGGCTTGTCATAGTTTTTCTTCCAAGGAGCAAGCGTCTTTTAATTTCATGGCTACACTCACCATCCACAGTGATTTTGGAGGCTATGAGAGAGAAAAAATATCCCTGAAGATAGAGCTAAGTTGGGGGAAGCATATTTGGGATTTGGAGCCAAAGCAAAGCATGATGACATCATTAGTTCCCCTTATCAATTTGTGCTTATATTCAGGCTTTTTGTTCCTGTTTTGCTTATGCATTTTGGATTGGGCTCTCTGGCACTTGAAACAGTAATTCCTGACTCATTTGCATGATTCTCCATTTCCACCATTTTTGCTCTAGTTCAGGATTTCATCACCTCTTACATGGATTGCTCTAGAGCCTCCCTCTTGATCTACCTTGTTAGCATACTTCTTGTCAGCTCTGTACTCCACATGGGTCTCAGAATCACTTACGTAGCCCACAAGCATGATTGGGTCGTGTCCCTGCTTAAAACATATTTTCTGGTTATAGAATAATGACCAATATGTTTAACCTTGTGTGTGAAGCTCTGTAAGATGAAGCCCCCACCTAACTATGACCTAATTTATTATCTTATTTCCCTTCTCAATATTTGTGTGTCAGCAGCACTGAAGAGCTAGTATAGTTCCCTCATATACACATTGTGTGTTTTTCAGTGATTTCACCTTATTCAAGTTCTTCTTTTATCTATAATACTTTTTCATTTTGCCTGTTGCAGATTCTAACTACTACAATTTATTCTCCTGTTAAGAATAAGATTACTTATGAAAACTCTCCTGACTCAACTTGTACTCCTCCAAACCTGGGTGAGATGCTCTTAATCTAAGCTTTCAGAGCCTAAATGTTACTTTTATTACTGGATTCACTATATTATATTGTGAGCATCTGCTCATCTCTAATAAACCCCCTTCCTCCAACCATCATCTAACCCATATATATGACCAAGTCCTATTTTTCTTTGAATCCTTATACCTTTTTAAGTTCATGGAAATTTAGCCCAATAAATAATTACTGACCAAATGAACATATGAGAGAAAAGCAGCACCTTGCTACTTGGATCCTACACTAAAGGACTTTGTAGTTGAACAGAGACCATGGAAATATATATCCAAAGAAAACAATATTAAGAGACCCAGATAATCACGATGGTGTGATCACTCACCTAGAGTCAGACAACCTGGAATGTGAAGTCAACTGGGCTTTAGGAAGCATCACTATGAACAAAGCAAATGGGGGTGATGGAATTCCGGTTGAGCTATTTCAAATCCTAAAAGAGGATGCTGTGAAAGTGCTGCACTCAGTATGCCAGCAAATTTGGAAAACTCAGCAGTGGCTGAAGGACTGAAAAGTTCAGTTTTCATTACAATCCCAAAGAAAAGCAATGCCAAAACATGCTCAAACTACTGCACGATTGCACTCATCTCACATGCTAGTAAAGTAATGCTCAGAATTTTTCAAGCCAGGCTTCAACAATACGTGAACTTCTAGATGTTCAAGCTGGTTTTAGAAAAGGCAGAGGAACCAGAGATCAAATTGCCAACATCCCCTGGATCATTGAAAAAGCAAAAGAGTTCCAGAAAAACATCTATTTCTGCTTTATTGACTACGCCAAAGCCTTTGACTGTGTGGATCACAATAAACTGTGGAAAATTCTGAAACAGATGGGAATACCAGAACATCTGACCTGCCTCTTGAAAAGCCTGTATGCAGGTCAGGAAGCAACAGTTAGAACTAGACATGGAACAATAGACTGGTTCCAAATAAGAAAGGGAGTACGTCAAGGCTGTATGTCACCCTGCTTATTTAACTCATATGCAGAGTACATCATGAGAAACGCTGGGCTGGAGGAAACACAAGCTGGAATCAAGATTGCTGGGAGAAATATCAATAACCTCAGACATGCAGATGACACCATCCTTATGACAGAAACCTAAGAGGAACTAGAGAGTCCCTTGATGAAAGTGAAAGAGGAGAGTGAAAAAGTTGACTTAAAACTCAACATTCAGAACACTAAGATCATGTCATCTGGTCCCATCACTTCATGGCACATAGATGGGGAGACAGTGGAAACCTTGGCAGACTTTATTTTTTGGGCTCCAAAATCACTGCAGATGGTGACTGCAGCCATGAAATTAAAAGATGCTTACTCCTTGGAAAAAACGTTATGACCAACCTAGATAGCATATTAAAAAGCAGAGACATTTTGCCAACAAAGGTCCGTATAGTCAAGGCTATGGTTTTTCCAGCAGTGATGTATGGATGTAAGTGTTGGACTATAAAGAAAGCTGAGTGCCGAAGAATTGATGCTTTTGAACTGTGGTGTTGGAGAAGACTCTTGAGTCCCTTGGACTGCAAGGAGATCCAACTAGTCCATCCTAAAGGAAATTAGTCCTGAATATTCTTTGTAAGGACTGATGTTGAAGCTGAAACTCCAACACTTTGGCCACCTGATGCAAATAACTGACTCATTTAAAAAGACTCTGATGCTGGGAAAGATCGAGGGGTTGGAGGAGAAGGGGACAACAGAGGATGAGATGGTTGGATGTCATCACCGGCTCAATGGACATGAGTTTGGGTAAACTCCAGGAGTTGTTCATGGATAGGGAGGCCTGGTGTGCTTCAGTCCATGGGATTGCAAAGAGTCGGACACATCTGAGCAACTGAACTTATCTGAACTGAACCTCAGTATACAAAATATAGTATCAAAAATATTTTTTCTGGCCCAAACCACCTCAGAAACTGTCATATATAATTCTGCAGAAGAAGAGAATTAAATATGCTGGCCCAGTTTAACAGAGGTTGAATTTGTGCATCAACTTAAGAATGAAGTTTACACTAATCTTCCTTTGTAGATGAATATATATTCAATATTCATCTATTAAAGTCAAATTGACACTTCTGTTTTCAGAATTGTGTTAACATTTCCTAAAATTATTATAGCTTACTGGTAGCCTAATGACTAGAGTATATTTCAATTTTATAAGAACAGAAAGTATAGGAGGCTCTTCAAAATTTTGTTTGATATACCTCTTTCCATATGGCCACAAGAACTACATTTTCCAGTGTTGTTCCAGTGGGAATATTTTTCCTCTTCCTTTTTAGTTCCTCCTTTCATTTACAACAAAAACCACTGCTACCCTCTCTCCAGTTCTCCCAAATTTCCACCCATAATACATTCAATCCTTATTCTTCACTTGATCTCAGTATTATTTCAGCACACTGGATTATTATTTCAGACATTGGATTAGGATCCAATGTCGAAGGACTAGCAGGATTTCTGGGTGAGGAAAATGTGGAACAAACTCTATATGGTGCTTGATCCTTGTACTAATCTTTCCTCCAATACTGCTGCAGTCGGACTCCAGTGCTAGAGTCACTGGCATCATTCAAAACACCAATCTATCTCTTTGTATTTTGATCTTAGATGATTGCAGATAGACAAATAGAACTCTTAAACTAAAATCAACTGTGATCAAAACATTTTCCCCCTCTCTTTTCCCATATTATTATTGCAAGCTAGATATTTATTCCAGATTCTTTGAACTTTAGAAAAAGAAATTTCTCTCATCTCTGTGTCTTTCTCTGTTGCTGCTCTTTTATCTCCTTCTCATTCCAGTCCAAAACTGTGAATACATAGACTCATACCTCTTCTCTTTTTTCTTTCATCCATCCTTTTATCATTAATTTTATTGTGAGATAGAGACTACATAAAAAGTGTAGAAAACATATATGTTCATTTGAAGGACAATCATAAAGAAAACACCATGTTACCACCACCCCGGTCAACACGACAATGCCCAGCATGCTAGAAGCTTAAAGGTGTCTCTCATCCAGTATTATGATTTCATAATAATTTTTTACTTTTTTCATAGATTTACTACACTGTATGTATACATAAAATCTAGTTATTTTTATGTTTTATACAAATGTAGTCATAGGATATATATGCATTTTTCACACCATGTAATGTTTGTGACATTCATCAATTTGTCCTATATTGCTATATTTGTTCATTTTTACTTCTGCACATCTTACTAATGATGAAAAAGATAAATATCTTGAATATATATTCTATTTCATGTATATAAGTTTCTTTTGATCATATACCTAGAATAGAATTGCTGCCTTTTCCAAAATGTCATGTAGTTGGAACCATATATAGGCTTTCAGACTAGTTTTCTTAGTAATAGACATAGGTTATAGCAATAAGCACAAGATTCCTCTATATTTTTAAGGCTTGATAGCTCATTTCTTTACAGAGATGAGTAATATCACATTGTCTAAATGTGCCGCAGTTTGTTTATCCATTCACTTGTTGGCAGTGGTATCATGGTTGCTTCCAGTTTGTGACAGTTGTGAATAAAGCTGCTATAAAAAACACATGTGCAGGTTTTGAGTGAACATAGTTTTCAACTCAATGGGGTAAATACGTGGTAGTTCAATTGCTGGATCCTGTGGTAAGACACTGTTTAGCTTTGTACTTCAGTTCAGTTCAGTCACTCAGTGGTGTACAACTATTTGCGACCCCATGAACTTTAGCCTGCCAGGCTTCCCTGCCCATCAACAACTCCCGGAGCCTACCCAAACTCATGTCCATTGAGTCGGTGATGCCATCCAACCATATCATCTTCTGTCGTCCCCTAATCCTCCTGCCTTCAGTCTTTCCCAGCATCGGGGTCTTTTCAAAAGAGTCAGCTCTTTGCATCAGGTGGCCAAAGTATTGGAGTTTCAGCTTCAACATCAATCCTTCCAATGAACACCCAGGATTGATCTCCTTTAGGATGGACTTGTTGGATCTCCTTGCAGTTCAAGGGACTCTCAAGAGTCTTCTCCAACACTACCATTCAAAAGCATCAATTCTTCGGTGCTCAGCTTTCTTTATAGTCCAACTCTCACATCCATACATGACTACTGGAGAAACCATAGCCTTGACTAGATGGACTTTTATTGGCAAAGCAATGTCTCTGCTTTTTAATATGCTGTCTAGGTTGGTCATAACTTTCCTTCCAAGGAGTAAGCATCTTTTAATTTCATGCCTGTAATCACCATCTGCAGTGATTTTGGAGCCCCCCAAAAATAAAGTCAGCTACTTAGCTTTGTAAGAAATTGCCAAAATGTCTTCCAAAGTGATTATACCATTTTACATTTCTCCCAGCAATGAGTGAGTGTTCCTGTTGGTCTATATTTTCACCATTATTTGGTTTTGTCAGTTTTATGGATTTTTGCCATTCTAATAGGTGTGGTCTTCCCAGCTTGCTCAGTGGTAAAGAATTTGCTTGTAATGCAGGACATCTGTATTTGATCCCTGTGTCAGGAAGATCCCCTGGAGAAGGAAATGGAAACCCATTGATTATTCTTGCCTGGGAAATCCTATGGACAGAGGAACCTGGTGGGCAACAGTCCATGGGGTTGCAAAAGGGTTGAATGTGACTGAGCACACACACATGTGCGTGCACACACACACACATATGTAATTGATTCACTTTGCTGCACAGCAGAAACTTACACATTATGAAGTGTAGACTATAGTATAAACTATACTCCAATAAAGCTTTGACTATGTGGATCACAACAAATTGTGGAAAACTCTTAAAGAGATGGGAATACCAGAGCACCTTACCTATCTTCTGAGAAACCCATGTGCAGGACAAGAAGTAAGCAACAGAACTGAATATGGAACAGCAGACTGGTTCAAAATTGGGAAAGAAGTATGTCACGGCTGTATAATGTCACCCTGCTTGTTTAACTTATATATTGAGTACATCATGCAAAATTCCAGGCTGGATGACTTACAAGCTGAAATCAAGATTTCTGGGAGAATTATCAACACCTCAGATATACAGATGATACCACTCTAATGGCAGAAAGAGAAGAGGAACTCAAGAGCCTCTTAGTGGGGGTTAAAGAGGAGAATGAAAAAGCTGGCTTAAAACTCAACATTCAAAAAAAGAAGATCATGGCATCTGGTCCCATCATTTCATGGCAAATAGATGTGAAAAAGGTGGAAACAGTGACAGATTTTATTTTCTTGTGCTCCAAAATC
Organism: Okapia johnstoni; assembly: GCA_024291935.2. Lineage (NCBI taxonomy): Eukaryota > Metazoa > Chordata > Mammalia > Artiodactyla > Giraffidae > Okapia > Okapia johnstoni. The sequence goes on from CM044308.1 coordinate 140,725,762, forward strand.
ACTGTATACAGTGATTGCAACCACGAAATTAAAAGAGCCTCTTGATGAAAGTGAAAGAGAGAGTGGAAAAGTTGGCTTAAAACTCAACATTCAGAAAACTAAGATCATGGCATCCGGTCCCATCCCTTCATGGCAAATAGATGGGGAAACAGTGGAAAGGGTGACAGACTTTATTTTCTTGGGCTCCAAAAACACTGCAGATGGTGATTGCAGCCATGAAATTCATGGATGATTGCTCCTTGGAAGAAAAGCTATGACAAACCTACACAGCATATAAAAAACTAAAGATATCACTTTGCCACCAAAGTCTGTATAGTCAACACTATGATTTTTCCAGTAGTCATGTACAGATGTGAGAGATCATTCATAAAGAAGGCTGAATTCTAAAGAATTGATGCTTTCAAAGTGTGCTGGAGAAGACTCTTGAGAGTAAACTGGACTACAAGGAGATCAAACCAGTCAATCCTAAAGGAAATCAACCCTGAATATTCATTGGAAGGACCCATGCTGAAGCTGAAACTCTGATACTTTGGCCACCTCATGTGAAGAGTTGACTCATTGGAAAAGACCCTAATGCTGGGTAGAATTGGGGGCAGGAGGAGAAGGGGACGACAGAGGATGAGATGGCTGGATGGCATCACCGACTCGATGGACATGGGTTTGGGTAGACTCCGTGAGTTGTTGACGGACAGGGAGGCCTGGCGTGCTGCGATTCATGGGGTCGCAAAGAGTCGGAAACAACTGAGCGACTGAACTGAATTGAACTGGAGTCTAGATCCAAATGGTTTTGATGGCTCTAGAACACTGATTTAAATTTTCATGCCACATTAAAAAAAAATACTCTAAAATTAGATTCTGGCAAACTGTTTTTGTTGTTATTAATGGCCAAAAAATAAATACTTTAGGCTCTTGTGGCACATGCAATATTTTTTTAAAAACGACACTTTAAAAATATAAAACGCATTCTTAGCTCACAGACCAGATGAAGATAAATTGTTCGCTAGGTGTACTAATATTATGAACAACTTTTTATTGGCGGGAACAAACTACCATCTACCCCATATGCTGCTGTTGATAAGTCGCTTCACTCATGTCCGACTCTGTGCGACCCCATAAATGGCAGCCCACCAGTCTTCGCCATCCCTGGGATTCTCCAGGCAAGAATACTGGAGTGGGTTGCCATTTCCTTCTCCAGTGCATGAAAGGGAAAAGTGAAAGTGAAGTTGCTCAGTCGTGTCCGACTCTTAGCGACTCCATGGACTGTAACCTACCAGGCTCCTCCATCCATGGAATTTTCCAGGCAAGAGTACTGGAGTGGGGTGCCATTGCCTTCTCCGTTTTATGGAAGAAAAATACATTAAAATGATACATTCCTAAAAGGCAGCAGGCTTAAATATTTCATCAGTTAGCCCTGTGAAAACCTCTAAAATAATCTGGTGCTATTTAAGCTACTTCAGGAATAAGACAAATAGATATAATTATTTGTGCTGATATTAAGACTCAGCAAGATAAATTAAGTATGTAATAAAGATATGTGACAGTATTTACAGTATGCTCCCACTTGAATTTCCAGAAAAGCACATTTAAATTTTTTGGAATTTTATAAAAAATAATCTGTTCTCAATGGTTTCTTTTGGGGAATGAGTTTCAGAAGGAGATTTAACTTTCACTTTATACCCTTTCATTTTTGTGTGAGGCAATATGCATTTTTTATCATGACACATTTAACTTTTACAATAAACATAATGTTTTAAAATAAATATTAAAATTCTAAAGAACAAAATGATGGGAAGTCAGCTGTCTTTGGAAATGCAATTCAGAATAAAAGAACTATACAGATAGCAACCAAAAATATGAAATAGCCAAGTAGAAAAGTGAACAATTCAGTTCATCATTCAGACATTTACCCTTCATAATGCTGCATTTAGACATTTTGGAACCCTTGACATTAGTATACTTTGGTATCATGTAGTCTTAAAATCAGTATTTTTTTTAAACATTATAAATGTATTCTGATAAATTCAATACCCTCAAAAAGTGAAAGAATAATATCACAAATACAAACTTTTATCAGCCCGTCACAGAGTTTAAGTAGACCAGTAACAGTGCAACTGAAATATCCCCAAATTCATCCACTTATTCTACCACTCTCCTCATCAGCTCTAGGCTCCATCTTGGAATTGCCGTTTCCTTTGTTTCTATCGTTGTGATATAAATGCATGCATATAATATAGATTATATTTTAAAATATACATTTTTGAATAAACTAATGATTAATTCTAATTTTTGAAATGCACTAGAAGATATTAGTTTTTATGTTGGTTGTTGTTCAGTCACTCAGTTAAGTCTGACTCTTTGCAACCCCATGGACTGCAGCACTCCAGACTTCTCTGTCCTTCACCAACTTCAAGAGCTTCCTCAAACTAATGTCCATTAAGTCGGTGATGCTATCCAACCATCTCATCCTCTATCATCCCCTTCTCTTCCTGCCTTCAATCTTTCCCAGCATCAGGGCCTTTTCCAATGAGTCGGCTCTTCTCATTAGGTGGCCAAAGTATTGAAGCTTCAGCTTCAGCATTAGTCCTACTAATCAATATTCAGGATTGATTTCCTTTAGGATTGACCGGTTTGATCCCCTTGCAGTCCAAGGGACTCTCAAGACTCTTCTCCAACACCACAATTCAAAAGCATCAACTCTTCATCGTTCAGCCTTCATTATGGTCCAACTCCCACATCCATACGTAACTACTGGAAAAACATAGCTTTGAATATACAGACTTTGTTGACAAAAAATGTCTCTGCTTTTTAGTATGCTGTCTAGGGTGGTCATAACTTTTCTTCCAAGGAGCAAGTGTCTTTTAATTTCATGGCTGGAGTCACCACCTGCAGTGATTTTGGAGCCCCCCAAAATAAAGTCTGCCACTGCTTCCATTGTTTACCCCTATTTGCTGTGAAGTGATGGGACCAGATGCCATGACCTTCATTTTTTGAATGTTGAATTTTAAGTCAGCTTTTTCATTCTCCCCTTTCACATCAAGAGGCTCTTTTGTTCCTCTTTGCTTTCTACCATAAGAGTGGTGTCATCTGCATATTTGAGGTTATTGATATTTCTCCCAATGATCTTGATTCCAGCTTGTACTTCATCAAGTCCTGCATTTCACATGATGTAACCTGCATGTAAGTTAAATAAGCAGGGTGACAATATATAGCCTTGACGTACTCTTTTCCCAATTTGGAACCAGTCTGTTGTTCCCTGTTCAGTTCTAGCTGTTGCTCCTTGACCTGTATACAGGTTTATGCACACAGATTTTTACGTTACTTCAGCATTATTAACATTCAATATTAATAGCTTGTTAGAGTCATTTGTGGGAGTATTCAAGAGAAACAAGTAGCACTAATTAGTTTTCACTGTCTAATAATTACTATTATACTCCTTTTGAAAATTGAATCATCTTTCCCTTGAAAATGGATATTTGTGTTATTTCAAGAGTTGTTGGTATTAAAACAGTTCTGTTGTAAGCATTTTTAAATATGTCTCAGTCATTTGTGCAATAATTTCTCTAGCCAAAGCAGTTGGGTTGGTGGGATGTTTTATCTTTATACAGTATTTCATGAAGGTCTAAGGTACCATCTTTTGTAAGACATTATTATTTTATGTACCAATAAAAAGAAAACTATCAACTACTGTGATTTAAGATGTATTTTGATTATACATATGATAAAATGTGAAGAAGTGTGCATCTTAAAATTAGTGAAATATAATTGAAAATGACAGAGTCCAATACAAAAAATATTACATATGTGTATATTTGAAGTTTGTAAGAATTTCTCTTGCTTTACATCCTCACCAATATTTGGTGTTTTCAGATTTTAGAATTTTTCCTGTCATGTGAATATAAAATGATATTCTGTTTATAGCTTGCATTTCTTAATTAATAAGAAACGTATTGAATATATAAGGGGAGGCAGCCTAAGATGGTGGAGGAATAGGACAGGGAGACCACTTTTCCCCCACAAATTCATCGAAAGATCATTTGAATGCTGAGAAAATTGCACAAAACAACTTCTGAATGCTGGTGGAGGACACCAGGCACCCAGATTGGCAGCCTATTGTCTTCAAAAGGAGGTAGGAGAAAATATAAAAGATAAAAAGGGAGACAAAAGAGTTAGGGACAGAGACCTGTCCCGGGGAGGGAGTTATAAAGGAGAAGAAGTTTCCAAATACCAGGAAACCCTCTCACTGGCGGGTCTGTGGGGAGTTTTGGAATCTCAGAGGGCAACATAAATGGGAGGAAAAAAAAAGACCCACGGATTATGCACCTAACTGCAACTCCCAGCGAAGAAGTAGACCAGAAGCTCGCATCTGCCACCAGCAAGCGGGGGCTGAATAGGAAGGTGAGAGCTTATTGCTTAAGGTAAGGACTGGGCCTGAATGCCCTGAGGACAATCTGAGGGAGCTAATGTGAGATAGCAGCCCAAACTGTGGGATAGCCAGAGAGAGAGAAAAAAATAAAAAATAGAGAGAACTTTCCTGGGAAAAGCTCTAACCTGAGGCACTGCCCAGCCTGCTCACAGAAAAGGACTGAGGGAATACCAGAGGAGAGCTAGTTGGCTGCAGACCGGCCCATCCCCCACCAGAGGCAGAGAGGCAGGCGGGCAACAGCCAGAGCCAGAAGGCAAGGGGCAATCTCCCCCCCAGAGATGGCATCGTTTACCAAACTGCGAGCAGGCTCCCAGTTGCTAACCAAGTCTTCCTGGGATCCTGAATGGTTGACATCCGCCAGGAGGGTTGCAGCCAGAGATCAGCTCCCCAGGGGAGACACACGGGACAGCTGAGATGGTGTTCCTACTGTGTAACCAGGGAACCGAGCAGCTGGGATCGGGGAGGTGATAAGATGCACCGCCCAGTGGGGGAGACTGTGGTCACCAAGCACCTGGTCGCCAGAGCTTCTTGGACCTGGGAAGGGCACAAAACTCAGGCCCAGCTGAGTCTGCGCCTATGTGGAGTACTCGAGAACCTGAACCTGAGCAGCTTAGAGCTGGGAAGTGCATGCAACCCAGGCCCGCTTTTGACAGTTCCCCTGAAGAGCAACCTGGAGCCTAAGCAGTGTAGATCAGGAAGGCACGCACACCTTGAGTGGGGGCAAACCCAGTGTGTCCCAGACACTGCGAGCACTCCCCACACATGCCAGTGATATTTGTTTGCAGTGTTCCTCCCTCCCCATAGCACAATTGAACAAGTGAGCCTAAATAAGTGACCACATTTACCCCCTTGTGTCAGGGTGGAAATTAGACCCTGAAGAGACTTGCAAATAGAGGAAGCCAAAATAAGCAAAGAGGGAATCACTTTGAAAGTGACAGGTGCAACATATTAAAACCCTGTAGTTAGCACCGACTACATTGGGAGGGGCCTATAGACCTGAGAAGAAGTATAAGCTGGAACAAGGAACTGTATGAAAATGAACTGACCCCACATTGCCCTCAACAGCTCCAGAGAAATTCCTAGATATATTTTACTATTCTCATTTTTTTAATTTAATTTTTTTTATTTTTAAGTTCTTTATTACTCCTTTAATTTTCATTTTTATAACCTGCTATTACTTTGCAAAAAAACACCCTATTTTTAAAGCAAATATATATATATATATATATATATATTATAACTTTTGTGATTTTGTTTTGTTTTTTTAATATTATATTTTTGAGAGTCTAACCTATATTCCAGATTTTTAATCTTTGCTTTTTGGTATTTATTATAAATTTTGTACCTTTAAGAATCCAATCTTCAGTACCCATTTTTACTTAGGAGTGTGATAACTGGCTTGATTCCCTCTCCCCCTTTTGACTCTCCTTTTTCTCCCCCAGGTCACCTCTATCTCTTCCCTCCCCCTTCTCCTCTCTACCCAACTCTGTGAATCTCTTTGGATATTCCAGGCTGTGGAGAACACAGGGAATTGATTACTGGCTAGATCCCTCTCTCCTTTTGATTCCCCCTCTTATCTTCCTGGTCCCCTCTATCTCATTCCTCCCTCTTCTCTATGTAACTCTGAACCTCTCTGGGTGTTCCAGACTGTGGAGAGCACATAGGGAACTGATCTCTGGCTAGATTGCTCTCTCCCCTTTTGATTCCTCTCTTTTCCTTCTGGTCACCCCTATCTCCCTCCCTTCTCTTCTCTACTCCATGTAACTCTGTGAACCTCTTTGGTTGTCCTTCACTGTAGAGAATCTTTTCTCCATTAACTTAGATGTTTTATCATCAGTGCAGTATGGATGGCGAAGTCTTGAGGCTACTGTAATAATAAGACTAAAAACCAGAGACAGGAGGATTAAATCCAAAACTTGAGAACACCAGAAAACTCCCGACTCCAGGGAACATTAATGGGCAAGAGCTCATCCAAAAGCCTCCGTACCTACACTGAAACCAAGCTCCACCCAAGAGCCAACAAGTTTCAGAGCAAGACATATCAAGCTAATTCTCCAGCAACGCAGGAACATAACCCTAAGCATTAAAATATAGGTGGCCAAAAGTCACACCAAACCCATAGACATCTCAAAACTCACCATGCAACAATTCATTGCACTCCAAGAGAAGAGATCCAGCTCCCCCCACCAAAACACCGACGCAAGCTTCTCTAACCAGGAAACCTTGACAAGCCACTCATCCAACCCTACTCACAGGGAGGAACCTCCACAACAAAGAGGATCCACAAACTTCCAGCATACAGAAAGGCCACCTCAAATACAGCAATCTAAACAAGATGAAAAGGCAGAGAAATACTCAGCAGGTAAAGGAACATTATAAAAGCCCACCAAACAAAACAAAAGAGGAGGAGATAGGGAATCTACCTGAAAAAGAACTCAGAATAATGATAGTACAGATGATCCAAAATCTGGAAAACAAAATGGAATTACACAGAAATAGTTTGGAGACAAGGATTGAGAAGATGCAAGAAATGTTTAACAAGGACTTAGGAGAAATAAAAAAGAGTCAATTAATAATGAATAATGCAATAACTGAGATCAAAAACACCCTGGAGGGAACCAACAGTAGAATAATTGAGGCAGAAGATAGGATGAGTGAGGTGGAAGATAGAATGGTAGAAGTACATGAAGCAGAGAGGAAAAAAGAAAAAAAGAATTAAAAGAAATGAGGACAACCTCAGAGATCTCTGGGACAATGTCAAACACCTCAACATTCGAATCATAGGAGTCCCAGAAGAAGACAAAAAAAGAGGCCATGAGAACATATTTGAGGAGATAATAGTTGAAAACTTCCTTAAAATGGGGAAGGAAATAGCCACCCAAGTCCAAGAAGCCCAGAGAGTCCCAAACAGGATAAACCCAAGGCAAAACACCCCAAGACACATAATAATCAAATTAGCAAAGATCAAACACAAAGAACAAATATTAAAAGCAGCAAGATAAAAACAACAAATAACCCACAAGGGGATTCCCATAAGGATAACAGCTGATCTTTCAATAGAAACTCTTCAGGCCAGAAGGGAATGGCAGGACATACTTACAGTGATGAAAGACAAAAACTTACAACCCAGATTACTGTACCCAGCAAGGATCTCATTCTAATATGAAGGAGAAATGAAAAGCTTTACAGACAAGCAAAAGCTGAGAGAATTCAGCACCACCAAACCAGCTCTTCAACAAATGCTAAAGGAACTTCTCTAGACAGGAAACAGAAAAGGTGTGTAAACTCGAATACAAAACAACAAAGTAAATGGCAACAGGATCATACTTATCAACAATTATCTTAAATGTAAATGAAAGCCTCAACCAAAGCACAAAGACTGGCTGAATGGATACAAAAAGAAGACCCCTATATATGCTGTCTGCAAGAGATCCACCTCAAAACAAGGGACATATACAGACTGAAAGTGAAGGGCTGGAAAAAGATATTTCACGCAAATGGAGACCAAAAGAAAGCAGGAGTCGCAATACTCATTTCAGATAAAATAGACTTTAAAACAAAGGCAGTAAAAAGAGACAAAGAAGGACACTGCATAATGATCAAAGGATCAATCCAAGAAGAAGATGTAACAATTATAAATATATATGCACCCAACATAGGAGCACCACAATATATAAGACAAATGCTAACAAGTATGAAAGGGGAAATTAACAGTAGCACAATAATAGTGGGAGACTTTAATACCCCACTCACACCTATGGATAGATCAACTAAACAGAAAATTAGTAAGGAAACACAAACTTTAAATGATACAACAGATCAGTTAAACCTAATTGATATCTATAGGACATTTCACCCCAAAAACAACAAATTTCACCTTTTTCTCATGTGCACATGGAACCTTCTCCAGGATAGATCACATCCTGGACCATAAATCTATCCTTGGTAAATTCAAAAAAATTGAAATCATTCCAAGTATCTTTTCTGTTCACAATGTGGTAAGATTAGATGTCAACTATAGGAAAAAAAACTATTAAAAATAAAAATATATGGAGGCTAAACAACACGCTTCTGAATAACCAACAAATCACAGAAGAAATCAAAAAAGAAATCAAAATATGCATAGAAACAAATGAAAATGAAAACACAACAACCCAAACCCTATGGGATTCAATAAAAGCAGTGCTAAGGGGAAGGTTGATAGCAATGCAAGCTTACTTCAAGAAAGAAGAGAAAAATCAAATAAATATCCTAACTCTACACCTAAAAAAACTAGAAAAGGCAGAAATGAAGAACCCCAGGGTTAGTAGAAGGAAAGAAATCTTAAAAATTAGGGCAGAAATAAATGCAAAAGAAACAAAAGGGACCATAGCAAAAATCAACAAAGCCAAAAGCTGGTTCCTTGAGAAGATAAATAAAATTGACAAGACATTAGCCAGACTCATCAAGAAACAAAGGGAGAAGAATCAAATCAACAAAATTAGAAATGAAAAAGGAGAGATCACAACAGACAACACAGAAATACAAAGGATCATAAGTCACTATCAGCAACTATATGCCAAATAAATGGACAACTTGGAAGAAAGGGACAAATTCTTAGAAAAGTATAACTTTCCGAAGCTGAACCAGGTGGGAATAGAAAATCTTAACAGACCCATCACAAGCACAGAAATCAAAACTGTAATCAGAAATCTTCCAGCAAACAAAAGCCCAGGACCAGACGGCTTCACAGCTGAATTCTACCAAAAATTTAGAGAATAGCTAACACCTATCCTACTCAAACTCTTTCCAGAAAATTGCAGAAGAAGATAAACTTCCAAAATCATTCTATGAGGTCACCATCTCTCTAATACCAAAACCAGACAAAGATGCCACAAAAAAAAGAAAATTACAGGCCAATATCACTGATGAACATACATGCAAAAATCCTTAACAAAATCCTAGCGAACAGAATCCAACAACATATTAAAAAGATCATACATCATGACCAAGTGGGCTTTAGCCCAGGGATGCAAGGATTCAATATTCGCAAATCAATCAATGTGATACACCACATTAACCAATTGAAAAATAGAAACCATATGATTATCTCAATAGATGCAGAGAAAGCCTTTGACAAAATTCAACATCCATTTATGATAAAAATACCCTCCAGAAAGCAGGCATAGAAGGAACATACCTCAACATAATAAAAACCATCTATGATAAACCCACAGCAAACATTATCCTTAATGGTGAAAAATTGAAAGCATTTCCCCTAAATTCAGAAACAAGACAAGGGTGCCCACTTTCACCACTACTATTCAACATAGTTTTGGAAGTTTTAGCCACAGCAATCAGAGAAGAAAAAGAAACAAAAGGAATCCAGATTGGAAAAGAAGTAAAAGTCTCACTGTTTGCAGATGACATGATCCTCTACATAGAAAACCCTAAAGACTCCACCAGAAAATTACTAGAGCTATTCAACGAATATAGTAAATTTGTAGGATACAAAATTAACACACAGAAATCTCTTGCATTCCTATACACTAATAATGAGAAAACAGAAAGAGAAATTAAGGAAACAATTTCATTCACCATCACAATGAAAAGAATAAAATACTTAGGAATAAATCTACCTAAAGAAACAAAAGACCTATATATAGAAAACTATAAAACACTGGTGAAAGAAATCAAAGACAACACAAATTGATGGAGAAATATATCATGTTCATGGATCAGAAGAATCAGTATAGTGAAAATGAGTTTACTAGCCAAAGCAATCTATAGATTCAATGCAATCCCTATCAAGCTACCAATGGTATTTTTCAGAGAACTAGAACAAATAATTTCATAGTTTGTATGGAAATACAAAAAACCTCAAATAGCCAAAGCAATCTTGGGAAAGAAGACTGGAACTGGAGAAATCAACCTGCCTGACTTAAGACTATATTACAAAGCTACAGTCATCAAGACACTATGGTACTGGCACAAGAACAGAAATATAGATCAATGGAACAAAATAGGAAGCCCAGAGATAAATCCACGCACCTATGGACACCTTATCTTTGATAAAGGAGGCAAAAATATACAGTGGGGAAAAGACAATCTCTTTAACAAGTGGTGCTAGGAAAACTGGTCAACCGCTTGTAAAAGAATGAAACTAGAACACTTTCTAACACCATACACAAAAATAAACTCAAAATGGATTAAAGATCTAAATGTAAGACCAGAAACTATAAAACTCCTAGAGGAAAACATGGGCAAAACACTCTCTGACATAAATCACAGCAGGATCCTCTATGGCCCACCTTCCAGAGTAAAGGAAATAAAAGCAAAAATAAACAAATGGGGCCTAATTAAACTTAAAAGCTTTTAAACAACAAAGGAAACTATAAGCAAGGTGAAAAAACAGCCTTCAGAATGGAAGAAGATAATAGCAAATGAAGCAACTGACAAAGAATTAATCTCAAATATATTCAAGCAGTTCATGCAGTTCAGTTCCAGAAAAATAAATGAACTAATCAAAAAGAGGGCCAAATAATTAAACAGACACTTCTCCAAAGAAGACATACAGATGGCTAACAAACACATGAAAAGATGCTCAACATCACTCATTATCAGAGACATGCAAATCAAAACCACAATGAGGTATCATCTCACGCTGGTCAAAATGGCTGCTATCAAAAAGTCTACAAACAATAAATGCTGGAGAGGGTGTGTAGAAAAAGGAACCCTCTTACACTGTTGGTGGGAATGCAAACTAGTACAGCTACTATGGAGAACAGTGTGGAGAGTCCTTAAAAAACTGGAAATAGAACTGCCATATGACCCAGCAATCCCACTGCTGGGCATACACACCAAGGAAGCCAGAGTTGAAAGAGACACGTGTACCCCAATGTTCATCGCAGCACTATTTACAGTAGCCAGGATATGGAAGTCACCTAAATGTCCATCAGCAGACAAATGGAAAAGAAAGCTGTGGTACATATACACAATGGAATATTACTCAGCCATTAAAAAGGATGCATTTGAATCAGTTCTAATGAGGTGGATGAAACTGGAGCCTATTATACAGAGTGAAGTCAGTCAGAAAGAAAAACACCAATACAGTATACTAACGCATATATATGGAATTTAGAAAGATGGTAATGATGACCCTATATGCGAGACAGCAAAAGAGACACAGATGCAAAGAACAGTCTTTTGGACTCTGTGGGAGAAGGCGAGGGTGGGATGATTTGAGAGAATAGCACTGAAACATGTATATTATTATAGGAGAAACAGATCGCCAGTCCAGGTTCGATGCGTGAGACAGGGTGCTCAGGGCTGGTGCACTGGATTGATCCTGAGGGATATGATGGGGAGGGAGGTGGGAGGGGGTTCAGGATGGGGAACACAGGTACACCCTTGGCTGATTCATGTCAATGTATGGCCAAAACACTACAAAATTGTAAAGTAATTAGCTTCCAATTTAAATAAATAAATTAATTTTAAAAAATATATAAAAAAGAAACCTGTTTTATAATTCATACAAATTATGTATAATTTCTAAATTATTTTGATACTCTACTTTATTTAACTTGCCAAAGAGTCTATTATTATTTTCAAAGAGAGATTAATTTGGGAGAATTCAATTTTTTAAAAAAATTTTTTGAATTTGAAATTATGTATTATTTAGTTATTTCATTCTAACCAAGGGATAAGGGCAGAATGAATTCTGTGTAAGAATAGCTCTCTGAATTTTGTTGAATGTTATTTTATAGCTTATGCTTGATCAAATTTATATTACATTTTTGTTTGAGTCAAAAAGTATCATCTAGATGTTAGATAGTATTCTATACATGTCTGTTGATCAAGAATGCTAATTGTGTTATTCATGTCGCCTATAGTCTTAAAATGTGAAGCCATTTTCATACAAAAGTTAGTTATCCTTCTTCAACACTAATTTCATCAAACTGCAACATATTTTTGCAAATACAAAAGTATTGTAAGTTATTCACAAATGAAGGAGGCATTGTATGATTGGTTTTTAATAAATTTTTTATTGTAAAGGGTATAGTTATTTAATGTTTCCAAGTTTCATTATTGTTGATATTTTTTGCAAAAAGTCAGTAATTGTATTAAACTTCCAAAATTTATAAAATGGCAAAATTTTTCCTTTTTGGTGAAAAATATAGATCATAGTTTATTTTTTCATGAGTTAGGTTTTTAAGATATCATTTGTATTTAGTTTTAAATATTGGAGATTTATTATTGTTTTAAATTGAATTTATGCTACTAAGGTTTTATCATGAACTATTTTAATCATTGATTACATCAATATTAGTTCCTGAGAATTATCCATTAAATCTATTAATGAGGTGAGTAGTCAATTCACGCTTGAAAGGAGTCAGATTTGAGATATCTACAATTTTATGTCACTCTTCTGCCCGGAGCCCCAGAACATTTTACAAAGGACAAATACAGAACAGCAGAAGATTAAATCTAGAATTCAATAGTTTAACAGCCTAAGAATTCTGGAAGACATAAAATATATCACCTAAACACAATACATGTCATTATAGAAACAAGAAAGCAGGCTGGAGCATTGATGCTAATAATATCTTTTACTGAGCATGGCCCCGGCCATCAGAGCAAGACCCAGTTTTCCCCTCAGTCAGTCTCTCCCACCAGGAAGCTTCCATAAGCCTCTTCTCCTTCTCCATCAGAGGGAAGACAGACTGAAAACCACAATCACAGAAACTAACCAATCTGGTCACATGGACCACAGCCTTGTCTAACTCAATGAATCTATGAGTCATGCCATGTAGGGCCACCCAAGACAGGACAAGTCATGGTGGAGAGTTCTGGCAAAACATGGTCCACTGGAGAAGGGAATGGCAAACCACTTCAGTACTCTTGCCTTGAGAACCCCATGAACAGCATGAAAAGGCAAAAAGACAGGACACTAAAAGATGAACTCCCAGGTCAGTATGTGCCCAATATGCTACCGGAGATCAGTGGAGAACTAACTACAGAAAGAATGAAGAGACAGAGCCAAAGCAAAGCAACACCCACCTGTGTATATGATAGGTGATGGAAGAAAACTCTGATGCTGTAAAGACCAATATTGCATAGGAACCTGGAATGTAGGGTCCATGAATCAAGGCAAATTGGAAGAAGTCAAACAGGAGATGGCAAGAATGAGCATCCACATTTTAGGAATCAGTGAAGGAAAATGGACTGGGATGGGTGAATTTAACTCAGATGACCATTATATCTACTACTGTGGGCAGGAATCCCCTAGAAGAAATGGAGTAGCCATCATAGTCAACAAGAGAGTATGAAATCCAGGCTTCAACGATACGTGAACCGTGAAATTCTAGATGTTCAAGCTGGATTTAGAAAAGGCAGAGGAACAGAGATCAAATTGCCAACATCTTTTGGATCATTGAAAAGCAAGAGAGTTTCAGAAAAACACATACTTCTACTTTATGGACTATGCCAAAACCTTTGACTGTGTGGATCACAACAAACTGGAAAATTCTGAAAGAGATGGGAATACCAGACCACCTGTCCTGCCTCTTTAGAAATCTGTATGGAGGTCAAGAAGCAACTGTTAGAACTGAATATGAAATAACAGACTGGTTCCAAATAGGAAAAGGAGTATTTATGTCTGTAGTGACATAAATTGTCACCATGCTTATTTAACTTATATGCAGAGAACATCTTGAGAAACACTGGACTGGATGAAGCACAAGCTGGAATCAAGATTGCTGGGAGAAATATCAATAACCTCAGATATGCAGATGACACCACTCTTATGGCAGAAACCAAAGAGGAACTAGAGAGCCTCTTGATGAAAGTGAAAGAGGAGAATGGAAAAGTTGGCTTAAAACTCAACATTCAGAAAATTAAGATCATGGCATCTGGTCCCATCACTTCATGGCAAATAAATGGGGAAACAATGGAAACAGTGACAGACTTTATTTTGGGGGGCTCCAAAATCACTGCAGATGGTGATTGCATCCATGAAATTAAAAGACACTTACTCCTTTGAAGAAAAGCTATGACCAACCTAGACAGCATACTAAAAAACAGAGACATTACTTTGCCAACAAAGGTCCATCTCGTCAAAGCTATGGTTTTTCCAGTAGTCATGTATGGATGTGCGAGTTGGACTATAAAGAAAACTGAGCACTGAAGAATTGATGCTTTTGAATCATGGTGTTGGAGAAGACTCTTGAAGTCTCTTGGACTGCAAAGAAATCCAACCAGTAAATCCTAAAGGAAATCAGTCCTGAATATTCATTGGAAGAGCTGATGCTGAAGCAGAAACTCCAATACTTTGGCCATTGACTCATTTGAAAAGACCCTGATGCTGGGAAAGATTGAAGGCAGTAGGAGAAGGGGACAACAGAGGATGAGATGGTTGGATGGCATCACTGACTCGATGGATGTGAGTTTGTGTAAACTCCAGGAGTTGGTGATGGAGAGGAAGGCCTGGCGTGCTGCAGTCCATGGGGTTGCAAAGAGTCGGACACGACTGAGCGACTGAACTGAACTGAACTGAAGGGACTTCCCTAGTGATCCAGTGGTTAAGAATCCATTCTTCTATTGCAGGGGTGGTGGGTTTGATCCCTGATTGGGGAACTAAGATCCCATATACTGTGCAGTGTAGCCAAAATAAAATAAAACCAACTTTGAAAATAAGTATGTTAAATAATGATAAATTCTTTCATGAATTTGGTATGTTCTTCGTTTCAAAAAATGATTTAGGACAAGAAAGATTGTTGAACTACAGTATTGGGAAATTACCTTATCTGAAAACAATGTCTAACAATAAAAAATGAGTAATACCCTGGGCAGCCTTATTGTGTTTTAAATGTGTGTTGTTGCATAAATTATTTCAGTCACATTATTTCCACTTTCTTTAACTCTTGGCCAATTTATCTTCTTTGTACATTGCAATGTTAAATAATCTAAACCACATTCCAGTCAACTTTCCTAGTATTATCTTACACTAGAGTGTTTTTGTGCATCTCATTCTCAACCCAAAATAAATTGCTTGCTGCTCCCTGTTTATATTTCCTTCTCTTTTCAATTCTTGTGCCTCTGTTTATACAGTTCTTTTGTGGCCTTTGAAACGATATTCATCTTCAGTTGTTTTGTCTTTTCAATATTTATCTTAGATATCACCACTTTGACAAAAGCTTTTTGATTCCCATTTGGAGACTGGGAATCTTTTCTTTCTCTAACTTGTGTAATATTTTAACGAGATTCACATAATGAAATAAGTTCCATTTTTGTGTGTGCATGCTCTGTTGCTTCAGTCGTGTCTGACTCTCTGCGACCCCATGGACTGTAGCCTGTCAGTCTCCCCTATCCATGGGATTCTCCAGGCAAGAATACTGGAATGGGCTGCCATTCCCTCCTCCAAGAGATCTTCCCAACCCAGGGAGGTTATTTAGAAAACATCAGATCCCCACTACTTGATTTGCTGTTTCTTCAAGGCAGAAAAATTGTCCTGTTGTTTTATCACTCATGGTGCTTGTATCTAGCACAGGCTCAACGAATATGGTTGATTAAATCAATGAAAAATTTAAAGTCATACATTATGATATATTGAAAAGGTTTTACATTCAAAACAGTTACAATAATCATTGTAAATAAATTGTGAAAAAGATAAAATTTAACATTATTGAAGATTGTATTAATTAGATTTCAGCTGCTAAATTAATGGGTATTTAAAATTCATACGGTATAATTGCATAATTCAGAATTTTGTAACTCATATCTTTTAAAATTTGTAAGGCCTATAAAAATACTTCAATGCTATTATTTTCTGATAGTTTTAGCTTTCCCTGACTACTGAACTTTAAACCACTAGATTTCACCCCAAGTGATTACTTAAACTCAATAGCTTTATATAAACAGTTTACAAGAAATTTCAAGTCCTTCATGAAGCCTAGAAGTTGTTTAATATTCTCTTAGTCTATCTAAATGTATTTCCAGAATTGTTTTCCAAAGAAAATGTTGTAATAGTAATTATGAATTTAACAAAAACAAATTAAAAAAAGGAAAATCGCTTCTCTAGGAAAAAAAAGTCTGTATTTGAGAAAAATTGCTTTTTTCATTCTAACATTGACTTACCATTAAAGGTTTAATGCCACTGTAGGTCATGTATTTGGAAACAAAACAAAAGAAATATAATAATCAAAAACATTTTATGAAATGTGGGCAATAATTTTTAAAAGCACATCCCAGTAAAGAGAGAATTGTAGTGGACTATTTTATAATATTTCTCAGGCTATAATGTTTTATATGTAGTGTTAGAAAAAATTTACTGTTCTTTAGGTAAACAGAAAAAAGAACTTCTAATGAATTATATTTTTAAACATGTCAAAATATATGACAAATCATTATCTTAACATTACTTTGTGATGTCAGTTTCTTATTTGCTCCTATAGGATATTATAAACAAAATTCTTTAAAAAAGTTATTGATTTATATCTCAAACACAAAGGTAGGTATTCTGATTTTTAAAATTATGGTGTTTTACATATTACTGGCATTAGAAAATGTTTTCTGAGCTACCAAAAGGAGCTTCTGCCCTCACTTTGAAACCTACTGTCTGAGAGAATTCCAGCCAAATGCAGCCTTGTTAGCTTTGCCAGATTTCTTTAAGCTTTGTGCCTTAAAAACTACTCAAGATAGAGCCTCCACTGTACACCTGGGTTGAAGCAGTAAATTCACTGATTCTTAAAGTCACTTTGCACTAGAAAAGTAAAAAATAAGATCTTTTGAATTCCAGTTTGTTTTTCTACATCCAAAGTCTTTCTCACACTGTAGAGTCTGAGGAAAATTATAAAGTCAGAGAGAATTAGTGTTTTGTATTTAACTAAGCAAGCCATAAATCAAGTGATTTGATAATAAAAATCCCTTGGCACTAGATTAATGAATCAGTAGCTACTAAAAAGATACATTGTGATAAGATCCATAATGAGATTCAGAGTGAAGAAAGATGCAGTCTATTCAAATGGTTCAGCTGTTCCATCAGGGACAGTAGATAAAAGGATTCACAAACATTGGTTCTTGGACTGACTGTCATTTCATCCAAGCAACTGGACCTCTTGATTTCTTTAAGACTGGCTTTTCTGTACCTTCAGCGGACATGGACACAGGGAGAATATTAATGTGAATATTCTTGTAACTAGAATGTGATCAAGTGATGACATAGAAATATGGTTGCTTCACAAGAAATTTTAACATCACTGAATAATGTATATCTAAGAATTTTGCGATTTAAAAAATCATGGCCAGGAGTTTAAAATGTTTCATTTTATTTTATATTTCATATGCAATTAACTGATATTTTCTAAGTCCTTTACAATTCACATTTATGCAAACATTCTTCTATATATTCTATACTCTTCTCATAACAAGAAATTTCAATCCAACATGTTAGTACAGGATTAGTGAAATAAAAACTCTAGCCCAAAGACTTGGGGAGAAAGTATTAAATTTAAACAGTATTGTTCTGGTTTTAAATACTGATTATTAAAAATCATTTAAAAAAATTAAATATCGGTGGTGCTTAAAATATATTATCATTTCAGATATAGTAATATATACTCTATAGGTGTTTATAAAGATTCTTAGTATTCTTTTTGATTAGTTAGTTTCCTTTCTGCTTGAATGATACTCTGTAATCAGGCTATTGGTCTTTCTATTGTTAAGTTCAGATGAGTTCAGTCACTCAATATTGTTGGAATTTTTGTGACCCCATGGACTGCAGCACACCAGGCTTCCCTGTCCATCACTGGGAGCTTGCTCAAACTCATATCCATCAAATTGGTGATGCCATCCAACCATCTCATCCTCTGTCATCCCCTTCTCCTCCTGCCTTCAGTCTTTCCCAGCATTAGGCTCTTTTCTAATGAGTCAATTCACATCTGGTGGCCAAAATATTGGAGCTTCAGCTTCAGCATCAGTCCTTTCAATGAATATTCAGGACTGATTTCCTTTCGGATGGACTGGTTGGATCCATACATGACTAATGGAAAAACCATAGCTTTGACTAGATGGACCTTTGTTGGCAAAGTAATGTCTCTGTTTTTTAATATGCTGTCTAGGTTGGTCAAGCTTTTCTTCCAAGGAGCAAGCTTATTTTAATTTCATGGCTACAGGCACAATTTCCAGTGATTTTGGAGCCCCCCAAAATAAAGTCTGTCACTGTTTCCATTGTTTCCCCATCTATTTGCCATGAAGTGATGGGGCCAGATGCCATGATCTTAGTTTTCTGAATGTTGAGTTTTAAGCCAACATTTTCACTCTCCTCTTTCACCTTCATCAAGAGGCTCTTTAGATCTTCACTTTCTGCCTTAAGTGTGGTGTCATCTGCATATCTGAGGTTATTGATATTTCTCCCGGCAATCTTGATTCCAGCTTGTGGTTCATCCAGCGTGGCATTTCGCATGATGCACTCTGCATATAAGTTAAATAAGCGGGGTGACAATATATAGCCTTAACGTACTCCTTTGGAACTAGTCTGTTGTTTCGTGTCCAGTTTTAACTGTTGCTTCCTGACCTGCATACAGATTTCTCAGGAAGCAGATCAGGTGGTCTGAAACACCCATCTCTTGAAAAATTTTCCACAGCTTTTTGTGATCCACATAGTCAAAGGTTTTGGCATAGTCCATAAAAGCAAAAGTAGATGTTTTTCTGGTATTCTTTTGTTTCTTCTATGATTGAAAGGATGTTGGCATTTTGATCTCTGGTTCCTCTGCCTTTTCTAAATCCAGCTTGAACATCTCGAAGTTCATGGTTCACGTACTATTGAAACCTGGTTTGGAGAATTTAGAGCATTCCTTTGCTAGCATGTGAGATGAGTGCAATTGTGCAGTAGTTTGAACATTCTTTGGCATTGCCTTTCTTTGGGATTGGAATGAAAACTGACCTTTTCCAGTCCTGTGGCCACTTCTGAGTTTTCCAAATTTGCTGGCATATTGAGCGCAGCACTTTCACAGCAGCATCTTTTAGGATTTGAAATAGCTCAACTGGAATTCCATCACCTCCACTAGCTTTGTTCGTAATGATGCTTCCTAAGGTCCAGTTGACTTCGCATTCCAGGATGTCTGGCTCAAGGTGAGTGATCACACCATCGTGGCTATCTGGTTCAGGAAGATCTTTTATGTATAGTTCTTCTGTGTATTCTTGCCACCTCTTCTTAACATCTTCTGCATCTGTTAGGTCCATATCATTTCTTCCCTTGTTTGTGCCCTTCTTTGCATGAAATGTTCTATTGTAAACCATGGTTATTTGTTTCACTCTTTTTTTTTTTTTCAGCTTTTCTGTTAAACCTTCCTCTTTTCATCTACTTCTTACCTCGGCCTTGCCTTTTGATTTCTCTGTACAAAACCATTTATCTATTTGAAGTTCAGATAGATTTTTATTTATGGAGTCTTCACTGATAATTCAAAGTTAATTTAATTCACCAGGATGTGTTGTGAACATTTTGTAATTTATTTCTTAATTATATTCAGATTAACACTCCATTTTATGCCATCTTGCACTTGTTCTGTGATTCTTCCTTGTACATGTGTATCTTCTCTTTCAAATAAGATTACCAGTAATTAAAAGTTTGTAATTAAATTAACAGCATTCCACATACAGGTAGATATTTACATTTTATATTTATTGATGTGCTTGACATATTGCAGAGAATTTATTTTACTCCAGAAGTGGTTTTATTTTAGACTCTGTTCTGTGCTTTGTATATGTTTCTGAAACATACTTTTGTAGAAAATTTACTTAGCAGGTAACATCAGCAAAAATAGTGGAGTAGGAGAGACCACCCATTGTCCATACAGACACAAAATTAATTAGATGGCTATCTAGTAACAAAGTGGTTCTATAATGATAGCTAAAAATTGTTAAATTCAGTGACAAGTATTTTGAGGTCTTGCTATTTTGTGGAATTGAGGGTTCTCTTTTTCACAGACTTGTGCACAAAAATGCCATCTAACAATACTTGTATTTCCTGTTAGTGAGTTTATAAGGTTAAGTCCTACAAGGATAAAAGTCACCTTGTTATTTCAGATCATTTGCCTTCAATATATGCCATCTATGAAAATGTATATGGCTAGAGAATGATCTATTGTAACACTGTGACAAGCAAATGTTATCTGTGAAACCACAACTTTGATATACTGGTCTTATTTTTGAATATACATAAAATAAACATATAAATAGCTTAAGAGTGTTCATCCTTTTATCCCCTAAAATTATTTTACTCTTATCTGCATTATAACAACCATGAATGTTTGGTAGTTTTATTCATCTGATAGTTGGAAATATGATTTCCTCATTATGTTCATTCAACATTTCCCAGTGGTAAGTAGGTTCAAGTTAAGTGAAATACAGAATCAATGATAACAAATAGGGCTTACAGATACCTTCTTTGAGACAAAAAGACAATTTTGTACCTTTAATCTGCTAGTTCCTTAATGTTTTTGCTATTCAAGTTTGTGGAATGGCTTTCTGTGCGCTGTGGTTTGAAGACTTTGAGGACCTCAAGTTAATCTCCAAATATTAAAAATTTGGAAATATTAATCTCCAAATATTTGTTTTCTAGATCTAGGTAATGCAGCTGTTCCAACCCACATGGCCTGACATCTTCACCCTTAGAGTAAGTACATAATGAAATATAAGAAAATATTTTGTGTTAAGGAGTGAAAGTGAAAATGGAAAGAGAGTTTGGAGAAGTTGAGAGCATTTTTAAAACATGGTAAGTTATGGAAAATGATTTTCCTGGAGATACAGCTTGGAAACAAATTGAATGCACCATTTATCCATGTGTGGGGTGAGGTGACTAGAAAGGGGGACTGAAAGAGCAGCTCAGGCAAACTTTTCATCAGGCTGGATGCAAATACTGTACTAAGGAAACATTTCTTTCAGACATCTAGTATACTTAACATATTCAGCTCAGGACCTTTAGGCATACTGCTTTAGAAAGACTAGCCAAGCTAAGAGTGATTGATTGAACTAACAGGGCAGAACATCTTAAGCATCATCTTAAGCATCACAGGTGTAATAGCTGAGGCAAAGCATTGTACTTTTTATTTCTAGGAGATATAAACTTTGTCTCTCTTCTCTCCTTGGGCAGGAATAATTTATGTTCTACACTGTATGTACCTTGTGTTTCAGTCAGGAGAGAAAGGCGTCTTTAGTGCTCTACTACTATAGAGAGTTCTCATGGGAAAAGAAAACATTGGCCCAGTGAGTTAGAACAGCCAGATTAAATGATTAAAATCTATTGTATGACTTTCTGAGTCCACCCAATTATGTCATGGGACAGGAAATACATGTGTATACAATGAAATCAGTATTTATTGTAAGTGTTTCTTTCTTTTTTTTTCTTGATTGTTTTCAGTATATAAACAGTAGAGGTTCATTTGTGTGTGTGTGTGTGTGTGTGTGTGTGTGTGTGTGTGTTTGCTGAATATGTACACAGAGATCACTGGAAAAAAGATATAATTCAATATAGTATATACTAGGTCAAAGTGTCATTAGAAATTTTGTTCCTTCCAAAATTATGAATGCAAACTTTTAGAAATTATATTGTACTGGTCTTGATATATAGTATTATACTTTAAGATTTTCATGATGAACAATAGTGTTAACAGTACTTTTCTTTCCTGGCTATATCAAGAGCTTTTGTTCTTTTCTATCAGATGGAAAGAGCAAACAGACTGTTTGTATATCAACTTATAAAGCTGTGAGTGCATACTTTCACATCATTTAGAAGTACATAAAGGTTGTCAATTTATTTTTCTGTCATCTTTTTTGGTTTAGTTTTAAAAATCTATGCTGAAAGAATGTTATAGAGTGGTAATGGTGACAGTATTTGTACAATATGGTATAATTCCTAAACCTATATTTTTGTTTCTTAGAAAGGTAATGTTTCCCTAGATTTAATCTAAATAAATTATTATTTGTCACTCTGTGTTCTGATACCTAAAATGTATAGAAAGTCTTTTTTCCTCCCATGCTATGTGGCTTGTGGGATCTTAGTTCCCTGACCTGGGATCGAACCCAGACAGTGAAATCACAAAGTCCTAACCACTGGACTGCCAGCAAATTCCCATCAAAACTTATTTTAATTAAACTTTTAAATTTTATTTATTTTTGTTTTCAAGAAGCTAAGCCTCAATTAATTTTGGAGACTATAGGTTTGTTGGAAAGACAAAGACATTTTCCATAGAAAATCCAGAAAAAGCTGGACACATAATATCTTGTTAAATTTGAGCTACAAATAGATCTTTGAACCAGTGACTTTTTTTTTTTTACCACAAAATAATTGAGACACAGTTCCACATTTCCATATTCCTGTCTCTATCAGTTGGTTGCTTTATCCACTTCTTTGTATCTTTTCTCTACCTTATTGGTTTTGCTTGCTTATAATTTTGATAGCTTTGTAACTTCAGTTTATCAAGCCATTTACAATCCACTTCTCACTCTGCACTCTCTTCTTTAATACGGTTTAGTTTTTGCATCTATTGATACCCTCATTTGATACACTGGGCCCCAAACCTAATAATCTATTGGCTAATTCCACCTTTCATTCTAGATTCACAATGACTGTTTAATCTGAAAATTATCTCCTTTATTGTAGGAATATTTAGATAATATTAAGTCTTCCAATTTGAGAGCACTGAGTATCTTTCCATTTCTTTGTATCATCTTCAATTTCCTTCATCAATGTTTTGTAGCTTTCAGAGTATAAGTCTTTCACCTCCTTGATTGTTTATGGAAAGTGAAAGTCACTCAGTCATGCCCAACTCTTTGTGACCCCATGGACTATACAGTCCATTGTGTTCTCCAGGCCAGAATACAAGAGTGGATAGCCTTTCCCTTCTCCAGGTGATCTTCCCAACCAAGGGATTGAACCCAGGCCTCTCACATTGCAGGTGGATTCTTTACTGGCTGGGCCACAAGGGAAGCCCAAGAATAC
Source organism: Okapia johnstoni (assembly GCA_024291935.2). Taxonomy (NCBI): domain Eukaryota; kingdom Metazoa; phylum Chordata; class Mammalia; order Artiodactyla; family Giraffidae; genus Okapia; species Okapia johnstoni. The sequence goes on from CM044308.1 coordinate 140,749,161, forward strand.
TGGAGTGGGTAGCCTATCCCTTCTCTAGTGGATCTTCCTGACCCAGGAATTGAACTGGGGTCTCCTGCATTGCAGGTGGATTCTTTACCAACTGAGTTATCAGGGAAGCCCTTGATTGTTTATTACTATGTATTTTTTATATGATTTTAAATGATTTTTTAAAAATTCTGATTCTGTTAGTTCATTGTTTATATATAGAAACACAGTAAATTTCTGTATATTAATATATATCACTACAACTTTGCTGAATTCATTTGTTAGTTCTAATAATTTTGGGGTGGAGACAGTTTTTTTCTATATAAAGTATCACGTCATCTGCAGATAGTGACAGTTTTACATCTTCCCTTCCAATTTGAATGCCTTTTATTTCTTATTCTTGTCTGATTGCTGTGGATAGTATTTCCAGTGCTATGTTAAATAGAAGTGGCAAGAAAGGGCATCCTTTTCTTGTTCCTGAGTTTAGAAGAAAAGCTTTCAGCTTTTCACCACTGAAAAGAATGTAGATTGTGGGTTTGCCATAATGCCCTCCATTATGTTAAGAAATGTTTCCTATATGCCCACTCTGATGAGAGTTATAATCATGAGTGAAGGTTGAATTCTGTCAAATGCTTTTTTTGCATCTGTTGAGATGATCATGAGATTTTTATCCTTCTTACATTGATTGATTTGAAAATGTTGAACCATCCTTTTGACCCTGGAATAAATCTGACTTGATTGTGGTATATGATCTTTTAATATATTGTCGAATTTGGATTGCTAATATTTTGTTGAGGATCTTTTGCATCAATACTCCTCAAATATATTGGCCTGTAAGGGAGGCAAGAACATACAGTGGAGAAAAGACATGTGGTGCTGGGAAAATTAGATAGTATCATGTGTGAAAGAATGAGATTAGAACATTACCTGATACTATATACAAAAATAAACTCAAAATATTTTAAAGACCTAAATATAAGACCTGAAACCATAAAACTAGAAGGGACATACGTGTAGTAGTAGTGGGACACACTTTAATATAGATCATAGAAATATTTTTTTGAATCTGTCTTCTAAGTCAAAAGAAATAAAAGCAAAAATAAACAAACGAGATCTAATTAAACTTAAAAGCTTTTGCACAACAAAGGAAATCATAGACAAAATGAAACGAAAACCTGTGCTATCAGAGAATATATTTGCAAAAGATATGGCTGATAAAGGGTTAATATTCAAAATGTATAAATAGCCCATGCAACTCAACATCAAAAAATAACAATTACAAAATGGGAAGAAAACCTGAACAGATATTTTTTCAAATAGAATAGATATATAGATGGCCAACAAAAACATGAAAAGATAGTCATTATCACTAAGTCTCAGGGAAATGCAAATCAAAACTACAGTTAGATATCACCTCACACCTATCAGAATGGCTATCATCAAAAAGAGTACAAATAAGAAATATTGGAGAGGATGTTAAAAGAGGGAACTCTTGTACACTGTGGGTGGGAGTGCAAATTTGTGCAGCTATGATGGAGGTTCAGTATAAAGTGTTTTAAAAACATTAACAGTAAATGGACAAATTGAAATCAGCGGGGCTAGCAGCGGAAGTAAAATACAAATGAGACATAATGAGGCCTGTACACTGGAGGAGAGAAAATGTCCAATTTCAGAGCTAAGTAGGAGATGCAATCTATAGGACTTAATAATAAATCGGTGGGGGAAGGATATAGTGAAGAGAATACTGAGGTGGTGTGATAGAATGGTGTGATTACCTAAAATACTGAGGCTAGGAAAAGAAATGGCAATGTAAATGACAGCCTGGCTGATTTTAGGTACCCATATGACTTCCAAGTCTTAAAGTCTGGCAGGAAGTTGGAAATACAAGTCTAAACTTCTGAAAAGCTTTCTGGACTACCAGGAAAGAGATAAAATCATTAGTTTGTAGATCTCAGGTAATGCCAGAGACAAAGTAAGCAATTATCAGAAGAACGCTAAGAATAGAATTGGGAAACATACGTTTTTAAGGAATGCTGGGGAAAAACAGAAGAGTATCTAGCAGCAAAACAGAAAGACAATAATAAAGAAACGGTATTTCAGCTATCAAGGGCTGGTGGATTACATAATAGTTCAATGGTACAAATAACATGGAGAAGTGAAAGGAGAGAAGAGATTAAATGTGTTCATTGTGTTTTGAATCCAGGTGGTCACTGACATTTTGAGTGAAAATAATTCCTTTGATGGGGCTTCTCTGGTGGCTCAGTGGTAAAGAAACTGCCTGCCAACTCAGGAGACTCAGTTTGATCCCTGGGTTGGGAAGATCCCTGGAGAAGGAAATGGCAACCCACTCCAGTATTCTTGTCTGGGAAATCCCACAGACAGAGGAGCCTGGTGGACTCCAGTCCATGGAGTTGCAAAGGATTTGGACTCAATTTGATTTAGCTACTGAACAATAATTCCTTTGATAGGGGAAGAATTTAGACTAAAATGCAGACATGGATGAGGAAAAACATATAGACAATGGATTGGAAAATTCAAGATCCTTAACTATGAGAGCAGGGAACAGATGGGAATATGGTAATAGGAAGTCATAAAATGGAGGGAAAATTTTTCCCAATGGGAAATGGGTGATAAATTTTATTCAAAGGGAATGCAGACAATAAACAAAAAAGAAAGGTGGTGAAAAATAATAGATACTTAATAGACCAAAGTCCCAGAGGACGTAAGAGGATATAGTATTCGAGCACAAATAGAGGGATAAGGCAATGAGGGCATTGCAACTCAGTCATTGGAAACATACACTTGTATGTGGGTGCTCAGTCATGTCCAACTCTTTGTGACTCCATGGACTGTTGTCTGCCAGGCTCCTCTGTCCACGGAATTTTTCAGGCAAGAATACTGGAGTGGGGTGTCATTTCCTCCTCCAGGGGGTCTTCTCGACCCAGGGATTGAACCCATGTCTCTTGCATCTCCTGCATTGGCAGGCAGATTCTTTACTACTTGCATCACCTGGGAAGCCCTAGTCACTGGATAAAGTGACTGGGTGTAGGTTGGAGAGCAGGCATTTGTAGTTGAGACAATTTTCCTAATTCTGTGTTTATGGCATGTCAGAGTATGACTGTCCTCCTTTGGTGGTGTGGGGTGGGGAACTGCAAGGAAAATCATGCACTCTGAGGTTCACTTAAGCAAAGTATTGTGGGCAGCATCCTCTAATAAGGTGCAAAGTTAGAGGCGATATTTGTGATGAAATTAGCATTAGGGAAGACACAGTGAAAAAGTTTTGAGAGGGAGGATCTGTTCATTCGGATCCTTCTGTTTTAAATTTTACTCCAGGAAGCATCATTTCCAAGTGCAGAAATCTAGGTGGCCTCTAATTGTTACTAATCACTTTTCAAGGGCAATACCTGCTTCCTCCTATTAAGTGTATGTTTTTGCATGTGCTATTCCTTGCTTAGACTATTTTCTGTGGCTCTTCCTATTGCTTTTTCATTGAAACTTTGTATCTTTGCTCACATTTGTTTCCTTGTGTTAGATCAGAGCTCAGGCCTTCCAATTCCTTCAGTAGCTAGCTACATTATACTACTTTCACTGAAAACACTTTTGTTTGTTCTTGTTTGGGGTAAGAGTGTGTTGGTAGGGGGAAGAAAAAGTGTTTCTAAAGAGAGAGAGGATGTATGGGTAGAAATCGTGAGTGAGGATTCTGTCAGTAAACTTTTATCTTCTGTCACTTTTTCTTTCTAAAATTTTAATGCTGACATTTCTGATAATATTGGCAAGAGCTCATACACCCGTTTCCCCCCCCCCCCCACACCCTGATTTTTAATATATGTAAACAACATGGCTCAGCAGGTAAAGAATCCACCTGCAATGGAGGAGACACAAGAGATGCTGGTATGATTTCTGGGCCAGAAAGATCCCCTGGAGAAGGAAATGGCAACCCACTATAGTATTCTTGCCTGGAGAATCCCATGGACAGAGGAACCTGGTGGAATACCGTCCTTGGGATTGCAAAGAGTTGAACATGACTGAGTGACTAAGCACAGTACACACAACAGTAAATTAATGGTTAAACTTATACCATAAATTCAAGAAGTTAAAAAAGAGCACACACTTCCCAATAAAATTTGGGGAAATTTAAGAGCTTAATTTTCAATTCCAGTGGGAAATATTCTTTTTGTGAAATAGACAAAAGTTTTCTGTGACATGTAAAGTGAACTGCTTTTATAAGCATGAAAATAGATTTTATAGTAACATAAACATCATAAAATAAGTAGAATACAAAAACATTTTATGAGAAAGGTCAGTGCCAGTTAGAAATCATGAAGAAAGTTAACTTATCCAAGTAGATCTTCTACTTTACTAATTTAAAGGATACAGCTAAGTTTTTAATTTTGGTTATGTAGTCTTCTCAGAGGAGAATGGGTATTTTGCTTTTGAGAGCAGGCAAAGATTTCATAGTATATTCTGAAGACATGATACAAGCTTTTTTATTCAAAAATAAGGTACTTCTTTAATAGTGTACACATTTGTTTGAAAGTATCTGCAATTTTAAGAGTGATTATGTTTGAGACATATAGTGGGTATGTACAAAACAATCAAGAAGGATCCCTCCATAAATACCCACCCTTTTTCTTTACCACTTCTATGGCAATTCCTCACAAGATTCTTGTTTTTCTAAAGAATAGTACTCTTTATTTATTTATTTACTCTTTATTTATTTATTTATTCTCAACATTTAGCACAGTGCCCATGAGGTAATAAATTCTCAACAAATGTTTGTTGGATAATGAATGAAATTTGGGCAAACTGTTTTAATTCAGTTTGGCAAGTTTTTAGGTAGAATTTTTAGAGATGAATGAGATTTGATTTTGAGTCTTGGAAAAAATGAAACTTAATTAAAACAATGTCAGTTTTTAAGTTGTATCTGAAAATGCTAATTACATAATTAGTTCATGTTCAATTCAAAGAACAGCCTGTTTTACTAAACAATGGTTACTTGTTTGGAAAGAGGAAACTATACCATTTCTTTTGGAGTGAAAGTCCTCACTGAACTGTTACAACTTTTCTGTGCTATGAACAGTGTGTGTGTGTGTGTGTGTGTGTCTGTGTGTCTACTCAGTTGTGTCCGACTCTTTATGACCCCATGGACTATAGCCTGACAGGCTCCTCGGTCCATGGGATTCTCCAGGCAAGAGTGCTGGAGTGGATAGCCATGCCCTTCTTCAAGGGATCTTCCTGACCCAAGAATTGAACCTTTGTCTCCTGCACCTCGTGTGTTGACAGGCAGATTCTTTACTGCTAAGCCACCTTGGAAGCCCGTATATACACATATGTCCTCATATTTCCAAACACTTCATTTCCAGAAAGAGATTTTCTGGGAAGAAGAGTTTCCCATATTAATGTGTTTGATGCACATTTGGTCTGCAAGGTCACTTTTCTTTGCTTTTTCAACCAATAGTTAAGTAGGGAAAGACCCTAGAAAATGTTTATTACTGTCCTTAGTTCCCCATCAATGAAGTGACACTCATCAGTTCTGTCTGAGCTTCTGATAAATTCTGTGATAGAAAACTAGCTTGCATGGACATGACATTTTTGTTTGTTTTAAATGATGACGACTCTGCAGTTTGATGATAAGAGGTATCAGTTGGGAAAAATAAATGATTATATAAAAAATTCTTGTTTAAAAATTGAACTATTGCAATTGGCCTCCTGTTATGACTTTTCTTGTTTAAGTTGCTAAATTATTTAACTTTAAACTTGTAAAAATCTTCATGAAAGAATCCTGGTTTATTATGATCTTACATTTGCACTGGGTTGACCAAAATGTGTGTTTGTAAAAAATGAGCTTTTTATCCAGTCCAATGTAAGAGAATTCCTGAAAAACCATCTTCTTTGGCTTCATTGACTATGCTAAAGCCTTTGACTGTGTGGATCACAACAAACTGGAAAATTCTAAACAGATAGAAACACCAGACCCCCTTACCTGTCTCCAGAGAAAGCTGTATGCAGGTCAAGAAGCAACAGTTGGAATCTTTCTTGGGACAACTGACTGGTTCTAAATTGGAAAAGGAGTATGTCAAGGCTGTATGTTGTTTCCTATTTACTTAACTTACATGCAAAGTACATCATGTGAAATGCCAGACTGGATGAATCACCAGCTGGAATCAAAATTTCTGGGAGAAATATCAACAACCTCACATATGCAGATGATATTACTCTAATGGAAGAAAGTGAAGAGGAACTAAAGAGCCTGTGATAAAGGTGAAGAGGAGTGAAAAAGTTGGATTAAAACTTAGCATTTAAAAAACTAAGATCATGGCATCTGATTCCATCACCTGATGGCAAATAGAAGGGTGAAAAGTGGAAGCAGTAACATACTTCATTTTCTTGGGCTCCAAAATCACTGCAGATGGTGACTGCAGCCATGAAATTAAAAGACGCTTGCTCTTGGAAGAAAAGCTATGACAAACCTAGACAGCATATTTAAAAGCAGAGACATCACTTTGCTGACAAAGGTCCATCTAATCAAAAGTATGGTTTTTCCAGTAGCCATGTACAGTTGTGAGAGTTGGACTAAAGAAGGCTGAGCACCAAAAAATTCATGCTTTTGAACTGTGGTGTTGGAGAAGACTCTTGAGAGTCCCTTGGACTGTAAGGAGATCCAACCAGTCAATCTTAAAAGAAATCAACCCTGAATATTCATGATGCTGAAGCTCAAATACTTTGGCCACCTGTTGTGAAGAGCTAACTTATTGGAAAAGACCCTGAGACTGGGAAAGATTGAAGGCGAAAGAATAACAGGGGATTGCAAAGAGTCAGAGACAACTTAGCAACTGAACAACAATGTTAAGTACATTACATGTCTCTCTCGGTCAAGAATACATTTTAGTACAAGTTAAAAATAGGTAAATATAGTCAAGGAGAACAAAAAAAGATGAATAAGGATAAATGTTCCATTAACTGTTGTTGTTCAGTCACTAAGTTGTTTCCAACTCTTTGTGAACCATGGACTATAACATGCCAGACCCTCCACAATCTCCTGGAGTTTGCTCAAATTCATTTTCATTGAGTCGGTGATAATATCTAATCATCTCAACCTCTCTTCCTCAACTGTTATTGTATTTTAAAAAATTGGGCCATAATTCAGATTATCTTGTTTGCCTCTGATGTTTTGATATTTTTGTTTGTAGTTACCTTCTTTAAAGTCTACAAGAATACTAAGATAATCTAGAGTAAAGTTAATTTGAAGTTAACAAGTTATATGTATTTATACCTGAAATTTTTTCTAGGAATAATCTGTTAAAATACTTATACAGATAGTCTTAAAGTTTTAGTAGATTAACAGGAAAGAACAGACTTTATTATGTTAAATTAAAAACAGAACTTTCTGTAAATTAGTTTTCAGATGATTTTTACTTATTTTAATAATGCACATGTTGTCCTTGATAATATATTTTAAAAATATGTCTTATATAAACAAAGTTCAAAATAGATTTTTGTATCATAATGAAATATATATATATATATATGTGTGTGTGTGTATATATATATATATATACATATACACACATCCTGGAATGTGAAGTCAAGTGGGCCTTAGAAAGCATCACTATGAATAAAGCTAGTGGAGGTGATGGAATTCCAGTTGAGCTATTTCAAATCCTGAAAGATGATGCTGTGAAAGTGCTGCACTTGATATGCCAGCAAATCTGGAAAACTCAGCAGTGGCCGCAGGACTGGAAAAGGTCAGTTTTAATTCCAATCCTAAAGAAGGCAATGCCAAAGAATGCTCAAACTACCGCACAATTGCACTCATCTCACACGCTAGTAAAGTAATGCTCAAAATTCTCCAAGCCAGGCTTCAGCAATATGTGAACCGTGAACTTCCAGATGTTCAAGCTGGTTTTAGAAAAGGCAGAGGAACCAGAGATCAAATTGCCAATATCCGCTGGATAATCGAAAAAGCAAGAGAGTTCCAGGAAAACATCTATTTCTCCTTTTGTTGACTATGCCAAAGCCTTTGACTGTGTGGATCGCAATAAACTGTGGAAAATTCTGAAAGAGATGGGAATACCAGACAATCTGACCTGTCTCTTGAGAAACCTGTATGCAGGTCAGGAAGCAATAATTAGAACTGGACATGGAACAACAGACTGGTTCCAAGTAGGAAAAGGAGTACGTCAAGGCTGTATATTGTCACCCTGCTTATTTAACTTATATGCAGAGTACATCATGAGAAACGTTGGGCTGGAGGAAACACAAGCTGGAATCAAGATTGCTGGGAGAAATATCAATAACCTCAGATATGCAGATGACACCATCCTTATGGCAGAAAGTGAAGAACTAAAGAGCCTCTTGATGAAAGTGAAAGAGGAGAGTGAAAAAGTTGGCTTGAAGCTCAACGTTCAGAAAACTAAGATCATGGCATCTGGTCCCATCACTTCATGGGAAATAGATGGAGAAACAGTGGAAACAGTGTCAGACTTTATTTTGGGGGGCTCCAAAAATCACTGCTGATGGTGATTGCAGCCATGAAATTAAAAGACGCTTACTCCTTGGAAGGAGGGTTATGGCCAACACAGATAGCATATTTAAAAGCAGAGACATTACTTTGCCAGCAAAAGTCCATCTAGTTAAGGCTATGGTTTTTCTAGTGGTCATGTACGGATGTGAGAGTTGGACGGTGAAGAAACCTGAGCGCCGCAGAATTGATGTTTTTGAACTGTGGTGTTAGAGAAGACTCTTGAGAGTCCCATGGACTGCAAGAAGATCCAGTCAATCCATCCTAAAGGAGATCAGTCCTGGGTGTTCCCTGGAAGGACTGACGTTGAAGCTGAAACTCCAATATTTTGGCCACCTCATGCGAAGAGTTGACTCACTGGAAAAGACCTTAATGCTGGGTAGGATTGGGGGCAGGAGGAGAAGGGGATGACAGAGGATGAGATGGTTGGATGGCATCACTGACTCGATGGACATGGGTTTGGGTAGACTCCGGGAGTTGGTGATGGACAGAGAGGCCTGGCGTGCTGCAATTCATGGCATCTCAAAGAGTCGGACACGACTGAGCAACTGAACTGAACTGAAACATTTATATACCAAAATGTTTGGTAATCAAATTAGACTAGAAAGTTTAAATCCAAGTAACAATTTATTTTCTGAAAAATTCTGATGAATTTTTAAATCATACTTGACACACAATTCCTTAGTTTTTATATATTTTATTACCAAGCAACATCATGTAACAAGAAATATTGCTCAGGTAATCATATCCCCTTGAATGCTATAAACAGTATAGTTATTTCTACTTCAATGAACTTTGTGATTATTAATTTCTAAGTCTATCAGATAAGTCAAATACATAATACAAATTCACATACAATTGTTCCCATAGTATAAGATCTTAAGAACTGTTCCATGTATATATTAATATGTATGGTTTTTTTAAGACAATTAAGCTTGGCATTTTGGAGTTTGTTATCTTTCAAAAATAGAAAGTCAAAAAATATCTGAAATAACAGGCAAATTTGGCCTTGGAGTAAAGAATGAAGCAGGGCAAAGGCTAATATAGTTCTTCCAAGAGAACGCACTGGTCACAGCAAACATCCTCTTCCAACAACACAAGAGAAGACTCTACACATGGACATCACCAGATGGTCGACACTGAAGCCATATTAATTATATTCTTTGCAGCCAAAGATGGAGAAGCTCTGCACAGTCAGTAAAACAAGATGGGAGTGCGGACTGTGGCTCAGATCATGAACTCCTTATTGCCAAATTCAGACTTAAATTGAACAAAATGGGGAAAACCACTAGACCATTCCGGTATGACCTAAATTAAATCCCTTATGATTATACAGTGGAAGTGAGAAATAGATTTAAGGGACTAGATCTGATAGAAAGAGTGCCTGATGAACTATGGATATAGGTTCCTGACATTATACAGGAGACAGGGATAAAGACCATCCCCGAGAAAAAGAAATGCAAAAAAGCAAAATGGCTGTCTGAGGAGGCCTTACAAATAGCTGTAAAAAGAAGAGAAGAGAAAGGCAAAGGAGAAAAGGAAAGATATACCCATTTGAATACAAAGATTGAAAGAAAGCAAGGAGAGGTAAGAAAGCTGTCCTCAATGATCAATGCAAAGAAATAAAGGAAAACAATAGAATGGGAAAGACTAGAGATCTCTTCAAGAAAAGTAGAGATACCAAGGGAACATTTCATGCAAAAATAGGCACAATAAAGGACAGAAATGGTATGGACCTAACAGAAGCAGAAGATATTAAGAAGAGGTGACAAGAATACACAGAAGAACTGTACAAAAAAGATTTTCATGACCCAGATAATCATGATGGTGTGATCCCTCACCTAGAGCCAGACATCCTGGAATGCGAAGTCAAGTGAGCCTTAGGAAGAATCACTATGAACAAAGCTAGTGGGGGTGGTGGAATTCCAGTTGAGCTATTTCAAATCCTGAAAGATGATGCTGTGAAAGTGCTGCACTCAATATGCCAGCAAATTTGGAAAACTCAGCAGTGGCCACAGGACTGGAAAAGGTCAGTTTTCATTCCAATCCCAAAGAATGCTCAAATTACCACATGATTGCACTCATCTCACACGCTAGCAAAGTAATGCTCAAAATTCTCCAAGCCAGGCTTCAGCAATACATGAACCATGAACTTCTTGATGTTCAAGCTGGTTTTAGAAAACGCAGAGGAACCACAGATCAAATTGCCAACATCCGGTGGATATCAAAAAATCAAGAGAGTTCCAGAAAAAAACATCTATTTCTGCTTTACTAAGCCAAAGCCTTTTACTGTGTGGATCACAATAAACTGTGGAAAATTCTGAAGGAGACAGGAATACCAGATCACTTGACCTGCCTTGTGAGAAATCTGTATGCAGATCAGGAAGCAATAGTTAGAACTGGACATGGAACAACAGACTGGTTCCAAATACGAAAAGGAATACATCAAGGTTGTATATTGTCACCCGGCTTATTTAACTTATATGCAGAGTACATCTTGAGAAATGCTGGGCTGGATGAAGCACAAGCTGTAATCAAGATTGCTGGGAGAAATATCAATAACCTCAGATATGCAGATGACACCATCCTTATGGCAGAAAGTGAAGAAGAACTAAAGAGCCTCTTGATGAAAGTGAAAGAGGAGAGTGAAAAAGTTGGCTTGAAGCTCAACGTTCAGAAAACTAAGATCATGGCATCTGGTCCCATCACTTCATGGCAAATAGATGAACAAACAGTGGAAACAGTGGCTGACTTTATTTTTCTGGGCTCCACGATCACTGCAGATGCTGATTGCAGCCATGAAATTAAAAGACGCTTACTCCTTGGAAGGAAAGTTATGACCAACCTAGATAGCATATTTAAAAGCAGAGACATTACTTTGCTGACAAAGGTCCGTCTAGTCCAGGCTATGGTTTTTCCACTATTCATGCATGGATGTGAGAGTTGGAGTATAAAGAAAGCTGAGCGCTGAAGAATTGATGCTTTTGAACTGTGGTGTTAGAGAAGACTCTTGAGAGTCCCTTGGACTTCAATGAGGTCCACCCAGTCCATCCTAAAGGAGTCAGTCCTGGGTGTTCATTGGAAGGACTGATGTTGAAGTTGAAACTCCAATACTTTGGCCACCTGATGCGAAGAGTTGACTCATTGGAAAAGACCCTGATCCTGGGAAAGATTGAGGGCAGGAGGAGAACGGGACGACAGAGGTTGAGATGGCTGGATAGCATCACCGACTCAATGCATATGGGTTTGGGTGGACTCAGGGAGTTGGTGATGGACAGGGAGGCCTGCTGTGCTGTGGTTCATGGGGTTGCAAAGAGTTGGACACGACTGAGTGACTGAACTGAATTGAGTGCCAATAATTTCCATTTCTAAGCACTTATGTATTATTATCATTTCCATCCCAATAGGCTGTATGCATGTGTACATTCTCAGTTGCTTCAGTCATGTCTGACTCTTTGTGATCCTATAGACTGTAGCCCATCAGGCTCCTCTTTCCATGGGATTATCTAGGGAAGAATACTGAAGTGGGTTGCCGTGTCCTCCTCCAGGGGATCGAACCTGCATTTCCTGCTTTGCAGGCAGATTCTTTTACTGCTGAGCCACCAGTGAAGCCCCCAATAGCGTATAATCACCTCTTTTTATGACTCTAAGCTCATTAGGAAAAAAAAGGGGAAAAAAATCCTAAATATCACATAAAGATGGTAAAGTTCTCAAAAAGAAGCTTCTCTTCTTTGGATAAAGTTCCAAACTAACTAAAATTCACTCTCTCTTTTCCTTACTGTCTTATTTCATTCATCTAGACAGTTTTTCACTCAGATATCTGGGTGGTCTGAATTCCTTCTACACCATTTGCAACAAAGGCCATTTTCACTGGAATGGGTGTGGCCATTTCAGTACATCCAAATTTGACTTATTTAATACCATTTCTTATGTGTTCTGCTTTTCCAAAATTTCAAGAATAACCAGATTCACAAAAATATCCCTACACTCAATAAATTTAGAATGCAAGAAAGGAATGCAACACATAAATGTATTATCTAAGCTCCAATTCTATCCTGTCAATGAAAAATAATGTACCCAGGGCCAATAACTATTACATGCCCTTCTTGTTTTAGTCAATCATAGACCACAACTAAGGCTCAACGTTATTTGGAATAAAGAAGATACACAGAGCACATATAATACAACAATAGCAACAGCAACAACAATCCAAAGAAACAAACTCTAAAATCTTCTTGGTTTCTGCTTCTTTGGGATAATTCATGCCAGTTTCGGCATGCCAGTTCATCCCAGTTTTCCAAAAGCCATAATTTGTGGACTTAAACTACACTGGTTGAAGTCTCCCTGCAAAAAGTTCATAATCTTTTTATAGAAACTTCTGTTTTCTCAGCTTTGAAGGGATATCCATAGAAATATTTGAAATCTAGAGACTCAGAGGAAATTCCAATGAGAAGTAGCATTACATCCTCCCAAAATCTGCTTATCAGAGTTTTAATTACCTAGGTCCTGATTAATTTTCAATATGACCATCTTTTTCCATCATCTTTTTTTCCCCTTCAGTTGCAGAATCTCATGTTCCAACAGAGAAAAATAATATTCCTTATGTTGTTCAGTTGCTAAGTTGTGTCCAACTCTTTGCAACCTCATGGCCTGTAGCACGCCAGGATCCTCTGTCCTCCCTTATCTCCTGGTGTTTGCTCAAATTCATGTCCATTGAGTCGGTGATACTATCTAACCATCTCATCCTCTGCTGCCCTTGTCCTCAATCTTTCCCAGCATCAGGGTCTCTTCCAATGAGTTGGCTCTTTGTATCAGGTAGCCAAAGTATTGGAGTTTCAGTATAAGTCCTTCCAGTGAATATACAAAGTTGATTTCCTTTGGGATTGACTGGTTTGACCTCCTTGCTATCCAAGGGACTCTCAAGAGTCTTCTCCAGCACCATAGTTCGAAGTATCAATTCTTTGGCTCTCAGCCTTGTTTATGGTCCAACTGTCACATCTATACATGACTACTGGAAAAACCATAGTTTTGACTACATGGACCTTTGTTGACAAAGTAATGTTTCTGCTTTTTAAAATGCTGTCTAGATTTGTACTATATCTGAGCTTGAACTGGTTCATTGGTGAACTAGTTCTTGTTGGGGTAAACCTACCTTAGATGGAATTAGTTCGTTTGTTTTATAAGGTAATTTTATTAACCTGAGTTGGGAACCAGTTCAGTTGGAACCAATTTACTGGGGAACTAGTTCTTGTGGGGTCAGCCTACCCTAGTTGAAATTAGTTCTTCTGTTTGTAGGGTAAGTTTGGGGAATTAGGAACCAATTTATTGGTGTATTGATGCTGTAATTTTTTTGTGGAATTTTTTATATTGGAATTTGCATGCATCTTTTGTGTTGTGTTGTCATACTTTTAAAAATGGGAAGTATTCCATCTATAAATGGCAATTACTCCATCTATCCCGAAGAAGAGCCCTTTGGGCGGTTTATATTGGATAAATGGTAAAGTATAACTGTGAGCCTATGACTATGCTATTGTAATAATGTCTGGACCCAATATATATTAGGATCAGAAGAGCAATGACCTCTGAATGGCTCACTCAACTATTACGTGATCTCACAGTTAGAAGTGTTTTGTAAAAGAGCAGGGAAAAGAGATGAGATACCATATGTAGAAGCATTTATGCTATTGCATCAGGAGAAAAAAGTGTCAAGACTACCACCTTATGGTGCAGAAGTCTGAGAGAAAACCCAATGGGATACCTAGACAAAAGAGCTTAAGTTAAATTCAGGAGATAAAACAAAACCAACTGAGGATCCATCAGAGTTTCTAGAAAGGGTTTATCAAGTTTATGGGTGCTATACAGATACAGACCCTAAGGCTCCTGAGAATGTAAAGATGATAAATATGACCTTCATCAGGCAAGGTGCTCCAGAGATTAAAAAATTATAGAAATTAGATGGTGTATCTGAAATGAATCCTTCTCAATTAGTAGACATTGTTTTTAGATTATTCCACAACAGGGAACAATGACAGAAGCAAGGAGATGCAAAACAGAATGCAGCTTTTCTGGTAGCAGCACTGAAAGTGAGTAACTTAAAGGAGGTTCAGGGGTGAAGAATCTGCCAGCCAATGTAGAAGATGCGGGTTCAGTCCCTGGGTCGAGAAGATCTCCTGGAGAAGGAAATGGCAACCCACTTCAGTATTCTTGCCTGGAAAATCCCATGGACAGAGGAACCTGGCTATGGAGTACATGGACTATAGGAGATCCTAAGGGGTATAGGAGTTCATCGGATCGCAAAGAGTTGGACATGACTGAGACTGAACACAGCAGATTTGTCATAGCTTTTCTTCCAAGGAGCAAGTGTCTTAATTTCATGGTTGCAGTCACATGAAGTGATGGGACCAGATGCCATGTTGGCATAAGTCCTTTTGGAGGAGGTTGCCTTAACTGCCATTACCCCTACCATAGTTTGGCCTCAGGCCAAACATCCATACATGACTACTGGAAAAACCATAGCTTTGACTATACAGACTTTTGTCACAAAGTGATGTCTCTGCTTTTTAATTTACTGTCTAGGTTTGTCATAGCTTTTCTTCCAAGAAGCAAGCATCTTTTAATTTAATGGTTGCAGTCACTGCCTGCAGTGACTTTGCTGTTGTTTTTCAGTTGCCCCATCATGTCTGACTCTTTACAACCTTATGGACTGCAGCAGGTCAGGGCTCCCTGTCCTTCACCATCTCCTAAAGTTTTCCCAATTTCATGTCCATTGCATCAGTGATGCCATTCAGCCATCCCATCCTCTGACACCCTCTTTTCCTCCTGCCCTCAATCTTTCCCAGCATCAGGGACTTTTCCAATGAGTCGGCTGTTCATATCATGTGACCAAAATACTGGAGCTTCAGCATCAGTCCTTTCAATGAGTATTCAGTGTTGATTTCCCTTGAGATTGACTGGTCTGATCTCCTCACTGTCCAAGGGTGATTGGTTTGTAGTGATTTTTGGAACCTAGGAAAATAAAAAAATGTCACTGCTTTCACTTTTTCTGCTTCTGTTTATCATTAAGCGATGGGACCAGATGCATGATCTTAGTTTTTTCGAATGTTGAGTTTTAAGCCAGCTTTTTCACTCTGCTCTTTCACCCTCATCAAGAGACTGTTTAGTTCTTCTTCACTTTCAGCCATTAGAGTGGTATCATCTGCATGTCTGAGGCTGTTGATATTTCTCCCAGAAATCTTGATTCCAGCTTGTGAGACATCCAGCCCAGCCTTTCATATGATGTATGTTGCATAGAAGTTAAATAAGCAGAGTGACAATATATATCCCTGTTGTATTCCTCTTCCAGTTTTGAACCAGTCAGTTGTTCAAGGTCCAGTTTATACTGTTGCTTTTTGACTAACATACAGCTTTCTCAGGAGACAGGTGGTAAGGTGGTCTGGTACTCTCATCTGTTTAAGAATCTTCCACAGTTTGCTGTGATCCACACAGTCAAAGGCCTCATTGTATTGTATGACTATTCCTTTAGTTCTATGTAAATACTGAAGGAAATTTTTTAAAAAAGCAAGAAACCTTCTAAAGCAAACAGATCTTGGAGCATCCATTCTGATGTTTCTTATCAATTCACATCACTTATAGAGACGCTGGTTGAAATGTCATGACCTAGACTTGGGCTCAAGATTAGTCAGTGTGGACAGCAGCTGTTGTTGAGAATACATCAGTAAACTAAAGATAGGTGTATTTTAAGATGATCATTCATTTCCTTAGCAAGGTCTTTACTTTTCTACAAAGGGCTGCAAAGTCTTGAGAAATGGAGTACTCCATTTTTCCTCCATCAGTAGTCTTTTACCACAAATACTAACTGCAATCACACCTAATACTAGTTTTAACCCAGAGCTACTAAGCATTTTGGGCCTTAAATATACCTATGTAGTACTGGTATACAGATAGTAGTCTATGGATATGACATTAGTGAGTCTATTTAGATATATATGAGAAAAAAAGGTGAGATTTTGATGGAATTTAAGCTAAGAATTACTCCTGTGTGCTGGATGGTGTGTCTTGTCTCATGTATAAATGATTATCCATTTATATTCTTTATCACTGGGGCTGCAGGATGGAAAACTAATTTAACACTACATGGTTCCAAGCTCTTATGTTTTTCTAAGAAAAGGAGAGGAGATAATAGCTCTCCAGCAACTCAGCCTCGGACTTGATTTTCTCCCTTTTGCTTTTCCAGCACCATTTATATCATTTGGTCTTTCCATACTACCAAAAGCTTTGTAACAAATTTTATTACTTAAATCATCACTGTCTACTGGGTTTGCTATTATTATTTTCTCCTGACTGAACATTGATCAATAGAGTTCTTGGTATAAGAAATGAAACAAAGAAACATATCCACCCAAAGACAGGCATCTAGGAATTGTGATTTGATCTAATTGAATTTAAATGTCGTGATGATCTCACTGCTAGTGGAAAATTGGAGGATGGTTGTCAAAATCATGCAGTGGAAAAACAGCTATTCAAATAACTTTCTATGGTTGTCTTGTATTAAGTTCCTAATGAAGAGTAAATTTGGGGAAACCGAGAGTCTGCTGCACTTGATTTTAATTGAGTAAAAGATGACTGAATGGAGGGTTAGGCAATTGCCTTCAACTCAACCTGGGAGACTATGGAAATAAAATGTCAAGCTGACTATTTTAATCAGCTCAAGTCATTGTCAGA
Organism: Okapia johnstoni; assembly: GCA_024291935.2. NCBI lineage: Eukaryota > Metazoa > Chordata > Mammalia > Artiodactyla > Giraffidae > Okapia > Okapia johnstoni. The sequence goes on from CM044308.1 coordinate 140,766,379, forward strand.
CAACCAGAGAACTTCTAGAATTGCACTGAAATTATTTTTCCTCTAATTGCTGCAAGGCTGCTGCAGATAGAAATAAGGCTCCAAACTTGATTCTGTGGATAAACAATAGCAATGTAACTTGAATTCACAGCATTGCAAGATTTTATTTGAAGGTGTAAACCTAGGAAGATGTAGCTTGTACACTGTATAATGGCACTAGCTCTGCAATCAAAAAAATGCCCAATTTTTATTTTGGTAGGAACTTGAAGAATATGTATGGAATTTTTTCTAAGGCTATTAGAACAAAGAGAGTAATACATGGAATTCGAGTCAAATTTATCAATATTATCATACCATCCAGAGATTCTTGGATTAATATGTTATTGTGAGTAGCAGCTCTAGTATATTGCTCAATTGACTGATTGAAACTGTAACCCATTTTCAGTGAGGTTTAGCTCCCTGAATGTTGCTTCTATATAGCACTTTAGATTAACAAAAGAATCTCCAGAAGCTTATGGTCATAGGAACATTACAGTGAATTTATCACGTGTGACATTCACTGTGATCGACAGCAGGTCCAAAGGGCATTCCATTCAGCAGTGCATTAAAAAATCTTGAAAATGTTTTTACTGCTTGAAATTTGAGGGTGAAAATGCAAGGTCAAGTAAAAAAAAAAAATGAGTTACCTGATTTCAACAGAAATGGTAAAAATGGCAAAGCCTAAGAAACTGTGGTATTTAACTGAGAAGAGTCATGGTAGGAATGGTTACTCCAAAGGACAGAATGGATTGGATGGCTACCACAATTTCAGAATGACATTTCCATTAGTACTGGCTAACTGCTCAGTTTCTAGAACTGAAATAGATGAACAGCCTTCTGAAATACTATGTGTGTGTGTACTTAGTGGCTAAGTCATGTCCAACTATTTATGACTCCATGGACTGTGGCCCACCACATTCCTCTGCCCATGAGATTTCCAGGCAAGAATACTGGAGGGAGTTGCCATTTCCTCTTCCAGGGGATCTTCCCACCCAGGGATCAAACTCAAATTTCCTGCATCTCCTGCATTGGCAGGTGGATTCTTTAACATGAGCCAACTGGGAAGCCCCTCTAAAATGCTGATCTATATTTTGCACAATAAACACAACTAACTCCAGGCCTTACTTCTATCATCGCAACTGAGACAGTCCAGTTTCAAGAACCTAGCAATTTTGTAGACATTTGCAAGAATGAAGACCCAGAATCTCTTGAATGAAGGTGAGCCTAACACTTTGAAAATGGATGTGAAATATCACTACAAGTATGTACCAAAGACCTACAATTTCTTTTTTCCCACGTTCTTCAATTTGAGCTTGAATTTTGCGATATGAACCTCATGATCTGAGTCAGAGTCAGCTCCAGGTCTTGTTTTTACTGACTGCTTAGAGCTTCTCCATCTTTGGCTGCAAAGAATAATGTCAATCTGCAAAGAATATAATCAATCCAGGTGAAACTAATCACCTTAAAAATGGATGTGATGTATCACTAAAAGTATGTGCTGTTAACTTTTCGGTGTTTTTCCCAAAGGATCTAATGACCATATTTCAGAATTATTTTTGTAGTGGAAAAATGGAAATATACCTTAATTGGAGCACTAGAAACTTTGAATTGGTTTTAATCACTGGAGATGTGAAGGATCATTATGATCCACTGCTCAGAGAGGGGAACAACTGATGAAAGTGAAAGTGAAAGTCCCTCAGTCATGTCCGATTCTTTGCGACCTCGTGGACTGTAGCCCACCAGGCTCCTTTTTCCGTGAAATTCTCCAGGCAAGAATACTGGAGTGGGTTGCCATTTCCTTCTCCAACAATTAATGAAGGATAATAAATGTTGATTGGAACTAAGTCTATATAATAGTGGATTCAGGTCCATTTTTTGATTGGGTCATTTATTTTTCTGGAATTCAGCTGCAGGAGTTGCTTGTATATTTTTGAGATTAATTGTTTGTCTGTTGCTGCGTTTGCTATTATTTTCTCCCATTCTGAAGGCTGTCTTTTCACCTTGCTTATAGTTTCCTTTGTTGTGCAAAAGCTTTTAATTTTAATTAGGTCCCATTTGTTTATTTTTGCTTTTATGTCCAATATTCTGGGAGGTGGGTCATGGAGGATCCTGCTGTGATTTATGTCAGAGAGTGTTTTGTCTACGTTTTCCTCTAGGAGTTTTATAGTTTCTGGTCTTACATTTAGATCTTGAATACATTTTGAGTTTGTTTTTGTGTATGGTGTTAGAAAGTGTTCTAGTTTCATTCTTTTACAAGTGGTTGACCAGTTTTCCCAGCACCACTTGTTAAAGAGATTGTCTTTTCTCCATTGTATATTCTTGCCTCCTTTGTCGAAGATAAGGTGTCCATAGGTGCATGGATTTATCTCTGGGCTTTCTATTTTGTTCCGTTGATCTATATTTCTATCTTTGTGCCAGTACCATACTGTCTTGATGACTGTGGCTTTGTAGAGCCGGAAGTCAGGCAGGTTGATTCCTCCAGTTCCATTCTTCTTTCTCGAGATTGCTTTGGCTATTTGAGGTTTTTTATATTTCCATACAAATTGTGAAATTGTTTGTTCTGGTTCTGTGAAAAATACCGTTGGTAGCTTGATAGGGATTGCATTGAATCTATAGATTGCTTTGGGTAGTATACTCATTTTCACTATATTAATTCTTCCAATCCATGAACACGGTATATTTCTCCATCTGTTTGTGTCCTCTTTGATTTCTTTCATCAGTGTTTTATAGTTTTCTATATATAAGTCTTTTGTTTCTTTAGGTAGATACATTCCTAAGTATTTTATTCTTTTTGTTGCAATGGTGAATGGTATTGTTTCCTTAATTTCTCTTTCTGTTTTCTCATTATTGGTGTATAGGAATGCAAGGGATTTCTGTGTGTTAACTTTATATCTTGCAAGTTTACTATATTCATTGATTAGCTCTTGTAATTTTCTGGCAGAATCTTTAGGGTTTTCTATGTAGAGGATCATGTCATCTGCAAACAGTGAGAGTTTTACTTCTTTTCCTATCTGTATTCCTTTTATTTCTTTTTCAGCTCTGATTGCTGTGGCCAAAACTTCCAAAACTATGTAGAATAGTAGTGGTGAAAGTGGGCACCCTTGCCTTGTTCCTGACTTTAGGGGAAATGCTTTCAATTTTTCACCATTGAGGATAATGTTTGCTGTGGGTTTGTCATATATAGCTTTTATTATGCTGAGGTATGTTCCTTCTATTCCTGCTTTCTGGAGGGTTTTTATCATAAATGGATGTTGAATTTCGTCAAAGGCTTTCTCTGCATCTATTGAGATAATCATATGGTTTTTATCTTTCAATTTGTTAATGTGGTGTATTACATTGATTGATTTGCGGATATTAAAGAAACCTTGCATTCCTGGGATAAAGCCCACTTGGTCATGATGTATGATCTTTTTAATATGTTGTTGGATTCTGTTTGCTAGAATTTTATTAAGGATTTTTGCATCTATGCTCATCGGTGATATTGGCCTATAGTTTTCTTTTTTTGTGGCATCTTTTTCTGGTTTTGGAATTAGGGTGATGGTGGCCTCATAGAATGAGTTTGGAAGTTTACCTTCTTCTGCAATTTTCTGGAAGAGTTTGAGTAGGATAGGTGATAGCTCTTCTCTAAATTTTTGGTAGAATTCCGCTGTGAAGCCGTCTGGTCCTGGACTTTTGTTTGCTGCAAGATTTCTGATTACAGTTTCTATTTCTGTGCTTGTGATGGGTGATGGGTCTGTTAAGATCTTCTATTTCTTCCTGGTTCAGTTTTGGAAAATTATGCTTTTCTAAGAATTTATCCATTTCTTCCAAGTTGTCCATTTTATTGGCATATAGCTGTTGGTAGTAGTCTCTTATGATCCTTTGTATTTCTGTGTAGTCTGTTGTGATCTCTCCATTTTTCATTTCTAATTTTGTTGATCTGATTCTTCTCCCTTTGTTTCTTGATGAGTCTGGCTAATGGTTTGTCAATTTTTTTTATCTTCTTGAAAAAACAGCTTTTAGTTTTGCTGATTTTTGCTATGGTCTCTTTTGTTTCTTTTGCATTTATTTCTGCCCTAATTTTTAAGATTTCTTTCCTTCTACTAACCCTGGGGTTCTTCATTTCTTCCTTCTCTAGTTGCTTTAGGTGTAGAGTTAGGTTATTTATTTGATTTTTTTTCTTGTTTCTTGAGGTACGCCTGTATTGCTATGAACCTTCCCGTTAGCATTGCTTTTACAGTGTCCCATACGTTTGGGGTTGTTGTGTTTTCATTTTCATTCGTTTCTATGCATATTTTGATTTCTTTTTTGATTTCTTCTGTGATTTGTTGGTTATTCAGAAGCGTGTTGCCTAGCCTCCATATGTTGGAATTTTTAATAGTTTTTTTCCTGTAATTGAGGTCTAATCTTACTGCATTGTGGTCAGAGAAGATGATTGGGATGATTTCATTTTTTTTGAATTTACCAAGGCTAGATTTATGGCCCAGGATGTGATCTGTCTGGAGAAAGTTCCATGTGCATTTGAGAAAAAGGTGAAATTGATTGTTTTGGGGTGGAATATCCTGTAAACATCAATTAAACCTAACTGGTCTATTGTATCATTTAAAGTTTGTGTTTCCTTGTTAATTTTCTGTTTAGTTGATCTATCCATAGGTGTGAGTGGGGTATTAAAGTCTTCCACTATTATTGTGTTATTGTTAATTTCCCCTTTCATACTTGTTAGTATTTGCCTTACATATTGTGGTGCTCCTATGTTGGGTGCATATATATTTATAATTGTTATAGCTTCTTCTTGGATTGATCCTTTGAGCATTATGTAGTGTCCTTATTTGTCTCTTTTCACAGCCTTTATTTTAAAGTCTATTTTATCTGAAATGAGTATTGCAACTCCTGCTTTCTTTTGGTCTCCGTTTGCATGAAATATCTTTTTCCAGCCCTTCACTTTCAGTCTGTATGTGTCCCTTGTTTTGAGGTGGGTCTCTTGTAGACAGCATATATAGGAGTCTTGTTTTTGTATCCACTCAGCCAATCTTTGTCTTTTGGTTGGGGCATTCAACCCATTTACATTTAAGGTAATTATTGATAAGTATGGTCCTGTTGCCATTTACTTTGTTGTTTTGAGTTCGTGTTTAAACACCTTTCTGTGTTTCCTGTTTAGAGAAGATCCTTTAGCATTTGTTGGAGAGCTGGTTTGGTAGTGCTGAATTCTCTCAGCTTTTGCTTGTCTGTAAAGCTTTTGAATTCTCCTTCATATCTGAATGAGATCCTTGCTGGGTACAGTAATCTGGGTTGTAGATTTTTCTCTTTCATTACTTTAAGTATGTCCTGCCATTCCCTTCTAGCCTGAAGAATTTCTATTGAAAGATCAGCTGTTATCCTTATGGGGATCCTCTTGTGTGTTATTTGTTGTTTTTCCCTTGCTGCTTTTAATATTTGTTCTTTGTGGTTGATCTTTGTTAATTTGATTAATATGTGTCTTGGGGTGTTTTGCCTTGGGTTTATCCTGTTTGGGACTCTCTGGGTTTCTTGGACTTCTGTGACTATTTCCTTCCCCATTTTAGGGAAATTTTCAACTATTATCTCCTCGAGTATTTTTTCATGGCCTTTCTTTTTATCTTCTTCTTCTGGGGCTCCTATGATTCGAATGTTGGGGCGTTTCATATTGTCCCAGAGGTCCCTGAGGTTTTCCTCATTTCTTTTGATTCTTTTTTCTTTTTTCCTCTCTGCTTCGTTTATTTCCACCATCCTATCTTCTACCTCACTTATCCTATCTTCTGCCTCCGTTATTCTACTGTTGGTTCCCTCCAGAGTGTCTTTTATCTCCTTTATTTCATTATTCATTATATATCGACTCTTCTTTATTTCTTCTAGGTTCTTGTTAAGCATTTCTTGCATCTTCTCAATCCTTGTCTCCAGGCTATTCATCTGTAACTCCATTTTGTTTTCAAGATTTTGGATCATTTTTATTATCATTATTCTAAATTCTTTTTCAGATAGATTCCCTATCTCCTCCTCTTTTGTTTGGTTTGGTGGGCATTTCTCATTTTCCTTTACTTGCTGAGTATTCCTCTGCCTTTTCATCTTGTTTAGATTGCTGTGTTAGGCGTGGCCTTTCTGTATTCTGGTAGTTTGAAGTTCCTCTTTATTGTGGAGGTTCCTCACTGTGGGTGGGGTTGGACGGGTGGCTTGTCAAGGTTTCCTGATTGGGGGAGCTTGTGTCGGTGTTCTGGCAGGTGGAGCTGGATTTCTTCTCTCTAGAGTGCAATGGAGTGTCCAGTATTGAGTTTTGAGATATCTATGGATTTGGTGTGCCTCTGGGCAAACTGTATATTGATGTTCAGGGCTATGTTCCTGTGTTGCTGGAGAAGTTGCGTGGTATGTCTTTCTCTGGAACTTATTGGCTCTCAGGTGGAGCTTGGTTTCAGTGTATATGTGGAGGCTTTTGGATGATCTCTTATTAATTAATGTTTCCTCTGGTTTTCAGTCTTATTCTTGCAGTAGCCTCAAGACTTCTCCATCCATACAGCACTGATAATAAAACTTTTAGGTTAATGATGAAAAGATTCTCCACAGTGAGGGATACGCAGAGAGGTTCACTGAGTTACATAGAGAGGTGAAGAGGGAGGGGGGAGTTGAGGTGACCAGGAGGAGAAGAGAGGGACTCAAACCTGGAGAGAGCAGTCTAACCAGTAATCACTTCCCTTTGTACTCTCCAGTCTGGAACCCTCAGAGAGGTTCACGGAGATACATAGAGAGGGGGGAGGAAGGTAATAGAGGTGAGCATGAGTAGAAAGGGAGGAATCAAGAGGTGAGAGAGAGATCTGGGCAGTATTCTGTTCCTGAAGTGTTCTCCAGTACCCAGAACACTCTCAGAGATTCACAGAATTGGGTTGAGAAGAGAAGGAGGAGGGGGGGGGAAATAGAGGTTCCCTGGGGGAGAAGAAAGAGTGTCAGCAGGGGGAGAGAGTAATCAAGCTAGTAATCACACTCCTGAGTAAAAATTGGTACTAAAGATTGGGTTCTTAAATGTACAAAATTGATATCATATATGTAAAACAAAGATTAAAAATCTAGAGTAGAAGTTAGACTCTTAAAAAAATACAATATAAAAGAAAAAAAAAACCAAAATCTCAAAAAGTATAATATATATATATATATATATATATATATATATATATATATATATACGCAGTTTGCTTTAAAAATAGGGTCTTTTTTTTTTTGCAAGGTAATAGTGGGTTATAAAAATGAAAATTAAAGATGTAATAGAGGACTTAAAGAAAAAATAAAAAAAAATTTTTAAATTAAAAAAAAAATGATAATAGTAAAAATATATCCAGGACTTTCTCTGGAGCTGTTGTGAGCAGTGTGGGGTCAGTTCAGTTTCAGATAGATCCTTGTTCCTGCTTATACTTTTCAAGATCTATAGGCCCCTTTCAATGTAGTTGGTGTTAACTACAGGGATTTTAATCTGTTGGCCTGTCACTTCCAAAGTGCTTCCCTCTGTTTATTTGGCTTCTGTTTGCAGGTCTCTTCAGTGTCTAATTTCCGCCCTGCCACAAAGGGGCAGAGGTGGTCTCTTTAAGTTCGCTTGTTCAGTCGTACTGTGGGGAGGGAGGAACACTGCAAACCAATATCACTGGCGTGTGTGTGGAGAGCTCGCAGTGTCTCGGCCGCACTGGGTTTGCCCCCACTCACTGCATGTATGCTTTCCCAGTCTGCCCTGCTCAGGCTTCAGGTTACTCTGCCAGCGAGTGGGCCCTGAGATGCATGCACTTCCCAGGTCTAAGCCGCTCGGGTTCAGGTTCCCACCTCCCAGGTCTAAGCCGCTCAGGTTCAGGTTCCCAGATACTCCACAAAGGCGCAGACTCGGTTGGGCCCGCGGTTTGTGCCAATCCCCGGTCAGAGCAGCTCAGGCAGACAGGAGTTTGGCGAGCGCACTCTCCCCTGTTGGGGCAGTGCGACTTATCACCTCCCTGGTCCCTGCCTCGGTTTCTGGGCGCGCCCAGCTCTGGTGTGCTTTGTGTCAGTTCTGGGGAGCTGGTCTCTGGCTGCGACCCTCCTGGCGGCTGTCAACCCTCCGGAATCTCAGGCAGTCTTTGCTTAGAAACTGGAAGCCTGTTCGCAGTTTGGTAGGGTGTGCCCTCTCTGGGGCCGAGTTCACCCCTTTCTGGCTCTGGCTGGCCCCGCCTGCCCACTGCGTCTGGCAGAGGATGGGGCAGTCCGCAGCCGGCTAGCTCTCCTCTGGTATTGCTCAGTCCTTTGTTCTGTGAGCAGGCCGGCAGTGCCTTAGATTTGGGCTTTTCGCGGGATAGTTATCTCTCTCTGGCTGTCCCACAGTTTAGGTTGCTATCTCACGTTAGCTCCCTCAGATTGCCCGCAGGGCATATGGGCCCGGTCCTTACCCTAAGCAGTGCCACCCGCTCCTCTCCGTTCAGCCCCCACTTGCTGGTGGCGGATGCGAGCACCTGGGGTTCTTTGCTGGGGGTGGCCTTTAGGCACGTAATCTGTAGGTTTTATTTATTTTTCCTCCCGGTTATGTTGCCCTCCAAGATTCGAAATCTTCCCCCAAACCCACCGGTGAGAGGGTTTCCTGGTGTTTGGAAACTTCTCTTTTACGACTCCCTCCCCGGGACGGGTCTCTGTCCCTAACTCTTTTGTCTCCCTTTTTATCTTTTATATTTTGTCCTACCTCCTTTCGAAGATAATGGGCTGTTTTTCTGGATGCCTGATGTCCTCTGCCAGCGTTCAGAAGTTGTTTTGTGAAGTTTGCTCAGCGTTCAGATATTCTTTCAATAAATCTGTGGGGGAGAGAGTGGTCTCCCCATCCTATTCCTCCGTCATCTTAGCCCCGCCTCTAGATAGCATATTTAAAAGCAGAGACATTACTTTGCCAACAAAGGTCCGTCTAGTCAAGGCTATGGTATTTCCAGTAGTCATGTATGGACGTGAGAGTTGGACGGTGAAGAAAGCTGAATGCTGCAGAATTGATGCTTTTGAACTGTGGTGTTGGAGAAGACTCTTGAGAGTCCCTTGGACTGCAAGGAGATACAACCAGTCCATCTAAAGGAGATCAGTCCTGGGTGTTCATTGGAAGGACTGATGTTGAAGCTGAAACTCCAATACTTTGGCCACCTCGTGCAAAGAGTTCACTCATTGGAAAAGACTCTAATGCTGGGAAGGATTGGGGGCAGGAAGAGAAGGGGACAACAGAGAATGAGATGGTTGGATGGCATCACAGACTGGATGGATGTGGGTTTGGGTGGACTCAGGTAGTTGGTGATGGACAGGGAGGCCTGGCGTGCTGCGATTCATGGGATCACAAAGAATCGGACACTACTGAGCGACTGAGCTGAACTGACTGAACTGAACTGAATAATAATAATAATGATGCCAGCAGCATGCCTCTTTTCTACCTCTGTCCTGTACAAGTGATGAGGACTGGACTGCATTGCAAAGATAACATTTATTTTAAAAAATTCAACAAAAAAATGTAACCATAAACAATACGCTCTCCTTAGTGAAACTGAGAAATCGGTGTCCATCCTTGAAATTTGAAAGGTGCATGTACAATTATAATCAGATTTTAATTTACTCGGTTATTTAGCATGCAAAATAATTACCTGCAAAATAAATACATTAAAAGATGTCTTCAAAAGTTGCATTTAACAATAGCAAAGTTAGTCAAATTATGTATGCTATTCCAAATATAATTTCTTTACTAGACAAATCAACACTGTCTTATTTGTGTGTGCTGTTTTTTTATTCCTATGATTCTATCATGATTCTTGCCTGGATCACAACAAACTGTGGAAAATTCTTAAAGAGACAGGGATACCAGACCACCTGACCTGCCTCTTGAGAAATCTGTATGCAGGTCAGGAAGCAACAGTTAGAACTGAACATGGAACGATAGACTGGTTCCAAATAGGGAAAGGGGTATGTCAAAGCTGTATATTGTCACTCTGTTTACTTAACTTATATGCAGAGTACATCATGAGAAACGCTGGGCTGGATGAAGCACAAGCTGGAATCAAGATTGCCAGGAGAAATATCAATAACCTCAGATATGCAGATGACATCACCCTTATGAAGAAGAAATAAAGAGTCTCTTGATGAAAGTGAAAGAGGAGAGTGAAAAAGTTAGCTTAAAACTCAACATTCAGAAAACTAAGATCATGGCATCTGGTCCCATCACTTCATGGCAAATAGATGGGGAAACAGTGACAGACTGTATTTTGGGGGCTCCAAAATCACTGCAGATAGTGACTGCAGTCATGAAAGTAAAAGATGCTTCCTCCTTGAAAGAAAAGTTATGACCAACCTAGACAACATATTAAAAAGCAGAGACATTACTTTGCCAACGAAGGTCTGTCTAGTCAAAGCTGTGGTTTTTCCAGTAGTCATGTATGAATGTGAGAGTTGGACTATAAAGAAATTTGAGTGCCAAAGAATTGATGCTTTTGAACTGTGGTGTTAGAGAAGACTCTTGAGAGTCCCTTGGGCTGCAAGGAGATCCAACCAGTCGATACTAAAGGAAATCAGTCCTGAATATTCATTGGAAGGACTGATGCTGAAGGTGAAGCTCCAATACTTTGGCCACCTGATGCAAAGAATTGACTCATTTGAAATTACCCTGATGCTGGGAAAGATTGAAGGTGGGAGGAGAAGGGGATGTCAGAGGATGAGATGGTTGGATGGCATCACTAACTCAATGGACATGAGTTTGAGTAAACTTCAGGAGTTGGTGATGGACAGGGAGGCCTGGCGTGCTGCAGTCCATGGGGTCGCAAAGAGTTGGACCCAAATGAGCGACTGAACTGAACATGATTCTATTTCCTGCATTCTTGAATAGCACTAGTAGCAGAACCTCCGTTTGCTAAGACATGTCTCTGGGTAGTCTAGCTGAAGCTATTTCTTTTATATCCCCTTCTCTCTTTTTGCACTTAATGATTATTATATTAACTTCCTTGCATTTGTAAAATATTTCACAATTTGCAAAGTGTTCTCTCATACATTTACTTTGTCTTTAAACTTATTTTGTAGCAGATGTTTTGATTTTCCCAATGAGTAGTACATATATAAAATCTCCTTCATAGTTTTCTCATATATATTTAATAACTTTCCTAAGAGCAAAAGTGTAGCTAATAATAAGAAGAAACTTCAATTCAGATTTTCCTAAGTGAATCCCAGATTCTGTGTGTGTTCACTGACAAAAGAGCAAGGGGCCGATGAGAGGTGCATTGACGCCTGCACTCTGCCTTCAATGTAATCACTATGGAGGTCATTAAGCATTAAATAATTATATAATCAATGTTTAAAATGTTTATATTATGTGGAAATGTTTGAAGAATTGTTTTATAGGTGTTTAGAAGGTTTTTAGTGATATCTTTTTTTAAAAATTGTATTTATTAAAAAAAAAAAAGAAATACATCTCTCTATGGAATTACAAATTAGGAAGAACCAGAAGGACTTCAAGGATCCAACCCACTCATTTTACAAACAAAGAAACTGTTATAAGCAGTTTGAAAAGCATTACAAGTAAACACTAAGAGGACAAAAATTTATTTTCCTAATCTAGTATATAAAACTCTGTAAGAAAACAAATGGTTTATTTTTCAGTGATTCTGCTATATGGCTCTTATTCACAAAGATAGTATATTTTAATAATATGTCATCTCTAAAATATTTCTTAAGCTTCAGCTATTATTATTGTTTTGGCTATTTCTAACTCTGTGTGAGTAAAGCAATATAAGTGGAATTGAAGAGATCAAAATAAAGCAAATACAACTAATTTTCATAGTTCAATATGTGAGGATCCTTAGTGATGAATTCAGACCTCTTTCCCTCCTGAAATAGTTGCAAGAAGCTAAGGCAAACAAATGGCAATTAAATGCTATATGGATTCAAGACAGCTGTTATTTGTTAACAGTATTCACAGGTCATATTAAAGTCAGTGGGAAGAAGCAATGGGTGGGGAAATTTCTTCTTTCCAGATGGCTTCTGTAGCTTAGCCTGTTATAATTAAAGCCTGATGATTGAATATGAGTGTGTATATTAAGGCTTAAAGCTTTGAGTGGACAGGAAGATGTTCCCTAATACCTTGGGCCCGTTTTTTATATTTTTCGTCCATTTTGGAAAGAACACAGAAATTAGCATGAAAAGACTTAGGTTCCAATTCTGCCTGTGTGGTCTTGAGCAAGTGCTTTCTACTTTAGGCAAAGGAAAAAAAAAGAAAAAAATAAGATTAGTAGAAATATTATGTGCCTAAGGTTAGATAGTGGTTGTGAAATTGTGAAATATTAATTAGCTCTTAAAATTTAATTTAATAAATGTTGCATACACATATGTACGTAATGGATACACACCAAGGATGCATCTTTTCTAAGTATTTCAAATCTATATTAGCAACTTCTAAAAATAATTGAATTGCTAGTTGTAGTGGCAGCCCACCATAAATAATCTAAAAATTGAAGCTAATGTTAAATAATTGTTTTCAAATTTTGAACAAAAATTACAAATGTATCTAAGATAAAGGAAACAAAAGAGATAAACCCCAGAATAGTTGGTTTTCTGCCTGGAGGCATTTTCTAGATGTCAGCACAGAGATGGATAGTCCAAATAGGAGCATAGCAATCATGCTGAGCAAAGGAAACAGACTGGTCATTTAAAGTACTGAAGTGGCTGGAATTGGTGGGATAAAGAGTAAAGAACATTTTGTAGAGAAACAACAGGAGAACTGAGAATAGGAAGTAGTCAACCATTCAGTCTGTAACTTGCTCTAAGTATTTAAATCAATCACACACCATAAAAAAATAATCTATTTGAATAATTTTTTGTTTAGTCATCACTGAGATATATTAGAATATCCAACCTTCTGATTCTTTCTGAATTGGGGACATCTAAATCTCAATTCTTCACTCCTACTTTGACTTTTGAGAAAATTTCATACTATTGTTCTAAAAAGAGATCAGTTCAGTTCAGTCGCTCAGTCGTGTCCGACTCTTTGCGACCCCATGAACCGCAGCACACCAGGCCTCCCTGTCCATCACCAACTCCCTGAGTCCACCCAAATCCATGTCCATCGAGTCAGTGATGCCATCCAACCATCTCATCCTCTGTCGTCTCCTTCTCTTCCTGCCCTCAATCTTTCCTAGCATCAGGGTCTTTTCCAATGAGGCAGCTCTTCGCATTAGGTGGCCAAAGTATTGGAGTTTCAGCTTCAACATCAGTCCTTCCAATGAACACCCGGACTAATCTCCTTTAGGATGGGCATACGGTGAAAAAAATAATCTAAGTCTCTGGGTCCAAAGGATGGCTGAATCAATATGTTAAACAATCAGAATTCAGATTTTCTTATGAAAATACTCAAAATCTTAGTTTTCATGTCTCTTAAATGTGTGCTTCTGTGAAACAGTACCTGTGTCATGAATATGAGTGTCATGACAAATGGCCATTACTAATCTTTGTATTCACAAACCATAACATCAAGTGCCAAAGCTTCCATGTAAATATTAAAAAATATATTTTTCAGCTTAACTAACATTTATGTACTGATTTTTATATTTTCATGTTCATTAAAAAATATGAACTACCTCAAGTACACAGTAAAGTAAAAGAGGAAAAATAAAACAAGTTTCGTAATACAGTGATTAAGAACAAGGCCTCAAGAGACAAAATGCATGGGGGTAAACCCCGCTCAACCTTTTGTTTACTGTGTACTTTTTAGGCAGCCTATTTAATTCTCCCGCCTCAGTTTTTATTCTATAAAATGGAAAGAACACAGTACTTTTCTTACGCATGCTAAGTCGCTTCAGTCCTGTCTGACTCTTTGTGACCCCATGGACTGTAGCCCACCAGGCCCCTCTGTCCATGGCATTCTCCGGGCAAGAATACTCGAGTGGGTTGCCATGCTCCCCTCACTTTTTTTTATAGATTGTTCTAATAATAGACATAAAGCAATTAATGGTATGAGTAAGACTTCAGTAGATAGGAGGTGTTTTAATACATAATAGTTTTGTCAAATTTTTACACTTGGCTATATTTGTTTTAGATACCTGTCTCATTTTTAAGAGTTAAAATATGATTTGTATTTTTCCTCCTTTTTTCTTCCCACAGGGAGTAAATGAGTTTGGCTTTCATCATTCTCATGACCATTGTAATTTTTATATATTTATGAAACTATAATTAATATATATTGTTTTATATACTAAATTTAAAATTCCACACAGTGCCCAGTGTTAATAAACAAGAATCCTGATTTTTCAAAATGTGTGTTTTTTTATACCATCTTTAGAAAGGAAAATCATACAATTGTATCTTCTATTGAGCAAAAGTTCACCTTTTTATAACTTGGTGTACCAGAGAAAAGATCAGAAAAGCAAATAGCCTTATATTATTTCTCAAAGGGTATGTTATATCTTTCATTTGTTAAAATGTCCCACAGTTATAAAGTGATTAAGCTCTAAGCACAACTTAACATTTTAGTGACTTAGAACTAGAAAGCATTTGTTTTTAAATAATCTTGGACAAATAAAATTGATTCATATCAAGCTGAGAAATGAGGTTTCAAGTTTGAGGTTCACATGAGGAACTCATGAGAAATTGGATATGGCTAACTGAAAAAAAATCAATTAAAGACTGTAATACTTAAGTAATAACTGAGAGAGAGAAGGATAGGAAGAGGCAAGGTGAAAGGGAGAGAAAGAGAGAGAAGAAAAGGAGAAACAGCTTCAGCTAGACTATCCAGAGACATGTCTTAGCAAAATGAGCTTCTGTTACTAGTGCTGTTCAAGAATGCAGAAGATAGATATCATGGGAATAAAGAAAACAGTGCCTGAATGGCGCATCAGTTTAACTTGATGGACCCCTAGGGCTTTCTTGTTCTTGTATGAGAATGTGCTTCTGTGTTCATTCATCAAAGGGGGTGCTATAGCGTTTCATCATAACAGAAACATGGTATTTTAAAATTGAGCTCTCATGGAATCTGTTATAAACGGTCTCTTCATAAGACACATACAGTTTTCTGTTTCTGTTTCCAAGGTGATTGTCTTATGTAACTCACCTTGAATTTCATTTACTCTACTTAACCACAATCACATAATATATGGGATTTTACGCGCCAAAAACACTTGCCTAATGAGGTCTTATGAATCAAAACAATGAAAGCTTCAAGCCAACAGACATCTTTTGTCTCAATTTTTCCCATCTGAATGATTTTAAAATTAGACAGTATTTTTTTCTTCTTCTATCTCTTCTTTTTTCTCTTTCTCTCTCACAGTGTTATTATTTTCCAAAAACTATTTTAGACAGACTTGTGCTAGGGAATTGAAGTGGCTAAAAAAGCAAGCTATATAAACCATGTATTCAAGTATATTTTAATCTAAGCATAGAGTGTTCAGGCAAACACATAGAGAACTCTGTATATAACTTAAAGATATTAAAAATCTTACTAGAGAATAAACAAACTAGCATGAGAACACTGAGAAGGGGTAAGGAACATGCACTGAGAAAAAAACCAAAATTAAGATAGTCCAGAAAAAATTATAGAAATTCAGTAATTGAAGGTGGACGAGAAGTAGGACCATCCATGTTGATTTTAGGTAGGGGGGATGAAATCCACTTTGGCTGCTGTAAAAGATGTGAGGCATAGCAGAAAGAGTAAAATAAAAGCTGACCATAGGGAATCCTAAACACTCAAAGTCTGCATTTCACTAGGCAACAGGAAATATTGTAAGAATTTGAGTGGCTAATTGGATAAGCTTCAGAGAAAGCTTCTGTTTTGAAAATATTTGAAATTTTCTTTGCGTCTTTGAAATTCAGAAAATTGCATGTTTATATATGGATATGGAATGTTTCCAGAAAGGTCTGCATTCTGTTCATTATTTTGTTACTGATTTCTAGTATATTGCCTTGTGTAATATTCAATATGCAATTCTGATCTCTCCCCTTGTTTTCCATTTTCCGCTGTTTCATTTGAGACTTAATGTACCTTGTGGATATGTCTCAATTATTCTGCCTTTTGTTCCCCTATTCTACTTGCCACTGTCATAGCATCCTCCACTTTAGCCTGTCAGCCAAGCAGTAGTTAGAAATTCTATTCTAAAGTGCTATTTTGATCTACTAACAATCATTTAATGATTGCCCCTTGCTTACTTGCTTACAGGTTTAAATCAAGGTCTTTTCAACAAGAATTCAAGTACCTTTATTATCTGACTCCTCCCTTTCTTTTCAGCCTCATTTCCTATGTCTCAGAATTTTTTTCCCTATGTAATGATCATGAAGAAGTTATTCTTTCGATGGCATGCATTTATGTCTTTGAATTGTCTCTACCATTGTCTCTACCAAGAGTGTTTTTATCTTCTGTGTCTATTATATATTTTATCCTTCCTTGGTAGTACACTGTGTCCAGGAGGGATTTTTTTTTCTGGCTTCTGTAGGCACAATGACTTAACCTTCCTCTATCATGTTTTCATATAAATCTCTGATCATTTTGGTTTTTCATATGCAACTATTCGAGGACCTATGTATCTATTTCACTAGATTATAAATTCTTTGAGTCAATGCCTTCCTTATTATAGGATAGTAGCAGATATAGAGAAAACATAAATTTTGTTGATTGGATGAATTAATAAACACTCCATTCTAGAGAACAGTATTTGGTACATAATAAAATAAATATCTGTTGAGTGGATGAATGACATGTTAAGATTTTTGTAAACCCCCCCAAGTAAAAATCTTATGTTTGTTATTAGTATATATGCTTATTTATATTTTTACCTTGAATCCTCATTTAATTATGTATCATTTGTGAAATTTGTCATAGTTGAACTGATCATGGAAATAGGATAACTTTTCTGCTTCCATAAATTTAGACAATTACAGTGCTTCATCCTATAATTGTATATTCATCATGCTTCAACACAATACAAATAGCAATTATTAATAGAGACAAGAATATAAAAAATGGCAGTGGTAGAACCTGAAAAGAATTAATTCTAGAGAGCATAAAAATTAAATCTTTTCTTCCAGATCCAAACCATGACAGTAGGTTAGAAAAGGGCAGCAAAGTACAGCCCAGGTCAGAAATCTAGACTTGACAAAATGGTCTGCAATGATGGAAAGTATGCCTGGAAAAAACAGTGAAAGGTGGGTGTAACATTTAGTAATGGAGAAATATAGGAGGCCCAAGAAACCAATCTGCTGTATTTATACCAGGGACAGTAGCTTATATAAGAGGTAAAATAAAAATCAAGTAACAAAAATACTGCTTGTACCCTCATTACCACATTCTAATTTTGAAAAATTCTGCGTGGTATAGCTCACTAGAAAGAAATAATACCCAAAGAGGGAACCACTAGGAAAGAAAAGAGCCAGGACTTTTCTCAGATAACCCAACTAAGATGAAGGTAAGGAAGTCAGATTGACAGAGGTAGAGCCAGTAAGGTGTCAACATAGAAGGCAAGGGCCAAGAACCAGGACCAAGTTAGGAGAAGCAAAAAGTGAGTGGCAGGAGGCCATAACTGGGATACAGATGGAGACTCTCCATGAAAAATAGCTTTTTTAAAGAGATGGTGGGGATGGAGTCTGAAGTCTTGGATAGCATTCTTCCTGGTTAAAGATGCTTTGTAATGCTCAGAATCAGTATAAGAATTTGTCTTGTTGGAACTCAAATCTTTTGACATCTCTTCAATGCCCATAGTTGTCCAGCATGGCAGTAATGTTGAGTATAATTTATTAATAATTTAGCCATCTAAGTCCCACTGCTTTCCTCCTGTTTGGTGCACCTAGAATATTTTACATGGATTTTTCTTGTGTAATTTTAAACAGTGTATTAAATTTTGGCTGAAACATCTCCTGTTTCTTGCCCCATCATCCCTTACCATGTTTGAGTTGCTCAAGAATGGGATAGTACAGTATAATAGGCTTCCCTTGTGGCTCAGCTGGTAAAGAATCTGCCTGCAACGTGGAAGACCTGGGTTCGATCCCTGGGTTGGGAAGATCCCCTGGAGAAGGAAAAGGCTACCCACTCCAGTATTCTGGCCTGGAGAATTCCATGGACTGTTGACATGACTGTGAGACTTTCACTATAAAAGCGATTTTTGCTAAATGCATACTCACCTAGTATAGATGCATTTTTTTTTCTTAGCACTGTCATAGAGTATATAAAATTTGGCAGTTTAATTGGAGTTCTCCCTCTACTGGTAACTAAGGTGATCATTACAGCCAAAATTGGTGTAATTCTTTTCCTGTTGCAATGGTAGAAGGATTCTCTGAATTGGAGCCTTTTCTTAGAGGAAGTAGGTGTTGAGAGGCTTAATCTACTGCATAAGTCTGTTAGAAAACTGCCACTGCAGAGAATTTCAAAATTTCTGCCATCATATTTACAGTTACACCAGGGTGCAGTCAGAAGGCCACTCTGAAAAATACACATTGTGAGTACTTTCCTACCCATCTTTCCTTCCCTTCCCTGTTTCCCATTTTCTCTTTCTTTAAGTTTTTGAAGCCCTGTAGGCAAAAGTCGGAGAAGGCAATGGCAACCCACTCAGTACTCTTGCCTGGAAAATCCCATGGACGGAGAAGCCTGGTAGGCTGCAGTCCATGGGGTTGCGAAGAGTCAGACGCGATTGAGTGACTTCCCTTTCACTTTTCACTTTCATGCATTGGAGAAGGAAATGGCAACCCACTCCAGTGTTCTTGCCTGGAGAATCCCAGGGATGGCAGAGACTGGTGGGCTGCCGTCTATAGGGTCGCACAGAGTTGGATACGACTGAAGCTACTTAGCAGTAGCAGTAGCATAGGCAAAAGTGAAATTTTCTCTTACCAAATAAAACTGTCATCATTTCCCTTTTATTCGTAAACATTTTTCCCTTGGACTAGAGGCAATGTAAATATTTGCTTTCTTAATTATTTGAGTCACAGTTTGTGCTTCCTAATTACGATTTTCTATATCTTAAATTTAATCAATGTATATTATACCCAGTAAAACAGCGTGTCTAACACTTATTGGGAGATTGAAAATCAGTGTTGCTCAATTAGAAGAATTAATTATTGAAGACAAGCTTTATTCACTCTATTGCTCATTCTAACTGATCTAATAGCAAGCTCATATACCAATATCATGGTTGAAAAGTTTATATGAAAAATATTATTTTAACCATTCAATATGAAAAGTTTACCACCAAGATCATTGTCTAATTTCATACCTTTATTTTTAACACATATCATAATATAGTATGGATTCACCAGTTTCTCTAAGGAAATTTTCTTTTCTGTCTAGCTGTTGTAACACAGACTTCTGAAATTACTAAAAAGTAATCATCTTAGTGAAAAAAACAAAATTTTTTCTAATACTTGTACGTTAATCAAGTCTATAGTTCTTTTAAGTAATTATCTGGACAATGGCCATGTAATTAAAATTTTCAAATGACAAAGCCAAAATCTGCATGGTTTTTTAAAAAAAGAGTTTTCAAATTCAATAACAATATATCTATAATGTGTGCTTAAGCATGGAATGTTCAAACACAAGATCCTTACAATTTAGTTGGCAAATTGAGGAGATATATATGTGTGTGTGTGTGTGTGTGTGTGTGTGTGTGTGTGTATTCTGGAAGTAGTATAATTTCTACTTCCAGCATATAAACGTTGGAAAAAAACGTTTCCAACTAGAGCTAAAATATTTTATATTTGATTTCAAAATTTTCTATAGAGAATTATATAGTAAAATCATATTTTTACTAATTTCAGAAATATATATTAACATAGAAAAGTAACTTAAAATGAAAATAGAAATTTTACCTGAGGAAAGAAAAATAATTCTCTTTAAGTTTTTTCCACTACATCTTTTGTAATACTTTTTAATTTTTTTCTGTTATTAGGGGAAAGAATGGGTAAATATTACAGATGTCATGTTGATATCAGAAACAGATATCCATTCACTACAATGTATATTATTTTAGAGCTTTGATTTGGCAAAACTTCTTTGTAGTTTTTTTAAAAAGCAAAATATTATTTAATGTATGCATGTGGACAACAACACCTCCATTTAGAAACAACACAAACAAGTGATTCTCGAAGAGTGCTTTCTGTGTGTACTAGCTTTGTATGGCAGAAGTTCAAAAACAGCAGGACTCTCCCATCTGTTTGCAAGCTGCCCTGGACAAGTTGATTCACAGAAATTCCATTTTCTTTTGGGAAAGAGCATTCTTTTCTAAGATCTGAAGAGAAATTTCAGTGGTGCTCAGGAGGAGAAATAGGTAGAAATAGTAAAACTAATAATCCTTTATTTGGTAATAATAATCATTTTACTTTAAAAACAAAATACAATCACCAATAGTGTTATTGATTGAAGAACTCAGAAAAAGCAAAAAAAAAAAAAGAATGATTTGGGATCATTTGAAACCACAGTATTCAAGTGATAAAATGTATTACAAAATATGTAGAGGATTCAATCAATCATTGACAGCTTTTTGGAGAGATGTATACACATGCACACACAGTGACACACACACACATTTCCTTTACACAGTGGAAATATTGCCCTTGTATTTAGTACCCAGTTTTATCCCATTGTTTTTGAAGACCAGGATGTGATTCATTCTAAAAATAACCCTCTTTGGTGTAAAGTGTCTGAATATAAATAGATTGTTGTTGTATTCAGGAAATTCTAAAGACCTTGTGTTTGTGTGTGCCTGTGTATGTGTATGTGTGTTAACACTCAGCAGCCTCATAACACTGCTAAAAATTAACCAGGTAGTGAAGTACTATACATAGAAGAATCACTTAACGGCT
This sequence comes from Okapia johnstoni, assembly GCA_024291935.2. NCBI lineage: Eukaryota > Metazoa > Chordata > Mammalia > Artiodactyla > Giraffidae > Okapia > Okapia johnstoni. The sequence continues at coordinate 140,787,166 of CM044308.1, forward strand.
TGAGATGTTAAGGACATGAATGAAATATATTGGTTTTTAGATATGGTTTTCTGATTTATGGATCAGTCTTTTCTATTAACAAATAAATGATTTATTTCCCTTTAATACCTTTTAATAATAATAACCTGGTCATATTTTACATAAACTTTTTAAGTAGTACATTTTTCCCCTTTTAATGGATTTTGTATGTTTTGATGTATCAGTGGTCTCCAACCATTTTGGCACCAGGGACCAGTTTTGTTGAAGACAGTTTTTCCATGGACTGGGGCAGAGGGCACGGTTTGAGAATGATTCAAGTGCATTACATTTATTGTGCACTTTATTTCTGTTATTATTACATTAGCTCCACCTCAGATCATCAGGCATAGGTCCTGGAGGTTAGGGACTCCTAATATAGGTGAATCAATATCCCACTAGAGAATGTTCTCACATTTTAAGTTTCTTAAATATTTAATGTTCCTACATTTAATGTTTCTTACAACATTGTTTATTATATGATTTTGTAATGATTCTTTACTTTCAACAACTTTTAAATATAAAAGAAAAAAGACTTCATGGCAAAAGCAAGGCAAAGAAAATGAGAAATTAGTTTGTTTTGTTATTTTGTTTGTTTATTTTGTTTTAAATGAGCTTTTACTTAATTTTATATTACAGCAAGAGTTTTTTTGAGCTTTGTTTTCTGAACTCAACAATACTGTTTACCAAATGTCTAAATTATGTTAAATAAAATAGCCATATAGTAGGAGTTTTTAAAAAGTTTTTTATCTCACCCAGAAATCATAATTTACCTGAAAAAAAAAGCTCTACTCAGCAAAACAAATAAGAATTTAATGTCATTAAGAACAATGTGTTAACAGTGAAGCATATTTTATTTTCAGTAATTAATAGGACACTATTCTAGCAGTTTTTCTACTGAAGTCCCAAGGGACCATTTCTTTAATCTACTTTATAAATCATTTAAGTGATTTTGAGATGAATACATATGAATATTAATGAAATAAATTGTATTCATGAGTAACAGCACAATTCTATATTGAGTAGAATATTATTTGAAACTAAAATTTTCTGAGATTAAATTTTTTGAATGATTTTTATAATCACACTGTTTCATATCTCTTCAATCATTTTTCTTCCTCCTCTTTACAAGAATTTTCCTTCAATAATTCCCTACTAGTGTAATTCAGTTTTCAAACACAGAAAGCAATCATTAAGAGCTGGCCAAATTGTCATACATTACAAGAGCTGAAAGTTTTCCTTGTCATTCTATCTTTGCAAATGGTGATGAATATTCATTAAGCTAGGGAAAGACTTGCCAGCTGCAAATCTTTGCAAGGTACCCCAGTTCTCCAAGCCAAAGAGAAAGCAAAAATGATAAAAAGCTTATTTATGTGCATCATAAAGGATGACAAAAATAATCTGATAGAAGTATTCTCAGGGAGGAAGAACGTTCTATCTCATATTTTAGAGGAATATGTACATTTTGTATGAAACTGTGATTTTCAGGTATTTTTCCCCAATATCATCTTAGAATGACAAATGGGAAGGATAGCTTATAATTACACTAACCCTTAATTTTACCTCCATTCTGTTATACTATAGGGATCTAGATAAAGACTAAGGCTTTTGTGTTTTTCTTAACAAATTGTGAGACTCTTCAAAGTAGCCAACACCTTATATTATATTCAGCCAGTATGAATGAGGATGGTACACTTCTGCCTTATAAGAACCATATTTTTCTTTTAGAAATCTGTGTTAAATTCTTGAATATTAAAATGTTTGATTTAATTTTGTATCTTCTTGTGTTGAAATCACCACATTTAAACTGAAAAGAATTGTTTTAATATGTTTGAAAAACGTTGCATGTATTTATTTTGAATCAAAATGTATTTTCCAGTTTTATACTTCTTTAACTAAGAATGCTCCTACATGTTAATATATCAGCCTAAAATACAAAATTTAAAAATTTTAGCTTCACTTTTCTCTATACTTCAGAGTAAGTCTATTATCTTTTAAATCTATGTTAATTTGAATTAAATCTGTTCACTTTATGTCATAATTAGGAGTAAAACTATTATTTTGTTCTCAAAATTTTTATTTTTTAATGAGAAGTATTAAAAGGCTTTCCTCTTAGACAGAAAACAAAAAACAAGAGTTTCCCACAACCAACAGTAGCTTACTACCCCATGGACTATACAGTCCATAGAATTCTCCAGGCCAGAATACTGGAGTAGGTAGCCTTTCCCTTCTCCAGCGGATCTTCCCAACCCAGGGCTCAAGTCCAGATCTCCCACATTGCAGGCATATTCTTTACCAGCTGAGCCACAAGGGAAGTCCAAGAATACTGGAGTGGGTAGCCTATCCCTTCTTCAGCAGCTCTTTCTCAATTAAAAAAATCATTGTGATATAATTTATATAGAACATTGTGTAAGTTTAAGGTATACACTGGTGATATTTGTATACTGCAATGTGATTTTCAGCAAAGCAATAGCTGAGACTTCTTTCATGTCATATAATCGTCATTTCTTTTTTTTTTTTTTTGTAGTGGGAACAATTAAGATCTAGTCTCTTAGTAACTTTGAATTTATAGTACAGTGTTTTTCTCATCATTATTATGCTACATATTAGATCTCCAGGACTTATGTACTGGTATGAGTTTGTACCTTAAATAATATCTCCCCAATTCCCCCAAATCCTACCACTGCCAGGATAACCACCATTCTATTCTTGTCTCTCTTTTCATGACTTGAGTTTGATAAATTGATCAGTCTTAAGGAGAATTCTCTGACTGCCTATCATTTTGTGCGACCTTGAAATGTCAATAGTCTACCTTCATGAAAATGAAAAACAGATCCATTTCTGGGAAGAGTGGAGATTTTCTCTTTGTAAAAGTATGCTGCATGTTCTAAGATTCTGTGATTCATTGGCTGTAAAATCACAGTTCAATTAGGTTGAAAGGGCTCTTAACCTATACTTAGAAACATTTTTACTTTTATAGATTATTTGGAAGATACTGCTGACAAAAAAAATCTTTTTTTCTCTATAATGTACTCATGGCCTTCCTGGGTGGCTCAGTGGTAAAGAATCCACCTTCAATACAAGAGATGCAGTTTTGTTCTCTGGGTCGGGAAGATCCCCTAGAGAAGGAAATGGCAACCCACTCCAGTATTCTTGCCTGGAAAATTCCATGGACAGAGGAACCTTGTGGGCTACAGTCTATGGGGTCACAAAGAGTTGGACATGACGTAAACAGCAGCAATGTACTTGTATATATGCATAAATATTTAGAGAAATCATTTTGAATGTAGTATCGAATATGTAAAATAGATTTCAAATTTAACTAAATTTCCAAATCTGAATCAGTCTTCTTGGAACAATCTCCCTGTTGCCTCTTGCCTGCTTGTTTGGTTTCCTTAGAGCTCACTCTAACTGAGACTTTCACAGGGAGTCTTTGCTTATCCTCCTTTCCCCTTTACAAGGCTAGGTGAGATATCATCTGTATTTCCTTTTTAATAGTATCTGATACAATCTTTATTATTTGGTTGGTAGTTATAAAGCACCCTACCCACAAACAAATTGTAATGATGGTATTTCTATCCATCTTACCCATGCTGTATCTCTAGCACCTAGCCAGTTGACTGACATGAAGTACTCAATAAGCATTTGTTGAGTCAATAAGTAAATACATTAACTTTTTAATCTTACTGTTGAAATAACTCAATCGGTTATATTTATTTTTAGTTTCATGCTCATACACATTACCTGGTTAGCATATCTTTACAAGTTGCCTTCAATAACTGGTGAAACAAAAAGTAGGTAGACAATTATGGCCACATCAGCAAATTAGAATAACAACAACTAACAAAACAAGTCTTCCATATCGTTATCACCAGTCATTATTATGGGCATTCATCCATTCATTTCTTTAAGCAAAGCTTACTGAGCATCTATCTCTAAGCACAAGGGAGACAACTGTCTGCAAGACAGAAAATCTCCCTGACCTTATGGAGTCTACATTTCAGTGGAAGCAAACACACCTTTAATATGTAAGCAAGTAAATAAAAAGATAAAAAATAATCGAATAAACCAAACAGGCTAACAGGATGACGAGTAACTCAACAGGGAAAAGGGATGGGAAGATACTTTGGGAGACTGCTTTGAGGAAGTTATATTTGTGTTAATTCACAAGGAGTTAGTCAATAAACTTGTTATATCAAAAAATTCTACTTTTTTCCAAGATCTTTAATAAAAGATCTGACAGCAGGAGACACATCTGGAAGACATTTTAATCATTCATTCGTTTAGTCCACAAACTATGGTTTTTCAAAATAGAACCTTGAAAGTAATTATAAATTTAAAACTATTATTAATTTGTAAATTAAATTAGGTAAAAAAGAAGTTCATTTCTTTCAGGATCTTATCAGAGAATTTGAGAGATCTTCTTGGCATTATTTTCAAAATTTGATACTGACACATGTAAAACCTACAAAAACCATAGTAGATTTTAGGAGATTAAGATAAATCTGGAGGTACTGTTAAAAGCTTCTTGACTGACTTTTTTCTTTTTCTTTTTTAGTATTTCCTCAACAGCCATGTTATCATCCATGGGAAAATGTTTTTCCTTAAATACAGACAATTGAGAATAATGATGTTATCATTTATGGTACTTGCTATGTGTATTGGTCATATGCAAAGGATAGAAGATGGAAAAGATAATCCGGTCAGCTTAGTTACTGCCAAACCTGGGAAAACCTTAATATGGAGTTAATGGAATTAATAACATCAAAGGAACTTCTCACAATTTCTAACTCAGAGAAGAACTGAATGGTAAAATGTCTAATATTTGCTTGGACTCTAATTTTATTTATGAATAAAAATCTAAATGTTAGCTGGCGTGTTTCAGTTCTGTCATTTATGTTTGGCAAGAACAGTTTTTGTAAGAATCATGTCACTTTTTAATGTCTTTAGTTATATCTACATAAATTGTGATTCAGAATTTTTATATCATTATTGCAACATAAGGAAGAAGCGCCAATTGATAAAGAAATACAGTGTTAAACATGAAACCACATCTAAACATGAAACCGCATCTCTCTACTCTCAGAATGTGAGAAAAAAACAACCTGGAATGATTTACAAGGCTATTTATAGCTAGTATTAATTTCACTGATATTTGTATTTTCAAGAGTTACAATTCAGACTGTATCAGAGAGCAAAAGGGCATCTTCTTCTTTTCCTCTTCCATTTGTCTGCATATTTAGGTACATTCACCCTTTGAATGTTTAAAATTTGACATTCTCACAGTCTTTCTTGACATTTCAGTGCTCGATACGAAAACATCAATGGTAGTCAACTGTGTTCTTAATTTAACCACTCTTTGATTTGATAGTTGCAATATCTTTTTCCCTATATGTTTAAAAGTCATCAACTATGAATATAAATATAAATAAACTGTGTTATGTTTTGTTTTGTTGGTAGAGGTTGGGTTGCAAATAAAAATGCCCACTCCTTATCCTGTTTAGTTTACTGTTTCTTTAAATGGTCAACATTTTCTTTACTTCAGACCTCTGCAGGCTTCTAGAACCATGACAAGGGTACTAAGTCTCCTTTATTAAGTTGTACAAAGTCAGTACAATGTATGTACTTGTAGCACAGGCTCCAGAGGCAGAGGACCTCCATTCAAATCCTGGATCTGTTGATTGTATCCCTGGAAATTTTGGAAAACTACTTACCTGCTCTGTACCTTTCTTCACTCATCAATAAAATGAGGATCATACTATGGCATTCACTTCATTAAGCTGCTGTGAGTACTGACTGAACTAATGTATGTAAAGTGCTTGGCAATATCCTGGTGTATAGAAGCACTAACCTAAATGTTTGCTGCTGCTATTGTTCTCACTTCCCTCCATCTGCAGGAAGGGACCTTTGTAGAGCATGCTATCCCATTTCTGTTGGTGAGCCTCTGGGTAATTAAAGGACACATGAGGGAATGAAATTGTATTAACAGAGAAATTGTAAAGATTATGTTCTAGAGTACTTAGAAGAGTACTTGATATGGAGAACATGTAAATAAATGTATTTGCCTAACTTTATTTTTCCTTAGTGTATATAAGTTATAGATTGTTTTTTATTGAAGGATAACTGGTATGTGCACTGTGCTGTGCTGTGTGCTTAGTCGCTCAGTCATGTCTGACTGTTTGTGACCCTGTGGACAGTAGCCCGCCAGGCTCCTCTGTCCATGGGGATTCTCCAGGCAAGAATACTGGAGTGGGTTGCCATGCCCTCCTCCAGGGGCCTTCCCAACTCAGGGATCAAACCCAGGTCTCCTGCATTGCAGGCAGATTCTTTACCATCTAAGCCAACAGGGAAGCCCAAGAATACTGGAGTGGGCAGCCTATCCCTTTTCCAGGGAATCTTCCCTACCCAGGAGTCAAACTGGGGTCTCCTCCATTGCAGGCGGATTCTTTACCAGCTAAACTACTAGGGAAGCCCTAACTGACATATAGCATTATATTAATTTCAGGTGTGCAAAGTAAGATTAAATGTTTTCATGTATTAAAAAATGATTATCACAGTAAGTCTAGTTAATATCTGTCTCATCATAGTAACAAATATTTTCTAACTATGTAGAGATTATTTTTGATTCACTTACTTTTTAACCAAAATAGTGTAGAGTTGAATAGTGAATAAGCAGCCGAGAGATTTGATTTTTGTATTTATTTCAGAAAGGTCTTTCAGCCTTGATTGACCTAGGAATTAAAAAAAATATATATTGAATGTTTCTGGCCAGTCATCTCTGAGATGGATGCCTGTGCTATTTCCTAGTTATGTGATCTTTGACAAAAGCTCTGTGAATCTGTTTCCCATCTGCAAAATGGGGATATAATAACTGAAAAATTTATTGTGACGATTCAGAGTAGATTTAAAAAGCAGTATCATGTCAGGCACTTAGGGTAACACTAAATAAGTGATATTAGCTGTTTTCTAATTTTTTCCTAATGTATAAATGATAATTCAGTGTCTAGTTGACCTCCATTTTTCTTCTTTTACTGGCCATTCTTCTTCCTTATCAAGTCAAATGAGGTAACATGCACATGAAAACGCTGATGACACAAAATGTACTATACACATGTTATAATTTTAAAATTAGCATTAATAACTTCTGTACTATGACTATTATCATGTTTGACCTTAGACCATCTGTTTTCCTTTAAATGTTCTTTCGCTATTCTGTCCCTTGCATGACTTCAGTGATCATCCTTCCAGGCCCTTGAGCATAAAATTTCAGTCTTCCCCATCTCTTCCTTCTCTCTCTTTTCATAATAAAAATCTTACAAAATATTTCTTTGCATGCCTCTGTGAAAAATTTTTATTTGTTTCCTTTTATCTATCCTGGTAGGATAATCCCTGGTGAAAATTTTAGTCACATCATGCAATTTTCTTTCCAATCAGTGCTCTTTTATTCTTGATAAAAACCCTCCACCGGACCCGCTGATTCTTATTCTTGGACTTACAAGTTCATTACTGAGTACCTCAGGGTTCTACACTTCCTCCTTATCTATATGACTTTTCCCTTTCTTTTTGCTTCCACACATGCACACACACTTACACACCTTTTTTCTTCAGTTTTTTTTCAGAGAATTGAGTAATTTTAAGTTCATTGAAATTATTGATCATTTTCAATTGTCATCAGTGATGTAAATATGATTTTAATTTGTATTACTGAATTAATATTATTAATATTGCTTTGAAAATTGAGAAATATAAAAATCGACAATTTTGATTTGTTCAAATCTAGAAAATTCTAACTCAAGACACAATCATTTTAACATTAAACGTCTCTCAGAAACTTGTCTATAATAAATGTACGTGAACATATTTATAATGATGTAATAACCACAGTATTTAAGCAAAACTAAAGAACATGATTTTAATACACATGAAAAGCCACATACACAAAAGGAAAAATGTTTTCTGGCTACATATTTGTTTGTTGAACTCACTGGACAAACAGTGGCTGGGAAAGTACAATTCAATCTGTGATTCCTTTAAAATTGGGAGTGACTCCAATTTGATGAAATAAGAAAGGGGAGTAAGGGATAGGGAAGGTTTGAAAAATGTTTTTTCAGTGGCATTTTACTTCATTGCTAACCTTAATTTTTGCTACAACAGATTCATAAACTTATGACATTGTGAGTTGGATTGAATTCAGCTGTTTAGAGGAAAGTAATTATGACTATTGTCCTCAAGCCAAGATAACAACACACCAATTGTGACTCACCAAGAAGGCTGGAATTCACAAACCGCCTTATATTTATTTATTTCTTAATGTTGGCTATTTATCAGAAAGTGACTTCAGTAAAGATGAGCTGTAATTCATTTATTAAGTAAACTCTCAAAACTCTGAGAAAGATGGCACATATTCTATATTCAAAAACTACTCCCTCAAAATATGTAGATGTTATTGCTTTTAATTTGACTAACACTTTTTAATCACTTAAAATCACTTTTTTGATATTTTTAAAAATCACTTGAAAAATAGATCATAATGACATAAGTGAATTTAATTTTTTTAATCTCTGTTTCTGAAACACCTTCTGGATCTATATAGAATACTTAATTTACAATAGTAAATATAATTATGATACAAAATACAAATCATAATTTCAGGCATCCTTAAGAGCAAAATTCAAGGTAAAGTTTATATGAATAAACCAAAGACAAATCTTTACTGATATGACTTTGATAATTGTAGATGTAAAAATACCTTCCCAAAAGTTGTTTGTAGCAATTGCTAAAACATCTAAATGACAGGGGAAATTTTCTGTTTCAGTTACCTCTTTATCTCTATTCCAAATAGTAAACAAAGTAGCAGCAGTTTTGAAAGCTAATTATATTTGTAAATGTTCTATTTAATTTTAGAATTCTACAAACTTAAAAGAAAATTGGTTCTCAAAAGTACTCTTAATTATTGCCTTGGAAATATTTTATTTCTGATTTTATCCTCTCTCCTACTTTTTGGGTTCTTAAACTTCTGGATAATTATAGGTTCCTTGGAGAATCTGATGATTGTTATCGACTCTTTATCCGTTAAAAAATACTGCAAATTATTTTACATCCTAAAGCCAATTCTTGGGGCTCACATTAAGTACCCTGGTTTTCTGTCTCACTCTTCTTTCTCATCTGTACGCCTAAATACATATTAGCAGGCCAAATAAGGTCTAATAACTCTTCACCCTACTCGCCATAGGGCAAAGAGACTTGATGATCATATTCATTAGAATTGCCTTGAAAACTGTACTTTTTCTTAAAAGCTTCTGTGTTACAGTTTGGGACTGTGTTTTACAGGTATATTCACACTGTCAGGGAAAATTTATTTGGAGGCAAAGAATAAATAAAATAAAATTCCTTTTCCTTTTATATATATTTATGAGTTTATTGAATTTGCGGAAGTTGCTCTTTCTTTAAAACAGATAATATGGTGGTAAAATCTCTTAAATATTAATAACCCAGTCACCTCCTATATATGCTTTAAAACCATCACACCCCACTTATTTGTTTTTGTTGTTTAGTTGCTAGGTTGTGTCTGACTCTTTTGCAACTCCACGGACTATAGCCTGCCAGTTTCTTCCGTCCATGGGATTTCACAGGCAAGAACATTGGATTGCCATTTCCTTCTCCATAGGATATTTCTGACCCAGGAATCAAACCCGCATCTCCTGCATTGGCAGATGGATTCCTATTTATTACTTATTTATTAGCTATTTTAACTACTGAATTTCCTAGCTTTTTTCTCTTTCATCACACATAGCATACAGATTTCTCTTTTATCTGAAATTCTGATTAATAATAGGAATTTTTTTAAATTTAACTTTTCATTTTTTATTGGGGTATAGCCAATTAACAATATTGAGATAGTCTCAGGTGAACAGTGAAGGGCTCGGTCATGCATATACATGTATCAATCTCCCCCAAACTCCCTTCCCATCCAGGCTGCTATATAACATCGAGCAGAGTTCCCTGTACTATACGGTAGGTCCTTGTTGGTTATCCATTTTAAATATAGCAGGGTGCTTCCCAGGTGGTGCTAGTGGTAAAGAACCCACCTCCCAATGCAGGAGATGTAAGAGACTTGGGTTAGATTACTGGGTGGGAATATCCCCTGGAGGAGGGCACGGCAACTCACTCCAGTATTCTTGCCTGGAGAATCCCATGGACAGAGGAGCCTGGTGGTCTACAGTCTATAGGGTCACACAGAGTAAGACACGACTGATGGAACTTAGCACACAAGGTGTACTATTGTTGTTGTTTTTCAGTCGCTCACACATATCCGACTCTTTGAGACCTCATGGACTGCAGCACGCCAGGCTTCCCAGTCCGTCACCAACACCTGAAGCTTGCTCAGACTCACGTACATCAAGTCAGTGATGCCATCCAACCATCTCATCCTCTGCTGTCCCCTTCTCCTCCTGCCTTCAATCTTTCCCAGCATCAGGGTCTTTCCCAATGAGTCAGCTCTTCGCATCAGGTGGCCAAAGTATTGGAGCTTCAGCTTCAGCATCAGGCCTTCCAACGAATATTCAGGGTTGATTTCCTTTAGGATTGACTGGTTTGATCTCCTTGCAGTCCAAGGGACTCTCAAGAGTCTTCTCCAGCACCATGGTTCAAAAGCCTCAGTTCTTCAGTGTTCAGCCTTCTTTATGGTCCAACTCTCACATCCATACATGACTACTGGAAAAACCATAGCTTTGACTATGCAGATCTTTGTTGGCAAAGAAATGTCTCTGCTTTTTAATACGCTGTCTAGGTTGGTCATAGCTTTTCTTCCAAGGAGCAAGCGTTTTTTTATTTCATGGCTGCACTCACCATCTGCAGTGACTTTACTTTGGAGCCCAAGAAAATAAAGTCTGTCATTGTTTCCATTCTTTCCCAATCTACTTGCCATGAAGTGATGGGACCAGATGCCATGATCTTAGTTTCTTGATTGCTGAGTTTTAAGCCAGTTTTTTCCCTCTCATCTTTCACCTTCATCAGAGGCTCTTTAGTTCTTCTTCACTTTCTGCCATAAGAGTGGTGTCATCTCCATATCTGGGATTATTGATATTTCTCCTGGAAATCTTGATTTCAGCTTGTGTTTCATCCAGCCTGGCATTTTGCATGATGTACTCTCTATATATGTGAAATAAGCAAGGTATCAATATAGAGCCTCCACATATATCGATGACATATATTTAATGATGTATTTATTTAGTAATAAAATGCTTTACAAATCCTTTGGCCAAGAGACCTAATAATATTAATTTGTTGTTCAGTCTCTAAGTTGTGTCCAACTCTTTGTGAACCCTTAGACTGTAGCATGCTAGGCTTTTCTGTCCTTCCCCATCTCTCAGAGTTTGCTCAATCTCATGTTCATTATGTCAATGATGCCATCCAATCATCTCATTTTCTGTTGTATGCTTCTCCTCTTGCCTTCTATCTTTCCCAGCATCAGGATCTTTTCCAGTGAATCAGCTCTTTGTATCAGGTGGCCAAGTTATTGGAGCTGCAGCTTCACCATCAGTCCTTCCAATGAATATTCATGGTTGATATACTTTAAGACTGACTGGTAATATATTATATAATATTAAATGAAGACTATAAATGTGCTATGAAGACAGGTACCCTGACTGTCTTTTTTCACCATTGGTTGTATCTCTTGAGCATTATCTTGTACAGTATAGAAACTGAATAAATATTTTCTTGAATAAATGAGAGAAGTATGAAGAACACAATTACAAATCAGGCAGGATATTTCAACTGCCACTGAATATAAGTTGGTTACTATAGTGACTTTCTTGATGATCTAGTGGTTAAGACTCTGCCCTTCCGCTGTAGGGCATGTGGTCTCTATCCCTGGCTGGGGAACTAAGATCCCACATGCTGCATAGTGTGATCAAATTTAAAAAAAAAATTTGTTACTGTTTTTCTTAGTAAACATCAGTATTCTTAAATATAACTTGTTTTCCTTGCAAGGAAGTGGAACAGATGTTTAAAATACCCACAATATCTTCCATAAAATTCTATCACTAAGGCCATAGATTTTATTCTCTGAGAGGCCAATAGATTCTTCCTTGAAAGGCATTTATTTTTTATAACACAATTGTAACTTATTTATAATACTCAAGCCAAATCAAATTTAAAAATTACAAAAGAATAGACTTAAATTTGTAGACTTAACAAGAGAAATCAATTAATAACCTGTCATGAAGGCTGACACAGGAAGATTAAGAAGCAGATCTAAGGTAAGAGATGGAATTCATATTGATGAGTCTATGCATGCCTGAAATGTGGCATGCACTTTATATTAGTCATCATCATTTCTAAAAATACAAAATATTTAAATAGTTAATTCATTTTAAATAATTAAAATTATATTAGAGAGTATCAAAATTTTGAACTAGCTAAATCATTATTATACTGACCATCATTACATTAAATTCAAAGGACAAAATGAAATAATTTTAAAAGAATATTGAGTGGAATTGTAGCTTGTAAATATTCATATATTCATGCATAAATTTTAATTGCTGTACATTTTTTGTATTAGGGATGGTGACATAGATGAATGCAGCAGTGTATTGGAGAAAACAGATATCAAAACCAATTACTAGTATAGCATGTAACCACTGATATAATCAATGTGTGAGCATGACTCCTTTGTGAGAGGAAAACAGAACAACTACTTGCCTGAGGGAGTGAGGAAAGGCCATGGATGAGATTAATTTGAACTGGAGCTGACTGATGAGCAGGAGTTTGCTAAGAGGAGGAGATTGAGTGGGGTATTCCAGGCACAACGTGCACAAAGCATGCTGGGTGTTCAGGGAACAAGGATGTCAGTGTGCTTGGCACAAAACCCTAGAGAAGGGAGGAAAAGGTGGGTAGAGAAATAGATTGTAACACTCTGTGCAAAAGATTTTGAACTTTATGACCCATGAAAAAGAAATGCGAAAAAGCAAAATGGCTGTCTGAGGAGGCCTTACAAATAGCTGTGAAAAGAAGGGAAGCAAAACACAAAGAGGAAAAGAAAAGATATACCCATCTGAATGCAGAGTTCCAAAGCATAGCAAGGGAAGATAAGAAAGCCTTCCTTGGTGATCAGTGCAAAGAAATAGAGGAAAACAATAGAATGGAAAAGACTAGAGATCTCTTCAAGAAAATTAGAGATACCAAGGGAACATTTTATGCAAAGATGGGCTAAATAAAGGACAGAAATGGTAGGGACCTAACAGAAGCAGAAGATATTAAGAAGAGGTGGCAAGAATACACAGAAGAGCTGTACAAAAAAGATCTTCATGACCCAGATAATCACGATGGTGTGCTCACTCACCTAGAGCCAGACACCCGGAAATGTGAAGTCAAGTGGGCCTTAGGAAGATCACTATGAACAAAGCTATGGAATTCCATAGCTATATTCCATAGATGAAATTCCAGTTGAGCTATTTCAAATACTGAAAGATGATGCTGTGAAAGTGCTGCACTCAATATACCAGCAAATTTGGAAAACTCAGTAGTGGCCACAGGATGGGAAAAGGTCAATTTTCATTCCAATCCTAAAGAAAGGCAATGCCAAAGAATGCTCAAACTACCGCACAATTGCACTCATCTCACACACTAGTAAAGTAATGCTTAAATTTCTCCAAGCCAGACTTCAGCAATACATGAACCGTGAACTTCCAGATGTTCAAGCTGGTTTTAGAAAAGGCAGAGGAACCAGAGATCAAATTGCCAACATCTGCTGGATCATTGAAAAAGCAAGAGAATTCCAGAAAAACATCTATTTCTGCTTTATTGACTATGCCAAAGCCTTTGACTGTGTGGATCATAACAAACTGTGGAAAATTCTGAAAGAGATGGGAACACCAGACCATCTGACCTGTCTCTTGAGAAACCTGTATGCAGGTCAGGAAGCAACAGTTAGAACTGGACATGGAACAACAGACTGGTTCCAAATAGGAAAAGGAGTCCATCAAGGCTGTATATTGTCACTCTGCGTATTTAACTTCTAGAGTACATCATGAGAAATGCTGTGCTGGAGGAAGCACAAGCTGGAATCAAGATTGCCAGGAGAAATATCAATAACCTCAGATATGCAGATGACACCATCCTTATGGCAGAAAGTGAAGAACTAAAGAACCTCTTGATGAATGTGAAAGAGGAGAGTGAAAAAGTTGGCTTAAAGCTCTACATTGAGAAAACTAAGATCACGGCATCCTGTCCCATCACTTCATGGCAAATAGATGGGGAAACAGTGGAAACAGTGGCTGACTTTATTTTTCTGGGCTCCAAAATCACTGCAGATTGTGATTGCAGCCATGAAATTAAAAGACTCTTACTCCTTGGAAAGAACGTTTTGACCAACTTAGACAGCATATTGAAAAGCAGAGACATTACTTTGCCAATACAGGTCCATCTAGTGAAGGATATGGCTTTTCCAGTAGTCATGTGTGGATGTGAGAGTTGGACTATAAAGAAAGCTGAGCACAGAAGAATTGATGCTTTTGAACTGTGGTGCTGGAGAAGACTCTTGAGAGTCCCTTGGACTGCTAGGAGATTCAACCAGTCCATCCTAAAGGAGATCAGTCCTGGGTGTTCATTGGAAGGACTGATGTTGAAGCTGAAACTCCAATACTTTGGCCACCTGATGTGAAGAGCTGACTCATTGGGAAAGACCCTGATGCTGGGAAAGATTGAAGGCAGGAGGAGAAGGGGATGACAGAGGATTAGATGGTTGTATGGCATCACTGATTCAATGGACATGGGTTTGGGTGGACTCCAGGAGTTGGTGATGGACAGGGAGGCCTGGTGTGCTGCGGTTCATGGGGTCGCAAAGAGTCGGACACGATTAAGCGACTGAACTGACTGACTGACTGACTGCAGGTAATGTTAGGGCAGAAGTTTTAGGAAGGAAAAATGAAATGACCCAATTTGATGTGGGTAAAAAAGACTGTATGTTGGGAGTAACATGTAGATAACTGCCTAAACATAAGTGAGATCAGCCAAAGGAGGCCAGACAATAGGAAGAAATAGTACTTCAAATGAAAGACTTTAAGGAACTGAACTAAGCTATTCAAAGAAAAAGAGAACAATATTTGAGACATTAGTGAGAACAAATTAATAAGCAATGGAGATTGAATATAGATAGCCAAGTAAGAGGACTGTATTAGAAGTATTCTTAAACTTTGAACTTAAGCAAAAACAGAAGATAAGAATGCTCAGTAAATATAAAATACTGGGGGAAGATGATTAACAGGAAAGGTAAGCAATTCTCCTTTAGACATATGGATATGAGACGATTGTGGGATACTGGCTTGCTATTTCCACTAGCTGGTTTCCCTTCTCCCCACCTTCTCTCCCTCCCTCTTTTTTTCTTCCTCTCTTCCTCTTTCTTTTATCTCTTTCTTTCCTTTCCTTCCTCCCCACCTCCATTCCTTAATCCCTTCCTTTTGTATTTCCTTCTTTCTCTTTCACACCCTCCCTCTCCTCTTTCTGTTTCTTCAGTATAAATATAATAGTTGAAGCCATGGCACTAATTGGGGTCACTTAGGGAGAATGACTGTGACTGAAGAGGGTAATTAAGGGCAACCTGTAAAAGCTTGCACTTATGACATGTTTAGAAGAGGGACAGTCAGTAAAGATGACAGGGAAAACTGATCAAAAAAGTAGGTAAGGAAACAAAAACACCAACAACGTCATAAAACTTAGAGTTTAAAAATGCAACTTGTCAAACAACATTTTGGAGAGATTGAGAAGTAAGAGGATATTCGTGTCATTGGTAAGAGCATTAAGTGTGAAAGATTTTAATTTATTTGTTTACTTATTTAATAAGCATTTTCAAAGGTATTCTGTGTGCTTGCTTGGCACACAGTTAACAGCAATATATGTCACATTGTATGTCAAAGTGAAAGTCACTCAGTTGTGTCCAACTCTTTGTGACCCCATAGACTGTAGCCCCTCTGTCCATGGGATTCTCCAGGCAAGAATATTGAAGTGGGTTGGCATTGCAGTGAAATAAGATTTCTGTAGTAACAATAATTTTGTTAGCAAAATAGTCCATTATGAGTAGGCCATTGTAGTTACATTCAGGTTTTATACTGCAGTCCTCTTACTAAGAATGACATTTCTATTAAAGATGCATTTCACTATAGAGCTTCTAATATCATTATAGAGCTATCTAATATCTGATACGTAATCTCTTTTTGATGAATCGAAAGCATGAACTAAATGGGATTTAGTTCTATCAAAATGGGAATTTCTATCAAAAGGCTTACCAAATTGCTGATTACTTGAAATGACAATTCTACAAAAAATTCTCCCAGTCATCCTCACCACTCACCCATTATCAATAGCCACACATCAGTATCTATAATTCCTATAGAAAACAGGATTTGCATAAGCAAATTTTTTAATTCATCAATTAGAAACACAAATGTTCTTTTCATATTTTAACTATCGAGCTCTAAAAACAAATGACACATCCAGTTGTAGATAGTATCAAAGTCTGGCCCCAGATATAATCCTTCACTTTCAAATTTATGACCACATAACTTAGACAAATGACTTAATTTATCCACGATTTCAGAGTAGGTAAACTATAGTTTATAATTAAATAATAATTATAATTATTAAATTATAATACTTATCTTACAGAGGTTTGAATTAAGAAGAAATGAACTAATATGAAATAAATAGTTAAGAAAGAATTGGACAACTTTAATTTTGATATGGTAATTATTATAGTAATTATTTGAGCTTCCCTGGTGGCTCGGAAGGTAAAGAACTTGCAATACGGGAGACCCAGGTTTGATCCCTGGGTCGGGAATATCCCCTGGAGAAGGGAATGGCAATGCACTTCATTATTCTTATTTATTTATTTATTTATTTTTTCCAATATTCTTGCCTGGGAAATCCTATGGACAGAGAAGGCTCGTGGGATACAGTTCATGCGGTTGCAAAGAGTTGGACACCACTGAAAACTAATACACCCAACACACATAGCAATTATTAGGGCTTCCCATGGCTCAGTGGTAAAGAATCTGCCTGCAGGAGATGCAAGTTTGATCCTCGGGTCAGGAAGACCCTTTGGAAAGGAGGACATGGTAACCCACTGGAATATTCTTGCCAGGAAAATTTCATGGACAAAAGAGCCTGGCAGTCTCCAATCCATGGGGTCACAAAGAGTCAGACACAACTGAAATGACTGAGCATGCACCTGTAGTAATTATTAATAATAATTATAAATATAAGATAAAGTATCCAGCAAAATACATAATACAATATTAGCTATTCACCAAGCTTAATCCTGAAACTATATTCATTGAAAGAGACTCCAGTTCTTAGCACCCCACTAGACATATAAAAATCTTAACCAATTTGATTCATACATAGTCCAAAAGTTGCTATTCTTGCCTTATTGCTGAGGAAAAAACCAAAAAGGTACAATCTAAGTTAATCACATTGTTCTAAGGTAGAAAATGACAGAACTAGAATGAGCATTGTGACCTTTGTAACTAGAATCCTGTGCAGCTGAACACTACAGGACCCAGCCTGCTTCTCCTTTAAAACTCCTCCTCACCACTCCCTCCATCTTTTCATCTAACTTGTCTTTTTACATGGTGCATTTCCCATAAACTGTTACCAGGCATCCAGAAAAACCATTGATTTTCTGAAACTCCTTTAATGTGCTTGCTCCCAAGATCAGTTACTTGGAAAGCCTCAGTTTCCAGTTTTCCATATGGGCCCTGTACTCTAAAATCCCTCTAGCAGTTTCAGTGATTTTTATTAGATTTATTAAGATTTTTTTATCTCACAATCAAAATCTTTTCAGCAACACCAAGATTTTTCTCTCTTTCTGACAGACATATTAAGTATCTCTTTATTTCAAGGAAAGTAATCACTCTAAAAAGTGGATTCCATTGACAAGAAAATGGGAAAATATGAAATGATGACTTGTTGTTGTTCAATCACTCAGTGATGTCTGACTCTTTGCGACCCCATGGACTGCAGCACGCCAGACTTCCCTGCTCTTCACTATATCAGGGAGTTTGCTGAAACTCGTGTGCATTGAATTAGTGATTCCATCCAACCATCTCATCCTCTGTCATCCCCTTCTCCTCCTGCCTTCAATCTTTCCCAGCATCAGGGTCTTTTCTAATGAGTCGGTTCTTCGCATCAGGTGGCCAAAGTATTGGAGCTTCAGCTTCAGCCTCAGTCCTTCCAATGAATATTCAGGATTGATATCCTTTAGGATCGACTGGTTTGATCTCCTTGCAGTTCAAGGGACTGTCAAGAGTCTAATGATGACTAACCCCAGCCATTAGCGATGCAAATTTCAGAGCTACATTATCTTTTTCTTACTTTGACAAGAAAGAGAATGATATCAAATTAATCAAGTGATGAGCTATTATTATTTACTACTTAATAAGTTCATCCTCTCTCAAACACTTGAAACTATTAGAGGTGAGAATAATTCTACTAACGCTTTTCCCAGATGCTTGTTCTCTGAACTAGAATAATCTTGGAATGTCTTAGAGGTCTTGAATGCTAATGTAAACTTTCATTTATTTTGACAAAAAGGAAATGAAGAAGTAATTTTTCTTTATAGATTAGCATCTGTATTTCAATAATTTTCCTTGTTGCTTCTTTTGTCAGTAAAAAATCATGTTTAACAGTGAAATGACTCCAACCTTATCCTTTAAGAAATCTAATTTTTCTACTTGAGATTCTCAAATTCTAAATTCCTGCATCAAATTTGGTAGGACTTATTTAAATTTACTAAACTTATTTTCTTGCCGATTTTCCCACATATTTATTGATGTGTCTTCACTCTTCTGAAAACTGTCCACCATCCTGGGAGTATTGTTCGAGTGTATACATTTCCTTTAACGTACATTAAGACTAGTCCCTCATATTTTTTCTCACTCTAGCTCCCTCTATACTCAGTCAAATATTACCTTTTCTTTTAAGGTGTAAGCTAAATTTGAATGAAATGGTTGTATAGACAAAGAACTTGTATACACTGGGTCCAGGAGAATGGAATTTTGTTAGAATTCTGGGCTGGACATCAATTTCTAGAACATAGTGTATAGAGAATACCACATATATTGATTTTCAGTTGCACCATCTTTTTTCCTTTCACTCTTTGTGCATCTGTTTTTAGCTTTTGCTATGAAGAGTTGCTAAATATATAGCCTAATCCATTAACACACATATAACTCAGTAGCTAATATTAATTAAAAAATTTAAAGTCACGAGGAGAAGAGGCTGTACAGCAAGAGTTTATCACCACACAACTTTTAAAAATACCTTTGCCTGAGATGGACATGCTCAAGCGGAAATTAGATTCCAGAGACAGTTAATCTAATTTGGAGCAAGACTAACTCTGAATTATAAATAGAAAGTCAACCTTCAGAATTTAAATGAATTATAGATGCAAAGATCCCTTCACTATTCATTAGTTTATATTAAGTTTCATAATTGGTTTTAAAAATTTCCTGTCTTGGATAGGTTTCTGAAAAATGCTCTGGGTAGGAATAAGGAATAGAATGAGTTCTGTATCCTTACAATGGATCATTCATCACTCAGAAACAACACTGAGTTTTGAAGGATATACATTAGAGAATACATCTTAACTTGCAGATTTCTTTCCTTGATCAAGGTAAAAATGCATTTTATCTTTGATAATGGTGCTGATATTTTCCATTGATTTATACTGATATTGTTATGAGAGGAAACCTGCTGTTTAAGATATAAATTTTCATACAGTGGATTTGCTGTGCCCTGATAGCAAGAAATCATTTACGCATTTCTTTTTAATATGTGTGATCTTGAAGTTTTTCTGAACTGTTCCTTGCCAAAATCATTATAATATTTTTAAGCAATTGATTTGCTTTGATTTTATGAGCTTCCCATTCTTTCTTCCAAGTAATGCTGCTACATTCATTTAAAAAGTGCAGTCCTTGGACCAATTGAATCAGTATCACCTGGGAACTTGTTTGAAATGCAGGTTCTCAGGTCCCCCCAGACTGGCTGAATCAAAAGGTCTGGGATGGGGCTCTCTGGGATTCTGATACATGCTCAATTTTTCTCAACTACTGCTCTTCTAAACTATGGCTTTTCACTATTTTGTGTATTTTTTGACCTCTTTTACAGTATGGTAAAGTGTTGTATCTTTTATTCAGAATAATATTTTAAAATATCTGAAATAAAATATATAGAGTACAAAAAATAGGTATATTAAAATTTAGTTATCCAAATATTAAAGACAAATTTGTGATACCATAATACACATGTTTCTTTATAATAAATTTAGGAAGATCCAAGGGCAATCTAATAACTAACATAGTTTCAAAATACTGATGATAAAAATATTATTTCCAGATATCTGCAACAATCACAATGTGATGTGACTGGATCTGTGATTTATATTGGTGACAAAGTCACAGATATCACTAATGCTATTTTGGTTTATGCCTACATTCCTAATTGAAGGAGATATCAAATTTCATCCAGCAGTCAACAAAAATAAATGTAGGAGTTTTCTGTGCATCTAAATTCATGTATCCCCTGAATTCTATCTATATACATTACCTCAGGGGAATAAAAACCCTGCAAGATGTGTGATTTTTAGCCCATCTAAAATATGCTTACTTTTTAACCTGATAAACGTAATACATTGTAAAACAACATAGGAGACAGGATGTGAATCAAATGTGGTCCGGAAGCCATAGAGTAAATTGTTCTCCCTCAGGGTACCTTGTGACCTAACACCTGTGACAGTTAAAGCAGAGCTGATTTGAGAGTTTACTGGAAATTGCAACAGTACTACATATTTTCCTGGTTAATCATACAAGACCTTCATATTCATTATGTTTACAATTACTTTTCACATGCTTTGCAAATCTTTACCTGTCACTTTAGGTCTTAACTGACACCTCTGTATTCTTTAGAGCCTTGTAGAAACAGTGAGGTTTTTGTCTTGTCACTGCTAGCTCATTTGAGGAAATGGTTATTCAAAGATCACATAAACAAGTAAAGGTTACGGAGCACAGTTCAGGGTCATGACTTCCACTTGTTCCACATTTCTGCTTCTGTGTTCTGGCCTTACTGGACTTGGCTATAGAGAGTCAGGCAGCCAATGAGACCTGGTCTGGCCACCATTGGAGATCAACTGAATGAAAAGAACAACAAAGTATTCTTTCTATTTCAGCCCCTGATGACTGACTGCTCAAAGAGGAAATAATCAGAGTATGAAAGGATGAATCTACTTTCATCATGAGATAGAAAAGACAATAGACTGCCAGGAAAAAAAAATGTTCCTAATTTGTAGGTGGGACATTTTACAAAAGAATTTTTACCAATTCCTCATTTTGGAAGCCAAGAGTTGGACATGACTGAGTGACAAACACACTCAACATATTTTAAAACCATGTCTTTGCCTTTCAGCTCTCTTATTTGAGATTATTCTCCCAAACTCTGATTATCAAATGATAGTAAAAAGTCTTCTGAGGGGCTTTCTTGTAAAATATTTTTTTTCTGTATTGTCTCTTTTTGTTATGAGCAATTTGATACTGTTTTTAGTATCAAATACTGACACTGATTTCTAGTCTAATTTTATATTTTGGAAACAGTATGACATTGACATAGGTTTACAAGGCTCAATTTTGTTAATCAACTGAGGATCACATTTGCCTTACTGATTCAAATATATTTCTTAATAGACAAGGGAAGAGAAACCATTATTTGTTGAGTTTCTGCTATGTACCAAGCTCTTACAATATAGAGGAAGGAGTCTAATATAGCAAATAAAGGAACACATGGAGAAGGAAATGGCAACCCACTCCAGTATTCTTGCCTGGAGAATCCCATAGACAGAAGATTCTGGCAGGTTATAGTCCATGGGGTCACAAAGAGCCAGACACGACTGGGTGACTAACACAATAACACTACCTGATTGGGCAGGTAGCGTAGAGGAAAAGAAAGTCTCTTCAGTTGTTACAGCTGTTCAGGGCACCAGAGGTAGTGAGGAGGCATGAAGCAAAGAGACTACCATGCAGAAATAACCTGTGAGCATCTTAGTGGGGTGTAAGTGTCTGCAAAGGATTGGCAGTAGTAGGAATTCAGTAAAGTATTTCGGCCATACAGTGTACTAAGTTTTCTCCGTTAGCTTTAGTCAGGGGTATAGAAATGTCTGCAGACAGCTGCAGAAGAAAAGTTTAAGAAAGACAAAGGGCAGGGCAAATCTGTCTCACATGGAACAGAACTGAGTGGATTTCTACAGCAGGAAGAGAGGGAAATCAGTCTTTTTTGTTCTGTCTATCATGCATAATATCTACATTTGGAGGTTGAACAAAAGCAGAGGGAGGAAAACTTGCAGTTTCTCTTCAGGAGGGAATGGGAAGATCCTTAGAAGAAAAAAGGCTTCTGCTTAAGAACACTTGTCTCCAGAGAAAGAACACTTGTCTCCAGAGAAAGAACAATGAACTGCCCCTCTCCCCCAAACTCTGATGTTTAAGTCAATGTTTGGAAGACAGTAGATATTTATTATTATGTTAATGCCATGAAATAAAGAATTTTCAATGATCTTTAGAACAGCCATGAATCTGGGTTTAAAAATTTATCAGCGGAAGAAACATGACTTTTGTTGAAACCCTACTGCAATTCCATTTAGCAAGTCAAAGATTGTTAGTTACCTTCAGAGGTGGTCCATACTTCACAGGACCTGGAAGGTATAATATTTGATCAATAGAGTTATTAGAATAACATGATTAAAACTAGCTATTTTCATGGTTATTGCCGAGAATTA
Organism: Okapia johnstoni; assembly: GCA_024291935.2. Lineage (NCBI taxonomy): Eukaryota > Metazoa > Chordata > Mammalia > Artiodactyla > Giraffidae > Okapia > Okapia johnstoni. The sequence continues at coordinate 140,810,003 of CM044308.1, forward strand.
TTTTTATGACTGGTTGAAAATAATGGGAAAATGTAAGGTTTAGGGTGCATAATAAAAGTATGAACTACATCTATGTGTAAAAAAGAAAAGGAAAAGAAAAAAAACAAGAGAAGTTCAACCATTTAATAGGTACTTTTCAAATGGGGTCAGGGAAGGTTTAGAGTAGAAGTGAATAAGGGAACATATAATTTATTATCCAAACTAAGAATTGTTTATTCTAGCAAAATTACTGAGACTTTTCCCTAGTATCTGTGGAGCCTGAAGCAAGGGTACAAATTAAAGCCCGTATACTTGACATATACCAAGTGTATAAAGGAAGCCACACACTATTAGGTAACTTTTGGTATCTATCTTTACACATAAATACTCAAAACGCCAAGAAGATAAATTTCAAATTTCAATTTCTCAGGATTCTTAGGACTCTTGGAGTTTTGCTCAGGAACATGCTGGTACAGGATGAACTGACCCCCAGCCCCCAGAAGACCCTTTTTGGTCCATCCCCAGTTCCTTCCTACACTGACAGGACCTCTCATGTGGGTTTAAGTGCTTATTTCAGCCTTCCCATTTGACTCCTGTTCAACTTCTCAGTGTAAATACCCATCCTGTGGCCACACCTTGAGACTAGGGATGGGCACAGAAGAGGCCGGGTCCATCATCTGACAGGAGAATCCAGCCAAATGACTTGTGCAGTCCCTGGGGGTGAGCATAAGCCACTGGGGCAGGGAGCTCTGCGGCCCCATGGTTCTCAGGATATGATTAGAATGGGAGGTTTAAGCTTTAGGTGGACATGTTTCCTTGGCTCAGATAACTCCTCAACTCATGAAATGTAAAGTCAGAGTTAGAGTCTCTAAACTGCCAGGAGAAGAACACAGCTCCTTTCTCATGGATCTGAGGCCAGGACTGCAAATGCTAAGCTGGAGTTGATGCCAGAAGAATAAACAACAAACCTAGACTCGAGTAAACAAATGTATATAGTCACCTTAAATTTATGGAGCACACATTGGAGTGTAAACTGCAGCCTCAGAAACTGTCCTGGGTGTGCAGACCTGGAGAGGTTTTTGTTTGTTTTTTATAGCAAGAGCTCTTTGTTTGTCCTTACAGATGAAGAACATTCCTACACAGTTTTTTATGACTAAGTAACAGTGAAAATAAGACTGATACAGCTGGGTAAGCTTCCCGGACACAGAATCCAAAGGAGAAAAATGACTAGTTGTATTTATTACATGAATACAAAGAAATAAATGTGTAAAGCAACCAAAATGAACCTTAAAGGAAAGAGAATTTTGAAGCTTGTGAGGAAACTGGTTGTCTTATGAAGAACATCCAGAAGATAGCCGTCAGTAACTGACTGGAAATAGACTTAAATGGTGACAATTTTTGCAAAACTCATTTCAGAAAAGGGGACACTATCTGATTTGTAGGAGGAATGAAATTTTAGTTTTGTTGTTATGTTTTGTTTGCTTTATTATGAGGTAATGTGTTATAGACAGAGAACTTGTAATGAAATAATGGGGTGTTATGCACTGAATGTTTGTGTCCCTCCCAAATTCATATGTTGAAGCACTAACCCCCAGCGGGGCTGCATTTGGAGATGGAGCCTCTAAGGAAGTGAAAAATTGAAAAAAAGTGAAAGTGTTAGTCCTCAGTGGTATCTGACTCTTTGGAATCCCATGGACTGTAGCCCACCAGGCTCTTCTGTCCAAGAAGTTTCCAGGCAAGAATTCTGGAATGGGTAGCCATCCCTTCCCTAGGGAAATTTTCCAACCCAGGAATCAAACACAGATCTCCTGCACTGCAGGCAGATTCTTTACTGAATTAAGTTTAAATGAGATCATAAAGGTGGGGCCCTGAAAATTAGGATTAGTGTCACTATAAGAAGAGATACCAGGTAGCTCAGTCTTTCCACATACCCAAAGAAGAGGTCATATGAGCACACAGCCAGATGGCAGCTGCCTACAATTAAAGAGAAGAGGGCTCAGGATGAAAGTTTAATCTCGGCACCTTGCTGGAATCTTGAAATTGGGCTTCCCATCCTCCAGAATTGTGAGAAATAAATTTCTGTTGAATAAACCACCCAACCTACGGCATTTTTGTTATGAAAACTGAGTGAACTAAGACATGGAATAAACAACAAGAAACTGGGGATTAAGTATATGAATGTGTTTTCAGAAAATTTCAGAAACTGATAGATGGAATATAATATATAGACTGAGATAAGATAAAGAAAAAAAGGTCAAAGGAAAGTTAAAAGTGTAACAGAAATTTAAATGGAAAAACTATATAAAAAACACATTAAAACAAAATTGTATGATGAAAATGTTAGCTCTCAGAAGGCCGAAGAAATGCCTTCTAGCTGGGATCTGAGAGAAGAAAACGTAGATAGAATTTAGAAACAATATAATATCCATTCAACATTGCTGAAAATGTAGGCTAAGGATATATACGGAAGATTAAGTACTCCTAGGTCATCCACAGGTGTAGTTCGGTGTCCATGATTC